>VZSF01008371.1:0-619554 GCA_013398295.1 Chionis minor | reverse complement strand
GGGGGAAAGGGGGGAATGGGACCAACTGTTAGAGGTACGTTCACCATCCTATTTAGTAAAACAATGGCAGTTTACTCTGCAAACCAGATGATCTCTTCCACACATGGTCTGCAGTGGCTGAGCCAGGCCTCTGGAATGTCATCAAACGATTACACAATTTCTTCACTAAAAGGCTCATCAAACATTGGAACAGGCTGCCCAGGGAAGTGGTGGAACTGCCATCCCTGGAAGTATTCAAAAGACGGGTAGACAGGGTGCTGAGGGACATGGTTTAGTGGTGGTTTTGGCAGTTGATGGTTGGACTTGATCTGAAGTGTCTCTTCCAACCTAGGTGATTCTATGATCTTGACTGTTGCCTTTAAAAAAGGAATGGCTTACTGTTATTTTCATTTTGGAGGCAACGCTGTCCTAGCTTACGCCATCTCCCAGAGGCTCCTGGCTGCCTGCACTCTCCCACCTGCACCCTTCCTGCAGCTCCAAGTCCACTTGTGCTTTTCAGTGCCAAGAGGGGCTGCTGGACACCCTGAGATCCATAACGTGTTCATGTCCTCTTGTACTCAGGCTGTTTAGCTGTGTGGTCCACAGGTTGTTAGCTGTCATATATTCATTTATGTGATTGTTTCACTTCTCCGAGGTGTGAGAGAAGGATCTTTTAGGTGTTCTGTAAAATGTTCAGTTATAATTGTGTTCCTGTAAAGCTATCAGACTAAATAAGAACTACTCTTTTCTTTCATTCTACTGTTTCCTCTTCTGCAAAGAATATTATTGTATAAAATTAGGGGCAGGTAAATGTTTGGATTTGCTACTTGAATCTGTGGTTTTAATTCTGCAAGTCCACATCAATCTTCCTGAGTGATGGATGGAAGGACAGAAAAGTGTGCTGAAATGAAAACACTGAGAGTGCAACTAATAATTGTGCTAAGGGAAAAAAGTGTGGCTGGAGGCTTGAGCTGTTTCTGCTCTTGCCTGCAATAAAAAAAAGACAGTTTTTCTTAATTCTGTTTGCATTTAAATTTTTTTGTCTCTACTATTCTCCTGATGTTGACAGTGTACGTTGTAATCCTTTTAGTAGATTTCTGACTAAATGCTTACGAAAAGCCTTATCAGTCTGTAAATGAGACAAGAATGAGCTAATCAGGATATTTCATCTCTCAGCAAAGCAGTAGGCGTGTTTCAAAATGATTATGAGGAATATTGGTGACAAGTCATGTATTCATGCCTCTGAAAAGAGGGAAGGAAACCTGAAGATTCTAATGAAAGTACTAAATACTGTGCCAGGTGCCATCCTGCCACTTTATTCA
Source organism: Chionis minor (assembly GCA_013398295.1). NCBI lineage: Eukaryota > Metazoa > Chordata > Aves > Charadriiformes > Chionidae > Chionis > Chionis minor. Next base: position 618,253 of record VZSF01008371.1, on the reverse strand, counting down.
ACAAGCTGCAAACGAAGCCTCAAAGGCAGAGGCTAGCTGGGACGTTGGTCAGATTTGTTTGCAGACAATATCGTTCCAGTATTTCCAGGTGGCTGAAAAAGAGCAGAACCATATCCATAGGTCCACTTCTTCAGTTTCTTATTCTACAAGTTGTTTTTTTCAGAGGACTGTTCTGGAAAGATTATGACAGATGATGGAAAGAAGTAACTGTCTTCACTATTAAAGTGCAAACAATATGTTGAAGATGATATGAGCATATGTGGTCACTGAATTGCGCGGTGTAACCTGCATGTGAGCTGAGGTAGCCATGCCAGTGAGCAGAGTAACTGGTAATAAAAAAAATTCCAAGCTGCTGCAGATAATGTTATGACCCATGCTATGAATATGGCAGAACATCAATAGCAGTTGCTGAAACAAAACTCCAAATAACATGAGCCTAAGGCTGTATGTACTCGTTATGGTCATCTTTCAAATTTGTCATTACGAAAAGTTATTGCAAATATTTTCCTAAGCGAGCCCCTCAGCTAGCTGGCATCGGGCAGTGCAGCACTCCTTCAACACAATCCCGCTCATTAATTATCACAAGAATGCTTGACTGCTGTGTCTTAAGTCAAGTAAGTGACTAATCTCTCCTCTGGAATGTCACGTCCAGAAAATGTTTCATGGTGAGTGATATATTTCATTTCCATAGACTGAGTATCTTGTCAAAGTAGTGGCCTTGCTACCATGAGCAACGAAGCTACACGTGACTAACAGATGTGGCTTTTTACTCTATGTAAGGGCGGAGAAGCCATCTGAAAGCTTGTCTCGGGCATTTGGAGACTTGCTTGTGAAAACCAATCTCTCCCTCTGAAATCTGGGCATGGTGAGAAACACTTGTACATTCTCTACTCATAGGGATAAAAGCTTTTTTCCCCTTTTTTAATACTTTTTCAAAAATGTTGTGGCTCCAAAATTTTGTCACAGATTTTTAGATGCTTATGAAAGATAAGTATGGGGTGTTTCATCTAATTGCTTATCATTTCAAAGGTAATATCTAGGTCTATGTGGAAAGGTTTATTGACTACTTGCATTCTAGTTATGCAATGGAAATGGACTCTAAGTGATGCATATGCAATTGCATGAGCACCAGCATATATGAAAAAAACACAGCAGATTTTCTTCTTACTGTAAGGTTCAGAGGCACCTGGATCCAAACAACAGGAAGACATTGAGCTGGATAGCTTGCTGCTAAGGAGTGTTAGACTGTTAGGTCATAAATGTATTTTTTGATTGTTTCTTAAAAAAAATCACTTATCCCATTTTATAAATAATTTAAAAGAAAAGGAGTTTGATCAGACTTCATGGTTTGAATGCTATGAAAAAGCCCCCCCAAGTAATACTTGGAGAGTCACACTCAACTTAGAATGTGATTATTTGTGTATATTTGATGCTTAGTGGATACAGTAGGAATTCTGACATTATGTAGATTTAAATACTTAGACAGTATTGAAGTGAAGGGAAAATTTGTTTCCCACTTTATTTTCATATTAATTGAATAAGGACATTGTTGTGATATGGCATTGTATAAAATGGGAAATATTATTTAAAAGGCATGCTTCCTATTGTAAAAAACCCCAAAACATTAATACTAGCTACATGACGCTCCTTCTAATGAAACTTAATTTTTAAAGGCTGAATTGGTGCAATTTCTAAGTATCTTTCATGGTATCATTAAAAAAGGGTTTATATGAAAAATTTATTTGATCAGTATGATTTTCTGGGTGTTTGTGTTTCTTAAAATCTGTATACTCATAGTTGTTGCATCTGGCTCAGTAATAGCGTTTCTGTCTCTTATGATCTATATCACCTTCATGGCTTGTTAGTGTATTAGCTAACTGGAATTTTGGTGATTTTGCTGTGCCCAAACAGAGGCAAATGCTTTTTATGTTAATTTTCAGCAAAAAAAAAAAAAGTTGACTCTGAGTTGTGGGCTGAGCCATTTGTATGCGTGCGCTTACACAGAGAGTGAGCGCTGCAAAATGAATTCCAGCTCCTAGTGTAGGCTGTGACGAGCAGTGATCTCTAGGAGTGAACTTGAAATGGATGCAAGTATTACGAACATTTGAAAACTTTTTGAAGTTGTTGTATGACCCCAAATTGGATCAGTTTTCTGTGTCTGGGTAGTATTCTGGTTTGCTGTAGTCACTGTTCTGTTCCTAAAGCTTCAGTCTCTTTCCATGAAGAGGAAGAATAACCCAAATTTACCAAGAAGTTTGGATACAGGGAGGAAGATCTTATTTACTCAATAGCTGTTAGAAGACACAGTTTTTAGAACAGGACTTAATGTCATACAGGTGACTGTGTGCGTGCAGTACATAGCTGAATCGTCTCTATTGTGTTATAAGCATTATGCAAAAAAACTCTCTTACTTCTAGGGATAGCAATAAATTACATTGAGCCATACAAAACATAAACAGATCTAAGGTGGTGATGTTTGAAATGTAGCTTTGCTCTAACCAGTTTTGCAAGTCAGTTTTACATCAATGCACTCTCTTATTGAAACGGGTGGATATTAGCTATGCCTGTTGCATAAATCCCTACAGAACAATAAGTACCCTTTCTGCTAACTTTAAATTGTCTCTGTATTGGTCTGCATCTCTGGTGAATTTGTCTGTGGGGGGAAAAGCAGATGCTCTGTTCTCCAGCTGGTGTGTGCAGTGGCTGGATCAATGCTAGGCAGCCGGGGGCTACGTGCGTGGGGAAGGGAGCAGAAGGTGGCAGAGCAGCAGCACTCCAGGCATGTGGCAGGCTGTGACACAGCTCACTAAAGGGCGAGGACCAGGTCTTCTAGGCACAGCTGGGTATCCGTGCCACGTGGGGGTCACCACTGCCCCATGGAAACGTGCAGGTAGCCTTTTTGCTGTAAGGGGTACTTTTTTCCTTGAAAAGTCATTAAACTGTAGATGTAATAGAATTTAGCAAAAATTATCCTCTGTACAGCTGGATAGCCTAGATATGAGGAAATATAGATCGGTTGTCTCTACCCCAAATGGGGAATCACATACTGAACTGATACTGTGTGCAATGGTAAATAAAATGAGTGATATTGGCTGCTGGGGAGGAAAAAATGTAGAAAGGCAAAGTTTGAGTTGTTGATCTTAATCCTGTGGTATACCTTTTTTTTTTCTCAGAAAGCATTGACCATCTCCATTTGTGGATATATAGGAGCCATCCAGCTAATAAGCTTTAACTTTTCACTGCCAAATGTCAGGCCTTAAGATTGTCTCTGTGGCTGTATTTTTTTTTAACCCCCTATATTGTTTTCAAAATCATATAGGTCATTGTTTAATTGACTGCAATGCTTAAACAGTTTATGGCTTCTCTTTAATTGATTTTACTGTGGTAATTAAACCTACTTCTGAAATCTACTATGTTGGTACACAAAAATGAGAACCTCTGAATTACACTTCTTTCCTATCCCATATCTCTTGGTTTTGGTAAATGAAGATTTGGACTAAGGCATGACTATGGATGATTTGGAGCCAGGTAATGTGACAGCGAGTCACCTGCCTACTTTGCTTCACCACCTTCTGGTAGTGAACAAATTCACTACCGTCTCCCTGCTGGATTGAGGAGAACTAGTGTACTCCTGTTACTGTGGTTATACATGAGCTGCCATAACACATGGATTCCTTGGTGAATCTGTTTTCTGTGAGATTGTTACCAGAACTGCCAAGTTGTAATGATGATGGGACAGTCTAAGAGAAACATCATGGTCTTGATGTTTCTTATCTTTTCTTGATGGTTCTTATCTTTTTGTGTGCCCTGTAAAACTAAAGGGTGAATGTTATGGAAACCACTGTTTGGGATGACACGTTGAATTATGTAGTCTGGTGACTTAGCAAGCAAGACAGCATCTGGTACTAGGTACTTCTGAGAAGGATGCAAAATCATCTGTACTAGGCAACCATGAAAGAATCAAGTCCAAGAGAAAATTTTCTTCAGAGTCCCATAGAAAGTAATGAACTTCAGCCTTGAAGCATCAAGGCTTCCTTCTCTTGCTGTGATCATCTGCTTAGTACTCAATGCTTTAGCTCTTGTGGTTCAGATAAGTAATGCCAAACAATTGCAAACCTTACTGTATTCTTGCTGTCAGCAAAAGTTTGCAGTAATGAGTTGGTTAACTGGGAATGGTGCATGAATATTACAGAAAGCAAAAACAACAGGAGAGGAGAGATGTTTGCTCCTGCTTCACTGAAAGCATTTATGAGGACAGTGACTATGTCAGTGAAGGAGCAGCACTGGTCAGAAGAGGGGAAAAAGAGATATACTTGTTACAACCAGTTTGGAAATTATGAGATAACATGTAGGCAAATGCATTATTAAATACCATTTTCAATAAACGCTTATCTTTTGGGGCTAGTTTTACTGCTAGAAAGTTGGCTTGTATATTGTAAAGAGTCCTTTGCTATAACCTGGAACTAATAATCTGTTCCTTGGAGCTATTGCACTAAGTACAAAAATGAATATGCAAAAACAGATAAAGAAATGTTGGTATTCATAAGTAATGTATTGTGCAGTTCTTATACAGCACCAATGGCAAAATTCGAGCAACAAAAGCTTTCGTGCCTCTCAGCTTCCTGTTATCTCTGAAGGAAATTAATTGTGGTTATTTAGTAGGAGAGACTTATTTTTAAAGACTGCAGTAGCCACGGGGATTGTGTGAAGCATGTGGGAGTAGGAAGCATGGATCTACTAAGTGTATAGATTATTACTCCCTTACAGCATGCACACAAGATCTTCAGACTATCAGGCTCATGTTTTCTATTCAATGTTTTGATTGCTCATTGGGCGTGTGTCATAGGAACATGATTCACATCCTCTAATTCATGTTTCCCATCAGAAGTGCAGATTGATGGTGCTCCACAGGAGCCTGTGTTTTTATCTCCCTGCAGAAATATACCATCCTGTTCTGAAGGGTCCCTTAAATCCTCAGGTTTGTGTTGTTTAGAGTTGTAGTTTTCCTTGCCTGCTGTTTCAGGGCCAGTACAGTTGCTTTAGTGGTCTGTCACTGCAGAAACACACCACATGTGTTTTGGAAAGGTGGACTCCCTCCTCCTCCTCAAAAAAAGAAGAGGGAAGAAAAAAAAAAAAGAGAGAAAGGAAATAACTAGTCTTTGAGGACTCTAATTCTGCAAAGACCTGGGCACATCCTTCCATAACCAGTTTAGCTACCAGCAATGGTTACCCGCCCTGTAGAGGAAGGGATGAGCTCCAAAAAGTAACCTTCCACAGCAGTCACTGCAGGAAAGCTATCTTACTGTTAAGTAAACGGACACGTGAGCCAGGACACTGTCCTTGTCCGCAAAACAATGTTGAGCACAGGTTTGCAAAGCTTCAAAATAGGTTTTGAAGCGTTCAGGGGACATGGTAGTTTGATTCCAGCACCGACTGCTTTTTTTTTTTTTTTCAGCGCTTTTGTACTACCCAGACAAGTGAGCAGGGGCCAGGGGAGTCTGGAGAGGCGGTGTAATCTCCTCTGTGTGTGCAGGCAGAACAAACTACTGAATAACGATGCGTCCTTATGATGCCGCAAGAACTTGGTGAGGTGAAGACGGCTGCATTTCTCTTTTATTTTTAGAATATGTCTATATCTGGTAGCAGTAGGACAAGTTTGCGTAATAGACTTCTACGCTGAGCTGGAGGAGTCTTGTCTGTGGCGATAAGGCAATTAATTTAGTCCCAGCCATCCCTGGTGGGGCTGTCACTGAGCTGGATTTGGCATTTGTAATGGGATCCCTTCCTATGTCATGGAAGCGCCTTCAATGAAAGGGCTTTTCCTGTCACTGCTGATCTGGGGGAAGTCTGAACTCAGGTGACAGGTTCTAAGAGGTTCCTCTGGGAAGCCGCAGTCCCTTTTCAGGGTATCTTTTTCAGTTTAGAGTGGAGGAAAATGTCAAAAGAGAAATAGTGTCAGTACGGTGAACTGAATTGTTGGCACAGATTGACTGAGTGATGCATGTTTGATGAGTCTGTAAGTTAAGACAATTAGTAGAGGGAGAAATATATATTTTTTTAAGGCTGTAGAAATGTCAGCAAATGTTCTGGGAAAACCAAACTGATTTTAAAAGAAGCAATAAGTTTTTTTCCTGTTTATCTTTTGGGAATTTTTTTTACTCATCACATCACTTCATCACATTCTTGAAGAGTACTATCGTAAAACAAATTTGTCCTGCTGTTGCTGGCTATCACTTAAGTGTGCCTCAATCTTGAGAGGAATAAAGTAAAAATAAAGGAGAATTAGTCCTCTTTATCATTGTGATTACAGTTGCGGTCTCATTTAAATGATAAAAACAACCATCCATGTACTAGAAAATTCCCATGTTGAGTGTAGATGTGGTTAAGAAATATTGAGTGGAACATGCTGTTTGATCAAGCTCAGCATCTGTTTTCAAAATGCTTTTTAATTAATGCACGATACACTGAATTGAAAGAAGGAAGGATCATGACCGAAGGACATTAGGAGAAGTTTGTAGGAATACTACTAAGTGCTCTCCTGAAGAATTAAACGAAGGGACACGCTGAATGGAATAGCTATCTGGATTGATGATCTGTTGGCTTTTTTGTGGGCAGGTTGTTGAGTTTTGGTTGCTTTTGTGGTCCTGTTCACCCCCCCCCCCCCCCCCCCCCGATCTGCCTCAGCTTCACTGGAAGAGCTGAAAAAAGTCTGCCTAAAACAGTAGAGAGAAAAACATCTGCAAATTCTTCCTTTTCTGCTTTCTTGGCTCTGTTCATGGAATAAAAACTAGGCAGACTCTGATGACTCTTAAGACCCTCTTATCTTCTATCTCACTGTTTCGCCTTCCTAAGAAGGCTTTGGAAGGACTGTAACTTACAGAAGGACTGTAACCAACAAGTAAGGTTGTGCTTGTTCTGTGGTCGGATACAATTCATGGAATACTATTTGCCCTGTTCCCCTGATCATCTTGACAGGAGGCCTTCTGAAGCATTGTACTACTGTCTTTGCTCATGTGTCCAAGTTTTCCAATGGAAACTAGATGTCCTGGGCAGCAGGTAACTACCTTTTGACAGGTAGTTAATTTCCCAAAGTTCGGAAGTACTCCTAGGTCATTCACTGCTTCATAGAATCATAGAATGTTAGAGGTTAGAAGGGACCTCTGGAGATCATCCGGTCCAACCCCCTGCCAGAGCAGGTTTGCCTACAACAGGTTGCACAGGATGGTGTCCAGGTGGGTTCTGAATGTCTCCAGAGTTGGACACTCCATCACCTCTCTGGGCAGCCTGTGCCCGTGCTCTGCCACCCTCAAAGTGGGTTTGTAATAGTGGAGGAGCCTCTATTGTTTTCTTCCAAAAACATCTTTCTTGTAATACAGATTATGAATTTTGGAGCACAGAAGAAATAGTAAACAACTTGGTCAGCATGGAAATAGAGGTCAAAACAAATTAGTCAGGCATCATGCCAGGATGGAAAGTTAAATTGATTATAGATATAGCAGTATTAATTGGTATCAAATCTGCTTTAGCTTTTTGTGCCATACGGTTCATGATACTTTTTCCCTTTGCCGCTCCTTCTTGTGATTATCTCTCGATTTCCTTTTCCCTTTCTAACATTTGCAGATGATTGTACTCCTCTGAAAAGATTAAAAATGGCTTAATCATATTGAAGGAAAATACACTGAATCTTCTTTAATAGCAGTGAAATCTAAATATATGAAATTGCTTTAATTGGCAGGTAAAAATTGTTTGGGTCAACTCTTTATCTGATGAAGGAAAGATCAGTAAAGTAGTCCTAATTAATTCAATGGATGGTTCATTTCATCAGAGCAGCAAAGTACTGTTTCAGTTATATCTTAATTAGCATTTAATGTTCTACAGAAACATGCAAAAATGTGCTTGAATACCTCAATTTTATTTTTAAAAAAAACCTACATCCCACAGAAAAATACAGAAGTATAGTGGAGGAGTTGAGAGTAATGCAATCTGAATTTGTTAAAACAATAAAACCTGTGTTTTGGCTTTAAAGAAACTTGCTTAATTCCTCCATGTCCCTATTTTTCTGTGCAACCGTTAATTGTACAGTGTGGTAGCAATTGATCTCAATGTTAGAGAATTTTATGTGTAAATAGATTCCACCTATTTAAAAACAAAACCAAAAAACCCCAAACAAACCCTTTTCTTTTCTAGACTAGTTAAAGGAGAAAAATTTTAACGAAACTGCCAAAACTTTGACTTTAAAGAATATGCACAGAAAGAGGCATCCTTTACTCACCAGTATGACTTTTCTTATTGGAACTTACAGCATCCTTGAGCTTTACTGTTTGATGAATAATCTTTAGAGCTGCTCTTCCATGGAAAGCTAGAGATCAAGCTCTCATCTTTACCCTTTCTGCCATAATTTTTAACCTCTGTAATAGACATCAGATTTTCAAGTGTAAAGAAAAAACCCTCTAGAACCATATAAAATGAACCATGGTCAAGTTATCACAGAGTTGGTAGACATGCAGCTGTTTTTTATTGCAAAATATTTTTATGATTTCTGTAAAACAAATATAGATACAATTCTGTAGGACAGAAGGGAAGAAGAAAGACTAACAACACATGGAATTACAGGACTTTTATATATGTACACAGACATATAAAGTCTCATATTGAAATATTACGGACACTGAAATGTACAAAATGTACAACTTTTGTCTGTTTCTGTGCACAGCTTGTGCACTCATGATGAAAATTAGAATACTAAGATTTGATTTTTATGAACAGTTCTCTCAAAGTGTAAGACCAGAAATTATGAGGAGAAAAGTGCATGCTGAAATACAAAAAAAACCCCTATGCTCTTTTTTCCAAGTGAAAAGTCATACCTTCCCAAATCTTGTAATGCTCGGGGAAGCAGCGGCTTCTGTGAGGTGAGATATATGATAATCACAGAATTATAGAATGTTAGGGGTTAGAAGGGACCTCTGGAGATCATCTGGTCCAACCCCCCCTGCCAGAGCAGGTTCATTTACAGCAGGTTGCACAGGATGGCGTCCAGGCGGGTTCGGAACGTCTCCAGAGTCTGAGACTCCACCACCTCTCTGGGCAGCCTGTGCCAGTGCTCTGCCACCCTTAAGTAGCAAGGCAGTTAAATAATTAGAAAGGACAGTGACTGTTCTTGAAGGAGTGGAAACCAAGTGATATAAAGTCCTGATATTTAGGAAGACTGTGCAGCACAAGTCGGGGTTTGGAATGATATCAGAGGGTCTTCCCAGACCATTACAGAACTTACTTGTGTTAACCATGTGACAGAGAAGCACACTGCAGATAGAGGAAAGCAGACAAAGTTAAGACCGTAGCGGACATCATGCTCTGTTCACCTTACATGCTGTTTTGAATTCTGCTGTGGTGTTTGAGGCTTGGAATCTGGAAACTCTAGTACCCAGGAGTATTGTATTTTTGTAATTTTTCTAACGAATATGGTATATATTTTTAATCATGATCAATACGTTGCCGATGGCAAATGCAGATTGGAGTGCTCAGGTGGGCTTTTGAAATTTGCCATATTGGTAAAAAAAAATAAAATATATATAGATACAACCAACATTCAGGTAGAAGATGCAAAGAACTTATAAACCAACTTCTCTTGCATTATTTTTGAGCATGGCTTAGATTTATCTGTGTATGTGAAATATAATCTTACTTTATACTGAACCACTATCTTTTTGCATTAATTTAACAGACTTCTAACTGGATTTATGGTCATAAATAGACCACCACATCAATAGCATTAGAAGCACCTACTGATCTGGAAAGATCAATCAGTCTGGAGGCTGAACATTTATCTATGCTTCAAGAATCTTTCTCTGCCCATCACTTCGTTCATTGGAGCTTTGGAACATCAGCTTGAATAAATGTTCAAATCCCTGTTCCACCTTTGATTTTATTTTTTTTTCTTTCCCTTCTCCCACAAATTTTGAGAGAAGACATTAAAACAACATGAAGGTTTCTCACGCTTTGTCTTGTTTAGCTTAATCAAAAGACTTTGGTCACTGCTAGGTAGAAGTCATGTACTGGCACTTGGTTGCTCCTTCACATCGGATCTCGATCATATGAAAGCCTGCATCATTCCCCACACTTCCATGGCTTGACCTAAAAATACACAGGAGATGTGTATTATGTAATGCCTGCCTTCTCTCAAGAAAAGTCAATGTTAATTAAAAGCAGGAAAGAATACCTTAAGTTAATGGAAAATAAAAGCTTTAAGACTTCTTTTTCCTGGTTTAGTTTTAAACACCAGGAAGGAAACATGGGAATTGCCTGTCCACTGTAAATGTAAGGAAAATAATTATATCGCATATTTGTTTCTACTTCAGTACACTTCAGTCCATCAGAAATGCTTTTAGTGCACATAATTACTGCTCTGCTGTTCTGATTACTCATTACTCCGCAGACGGTTACAAGGAGAAGAGATCATTTGGCTGTCAAGATTTAGTCATAGTCATTAGTACACCGCCTTTATCTTGATACAGAATATGATGTTTTACTGTAAGCTGCTAGTGGTACATTATATGCACCACTGCATTTCCTAAACAGGGAATCAGTTATAACTGCCATTATCTTGTAGCCTTTCCTGGTGTAAGTGGACACTAATTTTACTCCACTGGGTAGTTTTTTTTTTATTATACATCCTTTCTGCCACACCTAGATATGCAAAAGCAGAACATAGTGGAAAAATCACAAGTACTATGTCAGAGTAAGAATTGAGATATGAGGCAAAGCACAAGTTTTCACTTCTGATTCATTTTAGTAGCATGATTTCAGACTGACTGGCCAGTGTCCGAACTATATTGCAAGGAATCCAGACTGTATATAATGAAACTGTATGGAAGAAATATAGATATTTTTGGGTGATATTTGGTGACATGTAAATGTGTCTGGTTCTTACCAGGCGTTTTGTCTCTGGTTTTAGTTCCTGTTCAGCTTAAAGGTCCCATAGAGGTGTATGAATAACATTGTTCACAATTATGTGATTTCTTTTGAATGGAAATAACTGTCCTGCACTCGAGTGCTCTTCCAGATATCATTGATACCAGCTGGTGATATCAGCTATGCTCAAACACCCATGATCTGTAAATTCAGAATAGATTTTGCTTGGCATAAACTAATACAGCTCTAGTGGCTCAAAATTTTGATTGAGTCTAAAGCACTCAAATTAAACAACTGTATTTGTCCACATTAGGAAGTATAATTCTCAAGTACCCTTAAAAATTTCAAAGGAGCAAAGTCTGTGGTGTTAATTTTAGATTAGTCCTATGAATAATGTGTGTCCGTTCTTTACCCCATTCCTGTCTTGGGAGAACTAAAATTACTGTACCAGGAACATGTTCCTTCCTCTTAATGTGTGTTCATTTCTTCCTTTTTGTGTTGGCATCATTACTAAATGTGCCAGCAATAGTGCTTTATTCAGTCAGGGTTTTTTTTTTTAGGATAGCCTGACCCATAAAGACAGTTTTTCATGAAAGAACTGTCTTAGTGGGAGAAAGAGTTCTAGTCCGAGAGAAGGGGTGTGTGATCATGCTGGGCTGTACTTGTGAAAAACAGGATAGAAAAATGTAAATACATTTGGAAATTGTAATCTGGTACCGTGCTACACTGAACTAAAGCCTGCTGTTGTATCCCTGTCTCCAGAATGTGCTATTCCCTTTATCCTGTGAGAGAGATGGCCTCTCAGGACTGCTCAGCAAATGGTGGTGTGTTACATTTGGGTTTGACTCTTGATACTAGAATGAGAAGAATGAGATTAGCGAATGGTACTTGACACAAATATGCACATGGGAAATCCAGCCATTATTACTGAGGTTGCTGTGGTGAACAGGGACCTGCCGGGGGAGCGAGTTTTGCAGGAGAACACCTGATGGTGTGGCAAGAGCAAACCCTCTCCCAGAGCCTGCCGCACTGCTGGGTTCCTGTGCAGTGTGTTAGTAATGGAACTGAAAAGGCAACAGGAGGGCAGGAACCGTTGTTTTTCTGTGTTCAGGGCTTTGGAGGGCAGGTCCTTGTTATATGTCCATGTATGGGTCTTCATGCAGTTTCAGAGGTATTTTACCCCTTCCATGTGGTATACTGTCTGCTCCACGTGCATTTGGTCAGGATGTCTGCCTGTTTTCCTTCAAGACTCCTCATAGTTTCATCAGAAGTAGAGTTAAAGCTTTTCTTTAAATTGTTTTCGTTTTGGGAGAGAACTGGGACAAAGCGATCTATACAGCATATAGCACTGGGTAGCTTCTTCAATCAAATGATATCAGGCATTCATTGGCATAAGACCAGCAAATTCAATGCGGCTTTGTCTGTGTTTTTTTTTTCTACTCAGTACCTAGGAATAGAAATACACAATTTCCAAGTGTGGAAGAATGCTCACGGCAACTGCAAGTCCTTAAAAACTGTGAGAATAGGTGCTTGAGAGAGTGCCTGGGGAAGGAATGAAATGGCTGCAGCGTGTCGTTCGTGCTCTCTTTCTGTTTAGAGAACTACAGCCAGTCAGTTAGGAAGCAGAAGCAATAACAGCTCAGGTGATCAGTCTGAAAAATGGGTTACAAATAGCAGTTGTTTGACATATTAGTTGCAGTGGTTTGGTTCTGCAAATTTTCGTCTGCAGTGAGCATTAGTGGACTAACTCTGGGTATCAAATTTGTGAAGAGCATTGTTTGCTCATGATTAAGCTGTGAACAGAAAAATGAGCTGCATTAGTTATGTAAATGGTGAATGCTTCTGGCAGAGACATTTTGTCAAACTGCTTCAGCATTTTTCAGGTATTAGTCAAAGCAGTATCTGATCAGAGTATCTGCATAGCTCCTTATGGCAGTGAGGGAACTCAAGCCTTCTCATTCTGTAGGCTGTCGGAAAAGGTGGCAAGATCCACATAAGTATTCAACGTCCTTAGTCACGTCTACACATTTTTGTGGTTGCCTGGTGAATCGTTAACAGAAGTTTCCCAAGATTATGTTCAGTTTCACTTTGAAATAATACTCAATTTAGACTGATGTTGAAGAGGGGTCAGTTAGCACTTAAAATCCATACTAAATTTGTTTCTGATCAATCATACTAGAACTATTACAGGAAGGCACAGCGTGCCTACTGCAGGAAGGGTGAGCATCCTTTATTGCTAAAACCAGAACAGTTGTTCTTGTTTATCCAAATGTTGCGTGGTAGGACCAGGATAGTATAGTATGCAGAAACATCACCCTAGGGAAATCTCCAAAGAGCTGTCCTCTTTTGCATGCGTGCTATACATTCGTTTATGCGCTTTGCGTTTCCCTTGTTGCTGCAGTTAACACTGTAGGATATCCAGTGCTTATTTGCCACACAAATTGTGTCATATTTTCGTTGCTTCCTACCCTCTCACGCGACTGCTAAAAGCAGACTGGAAGTACCTAGTGGGGAGAGCGATATGGCTGATCGAGCTTTTAGCATAATGCCTTCTTGAACCTGATTCCCAGACTGCCAGAGACAAATCTTCAGGTAAAACAGAGCAACGTTTCTGAAAACTTCAGTCTATACATGCTGAACTCTTAGTGGTGTGTTTTTCTTGTGTTTAAAGCAAGAAATTATTTAATGAGAGCACGAGTTACGCATGTGCACAGGTGGAAACTAGGACTTCTTAACCAGGATAGCAGGAGTGTACGAAAATGCCCTGGTGCTGGGCAAAAACTCTAACAGATGTTACTTTCACAGTAAGTGATGAGCATTAGGAGTGTGGATGATTTTCTATAATTTTTTTCCTTTCCATTTCTTTACCACTTCTAAAGCTGTCAGCGCATAACTGAACAATTCTTTCCAGCTATTCACATCGGATAAGTGGACAAATCTTATTATGCACACTTAACTTGTTGTGGTTTTTGATTAAGCCAGAAAGAACTATTTTTTTTTCTCTCTAAAACATTCGCTATCAAATGAGATTTAAAATGCAATCCATGTAAAGCAATTCACATAGCCTAGGAGATTATCCTGGGAAATTTCATCTGGTGCTAGAATCCTTTAGGCTTTGTAACAGCAGCAGCACTAGCATCTTAAAAAGCTATTTACAACTTTTAGTAACTGCATACCTACATTAAGCAAAACAGAAACAATGATCTGAACAGAAAAAAAAGGTCTAGATCCAAGTAGCTGTGCTATAAACCATTATTAATACAAGAACATTGCAGACGTCCTGCGGTGAAATGACATTCTTGATATTTTCTAGGGAATGTTTTCTCAAAGCAGTGTTTATGGCAAGTAACACTTGCAAATAGATACACTCGGTAGCATAATTTTATTGTTTATTAGTTATAGTTTCCATTTCTGCTCAGATCTTCTGTTTCTGTACTCTAAAACACTAATGCTAATGGTTTAAAAATAGATTTTAAACTGGACAACAAGTACTATCAGGAAAAAGGGTTGATTTTGCTCTGAGTTCTACATGAAGGATTAGTGGTGTGTTGGACAAGTTCTCCAGATGGTTAGTGTCTCAAAGCAATGGGCCTTGATTTTTTTTTTTTTGTTGTTGTAGTAATAGTATCTGCACACTCTGTTTGATAAACAGTCAAAAATAACTGGTCCATTGTAAATGTATCCTCTGGGTTTTCATTCTTTTTGGTCAGATTCAGAGTGGAATAAACAAGGGTCACATTTCCTCAGATGTCTGAATTTGTGAGTCTATTGAAATGTAACCCAGCATGGGGAAAGAAGCTGTGGGAGCTAAAAAGTATGCCCCATTGAACTGTGACTTCTTCCTCATCTTGCTTATAGAATAACAGTCCTGAAAAAAATAGTATTCTTCAGAAAGATTTAAAGAGCTTTAAGAAGATCTTACCCTTTATGGTAGAGCTACAAATTGTGAATTGTTCTGGATCAAACAGGACATAATGCAGGAATTCTTGGAGAGCATCCTGTGACATACATAAAAGGTGGGACAATGTCTGCTCAGATAAGAGAAGGCATTGACAGTGTGTCAGCCTGTGAGCTCAGAGACATTTTGAAAATGGTGAAACAGCAATATCTAAGTATGGCTGCTGTAATGAATACTCTGAGTTTGAAGTAGGGGGGAGACTTTGGAAAAAGAACGGATCAAAATAAATTTCACCTGAACAAGTAAAAAGAGACTTCCCAAGTATTACAAGAAAGAAGAAATGAAAGGATGTGTAGGTCTGATTTTTAATAGAGGAGAGAGATAAAAGATGGTCTTGGAAGAGAATTCAGGAGAGTTATACTGCTAAAAGGTCTTGGTTCTTCTCCTGCTAGGGAATAGTGGGAATGTGACCTGGTCAGCACAGTCTGAGACAGCGAGACTCAACAGGATCAAACCCCATACACTGCCAGTCGCCTTCTTCCCATAGGCACATCAGCTGAGGCTTCATTTTCAACACATTGGTTCCCAGTCCTGACAAAGCAGCAGCTCTGTCAGTGCAGGAGTGCTAATCTGTCTGACAGCTCTCATGCAGGACAGTTGGCATGTCTGAATTTTGCATCAGCGTGACCTGGAATGAAATACCAAAAATGGGCAAATGTCTGACAGAATGGAATTAATTGAGACTGAGTTTGCAATCTGTTTTCCTTGGGAAAAAAAAAAGAGTTTTTACCACTGCAAACAGTAAAGTATGGTTGGTGCTTTTTAAAAATTCATAACTAATGATCTCGCGTATGGTATCCTTGTAAAACTTTTCCATTATAGGGATCATTATTAATACCAAAGGAGGTCATCTCCCATCAACCTCATAGCAATAGAGGAGATGGTTTCTTAGTATCTCTATGTGATTTAAAAAGCAGGTTTACCACTTTGTTCTGTTTAAAAAGAAAGTTGTCAGGTCCTTACCTTACAGTATGATTTGCAGTTAATGCTTTGGAAGGATAAGCATGATATAAATTGAAAAGTAATGAAGTGTCAGAAAAATAGTGCAGAAGAGGGTCCCCAGCTTCTTTCCCTGTCCCAGCTGTATTTCCACACTTCTATTTTAAAACTGAAGCGATACCATTTCCATCTTCCATGACAATACTATATTTTACCTGATGTTTAAAGTATACTGTTTGTAATGCAAAAAAAGAATTAAGAATTATCAGAGTGTTCATTTAAAAAAGACATAGTTAAAAATTATCCCAGTGCAAAGAGAGGAGACTACTGTAAGAGACCAGTATGACTGTATCAGGTGCTTTTCAGAGGAAATGTTGACGCAGACAGATGTTCTTGGTATGTCAGTTTTCTACTTGTGCTCTGAACTAGGAAAGAGTAAGTCAGCTCCAACCTGGAAATCGAGCTGTTCCGTTATCTGGTGGCAAATGTGTGTGTCAAACTAATACTAATGCTGGCTTGTGCCCAGTCTGCCTTGGGTGCAGGGAGGAGAGCTAGAGTAGGCAGTCACCGTGTGCAGCTGGCTGGGGACATGTGCCCTAAACCTGAAAGCTGGATTGGAGTCATACAACAGTGAAAGCAAGAATGCATAGCTAAGAGTACTCCAGAGCAGCAAAACCTGGCAGGAAGAAAGTCAGAAAGGCTTAAGACTAAGGAGAATTTAAAGAAAACACCAACCAACACAACCCCAATGCTAAAGAGATTCTATTAATATACTTATTAAGGAGGAAAGGAAAACAAAGGCAAATATGAGCCCAAGCACGTACTATAAAAAGAACTAGTGAAAAAAAGATTGTAACAGTCAATGCTATTTTCATGTAAATCATCACAGCCTTTATTGCTTATATATTTAATGTAAATGAGGTTATTGAGGAGATAGCAGTGCAGGTCAATATATGAAATAGTGAAGAACAGCGTCATTTTAAGTCAGCAGAGACAGGACCGAGAAGCTCACCCTAAGGCACTTAAGATGACCCAGTCTCTAAACTCTTTGGGATTATTTTTGAGAATTCATATGAATTTGCAAAAGAAACATGGTATCTGTCTGTTTAAACAGACTTCGGTAAATTTGCAGCTGGTTGGCTTAACTCTGATTCCCAGGAATACCAAATTATTACCCAGGTAGTTGTTATGTAGCTTCAGGTTAGTAACTCAGTAATGTTAAACCTAGGTAAAGGTGAATTTATGAATATCAGATCACATAAAGTTAATTTATTCTCCCACCCTGGCCCTCTTTTCTTCCCTTTGGTTCCTGGTCTTGTAGTGTTGTTCCTTTAAACAAACAAACAAAAAGACAGTGATAAATAGTTAATTTTAGCAAAGGGGTAAAGTTACTTAAAGGGTCCCATGAAAATACATTCTGGGAATTACGTTGTTCAATGCATTTACAAATGAGCTAAAATGAGGTTGAGGAGTAAAGCAAAAATATTTACAACTAAAAAAAAGGTCAGGATAGTTCTATGTAAAAGCTGCTTAGGAAGAGCTGCAGAACTTTTTTTCAATACTGAATGACTAGGTGATAAAATAGCAGGTGAAATCCAGTGTTGATAAATGCAAAATAGTGATCCCAGGAAAAATAATTCCTGATGTATATACCACAGTAAGTTCTACATTAGCTATTGCCATTCAGAAGGGAGATCTTTAATGTCACTGAGAGTAGTTCCCTACAAATATCATCTGTGTGCTGAGCCACACTGAAAAAGCCAATAGACTCATAAAAAACATTAGAGGGGAAAAAAGGAGAACAAAAGAGAAAATATCTTTATGCCATCTATAAATCTAGGCTTTGCTTGCACATTAAATACAATGTACAGTTCTGGTCACTCCTTGAAAAAAGGACATATCAGAAGCAAATACAGAGAAGGGCAGGAAAGATGATGAAAGGTAGTGAATGACTTATACATGTACAGATCTAATTAGGCCCATGCTTATGACTTGAGGGACTACAACTGGGATATATGGAATACAGAAGGCACATAGGGAATTTCTCTTCACTAATTCTCATGGCAGTCAGTGGTGCCGAGCACTGCTGTATTCAGTTACGGCTTTCTCTTTCCTTGAGTTGGAAGTGAGTATGGATAATAATCTCTTATGAATGTACATGCCTTGGTCCACAGAAATTTCACTCATATAAACATCAGTATATTTGGATAGGATTACCATTTTAAAGAAATATCTGTTATGGTAGTTATTGAATGTTTTTATTAAAAATGAGCTCCGTGCTACGTGGATCTAGATATTTTAATAGTGCTCTTAGTGCTTCTCAGCCATGACTTGCAACTCTTTATGTGAATCTCAATATTGTGGTCAATGTTACGGTTTTGTAGCACGACTACATTGTCCCTTAAAAGAGGACTGAGTTCAAGAAGAAAAGGTATTAGCTGATTTGTGAGTTCTACTCCGTCAAATGTCTCTTTATCCTTATTATGAAATTCTGTTATTTTTTTCCTAATGTGAGATACTATTTTTGAGGGGCAATAAAACTGAAATTGCATTATTTTTGGTATTGAGGACCATGGTGATTAGAACAGGAAAGACTGATGTGCTACAGGAATAGATGAAAATATTTCTCCTGGGTTAGATAATTAGCTGAATTAGCAAAGGGGATTTAATAATCTAAATTCATTTCGCAAGGGCTAAGTATAATTGTTCTTGCTTCATCTTCTGGGATAATGGTGACTGACTGCAGTTCTGCGGTTACAGTTTAGTCTGCTTTAACAATGCTGATAATATTTTTACTCATGATGTGGGCAGCACAGCCTTGTCCTGCAAAACCTTCTGCCTTCCCCACCGATTCCCCAGTTTTGCTCACTGAATATAGCAGTCATCTAAGAATGGCAGATCGCTCAGATATGTGCATGAGCCTGTTTCAGTGTCTGTTGTACCACACTGGAAAGGTGTCAGAGTCCATCATTAATGCAAAACAGGCACTGAATACTTCGAGCTTCTCTGCCTCACTGTAGTTACTCAACCTTCTTTCCTCTTAAACAAAGTTTGTACTAAACTTCTGTGAACTTAATTTTGGACAGAACAGCTCCATGTTCCGTTCCTTGAATAAAAGTAGGAAATTGTGTGATTTGTCTCAGGTTAAAAAGCAAAATATGACATTAGTTTTCACATTTCAATGCTTGGGCTAGTGATTTGACAGAATCATTGTTGGAGGCATAGCTTTTTAAACAATAAGACCTGCATCATGTACTGGAAGATGAATAATCGCCCCTGTAGCGCTCTGAAGAGGGATGGAATCTCACAGGAAAAAAAACCAACATAGATTTGACCAGCTGATTAAAGTTTCAATTTAGGCTAAAATAGTGAACACGAGGGCAAGCCAGAACTTTCTACTTTGAGAACTCATCTTTATCTTGCTATTTCAGAGGATTTGATTAGGCAGTGAAATGGGTTACAACAAACCTTTCTTACAGCTGATTAATCACCTTTTGCAACAATAAATGTGTAAACTGGGATCATATCTCTTTATTCTTTCCTTTTTAGTTTTGTTTCTGTGGTATTTATGCTAATTACTCTTAATCAGGCAATAGGTGTGCAAAATGCTTTCACACATTTTTCCGTTTAGCAGAGCAGGAAGCACAGTCCCTTCTGCAAAGCCAGGTGAAAAGGAAATGGGTATCTTGATAAAACCTCACCAATTCCAATGGAGTTTGAGCTCAGCCTCCAATGGCAAAGTCAGGTGGCAAGTCCTTGGGATTGAGTCATCTCTAAGGCAGGCGGCTGCAATACGGAGTTGTTGGAATTAGTCACAAGAGGTTGTCCTTGTGCCTCGAGTATGTCACAGGAACCTACCGACACGGGAGACCTGGATGACAGATCTTAGAATCGGCATAATCCCAGTTCAGAAAAGGCTGTCTGGAGTAATGAAAAATTTGTCAGAAAAAATTAGGCTTTGTCCTAGACACTGCTTTTAATCAGCTTAATCAGCAGTATGTGATTATGTGGCACTTCATTTATTTTAAACCCAAATTAACCTCTGTTATGGAGCCTCTGCTTAGTGTCTGTAAATTAACAACAGGATATGACTTTTTGCAGCTGAGGTCACATTAAAAATGTACACGTGCAAAAAAAAAAAAAATAGCCAAATAAGTGGAAAGCTTATTATGCTTCTCTTGCAGTTATGTTCCTTATTACTTATTTTAAAGGATAGTGCGTTGTATTTTCTGTTACCTTTGGTTGAAGCAATTTCCACATTGTGTATTGCTGTATATTTTTTATATTTTTTCCTCCTCCTACTGCTTCTTCCTCCCAAGCCCCACATAAAAAAAGCAAGCACTGGAGGCACATAGCAACAGGACACCCTTCCCCTTTCCGCAGTGACTGGGAGTCACTGAGGTGAGTGAAGTCAAAGCCAGGATCTTGCAGAGTTGGGAATATTTCTTCAGTACTGTTTCTTCCCAGTGCTGGTGGGCTGTTTGCTCCAGGTCTCCTCCCATCCCTTATTTATCTCACCTTGACTCCAAAGGTGGCCTTCTTTCTTCTCCCTTGTTGCCTCCTTACCACTTTCCCTTGAGTGTTCCCTCTTCCCGTTGCTTTTCAGCTAACTACTCCCCTTCCGACTTGACTGCCATTTGCAGCCCTCTTGACCTGTGCTTTCCATACCTTGAATGCTGCCTTTTGGCTAGTTAAGTTGATGGGTGTCCTGTCCTTCTAGAGCAAGTGCAGCAAAATGAGTTCAGGGGCTGATGGTCATCTGGTGGAAGGATGTGCTGCACTTCACAGGGAGTTCCTAAACCTCGCTCTGACCTCCATGGGTGTGGGATTTAGACATGGCTTAGATGTACAGGAATAGTGTGTTGTATTTTTCTACCAGCTATCTCTTTTGAAACACAGTGTGGTTGGTTGTTGCTGTAATAGTTATTCCTAGTGCTGACTTCAGTTTTGAAATGGCTGTTTCAGTTGTGACCAATTCTTGTCAGCCTCCTGCGTACAGAGCTGTTTCTGCTTTCCCCAGTGTTCGGTTCAGTACATAGGCTGCTCGTAGAACTGATTCAGCTGTGATTTGTTCCATGGGTATCAAAAGAAAGAGGCCTATATAAAAATGAACAAGTAGGAGTCTTGTACTGTTGCCGTTTGGTGGAAACCGAGGTAGATATTGGCAATAGCTGTTAAGAGTCTTTGCTTTGACCTTGTGAAGGAAGTAGGGTAAAATGCATTTGAAAGTTACAAAGCAGACTAGGAGAGAAGGGAATATAAATAGATTTATGGAAGTGTCACTGAGTGAAGATGGAAGACAAAGTGCTGTTACAATTGCTGTTCTCACGATGAAACCTATTAGGCAGTGTGAGTACTGCGCTGGCCATCGCGGCAAGGCGATGCTGTCAGAACAGTGTCGGTAACAACACCAGGTTGTAATTTGAAATCCAGAAGCAGTGGAAAAGATAATTTACCTATCCTTGTGTGCACTTCAGAGCTGGTTAAGCATGCAGGTGGGTAAATTAATTTTTATGTTGGTATTAAGCCTTAATGAATCCACCTGTTCCTATTTAATCAGTTATAATGGGGCTTTCTTAATATGCCTGTGCTGCAACTGGTTCCCAGCTTCGCCTCTGTCGTCTGTGGCTCCATGGTGAAACGCAAACCAGTCTACAGCACAGCAGTCACTCCTGAACCGTCCCTTGAAGTCACGTTTTCAGACTGCAGAACCCCATCAGTTGTAATCACAAAGAATGGTACTATGACAGTATTGTTACCAGCGAATAGCAGTCTTGAATGCAAAAAGCCACAAAACTTTGGTTTCATTTCATTAGAAAATGTTTCAGGAGTGAGTTAGTTACTGGTTTAAACCATCTGTTTTCTGCAGTCGTATCAGTAAATAGAAGAAATCGTGAATCTGCTGCTGATCGCTGGAATTTACCAGCATCTGCATTTTAGGTAAATATCTGAGGGGTAGCTTTTCAGCTTGTGTGAAAGGTCAGAGTATTGAAGGCAGCTTCCCTTAGCCGCAGGTCTCTCAAGACTCTCTTCAACCTCTAACTGTGAAAAACAAAATAAAAAAAACCCCTAACTGTGGGGAATGGAAACATGGGCTAGCTACTATTGCTTCCCACCTTTGAGGGACATTTTTATGTACCACTAGTGATAGGAGGTAGCAAAGGCATTTAGATTTTGCTGTGTATTATTCTCCCTTTGCGCTGAAGCAAACAATGGCACTGGGATGGTAGAGCGCCAAGAACCTGTACATTGAGCTTTGTTACTGTTCATGTAAGACTTTTCAGCTCTGCTCTTTCCTTGAGCCATAGGACTCTTCCTGGAGAACATGGCCAACTAGGTTATGTAGAGAGTCCTAGGACCAACTCTGGAAACACAGGCAAGAGGTCCTGGGGAGCAGCAAAGGACATAGTGATGTAGTGGTGCTGTGAGACCTTCTCACAGGAGGCAGATTTTAGCCAGGAGAAGGCTCAAAGGAAAGCTGGCAGTGGGTGTGTGTTTGTCTGCCTGGTTGCAGGAGAAAGAAGAAAAGGAAGGAATGGAAGCAATGCATCTTTGCCATTGCCCTTTCCACTGATACTCCTTTAATGATTCAAGCCTCACCTCTGCTGTACTGAAAGAATGGGATCAAATACGGCGTGGCTAGAAAGAGAGGAGGAAAGCATGCTGAGTCGATTTTAACCATGCCAGCTTTAAAGCTTGGGACAGCAAGCAGCTAAAAGTACACATATGCGAGCATTAAGCATTTCATTTATAGTATTGATAGATTGCATTTTTTTCTGCTGGGTTTTGCTACTTGAAGTAAGAAATTACATTTGAGTCATTTAATAGCACGTCAGTGAGAGCACATATTGTAATATCTGAGTCTTGCTGTAATGTATATGACTGAAGGCTGGGAGTCACTAAGCTCCCTGAAGACATGAGGATTGTATAGCCACACTTTCCCGTGCATTATTATTTTTATCACCCACTTGTAATAAAGGACTAATTGTTTCTAAATGTTTTGATTATACAGACACAGAATACGTTTTCTGGTGTGCTCCCTTTGTAATAAAAATGATGCTTCAGAACTGTAATGGAAGATTAAAGACAAAAGCCCATCCAGACTCCAGTTGTGCTGGCTCATCCAGCCACAGCAAAGCTTCCCTGTAGCAAGCAAGTGGTGTGGCTGGTGAAGAGGCTGTGCAGTGCTGCAGGCTGTGCCAATTTGTACCTTTCTGTAAACACTGGCATAGTGCAGGATAAGCGGGAACTTGCTCTGAGCCTCCATTCTGCCCTGAGTACTGGAGGGAAATAGAATGGCAGTAATTCATTCTGAGGAGAAACTGAGGAATCAAGGTCACAGTCAGGTCCCTGACAGCAGCTGCTGAGTGTGATGGGGAACCATTTTAGGAGATGATGCTAGGAGGTTTTTCATAGTGGTGTTGGCATGGCTCTGAACCAGCGGATGCTGAGATTTGTAGGATTTGTTACCTGTTATTCATTAAAGGAGAATGGCAATCAAAACAATTCAAGCACTCCTGAAGAAATGTGGAACTCCACTTGGACAGCTGAAGTAAGATAAAATTCACGGGAGCTCAACACTCCTCAGATGCCAAATCTGAAAGAAAACTGTATGAAGTGTAAGATTGAATCATTAGATTCAGACAGTGGTTTATGATATAATGAAAAAACACTTATGTCCTTCAGTACAGGAGAAGCAATAGGTGTGGGAGAGGCCCTATGTCTTCCATGATGCAGTGTGTAGAATTGTAGGGTTTAGCAGACCAGAAGTTCACAGGGACAGTCGAGATCTGTGACCTTCGCAGTGTACTGCCCAAAGGGCCAGGTGGATTTCCCTGCAAGGACAAGAGGACATACAGTGTGCTTGGCTACTTAGTGACTTGATTTTCAGTGCTACTTTTGTTGTTCTTGTTTGTTTGCTTCATGTCACTGTCAACTTTGTCAGCTGCTGTAAAACCATTTTTAACTGGAGAGCTGAACACCAGTGAGGTAGTGTCTGTGCTTCTGATGTTATAAACTGTTAGTATTTAAACACCTGGTTGTTTTGACATCTTTTATATAATAAAAAAGGCAGGGCAGGGGCATCATTCTGTATTAGAATAATTCCAGTAAAACATATTAAGTACTTATTAAAAGTATTCTTTAAATTACTTTGCTCAACTGAGACTGAGATTCAAGAGAATTAAACAGTTGTTTCCAAGCCTGAATTCAGGTCTGTTTGGTAGTGAATAAAAATGAATGTGATTGTCTTGATCTTGGTTCTCTTTTGTAGCTATTAAAGGACCAATTTTTATTGGCTATAAACTCCAAAGGAAATGTATGGAGTATATCCAGAACAGAAAGATGCATTGTAAGGATACTTGAGCAATACTCCTTTATGTCTGTCTTTATATTGATTGAAATCATGTGACATTTAAAACAGTCAAGAATGAAAAATCCCTT
Source organism: Chionis minor (assembly GCA_013398295.1). Taxonomy (NCBI): domain Eukaryota; kingdom Metazoa; phylum Chordata; class Aves; order Charadriiformes; family Chionidae; genus Chionis; species Chionis minor. The sequence goes on along the minus strand of VZSF01008371.1, from coordinate 594,006 downwards.
GCTATATTCTTTCCCTTTAGGAAAGAAAATGGAAATAAAGTGCTAAATATATATGGAGAGGTTATAAGTAAAACTGTGGAAAATTAATTATGAAAGAAGGATTTTTTCTGTAAACTTTTAAAAATGTTTTCTTCTATTGAGTCTGTAATGACTAAAAACTGTTTTAGACTCTTCAAAATGTTTTGACAACATTTTTAATTGCTGCGCAGTTTACAAACACCTTAAATCTATCCTAGAATTTTTTAAAAAATCATCAGTGTGAAGGCTGCTATCTTTTTCTGGAAGGTAAGAGAGAGGAGAACAATTTCAATGAAAGGCACAGCCTATTTGCCATAAGGCAGAGAGAGAAAATATCTGCAAGCTATCTCACTTTTTAATAATCATTCAGAAAGACAGGTCTGAGATTTTAAGGCCAAGGATAAACGTTTGGAGAAACTTGAATGGAGTAAAACTATAAATGCCTGATTGGGATTAGTGTATGAACAATTCAGTAGCAGAATTTTCCATTGCATTCTCTGAATGGAGGTTATGCCTTACTTTTTTTTTAAGATGTTCCTAAAACACATATCTTCTATGTTTGTAGGTGATCTGGATCTTTAGTCTCCTATGAAAGAAAGTCAAGCCATTTAACTTCTCGCAGAGAGATTCCTAAAACCTTATTAACTTGGCTATATAAACTGTCTCTTCCAGTGCAGGTCACTGCCATACAAGGGAGGATGAAGTTCTAGGTTTTCTGTCCAATGCACACTGTGATTGAACAGAACAGATGTATTTTAGGGAATCATGAACTTTAACTTCATTTTGTTTCTGTGATATGACAACTAGACAAGTCTGTTCATTTAGTTTTGTTCTCTTCCTGACCAGAAAAACAGGATTAATGCTCCTGCTGCTATCTGCATCCTAGGGAAGTAGCTCAGTTTATACATTGGTGTCTATGGCAGGTTTGGATTATATGATCTGCCCACAAAATACAGGCACGTATTCTGTGTGATCCATCCCTGAGGTGGTCTTGATGTACTTGGGCTAGTTATACGCAAACAGGCTTTCCTTTGAGGACTATTATCTATATATTCCCTTCCTAGTATACTAGTATAACCTATGGTAATTGCCTCTATCCTTGCCAACTTTGCTAGCTGTTTTGCAGCAGGCAAGTATTAGAAAAGGGCTTTGAAGCCACAGCCTGGCTTTGTTTTACGAGCTGGTGGTTGAATCTACTAACTGTTCAAAAAAGCATGTCAGGTCAAAGTCAAAGGGAGAGACTTCTGCATTAAGTCATGGGCAGACTCTACAGTCTGCCAGGAAGAATGTGTGACGAATATGGTGTGATTCTGATGTCTTTTGGATGGTGTGATGTTATCCTGTCTGACATTATTCTGTTAGGTACATGATGTGAAATGGCATAATGTTGCATGCAATAAAATCATGTTGAATTAAAAGCTAGAACAGTAATGACAAAGCCAAACAGGTGAACAATAGCTTCCTTGTAAGCCAACAAATAAACCCCCCAGTTTTCTAAACTAAGGTATGGATCTTTCCATTCGGCTGAAGTTAATATAATTTCAGGAATGCTTAGCTTTTTACCATTATACATACCTTCACACCCACACACAGTTTATTTCTAGTTCTGTCTATGAATTCTTAATGTTCAAGGTTTAATAGGAAATGCATTTGCTGAGTTGATGAGTGCTGCAGCTACTACTTGTTTTAGCCCCACTGTAACTGTTAAAAAGGAAAAAAGTTGTCATAACCTTCCTAGCTGTCTCCTGTATCAGTCTGCTATATCTGATGTAAAAGCATGAATAAAACAGAAGTGCAGGTTCAGCTGGTTTGCCAACCCTCAGGTATCTTAGCAAAACACACTTGAGTTTGATATTACTTCTTTAAAAAAAACTAAATTCTTCTGCCATCCAACCCTTCTCTGGGTCGTTCTAGCAATCGGCATGTCCAGACCCTGCCTCAGTCCATCATTGCTAAAGAAGCAGTTTTGTGAGTTGGACTCGTACAAAATTATCGCTGGCATTAGGGGAAGCAGAAGCTTGGCCTGGGGTTTTGGAGTACAGGTGAATGTCTCAAGGATTTTTCTGTATGTAATCTGACAACTTCTAGCTATCCACATCTTTCAGGATCAACTGCTTAGGAACTGATCTTTTACTGTTAATGGCACAGGCAGAGCACAGGTTTTTTTACTCTGTGTGTGTTTTACTGAGCTGTTTCTCTGAGTATCATTTGCAGGTGTCATGTAATTAAAGTTTAGTTTAGCCTAAGGGTTTTTTTAGATAGTACTTTTCCAGTTCAGACTATCTCAGGGTACTTAGATGGTGGAGTGATTATATAGGCAATTAACTCAGTCATTACATGCTCAGCAATAGTTCACACACTGCTTTGTACATTACAACCCGAATTTTATAGAAGAATCTAATGTTAGTCTAGACACCAAGGTCATTTGCTCCTCTCTTAGAAGAAGCCTTGTGGGACCTTTAAACTTCTATTTAGAGGCCAGCAAAGGGTCTAGCTTTATGTCTGCCATTAACAGAGAGGAGCAGCTGGATTTTCCAAAGCCTTACATGCTGCAATGTTAGCAGCTGGTTATAAAAACATATTATGACCCCCTTTAAAGCCCATGGCCTCCTTCCCCAAAATGGATGGAAGTCGATCAGTGAGCAGTGCTGAGACAATTGTGGTTTAGTCTGTAATTGTCTTGGAACTGTGCAGTTGGCTGTCTTGGATAGCGTGTATAGCTCCAGATGTCCTTAAAGTCCTTTGCTATTCTTTGAGGAGTATTCATTTGTGATGCTGTGATTTTTAGGCCCAACATTTTGGCCAATAAATTATGCCCATCAGTCACACATGGTAGATTAATGAAGCATTCTCATAAGAAACCTACTATAAGAGGAACTCTCACAGAAAGACAGTCTTGAATTATCATGAACAAATTGAAGGAGTTTGTGTGTTTGGCTTTCTGTTTTAAAAATGGCATAACAACGAAAGGTGCTTTCAGTCTGAAGTCCAGAGTAAGGTAAGGTGCCAGATCATACTTGGTCTTTAGGGTAGGACGCTGATGTCCTGGTTGACAGAATGTGCATCTTAGCCTCTTACCGTCAGAACAGGACTGCACTGTGGCCACACCAGCTTATGGCAGTTTACTTGGTATAAGGTAGATCCTAATGAAGCCAATACACCTGGGTGACCCTGGAGAAATCTCACTGAGGGCAGTAGCTTCTAGTCCAGCACTGTCAGCACGAGATTAGTCCCAGTCAAAATTAACAAGATACTGCCATGTCAGAAATGTCCTCACTCGTCTTCTTCATGACAGAGAATGGGGCGCTAGGGGAGGGACAAAATAAATCTTTTCTCAAGAGGAGGATGTACCTGGAAGGAACGCAAGTTCCCGCTTGTTGGTGAGGAGGCGGTAAAGAAATTAATTGTTAAAGGTGTTTCAGGATCAAACAACTCCAGACCAGGGAAAAAAGGTCGAAACCAAAAAAGTGGATGTCTGCCTAAGAAAGAGTAAGCTCCAGTTTCTTTTGTGATTTAACATCTGCTAATTTACTGTTATAAGGACAGAAGACTAATGAGACATGAACACAAACTTGGATTTCATAAGCTGAAAATCTGAAAGCAAGTTTTAATAACAGAGTAAATCCTGATCAAAAAAGGTTTGAGAATGCCTGAGAAACAGATATAAATGATAGTAGAAAACGCATTGAATTAAAACCTATCAAAAGGAAGATGATATCCAGAAAGCTAGTGACATTTTCTGAGAGAATAGAATGGTTTGAAAAGTCTGAACGGGAACTTACCTAGACCTCTGAAAGCTTCTGTTATTATTTTACACTTACCAAGTTTCTGACCTAGAAACTGAAACATCTGAATAGTCAAATTGCTACTGTAGACCAGTGAGGACTGGAAGCAACTAGAGATAAAGAGAAGGAACAAACAGAGCGTCATCTCATCAGAGGACAATTTCCTTTGTGTTTTAGGGAAGGGATGTGAAAGTCATTGTAGCTGTGTATGTTAAAAGGGAATTTACAGCTGTTGTAAATACCCACTGGGCCCAGCTAAGATGATTTTACTACGGCATGCTTATAAGCTGTCTGATGACTTGATAGTACGTCTGGCTGTGGGAAGCCAGAGGCAGACTGCTTTGCAGCAGCAGGAGTCACAAGGCAAAATATATCTGATGTTATTTGTGGCTTGTCAAAAAAAATTTGATTCTCCTGCAGTTAATTTACAATTTTGTTGCATTCATTCATACTTCGTGCTTTGTAGCACCTCATCTGCTTTGTGATTCCTCTCAGAAGTAGGTAGGGAATATTTTTGTTTGTTTGTTTTCATTCGTGTGTAAATGCTGAAAGACTGGGCCAGTTCTTCAAAACCCAGCGCACTGAAGTAGTCATCTTGGCTAAGGGCAGGCCCTTCCAAACAGAGTTGAAATTGGGCTCGTCAGTTGGAAGGTGATTGCTTTGATAGTCTCTGTGATCTGGCTATAAATGGTAAACCCATTGGAACTGCCTGATGAAAAAGAGCCGGTTTAGAACAGCTGGCATGAAATGCTTTCATAAGACAGGATTTTTTGACAGCAACATTAGGCAGTGAGATTCCTTTAAATGCATGAGCCTGGTACTTGTCTGAGAAATACTAGTGTGACAGCTCTTGGTAAACCTGTCTTTGTCCCATCAGGTGCGCAAACACGTATGTCCTGCATGGAGTATTATGTAAACATCAGTGAACCCTCAAAAGGGGGAAAAACAAACCCGCATTCCACTGCCTTGCAGTTCATATTCTCGCACCTGGAAGTGGATTTGTTTTAGAGTACTGTCTGAAGTCAGGTTACAGCTGTCAACGCCCAGCTAGCACCAGATGATTTTACTTTCTGGGATTTTTTTGGTATTATTTCAGGCACTCTCTTATGGTAAAGTATTCTGTCAGGGATTTCTCTTGCATCATGATTCTTGAAGTGATGTTATCCCCATGCTTGTTTTTAATAACCGTTTGGCAGCTGGCAGCACATATCTGTTTTCTTATATATTGTCTTTCATTCTGTATGCACTATGGTTTGTTTATTTTGTTGCTATTTATAGTAGGGACTCCCACAAGGCTGTGGGCCCTGGTAATGGTTTTTTAAGAGCAGAAATATCCTTGCAGCAATTTCATAAATGGAAAGTGACACAGAGAATAAACAGATGCAACGAGAGAACTAATGCATATTATAAATTGGCTCTTCATACCCTCATCACTCAGAGGAATCTGTCAGTCCGTAAGACTAAACTGAACTATGATGGATCTGTCTCAAGGAATATATGCTCATGTCTTCTGAATATGATGATTTCCACTGTCAAAAGAAAATGGCAATAGATCTACGTCTCTTAGGAAATCTAAGGGGTTTTAATATGGAAAACATGGAAATTGCTGCAATTTACATGCAACCATCATTCTTTGGAGTGCTTTCAATAAAGGACCCCGTAATCTATAATACTTTAAAGAAAATAGAGGAGGAATTCAAATCTTTGCCTGTGATAGGATGAAACCAGTCATAAAGACTTTTGGTGTGGGTTTTTTTTTTTAATATTGTAGCTATTGTGTTTGAAATCTAGTTACGATCATTGCAGAGAAGTATTACCCTGAAATGTTGCTGTGATTCCGGGATAAATAATAGTTCAGTGCTTAGGCTGTCCTAAAATACTGATAGTATTTAAATTCAAGACCAAATACTCACCTGGCACCAAAAAAACAGAAGTAAAATATCTTATCTTATGCTGGTGGTGTGCTGGAAGATTTAGCAAAGAATATACCTCCTTTGTTTAGGTTCAACTTCCAAAACTTTTGTTGTGTACCTCTCCCTAAAGACTGGCTCTCTGAAGAACCTTAAGGTTAGTTCTCTGGACAGCAAGCAGACAAAGAGCTTTGAGGACCCCTCAATTCTTCCTAACTTTGTCCTGTGGCTGGTTTATAGTGATCCCAAAGCCAGGAGTGCTGGGGCATACCCAGCACTTTTATACCCAGAATATGTTTTTTGTGCTGTCTTCTCAGAACACAGCCATCTCCTATATAGTTCTCAAATTTTTAGTCTACAAGGCCTGTGTTTGTAGGAGTAGGCAATGTGTTTGCAGTGCAAATGAAGAGGAGAAGGACTGCCCAGACATCTGTTTTACTTGTAATATTTAATAATTGCTTACATTTCCAAATATGTTAGTTCTAAAGTATTCAATCTGTACCTAATCTCAAACCAGGCATTCACAAACCTAATTTTAGTGTAAAGCAAAACATTCAGATTAGGAACAGATGCCTCATATTAGGCACCTGATTTTCAACATGCTGCTTTTCTTCTTGTAGGAGGGAAACTGAGCTGTGTGAATCATTGTACTCTTTAGGTCTTGAGGCATTATCTCTGGCCAGACTCTTCTTTCTTTCCAGGCCAAACAAATTGCGTGGCGTAATGCAGGATCACAGCAGGCTTATCCTTTCCTCTTAGAATAAGAGAGGCTACAAACAGCTAACTAGCAGGGTAAACAGTTGAGGACCTGAAGTTTAGGGTTTGATTCAGCGTTCTGGTACCTGACTTAACAGCGATGAGGTTTGCTGCTCTTGCTCTTCTGTCACATCTTTTACTTAACTTCCTTCTCATCTTACTTTCAAATCAATGTCACTTCAGCATCTACATTAAGTTCACTAGTGAAACTCATGGCAAAAACCTAAACAACGCGCTAAAGAAATGTCAGCTGCACTCTGTGGTAGAGGCATTGAAGGGTTTTTCATGTCTCTAACATCGTCGTCAGTTTGAACCACAGGAAAGTAGTAATTGGATCTAAAACAACTCTGAAATGTTGGTGCCAAAGGGCCACTTCAAAACGATTTTGTGCTTGTGCTTAGCTGTGTTAACCTAACTACTGCCCTACATTAAAATCAGATGCTAATGGTAGTTAGCTAATGGCTAACTGGTAATAATGGGCCAATCTAGGTCTTACGTTAGGTCTTTGCTGTCATAAAGCTTTAGGTTTACAACTCTTCTATGTTAATGATAGCTCAAGGACACAGGATGGAATCTTTCATCTGGAATAAATGGAAGTTTGTCCAAATGAATTCACAAGTGTGATATTTAACAGCTTCCTTAGTCTTTAGTGTTTTTCTGTTCTGTCCTATCAGTATCTAAATAGAGAGACAAAACAATTTTAGCTGCAGGTTGCATCTCCATTTAGCTGTATGTGTTAGACTGTTGGTTTTTTGAGTTATCACTAAACCTGGGAATTTGCCTAAGCTATTATATGAGCATGACAACTTGGACTGATGCTTCAGTCAGTTTCAGTACTTTAACTAGCTTTATGTTTATGCTGGGGTAAAGCATGAGCAATATGCTGTCCCTTCCCAAGGTAATAAAATGGCTTTCTGACATAGTGGGCTGGGCACCAAACAAAAAGCAGATGCCCTCTTTGACCTCTGTCCCTTTAAAGGAAATGAGAGAGAATGAGTGGAACTCATTCTTATTCATCCCAAACTTATGAGTTGAAAAAGAAACTAAACTATAACGAAATATTAATAATAATAAAAAGAAAAGCTAGTAATAGTAATAAGAAAATAATGAAATGTATACAATATGTACAAAACCCTATCAGGCTCCCAGGATGATGATCATGTCACCAGCAGGCACTGGGAAAGTCTCAGACTGGACTCAGCAACGCACAGGAACTGCATCCTAGATCTTGATTCAGGAATGCATGGATTGGGATCAAAGGCAGACAGAGTCCTCCTCAGATACCAGCCATTGGAGAAAGAGACTGAACCCTTTGATCCCTCAGCTTTTATACTTGGCATGATGGGATACAGATGGGATGGAATACCCAATTGGGCAGGCTTGGGATCACCTGGCCCATCCACTCCTCCCCGCAGGTGTGACCCCTTTGTGCTTTCCCATTCCAGCTCTCCAACGTGGCACACAACAAAGTTAGCTGCCCTTGGCTGTTTTAAGTATAAAAGCAAGAGCTTGTTATTCCTTGGTATTACCTATAAACCTCAGACCTTACCTGCTANTTTGATCCCTCAGCTTTTATACTTGGCATGATGGGATACAGATGGGATGGAATACCCAATTGGGCAGGCTTGGGATCACCTGGCCCATCCACTCCTCCCCGCAGGTGTGACCCCTTTGTGCTTTCCCATTCCAGCTCTCCAACGTGGCACACAACAAAGTTAGCTGCCCTTGGCTGTTTTAAGTATAAAAGCAAGAGCTTGTTATTCCTTGGTATTACCTATAAACCTCAGACCTTACCTGCTAGAAACAGACACTGTCTGAAAAATATGCTGTTAATTCCAGAGTGCGGTTAGTTAGAAGAGACTTAACTGAAAAGTAAAATTACTGAAAAGAAAATTGGTTCTGTTTTACCTCAAACCAGGACATTCCACCATTCCATACCATTTGCATCATGTGCAGATCACTGCTGCTTCTTTTGCCTTCAAACCATAGGAACCAGCATGAAGTAAACCGCAACCTTTTGTGCATTATGTCAATTCTTTGTTTCTCATTGGTGCTGACTAAGATCAAATGTCATGATACCTGTTAGAAAACTCCTGTTCAAAGCTTAGTAGGAATTGTAATTTGACATATATCTGTGGGTTTAGATATAGTTATTGGCTAAACTACCAAAGGCAGTTAAAAAACTGACTTCAGGAAGTTCCTGACACAGAGGAACACCTAACTAGAGGCAAAAAATCAACCCCTCCCCCCCAATGGATTTATGTTGTTTCTGACTCTTATCCTGTGTTTCTGACTTATCCAGTAATAAGTCTTTCTTTCACATGTGAAATACAATTTTAACTTCAAAAGAGACAGCATTTCCCTGGCCGCACATCAGTGATCAGTCCAGAAGGCACTTTACTATATTGCATGCATCCACATTTTACTAGACAGAATAATTACAGTCTGAAATCTGCAGATTTCCTAGAACTGGGAATGTAATTAAAACCTGTTAATTAAAAGGGAAAGTTAATATAATTGCTAATTGAAAACTTATTAGTATGTTCTGTTATGCTGGCTCTGTGCTCAATATATGCTCTCCATAATGATAGTCAAAAGAGAGGACCAAATGTTTTGCTGATAAAAACTTGTGAAGCTCCTCTGGAGTCAACAGAAGTGTGCCCGTTTGTGTGACTTTTTAATTTCTTTGGTCTCAAAAAGGAAATTTCTTCCCTCTTTATAGCTAGAATAATTCAAATAACCCTCAAGAAGGTGGGCAACAGCTTTGATTCAACACAATAGGGAAGGAGGGGCAATTTCTTAAAAAGAAATATTTGCTCTGGTCTATAAAGCAAGGAGGATTCCAAATTGTCTTTGGTTTCCTGGCTCCCCTGAGTTTGTTAGAAAATCCTGGTGTGTTTGTATGGTGATACAGCTCTGATGTTGCCAATGCTGCAGAGTCTAGTGATGAATGGACCCTGTCATTTTTACCTAGCAGTTTTTGGAGCAATATTTAGCCGAGACTTGTAGGAATAACTTTAAAAGGATTATCTGGGGTTCAAGGTGACATTCAGCTTTGATGGTGTCTTTTCCCTGTTTCTTGTTAGTTTAACTCTTTGGGAGTATTAGGGGAAAGGTGTAAAACTAATTCAGCCTACTGTCTGCCTCTCATTCATCCAAGGAAGCAGGGGCTTTCTGGAGCTTTCTCTTTCCCTTTTGCCTAGGTTCGGCACCTTATGTGAACTTTAAGCATTATGGTTTCACATGACCCCATCACAGCAGAGCCCAGGAACTTTGCCCCGTTGCGTATTTGCACATCATGAAGAAAGTGATAACATCCATGCACATTTATGGCCTTCATGCTGCAAACAAATCACATGTTCTGGAAAACCATGGCTAGATGTGGTTATTTCAAAGTAGCTCTTTCCTATTACTCCTCAGTTTCTTTCTCTTCAGAAGCTTCAAATTTGGCTGTGGGCTGTAGCTAGACTGGCACAAAGTTAATGTATTCTTTCAAAGTCTGCTGAGGGTCTTAATGTAAACACAATTTTGTCGGTAATAAAACATGTTCTCCCAGGATCCAGGGCTTGCTGTGTGTATTGATTTTTTTCACTTTGAAAGTTCTCTAATCAAGAGATGAACCAGATTCCACTTTTGTGCTTATTTCTGTCTACCATCCTCCTGGTGCCACACATGCAATCTCCTTCCACATAGTATCATTAACTTGAATAGTGCAGTTCAATTTATAAAGATACTTTCTAGCAACCCAGAAATGCCTATTATCACACAGAAACATAACACAATTTTAAAAAACCTTCTCCAGTACAATTGGGATTTATGTATCAGACATGTTAGTTTTGCTGTGGATATTTGACCAGTGGAGATCTTTGGCAAACTGAAAAGTTTCTTTTCTTAAATGGGCTATGTTAGAGAACCCAGGAAGCCTGGGAATACAATAGACTGAAAGTTTTAAGGGCTTAAAGAAACCCTTGTTTCTTTATCCAAAATGCTTAGACAATTTTTTATTCTCTTCGTAATAAGCACTGTGGGTTATTTCTGGGGAATCCAAATGTTTCTTTTCAGCATCTTGGAACACCTCAGCGCTCTTTTGTTGATCCAGACTGACTTGACAAAATACAAGGTGGGGCTTAACATGTATTTTGTTCATTTGGGTTTCATTCATCTTGGAGAACTGCAACTATTGGAAAGTTGTGTAGCTAAATAAAAGGGTAGGGGGGACAAATCGTCTTCTCTTGCAAGACCCTCTACGGTGGGAGTAATTTAAAAGTGCTTTTGTGGAATTCCACTGCACTGAGTGAGAAACTCATACCCTAGAGAAAGGCATGTACTTTATACTGGTTTTATTTGGGAAATAATGTATTAACCTGTTGTTAATGATGGATCTAAGACTTACCTCTGCCTCTCTTGGAGCCTTACAAGCCTTTCATACTTCCTCAATGCTGCTTATATTCAGAGTGATTGATAGCTGAAAAATGATTAATTCTTCTGAAACACTTGTTTACAGTGAAGGTTTCACTAGCACATTTTTTATGAAGGACTTAAAAGCCTTTTAATCATTTATTAAGAAGTGATTAGTCAGATGTTATAGGTTTTCTAATGGATCAATACCGCAATTCGCAGCAGGAGTCTTGCTAAGCATTCTGCATTGCTCCTGGAGGCATCGGTCGCTCTCTCCTGTTGGCTGTAGGACCATGCTAAGAGCAGTCTCCTAGCTCAGGTGGTGAAGGCAGGTGCTGAGAGCTCTGTAGCTGACCCAGGACTCAGGCTTTCTCTGTCCTGCTCCCCGCTCCTGGCTCTTCAGAAGGAAATATTTTGAAGTAAAACCATTTCCGTGATCCTAACTGAAAAATGAGGGGATTTTTCTCTTACGTTGTAATATAACATAAAAGCTGAATTTCTGGCACGGTGTTTCCATGTTATTGAAGCTGGACAGCTTAACAGATCCAAACAAAATAATTTGGAAATTGTATATAACAGTTTGTTTGTGTTTTTTCATTCTATTTTGAAACCCAAGCACATTTCGAAGTGTTAGAATTTTCTGGAGAACTGAAGACCTGAATTTTGATGAGTTCTAACTGAGAGACCAGAGAGCATCTGTGTATTCTGCAAGTGCTGCATGATTATTCCTACAGACAACTCTGTACAAGAGTTGTAACATTTATAGCTCTGGTCAGTGCTCGGGCAGCTTCTGTCTTGGGTTCTTGGGCAAAAACAGCTAGTCTGTTTTCAGCTGAAGTAATCACATATAGCAGTTCGTCACTATTTTTAATAAAGGGAATGGAAGTTTGACAAGTGAAAAATGATTCATTTACAGTTTCCCCTCAGGAAGCTTCCCAGTATCATTAGCAAAGGAGATAGACAGGAAAAGACTTTACTTATTTTTTGATGGGGTTACAGCTTCTCCTGAGCGTCTGGGGGTTAAACTCACAAAAAGAAACACCACAAGGAACTTAAATCATGAATTTCCCTATTTTAATACTTCCAGAGAAAAATCCTCTTGCAGTATTCTGTACTCTAGTCTGTGTGTGAAAAATCAGCAAACTGGCAGTAAGCAATCCAAAAATACAGTAAGACGTGGCTGATCTCTTGACCCTCGTGCTGTAGTGTGCCTCTTGTCCCCTGGGGCGGGCAGGCTGCGTGGCGCGAGCGGCTCGCTGACACAGGTAGTGTGGCAGAGGGAGAGATGCGGTAATAACGCGCTCAAATGGAAAGCAAACGTCTTGGAAGCTGATGTGTCATTTAGCCCTGTCCTGACATGGCGGATTGCGTCCTGTAGCATTTCTCACGCATGGCCCAGTGTTGAATTGCTGGTGTAATCTGTTGTTTTTCTCGGAATCACTTCTGTTCAGGCTGAAATACTGTGTAATTAGTCACGGTGGAGGGTGCTGGCCTGCTACAATTGAACTTTTCTTCTGTGCCATGTTAGAAGACGTTAATTAAATAATTAATAATTTAGTACAGAAGGTAGGCTTCCCCACCATGGCCTCTTGAGGGCTCTGCTTGTGTTTACAGTGCTAAATGTTAACAGGTTCAAAGATATCAGGCATTTACCTTACTATTTCTTTCTTTGTAGTGAGAGGAGGGAAGGTCAGTTCAGTCAGACCTGTTCAATGCGCAGCGAAAAGGCCTGTGGTGGAAGGATAGTGATCAGGACAGGAAACCTTCTGCTGGATTTTTAACTGTAAAAATAAGGTGGTTGTATCTCTGGTCTGCAGGTCTGCAAGCATTCTCTGCAATGACGGTTTATTTCTGGTGTTTTGCCCAAGGTTTTCATGTGATATACTGAAGGGTTAAAAATGGGCAATAGAAATCAACTCAGAAAAGTCCAGGCTGAAGAAATAATAAGAAATGAGATTCTATAGTAACTTAATTCTTGTACAAATAAGTTAATCAAACCCACATTACAAACAACCCAACAAGTTTAAGAAAATGAGATATAACTGCTATCAGATGTTATGGGTCATAAAGAAAATAACTTTCCATCTTTACATCAGCCTGATCCCATTCTTGGAGGTTTTGAAAATAGCCAGGTTCTCAATCTCATGCTCTCTTATTCACTGTATATTTCCGTATATAAAAAGTAAATTTTCTTAATAATTTTATGAACTTCTGAAAACTTATTTTTAATGCACCCCGGCCCAAACTGAGGAACAAAACTATTATGCTGGGTAAAAAGTTGGGCTTTGTGCGGAAATCATAGTTGTTTTCTTGTGCAAGCATCAAGGGAATAGACGGTTCAGTCAGGATTCTCTTTGGGTTTTCCTAAGACACCAGTCCTCTGGCAACCTTAGACACTCTTGAGGACAGGATGCAAATCCTCAAACAACGCTAGACCTGGCTTCCTTGAACAGGCTTTGCTTCACCCTAAAGGAAGCCCAGTTGGCCAGTCACTATTGGCTTCTAATCTTGCCCTTTTTCTGCCGCTTGCTTTCTGATAGTGCCGACAGCCAATTTTTGCTTCTTTTCTGCCCTCCAAAGCGGAGGAAATGAGTGTTGAAAAATGGGCCGTGCTTTTTCCTACAGTTCACCAGCAAAAAGGCAGCAACATAAATTAATTGTAGAGGATGTAGAGGCCACTGCTACTGAGCTGTTGCAGCCAGTCCTTGTATTATGCCTAAGGATCCCAGTGATCCTGCCCCAAAAGTGATACACTTCTTTTCGGGAGGGCAGGAGGTCCAGGATATTACAATAATCAAAAAAAGATAGGGAAAAATAACAACGTGTTATCATTCTATGCCTAAAATTTAAGCATTAATGAGAACCTGGTAGCAGTGACCCATAAGACTGAATTAATCAGCCCATTAAAAAGCACTATGCTGTTTGTGAATTGAAAACGTGCTCAGCTACTTGTTCTCTCTGGATCCTGACTAGCTAGCTTACAATACCAGAATCGTAACCCTGTTTCATTTGATTCTGCAGAGGGTGGAAAAGGAGAGACAACAGGAGGAGGCAGGGAGCTGTTTGTTATTTATGACCATATGTCATTGTACTAGCTATGCAGAAGCCAGAACAGAAACCAGTGACTTTAGAAGGAAACTCGTTGAAAAGATTTTAAGTGGATTTAATTAATTCCGCCCTCCCTCTCTTTTATCTTTCTCTGGAAAGAGCTGGCCTGTGTGGCTTTTATATGGTTCTCTGCAGGATCAGGTGCCAAACTGTAGTAATTAAAACGGGGAGTGAGGAGGAGGCGGTAAGACAAAAAGCCATTTTTCTTGGCATGCACCTCTGGTACACTGTTACAAAAACAGTTTGCTCACAGTTTTTTCCAATTATTCAAACCTTCAAAATCCCCTTAAAACCAGCTCCTCACAGGTGAGGAAAAAACCCCTGACAATGAAATTTTCACTCATTAGTTACCTCCTTTGAACTTGCATATGACTTCAGAGCCTATTCTCATTGTCGCCAGTTCTGAGATGACCTGGCTTCAAGAATACATACATCCAGAATTTCTGAACAGGGATTGTTGTAACTATCAGGTGTTCGTATTGGTAACTGACATACCCCTGCTGTGCACAGGGATGTTCTAGAGATACAGAGAAAACTGTTACTGAAAAGGTAAGCTCAAGAAGAAATATTTCAGGCAGATACTAATCAATATGAAATAAGTGAGGAGAATTGTACCACTGTATGTCAAGTAATTTGGAAGAGACCACGATTTGTTTCTGGAAGAGAAATTCAGGCTGAGCTGCTACAGGATAAATCAAACAAATGTAGAAGCACTTTTCTGTACTCCACAATTTCTTTTAAAATGACTGTAATTTGTTGTATTGTTGATAGGATTTATGGAGACTCTGAACAATGGTCACCATCATTAATCTTGACGGGAGAAGCCTAGATATATAAAGCATTAATGGTATACAAATATATCCTTTTCTACTCGGTCCCAGCGTAGCCCATTTTGCTATTTTATCTGTGGGAACCACTCCAAACTGTTAGTGTCAGTCTGACTTAAATCCCTTTACTACACAGCACAGCTAAAGACAGCCAGACCAAGCCATTCTATTAAGAATTTGTTATCCTAGTAAGTAACAGGCAGATGAGTATGTGAAAGGGTAGATACAGCAGTTTGTTCTCCCAGCCCACTAATTTACAGTCCGCCATTCAGGAATTGTAATATAATAGCATTACATATGTAGGCAGGGTATTTGTCCTCCACACATAGGGTGGTTGCTGTTTGCACAGTCTATGTAAGCACTCAAATTTATTTGAGGGAGGAAGGAGGGATATTTTAGTTACAGAGTGAGGGTAAGACTAGATACGGCATTGCTGAGATGAAGGCATCAGCACAAGTAACTTAACCATTCCGAAATATTTTTTCCACACTGTATGCCCTTTCCTGAAAGATAGGGTGTACAAAAAGGGTTCCTCAGATGCTAAATAGATTGTAATACTTAAATTCACATTCATATGAAATTTGTCACAGCTAAGACATCATAATGAGCTATTTGGAAAGCACAATCAAGTCATGTTTACAGTGCTTTTATTAGCATTCTGCTCTGAGTTACAAGATGCTTACAGACAGCTTTTCTCTCCTCCGAGTTGTGTCTTTTTTTCTATTTAACAAACACTGATTTGTGTTTCCAGCTAGCAGAGCTTAGTGTACTGTTGCAGCCACTGTGACAGCATCATTTTGCTTTATCTTGTTGTAAAAGTGTCCTTTGCAAGCAATATTGGGGATATTCACAAAGACGGATGGGATGCAAAGGGAGCAGAGGTGGAGGATAGAACCTCCTGCGTGCTGAATCCATTGCTGGTGTTGATTCACTCTAGGACTATGGGTATGCTTCATTGCTTGTGAAGGGCAAGTGCTATTGTTCAATGTATTAAGTATATAAGTGGCTTTGCAGGCTTAAAGAAGTTACTTAGGTATGTAGCAGCAGACCCAGAATGTCACCTTGCCTTCCTCCTGGAGATGAAGGTTTATCTGTAGAAGCTGCTTTTGTTAGGATGTTGAGGTCTTCACTGAGGTGGTATGCATGACATTTATTCTAGTTAGACTCTACAGAAACAGCAAATATGTTTGGAGGCTACTGTAAAGGACCTTTCTTGACATCTGACAAAGAAATTAGGGTGGTGAAGGCTCCAATGGGATTTTGATGAGAGCAAGGTTGTGATAGAGGTGTGAAAATGTCCTCAGAGGCAAAAAGCCACATATATATTTCATAACTTTTGTCAACCAAACTCACCATATGAGCCAGCAGCTTCCCACCACCTCATCATAACAGGCATCTCAGGGTTTTGACCCGTTCTGGTCACAAGGTCAAAGGAGAGGGAAAAGTAGCAAAGGATCTGGGGAAAAAAAAAAGGTGTTTCCAGAAAAAGAGATTTTCAATGAAGTTGTGCGCATTTTTTTTCTTACTATAGCTTCTCTCTCACTCCTTCACTTCTTTAAACAGAAGGGTTTAGTTTTGTAACCGGGAAACTATAAGTACTTTTTCATCTGATGTCTCATTACATCTGACTATCTTAAAGATGTAGACTCGCTTGGACTGCTGCCTAAAAAGAATCATGTGTAACAGAACACATTCGCAGGAACAGTGTCAGTATGTCGTTCACATGCAGGTATGAATCTCCTGGAAAAGCAGATAACCTTTTCATAACATAGGTTGTTGCTGGGGTAGGCCTAAGGCTGCTACTAATGTTCATCTATTTTTCGCTGCCCAAGAAGATAGGAGTGCTGGAGTAGCAAAGACCTTGAGTCAAAGAGTTTAGATATGTACCTATGTAGGAAGAGTTGCTCAAATCAAGGTCTTAAAAAAAATAAAAATAAAAGCAAGTAAAAATAAAAGCACAGTCAAAACCCTAGAGGCCATTAAGCATAGTAGGAGAGCAGCTCATTGAGGAGCAGTTCATCCAGCAAATGCATGCACTGTGTGCATTTGGTGGTAAATGAAAAAGAAATTGCTTCCCCTCGTGCTACACACCTCCACCTTACCTCCTGAAGCACAGCGCCTGCTAAGAATGCAATTGGTTTAGCAAGAAATAGTTCTGATCCACAGCAAACAAAAAACTGGCACGTTTCCCATCATGTGTGGTAGAGATGCCTGGAATGTCATGGATGGTACAGTCTTGTTTGCTCTGTCTCCTAAATCTATCAAGCTGAGCATTCATTTTGAGATAAGACAGTGATTTGTACAGAAGCCTGAACACGTGGGAACGCGCTGTCCTGCTGAGTGACAGGTGGCCGATGAAATCCCCAGAACATGCCTTTGCAGAGAATGGTTACTTGGTGCAATCTGACAACTTCATCAAATAGCAATTTGCAATGTCACTAGAGGAGGTGCTGTCCTTTGCCTCCTCTACATTGGCAAAAAAAATGCTTTGCTTGCTTCCTATATAGTGACATCTTGCCCGTTGTAAATGGGAAATTTCCAGTATCTGTAATTCGCAGTCGTAAAAGCCCTCTCCTTGCTTTATGTTGTGGACTCTATCTAGAGGTGTGACATGCGAGAAACAGCTGACTGTTAAATGGTGGTCGAAAGATTTGTGAGTATGAAGTAGCTTTAAAGTAAGTCAGATGAGGCTAGGAGTCTGTTAGCTTCAGTTTTGAGTTGTCATTAGTTGACATACCCTACACAATTACTGTGTCTTTCACCTGCAGTTATGGAACTCATAAACTTAAGGGAAAGGTGTGTTGGTGTTTGTTGTTTTTTTTTTTTTTTCTATTTATTGAGACATTTTTCATAGAAATTCCTGAATACATGATATTGGTTTATTTCAAATTTTCTTCTTTTCGAAGAAACCTGTTACCCAGACTTTTCTGGATTCTCTTCTAAGCTTTTCAGCAAAGAAAGACACTTCTTTCTTGAAGACTACAGATACTGACATGTATTTGACTGTAAGGCACCTGAAACGGTTTCTGCTCTGAGCTGTCTGGTCTTCTGGATGTTACAGCCACTGTGGAAAGCCCAGCTGAATGGGACACGTATCTGCTTTTGCCACACTGCAGTTTACAGTCCAACACGTGTATACAAATGGCTGCACATTTGGGATTTTGTTAATACACCAGGACCTGATGTGCAGTGGCTCCTGTTCTATTCAGCAGTGAGGGACAAATGTAAAGAGAACAAGTGCTGCTGCCACTTAGTCAAATGTGCTGGCAGGCATTAAACAACAAGGTCTCCATCTTGCCCAGAAGCTCAATTCTCCATTGTCCAGCTAGCAGGCAATGGGAAATGCTACATGACTTCTTATAGTGCCACATCATGTAGCGTAGTGATCAGAACACAAGGAATATTACTTATGATTTGAATCTACAGCTCGTAGTCAGGTTGCTTTGTGCTAGACGCCGACTGCAAGCAAGTTTTCAGGAGGTAAGAGACACAGGGGACTAGCAGAGTATGTAAAATCCAGCCATAATTCAAAGCTACAACATAGCTGATTCCCACTCATCCAGGTCCACAGGTTTTTACTCTTCTTTCTTCTTGTTCACAGGGGTGCAAAACTGTACATGGGAGAAATAATTTGAACCTGATTTTTGGGGAGACTTTCAGAGATAGATGTAAGCATGCCATTATCCTGTACTGCTACCTTTCCAGATTTTTTTTTCTCCCTTATTTTGTTTTGTAGTTCTTTTAGGGTATCTACCTGGCTACCCAGGGTAAATATAAATTAAAAGCATAAGCTTTTCAGGTATGCACATGCATTTATAATATTGTATTAGGTAATGAGGACAGATACATTTCATGTGGTGTGATACTAATCTTGGTTTTTATTTGTGAGTGTGAGGTGCAAAGTTATTTGCTCTGAAATTAGTCCCTCACCACCAGTGAAGACTGGACTGGGCTTCACTGAGAAAGGCTGAAAAATGCATTTCACAGAATGCAAATATTTAAATAATGAATAGCAAGATAAAAGGAGCTTTGATGACATGCTCAGGAAGTTGGGATTTACACAGTTTGGGGCTATGGGAGCATATGCGTGCTTTTTTTCCCTCCCGTTTACATTCAGCACCTAACCTGGGAACTGGAATTGCAAATCTGGTCTTGGTACGCTTCTTAGCTAGCCAACAAAAAAACCCCCAAACCAAACAAACTCTTCCAGAAGGAGATCAGTTTAGCTGATTGCTTTTAAATGGGTCCTCTGGTGGACCCATTTCTCTCCACTGACTACCTAGGCAGGCTTACAAAACTAGTCTTCTAGGCATGGCCCATCAAAACTACAGGCACGTGGTTACTGAAGCGTAAATGCGAGGTTTCATCTTCACCTCCCAATGACATGCCACAAGTCACGTCTGATGCTGGGCTGGTACCCAGTCAGTTTGACCTCTAGAATAGTTCAGGTTCCTGCTTACTTTTAACAGATATTCTAGACATAATCTATGCTGTACCTAAGATGGGAGGCAAAACTGGCAAACTTCAGGCTTCAGTGTCGGTTTGTAGTGTTGGCATTTTGGAAGCACCGTTGGCAGTTGAATTAAAATTGTACTAGCCAGTCTCTTGTGGAATATTATCTAGTTTCCTGGCAGTGCTTTCACCAGAACTGACCTCTGACCCAAGGGAAAGCCCCCAAATGTCTGATGATATAGCAGGTGTAGAAGTACTTTATTTCTCACCTTGGCGTCCTGCAGCCATATCCCCTGGGCGCTGAGGACCATAGCGTTTAGGTTGAAGTTTATCTTAGAAGTCAACAGCTAGCTACAGCAACTGATTGTAAATTATATTTACTTTTTGTGCAAAGAAATGGCTACTATTTTCAAAATGTCAAGGAACAGAACAGAAATTTGCCAAACACAGGGTTTAGGTTCGATATATTTGAGTTATGTTCCTTTAGTATATAAAGTGGATTTGCTCTGAAGTCACAGTACTCAGTTATTCTACAGAGTTGAGCCCAAATGCATGACTAGGTTAAAACATTGCTGATGAAACCTCTGCTAATAGGTGGTATGTTTGTATGGGTTAGGAGAGCAATGCATGGGTGAAAAGGCTTCCGTGGACTGGAGAGTCTCTCTCTCATCAAACAGCACAGAAATCGTCATGCTCGGAGTTTTCACTCCTGTTTATCGTTGGCTGGAGAACTGGTATCAGCCAAGTCTCTGAATATAGGCAAATACTGTTAAACATAGCTAGTTGGAGAGAGAGGTTAATAAGAAAGGAAAGTAGCTGGGCTGTAATGATCTACATTTCAAAGTGAAGAGTTGCTTAGACCAGAAAAAATAACACGAAGAGTGGGGGAGTCCTGGAGCCTACTCCAAAGATATTAAAAATATTACTATTACTAGGTTTAGATTTGATGTTAGGAAGAATTTCTTTACTGTGAGGGTGGTGACACTGCAACAGGTTGCCCAGAGAAACTGTGGATGCCCCATCCCTGGAAGTGTTCAAGGCCAGGTTGGATGGGGCTTTGAGTAACCTGGTCTAGTGGGAGGTGTCCCTGCCCATGGCAGGGGGGTTGGAACTATAGATAGTCTTTAAGGTCCCTTCCAACCCAAACCATTCTATGGTTCTACTAATGGCTTATGCTGTTATAAACAGCACTTTCCTGGATTAATAATAAAACTAATAAAGATTTGTGGAGATGACCAACCTTTTCCCTGTTCAGTGGGAGATAAAAAGTCTCTCAAGAGACAGCAGGTATTTTTGAAAGCAAAATATATCTCTGTGGATAAAGCTTGGCCTTCTTTTTAGAAATAATGGAAGGAGTTTGACTAATATTAAAAGCAACAACAGTAACAAACTAAAACAGCAAATTGGGCCAAGACAGATGCTAAGTGCAGAAAATACCATTCCAGATAGTAAATTTCTAGCTAAGACCAAATGTAGAGAACCAAAAAGGGGCTCTGGTACTAGAAAGCATCAGGTAATTTTACTAACTGGCAATGTGACTCAAATTGGTCATCAGAGGACCAGTAATGTCATAGCAATAATTCTGTGGCTGTTTCAGGAGTAAGTCTTTCAAGAGACTGTCTGTGGCCTGTTACAGCGGGTACCACTAGGTGAGAATTTGTTCCTGCACCTGTAGGGTAGGATTCGTTACCCGAGACTCCTGCCTAGGAGGGCAGGGATGCAAAAGGACAAGGAACAGGTCTGTTCTGTGTTCTGGAATATTTCACCACAAAGGAAGCAGGACTGTTTTCTTTTACTAAATGAAATGGAAACTTGTATTGTCCTACTAATAACAACAGCATCTGTAGTGCTCAGAAAAGGCATACTTTGTTTCATAATTTTGACAGCCTCCTTTCCTCTCTCCTACACCTCTATTTCTGCTCTCATCAGATGCCTCCTAATTGCAGATCCACAAACCAGTGAGTTTCATGGGTCAAGAGATCTTTAGCCTCTTTGGGATTGCATAGTATTAATAATCCACTTTGTTGTTTCAGTCGAGTGGAGCAGTGACCTTGCGAAGGAAAGAAATGTTTCCACAAAAAAAAAAAAAAAATCCAACCATTAGTTTCTTTAGTACATTTGTGATTTTTCTTTTAGCATTTAAATCCATTAATAATACAGTTCGGGAGTGCAAACAAGCATAGTGAGGTGTAATACTTGCTACTAAATTGCCTGGCTTTTGACCCTTACAATTCAGATTGTTAAATATAAGGATGGAGATAGATTTAAAACAGGATCACTGTTTAAAGGAACTTGTCAAGATACTTTCCCATCATCTGTAAGATATTTCCCCTCAGGCTGTTCTTTACATAACAAGACCCTAAGGAGCTGAAATTAAAATCTGTTTTGGCTTTGCTTGTCTTGTTTATTCTTTTTAAACTGTTACTTGTCTCTGTTAAATGCAGACAATTTGTTTAGTGTAGAAAACATCACTTGTTTCAGTGTGAGGTATGCTGAGGGAAATCTGAAGAATATGTTTGAAAGGAGAAACTGGAGAAATAGAATGTGAAATCCTGTTTAAGAATGTTTGCTGGAAAATACGAAAAATGACATTTTATACATAATATAAATTCTGATTTGAGTGTGCAAACACATAAGTGAATTCATAAAAAATATTTCTTTCTGGTAATGCTGAAATTAATCATACATACACTGCCAGTATGCATTGTGTGTACCTGTATGGTCTGTCTGCTTGTGCTCACATAAAGTAGTCTAAATAATAGAACCTGAGAAAGCTGGAACAAAATGTCCTCTTCAGTCTTTGAAAATTCTCTGTTAGCTTCACTGAAATTGGCAGGCTCCCTCCCAAACTCCTTCACTGCAGTCAGACCACATTACCTGTTGTGGGGGGGGAAGAAAAGTAAATCAAGCGGACTAATTTTGAATGTAGTGTTAAGGATGCTATAAAAAAATCCTTATTTAACTTAGGCATCATCAACATTGCTTAGAAGGGTGCAATATTATTTTCTTAATAACATTTGGTCTGTGGTTTTGTGCATGCTTCGTTATCATAATTTCAGAAACAAAGATATTTATTTGAAATCTTGCTCAGTGCATACAGATATTGACAGAGATTTTACAGTGACTCCTGAAATGAATAGGGACATCTAAATTTTAACACATAAGTGACAGCAACTGCCTTTCATGTATCAAGTGATTTATTCAGCTTCTCAAATCGGATTATCGCTTCACTATTGAAAATATTGAACGCAAACCAGGTGTGGTGGACTCTTCCTAGTGGGCATCGATATTTAGTCTAAACTTCAGCAAAAATTGTCAACACTGGTTTGTGTTAGACCTTACAATTTTGATCTTAAGGGAACAGGCAGCAAGAGCCACCTCCTCCATGAATTAGTGTAGGGGCGGTGGGGACTCTGGCTTGCCTGATTTTTGTCAAGGGGAAACCCTGGGAAGGAATTCAGTCTTGTCATCTGCACAGCTCTCTGCAGCTTGTTGCACAACATCAATCTGAAACGCTGCCTTAATTTTAGTAAGTCTCCTGCAAAGCCTGCTGAATGTGAAATCTCCTCCTAGCTGTAGCAGTCTTTGGATAGGCATGTTTTTATGTGCAAATGGAAAAGGGAATTATGGTAACCACACTTATTCAACACCTGTGTCCTTTGTTAGCTTGCATTAGATGTATCTTGCTAGATCAAGTACTTTATTTCAGCAACAAGGTGGGGGGTTGAGTTGGTTTTGCATTTTTATTGGTGTCTATAATTATTTTTTCCTCTTTTTGCCCGTTTTTCTCACCAATGGCCACAGCATGCTCGCTGCCTGCAGGTCAGGTTCCAAATGAGACAGCTGTTCTGATTTGGACACAGGATGAACGGCCATCTCCCTGGCAACTGGAGCTGCACAAAAGCTGCCTGCGTGGCTCTGATACTTTTGTTTCTTCCCTCATTTTAGTAGCCATCACTCAGGGGGGAATAGGTGCTGCAGGACTAGGTAGGGTATAACGCACAGATACACAAGTAACGGAACCTCAGCGATGGCGTACATTTTCATTTCCTGCACAAATGTCTGGACACTATCCAGGTATATAAAACAGAAAGTTTGAAGTCAAGTGTCAGCTTAGTGTATAGTCTAGAGCTACCAACAAGCCCTTGTATTCCAAAAAATGTCCTAGAGAGACGAGACTCTGCTGCCAGTGAAGGTACACACATGGATTATAGGTACTGGTGAATCTCCTCCACTCTGCCTCTGTATTTGACCCTGGGAATTCGCAGCCTCACCTTGCTGTTGCTCTTTGACTTCAGTGGGAGCTCTTGGCTTCTCCTCTTCTGAGGGGTCCGTCACTGTACTGTAAAACTCTGGTTTATACTACTTGGAAATGCATGGAAAGCCCCATCTCCACCATTTTCATATCCTCTCCCTCCTTATTGAGAGAAAAAGGGGAAGTGGTGTAGCTCAGAAAAAGTAACTTTAGCGAGGTGAAGCATTGCGTTAGCAGAGCTGGGCTGTCTCCCTTTACGACTGCGTAGACGGCCTTATTTCATGGACTACAACTATCACTGCTACATCAATTACCCTGCTGCCTTACCAGGGAGCTCCTCCTGCCCACGGCACCGAGGAGCACGCACCTTGGCTCCATGGCCACTCTCCCTCTTGCTTGTGACCCAACTCAAAAACTCCTGGGGGAAATGACAAGAGCTCTACCAATGCACCCGCTCGCCTGCGTGGGGGCTGCTCCCCTTGCTGGTATGCTCCAGTGCCCATTTGTCTGTGGATGGGAAGGACAAATGAGGATGCAAGGCTTGGATATAGATCTAGAGAGAAAGTATGTAAAAGTAAGTTACCATGGCTGTTATCAAAAATCTATCGTGCCTATTCTTACAATTAACACCTTTCATCCTGTCAGTTCAATTCTATGTCCTCGTGGAGATTGGCCTCTTGCACACCCTTGAAAGCATTTTAGCTGCTTTTTTTCATTAGCCTGCGTACACTAGATGGGTTGCCTGGCATTGGGCATAATTGCTGCCAGATGCCTAGTTAACTTAGGATTGAAACATACACTCAGTGAAAAACAACCTGCCAAGAATACTTACCTAATGACCCATCCTCTGCTAATTACTTGCTTGTGCAAACAATGCCTTCTGTTTGCCAGATGTAGTGCTGAGTGGTGCAAAACCCCAAAACATGAAAGAAGATGGGAGATTTTTTGGGTGTGGGGTGGGGTGTGGGGCATGGATTACAGCAAATGGCGTATCTGAGGGTGCTGCCGAGGGCCTTTGCCTTTCTTACTTGCGGGTGTGATTTCTTCTTTTTAATGCAACTGGGTTGCTAATTACAGCTTTACAGTAGCTGGGCAGCAACTAGGGTCACTGGGGAAAGCTGGGGCTTGTAGCTTTGCTGCTTGAGAGGGGATCTTTGCTCGGAACAAAGGTGTTTTCTGTCAGGAAGAATATAGATTTCCCTAAAGTCATGAGGTCTCAGGCAAGCCAGAAGGCATTGTACCACTTTATTAGAGAAAGGGAATAGAAAAGCAGCATGAGATGGATATGGCTAATAACAATGGGAGGCCTCAGGCCTGGTTTTGGGGTTTTTTCAGGTGGTAGTTTGACTCTCTCTGTGAAGGTTAACTAGGGAAAAACCTCTTACCCACCAGAAACCTTTCTAGACTAAAATACTGCAGCTGTGCCTTCTGGCTCCTTGGTCTCTGAAGGCTGCAGGGCTGATTGTTCGGTTGAACAAC
Source organism: Chionis minor (assembly GCA_013398295.1). Classification (NCBI taxonomy): domain Eukaryota; kingdom Metazoa; phylum Chordata; class Aves; order Charadriiformes; family Chionidae; genus Chionis; species Chionis minor. The sequence continues at coordinate 569,018 of VZSF01008371.1, read as the reverse complement.
TTTGTGGAAAACAGGGACAATTCTCCTTCTCTTCCTAGAATTAAGGACTTAAATAACTTTTAAAGTCACTTCCATGTAGGAAAGTAGCACGTGTGGGCTATTCTCCTGTTTTATTTCAAGTTAAAGATAAGACTTATTTTTCTGCCTCTCCTGTAATTTCTTACTCTGTTGTGAGACTTAAATAAAAAGGCTGGGAAGAGGAGGGCAATCTAGTATAGCATCTTGGAAACCAACAGTTAATGGAATTGTAATGTTTGGTACAGAAAGTTTGGTGGGAGACTTAGAAACCCTAGCGGGGAATACACAACTGACCTCTGTGTATGGAAGCTTTGCAAAGCATCAGCACAAGAGTAGCAAAATAAGTTGATGTTTATGGCAGCTGGGCTACCTCTGCCTGTCTGTACAAGCCACGTAACAGGCTAATTGGTGTATTTAGGATTTTTAGTGGGGAATTGAATTAAATTCTGTGGGCACTGATAGCTTCACAGTTGTACAGAAGAATGTATCGAGTGTTTGCTGCTTGGCACTTACCTGTAAAAAAGTCTTTTTATTTCCAAGGGCAAAGGAAACACAAGCTTCCTCAAACCGTCTTGCTAATATGCTCCTTTCTGCTCATTGTGTGCTGAAAATGAAAGACTAATTCTCTCTGCATGCCTACTTAGTATTTCATCTCTCTTGTAGAAGTTTTAGGGACCTTTTTGTGAGTTGGTGTCAATATATTTGTGCCAGCTGCCAGCTGCTGTTGAGAGCGAGAGCTCCTGGGAGCCGGGCTTGTTAAAGTGCAATCCTGGCTTTTGCAGATAGGCTGTTTGATAGAGTGCTATTTCTTGGTGATTTCTCATTCCTCTGAGGTAGCAAAACAAACAATGGAAATAATTTATGCTTGACTCCGATCCACAGCTCTTCTCGGGCCTTGGCATAGATGCATTAGAAAGCAAGTTGTCCTGGCTGAATTCCCTAGTGAAAAGGAGCCGAGTACTTCATTTTATTTCCCATCAGTGTATATCACAAAACTAGTCTAGCATTAATTGCACAGCAATCGTTGTTGCGGCAAAGCATCTCTGGCTGCAGTGACAGGGGGAGATGGTGGTGTCAGAAACCAAGCCTGAAGTGCGTGGAGTTTCATCCAAAGCCTAATTAGGTTTAGAGGACCTTTCCATTTGGATCAGGCTTTGGATCTGACCCAAGAAGAGCAGCCTGAGGCAAGGATGGTCAGAAAAGATAGATTCACAGAGCTGGAGGAAAACAGTCCAGCTCTTGCCTGTGAGATCATTGTTAGAAATCCCCGTTCACATGAACATTAAAGACTTTCTCACACGCTACACTGAGTTTAATATGTAATTTCCAGTGAAATCTTTTTTCGCTGCTACCTTTAGGAGGAGAAACAAGCAAGAATTTACTCATGGGAATGCACGAAACACTATAGTATCCTATGGGAAAACCTCTCTTTGTTTCTGCCTGCGTGCTACTTTTTTAAGGAACTATTTCCCTCTCTCCTTACAGATAGGAGAAGCAGGGAGAAGGACTTTAAAAAAAGGTCAGAGTTCTCAGACTTTAATAGTTCTTTCAAAAGGCCCCAAGGGGATTATTTTAATAGGGAAAATTTGTTCTTTATATATCCAAAATGGTTTATTAAGATCATAGCAATTCCCTTGCTCCATGCCAGAGGAAATCTCCCCTCAGTCAATCTCTAGGAATCTGATTCAACAGCAGCACTCTCATTTTTGCAATTTCCCATTGATTTACTTCTTGGTGCCTGTCATAAATCATGTAATCCTAGTTATGTGCTCCATCTTTCCACTTCCCAGCGCTCTCGGTATTTCTCCTGAGTCTTTTTTTATTTCCTTTTCAACCTTGTGTATGCGTTTTGATCAGTGAATCCAAAATTCATCTACTTTTCCTCTGGCTTCCCTGTTTCAGACATTAGTATCCTTGTCCTCCGTGTTTTTCCTTCCCTCAGAAGACCAGAGGGACATAAAAGTTTTGCTCTACAATGTGCATACGTTCCCCTGCTTATTTACATTTTCCTGAAATCCATGTGATTTCTTTTGCGAAGAAGTTAAAATATCCACAAAGAAAGCAGCAATCCTAGAGCATGATCTTTGGAAAATTTGGAAGAAGCAGAATGAAAGTAAGCAACTGATGCTTTACACTTTCTTTAATAGCCTCTCATCTTCTGGGTTTTTTGTAAGCTTTCTTTATGGCTGCATATCCAGCAATGACAATTTCTCCCTGAGTCTTAGGAGGAAAGCTAATCAAGACAAATGAGGATGTAACACAGCATTCAGTCTCACTTCTGAAAAGTAACAACTTCGCAGTCCCTGGACCTGAAACTCCAAATTCTGGATCTTTTTTACTGATCAGAGCAAATGGCTACTTAGTTTTTAATGAATTCACCAGGTAAGAAGTGTGCGGTGATCACTGAAAGGAAGGCACTTGACTGTCTCCATGTCAGTAATATATAAGAGCAAAGACAAAAGGGCTAAAGCCCAAATCATTAAGGTTACTATAATCGGGTATCTGCAACAGCTGCAAAATTACCTTCAGACATTGCTCTGTCTGTATGGCTGTGGAAAATAGTACTTGTTTAAAGAGAAACAAACAAATAAAAACCAGTGGGGGATTCTGGAAGAAAAAGCAACAAACATTAGTCACAGAGAATGATAATCCTTTCTATTTGCTTATAAACCATCTTCTAGAATTCTTTACTACAAATATGAGCTTACAGAAAAGTGATGATTCTCCTTTGAATTTTAGAAGGGTATTTCCCCCCATAAAACTAGCTGAAAACAAATCTATTCTGCAGCGCCTGTTAGTGAGGACAAGAAATGCACTCGACTCCCGAGTTTCTCTCAGTTACTCTGTCATGCTTGTAGATATATATGGCTGTTGTATCGTACGTGACCTTATTCAAAGTGCTTTTACTGAATATTTAATTCTATGGAGTTTTTAGCCTCTCGGAAAACTCTTGAATAACTCCCAAGTAATTTTTCCTTTCCATTGCTCGTTTCAGTGTACTGTTGCACATGGTATTCCTCAGCTGTGAGGGCAGGATAAAAGGCTCCAGCCCCTCTTTCAGTCCGTGACCTGTTCCGCAGAGCAGATAACATAGTTTGTAATACCACACTGTAAAGCTGTTCAGTGAGCTGATGCAGGCTGGTTGCTTTCCCCAGAGACTGGGGTTGGGCTGTGGCCATAAAACCCCATTGAGAGTGCTGCAGAGGTGGAGGAGGGTTGCGATAGTGGCTGGGCTGCTCAGGGAAGGGTGGAAAACCTTAAACTATGTTTTGCTGTGGGAGAGGCCTTTCAAACATCTTGGAAGCTCACAGGCTACTAGCCCTGGTTCCCTCTTGCTTTCTGTCTGAATTGTTTTGCGAAGCTTCTGTTGTTATATTTAGGCAAACGAAGAGTTTGGGAAGTTTCTCTAAGAGAGGCATTTACAGCTGTGTTTTAAAAATGCAGCCAGGATGCCATCCTTGAGGAGGTGCAAAACGGCACCTCAAATTCTCTGGGGATATTTTGACCCAAGGAGCAAACCTATTTTCCCCTCAATTGAGTCGGTAATGAAGGGATGGAATCCTGGAAACATTTATTAGCTGCTAGGTGACCTGGAGAGAGACAAGTACTTTGGTGTGGTCTCAAGTCTTTATCAATTAGTAAATGCAGATGTCAGAGAGACACCAAACACTATGAATCCTGTACCAGCAGCAGTGCAGTTTGCGTTGCCTGCCTGGCTTTCTGCAACTTAAGCAAATTCTCTGCATGTTAGCTTGCCAAGAGGTAATATTTTAAAAAGCCATTACTGTGAAATCGATGCTATTGAAAGAAGATTGGTCTTCTCAAAAGTGTTAATAACTCATCAAAGTGCATTACAAGGTGGCTGGTTTAAGAGGTATTTGAATGTGAAATTAAAGTTTGATTCCACTGGTATAATACAATGTTTGTGTTTGGCAGAGATGAATTGCAAACAACATTTTGCTTGCTTACAGTGTTGCTTACAGCAGTTTCAAGTCGGCATGCTCAGACAGAGAAGGTGAATGAGAAGATAAATTTGCAAAGCTTACAGCTTGATCAAGTGGTGTGGCTCTGCCTTTTGTCCTTTTTCCTGTTTTGTGAGGTGTCGGTTGGAAAGCATAACAGTTTTCCGCACATTGTACTTGTAACTCTCAATCTTCTTAGGGTGTTGGGCCATCCCAGAAGCTGAATGCTGTCACCAGCACAACTCATTTCAGTGCTGACAGGATCTGCCAAAAATATATACATGAATAGTGGTAAAAGACAGCATGTCTCCAAATCCAAGCTGAAATCATGAGTAGAACTTTGTCGTTATTTTGTTAAATATTTTCCTTCCACTTGAAATTGAGGTACCTGCTGCCCTTCTGTAACCTTACAAGATACGTGTCTTGGAAGACTTCCAGCAAAATTTTCACATCTGAATGTTTTTCCTGCAGCTGGGGAGTCTGACTTTTACAGTAAGCTTGGTATAAAGAACCATTCATTACTCAACTCTGTCATACACACATCTTGCTTTACCCGTTTATTTCGCTCTATGCCTTTCCCTGGGCTCGTTGTGTGGCTGCTGGGGCCACGTGCCTATACAGGAGCCTGCAGGACTGCTGCCTCCCCTTGCGTTTCACCAGTTGCCCCGTCCCTTTCAGCAATTCTGTCAGCCTGAGCAGGTTTCTGGCCACCACACACCCAGTGGGCCTGCTATTCTCTTTCATTTGTTTATTCATCTATCTACCAGCATAATTCTGAGATTTGGGTACATGAGAACATATGGTTAGCGCTACTGTGTAGAAACTGGATGTACTGATGGGACACATCTCAGAAATATCAAAGCAAGACCTTTAATCTTTCATTTAGGATGCAAACCCTGGACCTAGGTGTTCTTTTCTTTTGCCTGGAAGAGAGAGAGACAAACCATTGATGCCAGAGATTAGTGTACTAATCCAGTGTCCTGTGTTCCTATGTTCTTCCCTGTGGTTTCCCAGCTCTGGTATTCATTGAAGAGTGAGTATAGAGTTTATCTCAAACTAGGACAAGAGTTAAATGCACTGTCATTCTTAGCCTATAGAACATCACCTCTGTAGTTGATTAGCATCCAAATGCCTTTAAACTGATTGTCTCCTTGGTCACACTGAGAGCTTACAGGACCAATGTACCAAAAGTTCCGAAATAATAGGTTGCACTGTTGCTGAAGGCAACCTGTGATTAGTGGAGGTTTGCACGTGTACTGTATATAGGAAATAAAAAACGCAACGGATTTTTCTCTTTATTATTCAAGTGTATTCACATTTAAAAATAATAATAATTAGACAAACTTTGCTGGAGAACATGAGGCAGTTTATTCATAGTCTTCATATTATTCATAGTCTTCATATGTTTTGCAGAGATTTGTTTACATGTAGGTAATTAAGAAAGAGGTTGTGAACTCTAATAATCGCCAGGCTGGTCTCTCTTAAAGTTGGAGTGAGGCAAGAAAAAGCATTCTTGCTATCTTTTCTCTCTCAGATTCTCAGTTATGCCAGGCTGGGGTTGAAATGGGGATGGACTCACAAAGAAGCAAATGGAAGAGCATGACTGTGTTTTGGTTAGCAGATGTATCAATCTGTGTTGATTGAAGCATAACTGAAGAATAACATTTTTTTTTTTATTGGGAGAGGTGCTCTACTTGTTCAGTAATGGCCTAAAAGGAGATAGCGCAGTGTGAGAGTGGAGTGCTTGATGTGAACGCCCCGGCATCTGATAGCTGGGATGTTGTGCTTCAGCAAGGACGTGTGTTAGCAGATCCACATGAGAGAATTTCTCATGCCTGCTCTCCCCTGGTAGTGGTATTGCTAGAGGCTCCCTCAGCAATAAAAAAAAATACGATAACCAAATGGTGCAAAGAGATAAAAGCTGCTATCTGCTGGATATAAAAAGGTCACTAGGGTCTTGGAGAAAACTTTGCTGGAGCCATTTGCATTGTCGTCTCTTTTCATGAAAATCCCTAACTGCAAAACGTGGAGGCAACCCAGCCTGGCACCTCTGGGATTTACCTTCACAAAGGAGGGTAAGCCTGGCAAAAATCAAGTTATTAAAGTGTCTGGATCTCTTGCCCTGTGGAAAATGAGATTCTCTGTCTCCTGCAGCAGAAAAGCAGAGGCAACACCTGACCTACCTATCCCAGGGAGTGGGTGGGAAGCAACACTCACTGGGGGCTCACCTGGGGACCACAACCTGCCCGGCTCTCGGGGTGGTTGAAGGCGCTCTGTTTCGCCGTCGGGTTTGCTGACTCAGGTGCTGGCAGCTCACTCGGGCAGCCAGCTTAATCCGCAACAGGAATATCACCGGGACCTGCCAGCTTAGCCTGTAAGGGGAGCGCAGCACGGGCTCTCCATCTTGCTCAGCTGAATGGTTTATGCTTTGCCTGGTCGCGCTGCTGGGGCGCTCTGTCATTTTTCAGCTTGCTGAACGCCGATATAAGTAATGTATACATTTCAAGCCTGCCACTGCCCAAGGTTATTTATGAATTAACATTTTCCTTTATCATTAGGTAAAAGTAGTTTAAGTGAATACATATTGAATGCATAAATCTGCCAACCCCACTCAAACAGGGGACAGCAGTTGGAAAACAGCATGCCAATTCAGTCAAATTTCAGAGAAAATGTTGGAGGTGGTTTTGTTGATTTTTTTTTTTTTTCCCCTATCCTCGTGCCCCGGGGTGAACATGATTTGAAGGCTCATTTCTGATGCAGCCGTACAGCGTCAGATCCTCTCCTTTAAACAAAATAAACCTTTGGATACCAAAGCCTGCTGAGGGTATTGGAGAGCCTGCAGTGTGGGAGCACGGATAGATGAGCTGTGGGGTCCTGGCTCGCAGGCTGGCCCTTTGCTCAGGGCTAAGAGCGGGAAATGAGCTCACCACCTCATTTTTGGATGTGCTCAACATCCTTGATTCCTCTGAAGTTAAAAGACACTGTGGGTTTCTTGCACCTTGTGATGAATCTCTTTTGCCGCAAGAAGGCGTTTGTCTGTTTTAGAGCAACAAACACTTTTAATTAGTCTCCTAGCCTGCAAGGCCTCAGGCTTCCAAATGAGAAGAGTCAGGATATGCTGAAAATCAGGACTGTGGGACATCACAGCAGTGAGACGCCTGGTAAAACAAGGGATGCTGGGCTGACGTTCCTAATGAGGCTTTTGTGGACCCACAGTCTCCTCGGGTCTGCTGTCAGATCACGCTTGTAGAGCCATGTCCTGCACAGTGCGTGGCAGCAAGACCCCCCCCCCGCCTTCCCCAGGGAGAAGCCTTCACCCAGCAGTTCAGGTTATGAATATACTTGTTATCAAGGCTCAGCTGCATTTTAAAGCTAAATCACCTTGAGGGCTGCTGGCTGGGAGTCTGCTGCTGCCCGGACTCCCAGGGTAATGTGCGGAGTGGGGCCATCCCGTGGACTCCAGTTCTGCTTGAAGGAATACCGGTATTGCAGTCAATCTGCCACCCTGGGTAAGGAGGCTGGAGATCTGGCTGAAAACACCCCCTCTGGAAAATACTTGGGCTCTGTGAACTCCAGTCTGGAGAGTGATCCTTGTGCCAACAGAAAGCTTTCCATGGTTACCTGGTTATAGACACTTGTCTCTTCAGGGAGAGGCTGAAACGTTCTGAATGAGAAATTGCATTTCTAAAGGCTCTCTGTAGCCTTTAAGAAAATACATAAAATTTTAATTTGGTAGAAGGCATTCACTCTCTCCTGCCTGCTCTACTGGCTCAAGATGCTCTGCCCCAAGCCAAACCATATCCAACTGACACGCTGATTTCTACTTTTAGAGGAAAGAATCTGAAGGGTCTGGAGTCCAGCTGGCTGTTTACAACAAACACTTGTTTTGAAGAGATGGTTCTTTTTCTTCCTAAAGCACTTGCAAATTTAGTAGGTGAGAGAGAAAGGCAAAGATAGTGTTGTAATTTATTATCCCCATTCTACAGATAGGAAACAGAAACCCAGCCTGTATTTATGCCATCTTCTGAGAGACAGACCTACTGCAACCTGCAAATCCAGTTTTACTGTCTGTCTAGACAACTCGAAATGAGTCTCCTATGCTGACTAAAGGCTTCTCTCCAGTGACTGCAGTATACGTACCCAAAAGTGCCTGACAGCCTGGCTCAGAAGCCCACAACTATAATATGGCATTTGTAGAAATTTGGATGTAACCAGACTTCTGCAGCCTGCATGAAAGAGTTTCTGTGATGTGCTGGCTGCCTCCATAGTATCTCTAGGAGAAGGTGGCTGGATCTGGTGGGTCAGTGTCTCCAAGCCGTGCTGTCTGTACCAAAAATCTCATCACAGAGATTACGTAGTTGTTCAAAATGGCTTCAAGATCCTCTGTCCTCAGAATGTTAATTTGCTTTAGCAAAAAGGCTTTTATTTTGTCTCTGTACTCCCAGCTACGTCTCTTTAGCAGCTGCCTTTGACATAGATGTACCTTAACACCTTGACAGACCAGACATTCCGATGCTATTAAGGCAGGCAGGTAAATTGAGTGCGTCTCCTTCACGGCACAGTTACCTCCTCAGCATGTGGCAGTGAGATATGCTGTTACTGCGAGCCATAATGCTGTAAAGACTTTGAGACCATCTGTTTGAAAAGTGCCTGTTTTACCTTGCTGGGCATGTCTGATGGGAGCCATCACAGCAGAGCAAGGCACTTTCAACCCATTTATCCCGTCGAAGGCTGCCACTGTTCCCCCTTTTTCTTTTTTTCTTTCGTTCTCTCTCACTCTCTCTTTTGTGAAATATCAAGAAACAATATCAACAGATTGCACTAGTCAAACAAGCATCTGTAGCACCTGCTTTAGCTTTTGCACACGGCATGAATGGATGCAAAAAGCGACAGGTTTGACATACATAACTGTCTTGGAATGAAAGCAGGACTTGGACTCTGGGGCAAGCACAGGGAGGAAAAACGGTAAGAAAAGAGTGAGAGAAAGAGACATCGTTTGTATCACGCTGGCAATTTACATCCAGCGCTTTCTGCTTTCCCTATTCTTAGCGTGTGGCAAAGAGGAGAGTTTCATTCAGGCAAAGGGTTGGGGAAAGCTAGGGAGCATCCAAAAGGATGCACCATATCTCTGTGGCCCCGGGGTATTTGAGGAAGTGGACCCGTGGTCAGCTCTCGCAATACAGCGCTTGTTTGGTGGCGTTGGCCAGTAGGTCACTGGTCTTACGGCCAGTGTTTTATATAACCACTGGAGGTATCGCCCAGAGCCATGAACTGATTCGACCTGAGAAGACACCCCCACGGGCAGCGTTGCTGCTCTGCACTTGTCCTCAGCCTGCGGAGAGTTGCAGAGCTAAATATGTGGCAGCTCTGTCTGTCTGTCCCTGCTCCCTCCCCACAGCACTGCTGCAGCTGGTACGGGGTGCCCCAGAGGTGGGCGTGTGTTTGGGGGGCGCAGGAAGGCTCCGCTCTCCTCTCCTCAGCCTGGCTGTGCCTCTGCCTCCTCCTGCAGGGAAGCTGTAAACAGAAAAGCGGGGTTTTGCAGAATCTGTTTTGTGCCACAAAAGTGACAGCAATGTCATAAACAGAGCAGCAAAGTTCCACTGGACTAGCAGACAAGAGAAGAACAAAAAAGAGAAATATATATCTATTTTTAATAACAGCCCCACATCAATCAATTATATTGGGTAATTACCAGGGGGGCCAGTGAAATGAATAAATAAGCGAGCAGATGCATTTCCCTGATAGACATGTGGTCTCGCTCAGTATGAAAGCAGTGAAGGAGATATTCTGACACGTTCATAGCCTGGAATGGGCTATGCTTACCCAAATTATCTCCAACCCTGCCAGAATATGCCTTCGTTCTGTAAAGATCTAAGTACAGCTATGAGTTATGAGGGGCACTGTTGCTAGAAACGTTTTTAACTACTCCCAACTGTCTGGAAGTGAATCTGTATGCACAGGCTAGATTAGTTTACATTTAAAGGCAAGTACAAACAATATTGGTATAACCAAGTAACATCAAACTGCGCATTAACAGGAGGACTTAGTATTCTCAAAGGTGCCTTATTTGATCAATTTAGATATTTTGAAAGCAGGCTTTTATCTCTAAAGTTTACATGTCTCAGTCTTTCTTTCCTTAACTTTAATTCATTTTATTGAAATGGAAAAATCCAAAATACTAAGGTATTGTGGACCTAGTTCAGTCAGGCTCTTTAAAAATATTTTTAACTTTATGCACTGAGGAAATCGATAGATATGTCGAATCTCAGTCCACAAAGCAGGTTGGAACTAGGAGGACAAAGTGACTGGGAAGAATGAATTAGAGAAATGACAATGCTGGCTCCCATCAATTTTCTCCAGAAGTGACACGTTTATCATGGAAGTCAATCCAGAAAGCAGCTGCATACACAGAGAGTGTCATATATCTGAGACGATGCAATCTCTCTTTCCCTAATGTCAGATACATACACAAGCTGTAAAATGGCCTTCGGAGGCCAGCAAGTTTGGTCTTTTTCTGAGCTGATGTCAATGCATTATTCGTGTGTTAGACACTGTCTAGATGGCTGTGATTGCTGTCAGACTTGGGAATCTTTTTCAATTTTTTTTATAGGCAAACGCGAGCAATAGCAAGAGGGTTCAGCCTTTTCTCCCCCTCTCCTTTCTGCTGCTTTCTCTGCTCTTCAGGCTGTGTAACTTTTTCAGCATGACATCTTGATGAGTGAAATACATAACACGGTACATGAGGAATCCCAAAAGGCAGGCAGAGCATGGTACTTGACTTTCCTCTCCTCTTCACATTCAGCAATAATTTTGATGCCTTAAACGGTTTCCATTCTGTAAATTTGATGATGCATGAATATGGAAGGGGGAGATGGTGTGAAGGGGGAGGCAAAAAGTAAGGATAAGTAATACAGCAGCTCAAAAATATGATAACTACTGGAAAGCCCCCTTGAGATGGTTGTGATTTTTGAAGGAAGCTGTTTACAAGGAGCAAAAAGAATTTTCAAACTTAAAAAAACAACCTTTCCTGCTTTTAGTACAGGACTTGCAGGCAGTTTTATTATTAGCTGCTGCAGCATTTATGTTGGATAGGAGTTTAATGCTGCAGGGTCTGGGCCACTGAGTTGAAAGAAAATTGGGGGGCGGGGGAGGGGGGGGGCATGTGCTTCAAAAGCTCAGAGTTGTTGTAGCCTTAATGGAGATGCTGCATGGGGGGTATCATGGCATGACAGTCCAGTTTTGTTGCCAGCACAATCTCGTATGCGACCTTCACCGAATCACTTAACCAGTCCACTTCGTTAGTTTGTGTTCTGTGAACTAGGGATCACATCCCTATCCTTCAGCAATTAAAGATAAAACCTGTTGTAGACCATAAGCTACCGTATCTGCTTGTCATAGAATCTATTTATATAAGAGAGCGCGCTATCTTTGATTGGAGCAAAGCGTATAGGAGTAAGCAAGCATATTTGTTGCAGGGTATGGGTGCCTGATGAACAAAGTCCTGAAAGAAAGCAGTAACTATGTCAATTGGGAGAAGTATTTTATAAATAACTAATAAACATTAATGGACTTTAAATGTGTAACTCTTCCATTTACACATGGACTTCTGTTTCTGAAGACCTGAAACACTTTTAAACTATTTGCCTTGCAAAGACTTTGGAATTTATGGAGTTAGGGTTTTGTTGTTTGGGGTTTTTTTTAATTCTCTGAAGACTGTGGGATTAGTTGGGGGAGGATGAAATGAATGGTTAATGCTGCTGGTAGGTAAAATGCCTACTAGGGATGGATGACGGCTTTCAAACCCGCAAAAGTAGTTGCTTAGATTGAGGCAAGCAGAGCAGCTATCCATGCTTCAGTTTTGTGGCTGCCTGACCGTTACACTTCCCTGTCCTTTGTGTATCTCTTATCTACTCAGCAGATAACTCATTTAAGCCTTCCTTCTTGCTTTGTTTTCAGTTTTCTTGTTTATTTTGCTCTCTTAAAAGAAATTTGTTGGTTTCTGCGAGTCAGGTTCTAAGGACAGCACAACTCTGGTCTGCCCTATCTGTATATTGCAGACCTGATTAATGGTTGCAGAAGCAAATCCTATGCTGCTCTGCTAATGTCCTTTCTATCAGACTTGGAAGAAATGGATACCATCTGTTCTTTCCGATTATTTGAATCAGATCAATCACAGATAGCTGGAAGGGTGTGGGGCCTGAAGGAACTACCAAACACTGTTAATTCAGGATCTGGTTTTGTTCACAGCCAGGCAAGGGAGGAATTGCTTGCTATTTATCTAGCTCCTGACTTTTAGCATTATTGCCCTATGTACTTCCGGAACCAGTTTGAAACTTTAGGTGAGCAAAGCTTGTGCTTTTGCTTGGTTTAATTTTAAGTAACATGTTTGAGGATATTCAGATTTGATTATGGGTAGTGCTTCCCTCAAGGACTGTTGGGTTTTGGCATTGGAGAGGACAGGTTGAGCGGGGAATCCCGGTGGATGACACTAGTACCAGATCGGCTGCTCTGAATATAAAAAGACAATGAGCTGCTCTGTCAACCATGAAATCAGAAAGTTAACATTTTAAAACTTTAAAAAAAAAATTTAAACACATCAGTTTCTCTGTTAACGTTATGACCCAGTGCCTTACAACTTGTGAGGGATCAGGGTAGCTGGGTGGTTCTGAGGCCTAAAACCAAAAACGGGACAAAGCTTTCAATGCATGCAGCATATTTTACAAAACAGTTTATTCCACAGGTCACGTTTACCATTGTTTCTTTTGCTCATTTAACGTTTAAAAGGTTGGGAAGAAAGCACTTGTAACGGAGCGCCCATTTGTCATGTGCAAATAATCAGAAGCAATACAAGGTACTTCCCGTTATCATGCCAAGAACTTTGAGGAATTCTGGGGTTTCAGAAGTAGGGGTCTCTGTCCATTTATTAAGGATTAGCCTGATTTAACAGACCTGATCAGGAATGGCTTGAACTCTGAGAAGCATTGACTGTTTTCCCCTCCCCAAATCAAACAGAAAGTGTAATCATAAACCAAAGCTCTAAACAGATTTTTTTTTTTTAAAGTTATTTGGAGATGGCAGGTTGAGCGGAAGATTTAAGTGGTCAGTCAGATACTGTATTTGATTTCAGCTTTCAATACAGGAGGAGCGATCAATAAATTAAGCTTCATATCAAAATAAAGAACACAATGAGCACCTTTCTGACTGCATCAGGCATTGTCAGATTGAAGGTTTTTCAGAAATATCCATTTCATTGCTTTGCCTGGTCCAGGGGTGCTACTAGCTGCATAGCTGAGACCCATTTCGCTAGGCAGGGTGCACAAGGCTCAGGTCTTACAGAGCATACACTGACAAAACTGAGGAGAAACATTCAGGTATTGCAAGAAGCATTTCAGGCTACAAAAGAATTATTAAGGCAAATTTTCATCATTTGATTTAAACAGATTTTACATGAAAGTAAACATGTTTACCCAAAGAAGCTTAATCAATCAGAGGATTGGGTTACAAGTAGGAAATCTCAGAGCTAGTTAAGCATTCATCCTGAAAACTCCTTGGAACACTTAATTCAATTGTTTTTTCTTACCTCTCTCTTCCAATACTGCTTTATGGAAGGAAGATAATTTACTTCAGGGGAATATTTAAAGTAGTTTAAGATTTATTCAGGGCATGTAAATCCTTTTAGTTCCATTTTTGTACCACCAAAGGTTTCTGTGAGCCGCCTTCAGACAGGAATCCACCTAAGCTGTATGTTTGTAGAAATAAACAAACAAATGTCCCTCTTTTTGCACATCATCAATTATTCTTGCTTTCCCCAAATAAGGGATACTGAGGAATCATTGTACAGAAGATAGACACGGACAGATGAACCTGAAAGGCACCAGAATTTGCTATAAGTGTTTGCTAGGCCTAGGAAACATCATTGAAAAGATATATTTACTTTTCATCTTCTTCCTAAATATTTTCCTCTCTGAAATAGCTGATAAATCAGTATATAACCTCTCTTATAAAATGCAAGTCCATCCTCATTTCAAGATCTGTAAAGATTTCAAGTTCTGCTTAGGAAGCAGTATAAATGGTGTGGTAGACTTTCAGGGCAGCTCAGTCAGAGCAGGACTTAAGAGCCTGTCAGTTCCGACAGTTGAGAGAGGGGTGGTGAGCAGGCAGGCTTTGTTGTTGAGGCTCATTAAAAAAAAAAGAGGAAAACAATTGCGGTACCTTTTTTGTTATGGAACTGGCATGAAACTGAAAAGGACGCCTCAAATCTTAGCCCAGAAAAAGGCTTGGAAAATGTAAAATGAGTAAACCAAAGTGGGCAGTGACAGAACATTCAGGCTATTTGGGAAGCTTCGCAGTTTACAGTTGTGTTCCTGTTTCTGAGCTTATACTATGAGCCCCTTCTCCTCTAGGGAATTGCATTGACATCAGAGATGGGAATGTACCTGTGGTTGCAGTGATGCTTTGGCAGGAGGTAGACAGAAAGTGGTTTGAGTTAACATTCAGACATGGCCACTGAGGTCTCTCAAAGTATCGTTGGTTTATGCCCTTCTTCAAAGTGATTCTGCTTTGAATCTTTTCTCGGTGAAGCCAGAAATGGGATTAGTAATGAGGAAGCCAGGATCCTTTCAGCAAGTCCCTTGGGGAGCGTAGGGAGTTTCAGACCTTTTCCACCTTGGCTATTCCAATTTGTATGAATCCCGGAACCCAAATGAGTGTTTTAACCTTTTTAGCTAGGGTTTAAACCCGAACATATTAAATAGCATCTTGCCAAGACAAAAAGTTTCAATAGCAACAAGGAGCACTTGTTGATCTGGTGTGTGTAGCCCAGCAGGATTCTGCCCCAAGCACAGTGGCAGACCTTGTTCTGGTGCAGCTGGAACTGCTGTGCCCTTCTGAAGAGAGAACTTGGTCCAATATCTTTGTACCATTCCGTGCAGTTTCCAGATATTAGATTAGTTTCAAGGCCTGTCCTGTTATCCTGGCTCTCAGTGATGCAGGAAGATCATTCAGGTGGCTGCAGTGAGGATGAGGAATGGTAGCATTCCCTCTGAGCAATGTCATTTACCTGTCTACTCCACAGTGTGGTCTTAGCATCTGGTGTTACAGGAGGATGAAAAAACTAGCGAGAAAAGAGAGGATTCTCAAAAATCTAGAGGAGACACCCAGCATGGCTGGCACATTTTCCATTTTCACATTTCCGTGTTCAATTAAGAAACTGAAGTGGCTTGATGAAAATGCAAGTGTTTGATTGCATACATGGAAATTACTTTTAAGTGGTTTTGGTGCTAATGTGTAGATGTATAAGTAGGAAAAGTACAAACTCTGTTTTGTCTTTCGCTCAGCACATCATTATGGGAAAAATCCTTTTAATCCTTTTCTCTCCTGATCTCATTAGAAATCTTTCTGAACTGCCACCTGTAAAAACATCAGATACTAAATGAGGGACCAGGTTGCAGAGTCAGGGAGAGAGCCTGAGCGTGAGTGTTACCTACATTTGGCTTGGGCTATCTTATAGCTGATCCATAGGAATGTCCACTAAATATCATGAATATATTTTAAAAAAATGAGATATTTCTACTGGTAGAATTATAGTAACTTTGGAAATGAGATGTTATTTTGAACCTGAAAGACATTATCTTCCATGTCAAAACTTTTGCAAAGAAACAGAATTCGTAATTATTTTCAAAACGTTATTTCTATTTAGAAATGCATTTTGGCTGAAGGCATAAAAATTTGGTATTTTAAAATAGAAATACTTTATTAAAATTAGCAATATGGGGTAGAATATAAATGATTTTGTCAGCTGCCTTACATAGCGGTTTTTCTTACTAAAAAAGAAACAAGAAAACAGCAGCTTCAAAGAGATTTACAGCACAAGGTGTAAATCTCGCTTCAGAATTACAGTATGGTATTTTTCATTAAGATCAGAGAACTGTTGTGATAGGGGCTAATATAAAATCAAACTAAAACCAGAAAAACAAGCAAACAGCCCTCCCCCACAACAAAACAAAGAGCTCGTTTATTGAGAAAAATGGAATTTTGTGTTGGGGTATTTTCAAAACAACGGTGACTGATTTAAGTTTTCTTAAGGCAAGTAAATGTTTGAGGTAAAAATTCTTGTAAGGCAGAATACCCTCTTGTCACACCCATGCTACCTGCTTTACCTGTATTTATACACGTGCCATATTTATATATTTGTCTAGACAGTTCTTATTACCACTGACCAGGCATGGGAGAGGGAAAGTGCAGATGATGAAATAAATTCGAGTGGAGGATGGAAATTCTGCCTTTTCATAGGAAAACTGTCAGGTGGATTAATGACTGGGCTGAGCCAAATAGCTCCATTATCAGATCAGATAGAGACCTCTCCCCTCTCTTGGTAAAATAAATGAGAAAGGGGGCTCTGATATGGATTTTGTGAAAGATTAACCCCTTGAGAGTAAATTAAAGACAGGATAATAGAGTTCCTTACTACGCATGTGTAACTACTACTCTGATAAATTGGGATGAATGTAATCTTATATATGCTAGTGACATCCAAGTCTTTCAAAAATCTAGATATATCTGTATCTATTGATATAGATGTGTTTTATTTTCTTGCAGGACTAGGAGGGAACCCACAGAGCATAGGAATGAAATGGCAAATCACTGCAGCACAGAGTACGCCATACCCATGCAGACAGAAAACTCCATTATCTTCCACTCAATGAAAAATAATGCCTTTGTTCAGAAAAAGTGTGTGTGTTGGGGGAAAGTGCAATACCCTCTCTCAACCTAACAAAAGGAACATAGGAAAGACAGCAAAGCAATGAAGAGAATGGGTTTAGTGTCCTGTACTGGGGTGATGTCCGCATGCCAGGGGAGGACCTGGGAGCATGCTTGCCTTGAACTCACATTGGAGAGCAGCGTTTTGGGAGGAAATCTAACCTGCCATGCTAGTAGTGGTCACTCAGGCTCTGAAATGACCCAAAGAGTGACCTGAAGGGCTGCTGAATACCATAACACCCTATTTCATAGAATCATAGAATCATAGAATGGTTAGAGTTGGAAGGGACCTTAAAGATCATCAAGTTCCAACCCCCCTGCCATGGGCAGGGACACCTCTGACTACAGCAGGTTGCTCAAAGCCCCATCCAGCCTGGCCTTAAACACTTCCAGGGATGGGGCCTCCACAACTTCCCTGGGTAACCTGTTCCAGTGCCTCACCACCCTCACAGTAAAGAACTTCTTCCTAATATCTCATCTAAATCTCCCCTCTTCCAATTTAAAACCATTACCCCTTGTCCTAGCACTAGACTTCCTGACAAAGAGTCCCTCTCCAGCTCTCCTGTAGGCTCCCTTCAGATACTGAAAGGCTGCTATTAGGTCTCCCTGGAGCCTTCTCTTCTCCAGGCTGAACAGCCCCAGCTCGCTCAGCCTATCCTCATAGGAGAGGTGCTCCATTCCTCTAATCATCTTAGTGGCCCTTCGCTGGACCTGTTCCAACAGTTCCATGTCCTTTCTATGTTGAGGACTCCAGAGCTGGACACAGTACTCCAGGTGGGGTCTCACAAGCGCAGAGTAGAGGGGGAGAATCACCTCCCGTGCCCTGCTGGCCACGCTTCTTTTGATGCAACCCAGGATACGGTTGGCTTTCTGGGCTGCCAGCGCGCACTGCCGGCTCATGTTGAGCTTCTCATCCATGAGCACTCCCAAGTCCTTCTCCTCAGGGCTGCTCTCCAGCCATTCTCTGCCCAGCCTGTATTTATGCCTGGGATTGCCACGTCCCAGGTGTAGGACTCTGCACTTGGCTTGGTTGAACTTCATGCCATTTGCATTAGCCCACCTCTCAAGCCTGTCCAGGTCCCTCTGGATGGCATCCCTTCCCTCCAGTGTGTCAACCGCGCCACCGAGCTTGGTGTCATCGGCAAACTTGCTGAGGGTGCACTCGATCCCACTGTCCATGTCTCCAACAAAGATGTTAAATAGCACTGGTCCCAGTACTGACCCTTGCGGGACACCACTCGTCACTGGCCGCCACGTGGACATTGACCCATTAACCACAACCCTTTGAGTGCGGCCATCCAGCCAGTTCCTTATCCACCGAGTGGTCCATTCATCGAACCCGTGACTCTCCAATTTGGAGACCAGGATGTCATGCGGGACAGTGTCAAATGCTTTGCTTAAGTCCAGGTAGATGACGTCCGTTGCTCTGCCTTTGTCCACCAAGTTCGTGGCAGTATCGTAGAAGGCCATCAGGTTTGTCAGGCAGGATTTGCCTTTGGTGAAGCCATGTTGGCTGTCTCCAATCACCTCCTTATTCTCCATGTGCCTTAGCAGAGATTCCAGGAGGATCTGCTCCATGATCTTGCCAGGCACAGAGGTGAGACTGACTGGCCTATAGTTTCCTGGGTCCTCTTTTTTTCCTTTCTTGAATATCGGGGTTATGTTCCCCTTTTTCCAATCCACAGGAATTTCACCAGACTGCCATGATTTCTCAAATATGATGGAAAGTGGCTTCGCAACTTGGTCCGCCAGCTCCTTCAGGACCCGTGGATGAATTTCATCAGGTCCCATGGACTTGTGCACTTTCAGGTTGTTCAGGTGGTCTCGAACCTGATCTTCTCCTACTGTGGGCAGTTCTCCATTCTCAGAGCCCCTGGTTTTACCTACTGTGACTGGGACAGTGGAGTTAGAGCCCTTGCCAGTGAAGACTGAGGCCCTGGTTCAGTCTTCAGGAATTTGGGTTGTCTTTGAAGCAGCTGCAATGCACAGGTCACATTCCTGCAGTTTGCAGGTGACCAAGTGAATGAGCTCCTCACCGCTCCCATGTTGATTGCACGATATGGAGGGAAAGAGGCAGCTAATCTGTACTTACTTCACAAGGGTGTGTTGGAAAATTAATAAAACAAAGTGAACGGAGAGGTCAGAGAAACTAATTGACAAGATGAACAAGACAAATGATAAAGGAAGAACTGACTTGCTGCATGTGGAAAGGCTGAAAATGAGATAGGGATGCTCTAAGCAGCGATTGCAAGGTGACTTAACAATGTTCTGCAAATATTTGAGGGCATAAACAGCACTGGGGAAGAGAAATTAGCACAACAAGATTTATCACAGAGAGCAGGGAGATGATCTGCCAGAAAAACTTTTTGAAAGACATAATAGACAGTGAAATAAGCCTTCCAGGGGCAAGAGGAGATGTAACATTGGGTGAGATTTTTAAAATGAAATTGGAAGTCGGCAACAGAGAGCAGTCCTGCTTTGGGTGAAAGAATGAGTGTGCGACATACTGTAGGCATCTTCTGGGTTTTGATTCTCCCATGCACCATTACTTCACACATGGGTTTGTACCTCAGGGATGTGGTGCTCTAGGGAAATGATAATAAATATGAAAAGCGAGTTGGACATAAAGCATACTTTGACAGCATGAGAATTGAGTGTATAATCATGCTCAGCCTTGCTCGAGAGCCCAGAATAACAACTTGCAGTTGTCTCTGTAGGGGCTTTGTCCCTTATTTGCAGCCAGAGGAGCAGAGTGTCTCACGCTGAGGTTTGCGCCATGGCACTGGGCCCACTGCTGTCCTCCCTGTGACCTTGGCTGGAAGGTGCCGTGGTTCCCTTCACCTGGTGTGTTGTGCTTTTCTTCCCAAGGAATCAGAGGGGTGGGGATGGGAGAGAGAAGCTACCGTGTGCCTGAGGCTCAGCCCCCTCTGAGGTGGGTTTCAGCCAGGGTGCTCCCATGGTGCAGGAGTTCAGCCTCGTCTTTGGGCTTGAATGGACACTCCAGCTGATATCAGGTTGCTCCAAGCCCCAACACTTTATGTTGTTTCTTTAAAAAACTTTGGTGAGCAACCTTGTTAAAGACTTTAGAAACTGTAGATGCACAAAATCACTGGCATTTCTTCATGCACACTGACTGTCCAAAACCCAACTGCGAAACATCTGTGTGACCCCACTTGTCTTTAGAAAGGCTGTATCGATTCCCTTTCACTACATTTATTTGTATCTCCTGATTTTGCTATTTATTGCAGCTTCTAACAATTTATACTATACTATACTATCCTACAACTATAGTTGTCTTTGCTCCTTATCTCAGTGCACCTGTGGGAGATTGTTCTCAGCAGAATTGGGTTTAAACCAGGATCTCGGTCAGATTAATGGGTGATGAGTAATGTGCACCGGTAGAAGTTTGCTCTCTGGAGCTCTGTGATTTCTGCCTTCTCTGCCCAGCGGTGTTCCTGGCCGGTGGGGGAATCAGCTCTTTGTTTTTGCTTGCCAGGTGGAACAGCGGATGAATGCGCATCTGAACATCTCTGCTGGGTGGACTTAAACTGCTTCTTTTTCAGAAGTGCATGACTTCTCACAGGAATATTATTTGTGTTAAGATCTGAACACTGATTTGGTTGTTTTTTTGTTTTTTTCTTTTATCCATGTTTGTGGTTTTTTCTGCTGTTTATCTTCCCTGGATATGTCCTGGTATGTCAGCCCTTTTGACACAATACATCTTCCTTTTTCTTCTATTGAAACTCTCTTCAGGGGTTTGATTTGCCTCCAGAAACCTGTGGTGGAAAAAGGATTTTTCTGGGGGAGATGTTAAGGAGGGATCTGATTGTCTTTTAATGTGGTGTCTCTTGTCACACTTTTCATCACTGCTTTGGTTTGCCTTCTCGTCTATCGTTCCTGAGTCATAGTAACAATTCAGAGATCTCATTGGAGACATAAGAATCTAGTGCTTGTCTTTACCATATCATCTTTTTCCAAGCAAATGTTCCATACTCCGAAGTGTCTTCTCTCTATTTTGCCCTGCTATCCATTAACATAAATTAGTTATATGGCTTTGGTAAGAAATACTAAGCACAATTCTCTCTCTTTTGAAATACAGAAGGATTTTCTCATCATCCTACCCTACCTTTATTCCCATTTGAAGGTGAGAATTGATAGATGGATGCGAGTCTGTCACAGCATGTTACAAACCTCTATCAGAATGCTCTAGCAATCGTTTCATATAACAGGGGTATTTCTACTTTTCAGCCTATCTGTATTTGAACCTCCTGACCCCTGTTAACTGCAGTGTTGCCCTCCTCTTCCTTGTTTGCAGAAGAATGCTTGAAACAAGGTGAAGCGCTGTCATCTGTTCCAAAAAACCTCTCGGAGAGGATTGGAATTGCAGATGCTGATTGGCGTTTACATGTTGAGAAGCCAAGCAGAATAGGTTAACGTACTTCCTGGTAACAGTTTTGAATCTCAACAGGTTGAACTTGTTCTTCCTCCTTCAAAGGAATTAACTGTATATAAATTTGATTCTGCATGGTATATGCCTTCTGACTCTTTTAAGATCTTTTCCTGGTGATGCTGAGGTTCTTTATAAAACATGAAATTATTTATGTGACCAGACTACCCAAGATCCTTTTTCATATAGCCCAGTGTGAGTAATGAAAATACGTGAGACTTGAAATATTTTAATAATATTAAAATTATAATATCCATGCTACTTAAAACTTAGTTAAATTTTTAAAAAAAGCAATCTGATTTCTCTCCATCCTCGTATCTGAGAAAGTGACCTGCATAAAAATCAGATGCATTTTACTTCTTAATTCTTTATTACATGGTTTTGGAGAACCAAATTATTTCCTATATTCCATCCAGTGGTTTGCTGTGAATATTAGAGTCCATCGCTCTTTTGTTAACTTGCTCTTCAAGTTCACACTTTCAGAATACTAAAAAAAAAAAAAAAATTATTTGCTTCTCTGCCATGTGTAGAAGGATATGGAAAGAGAGTGAAATGAACAGGAAAGGCTTGTGGGAAAGCAAAGCTGTGATCTTACACCCCTTGCTTTATCTCATATTTCTCTTTGCTCTGGCTACGTGACCTTTTTTCACCCCCCCAAACATCTTTCAGTTGTGTTCCCTCTAGGCCGTCTTAGATACACACGTCTATTCTGCCGGCTTCCAACAAGAGAGGCACCGGTTCTTCCCCATGGATTGTGTGTTAGTGTCACAAAGTATGTCCTCTTTGTTTGTTATCAAGATGGCCAAGCTAGCAGGCTGCTCAGAAATGCCAACTTCCATTACAAATTTTACTTTCAAGAAGAGTGCACAGATTATGCCTGGGTATATCTTAAAAGTGCCTCTTGCCTTCTGAACTCTGACTGTTAAGCTTCAAAAAATGGGTAAGGCTTCTGCTCTCACAGCTACCAATCCTTGCCTTCACCCTGTCCTAGGAGGAACCCAAACAGAAAGGAATGACAAGAGACAATCTTGTGCGCCTTGAGCTGGCTGACATTAGGAAATAATGCAATTTCCCATTAAAAAAAAAAAAAATATAAAAAAGCACTGGGACTATGTTGTTTGTTTTGTTTCCTCCAAAGGAAACTGACCCTTTGGTTTCAGAGGGTGCCTCAGAAGCACCCGTGCTGCAGTCGCAAAACAAATATTGCAGAGTGCCTCAGCCTGCCTTAGTGTTCAACTTGCATGACCCACAGCTAAAGGCTCATCACTATGCACAGTAATGTGAAAGCAACTGGCTACTAATTTCTTTCTGGATGATGAACTACCTTGTATGTAATCTTGCTTAATAAATGAGTATATAATAGATATATATATATTAGTCACCATTTTGGCAGAGTAAAGTGGATGAAAATATAATGATGTTTACTCTGTAGACCCATAACATTGTTATGGCAATATAAAGCAAATTTGAGAACTGGGTCACAGAAAAATATATCGCCCGAGGTGTGCATCTATTGTAGCGTATTAAAATAGTTCTTATATACTTGGTACAACACGGATCTAGGCATCAGGTGACGATGTACTTTAGATTCTACAAGCTTGACAGCAATATTGGCTTCAAACTCTTGTTGTTTTGGGCCAATTTTACTGCAATATTTAACTCAGATCGTTGAATCTTTGTATGTAATACCTGAGAAAGATGGCTGGAAATTGATCTGCTTACTCCGAGTTCATTCTTTAGAGACTTATATAAAGAGGCTTTGCACATCATGAGCTGACCAGAGAGTTCAAGGTCAGCCCAAGAGCTTGGCAGGGCTGTGTTCTGTCACCCATGTTATTCAATTATCTTGCTGACTGGATGTGGAGGTGAGCCCTTGGTGGTCACAAAGGAGAAGCAAAGTTACAGGGGTTTTATTAGTATGTTGACAGTTTTTAGACTTTGCTTCTGACCTTGGGTGTAATCAAATGCACAGAATTTTTGCACAAAACATGTCTTTAAGGGGGGAAATGTAAGTTATCCTGAAATATGATACTAAGGTTTTTGTGGTCAGTGACCTGGAGAATTTTTTTGGTGCCTTCAAAATTGTAGGAGTAAGGAATGCTGGAGATCAAGTCAATCAAGCAGCTTTTTCTCAAACTAACAGTAGTTAATTCATTGCAATTTTCTTGGGTTCTTACCAGCTTGCTGCTGGTATAATTCCACTAATTTTCTATAATACCGCAGAACAATGAATTGTTCCTTACTTAGAAGATATTAAATAAAGCTGAAGAAGGTGCTTTGCATCTACCTCAGCTGCCTACAGACATTATTTTTAGCCTTGAAAGGTGATGGCTGCACTCTAGCTCTGAGAAAAACAGAGATAAGTGCATTGATTCATTCAAACATTTATGCACATACTTCTATTTTTCCCAGGCTCTCAAGCTGGTCACTCAAAAGAAAGTTGTTTGTGGTGTTTTTTGTTTTTGTGTTGTTTTTCTTCTCTAAAGCAGCATAAGGTAATATGCTACAGGCTGTGTGGATTCTAGAAAACAAAGCACAGGCCACGTGCTCAGGGCAGAAGAGCCTCAGCCCTGAATTTGCTGTGCGTCGGTTCATAGCCTCAAAGTTGCAAGAAGAATAGACAGATGTCAAGAGCTCATGTTTATTGCACTTTTAATTGGTAGGCTTACAGTCAGGTGAGGTGCAATTCTTACATGAACCATTTATTTTTGTGTCCTAATTGTCATTAATGAGATCAAAAGAAAAAAAAAAATCAAATGTATTGTTATAGGTTGCTTTTCTTTATAGGTCTTCTTGGAACAGGTCTAAGTTAAAATCTATAAAGTGACCTTACATAACTTTTAAAATAGGTATTCCCCCCCCACCCCCTTTTGGGGGGAACAATTTAAACAATTTAGTTCTCTGGTTAGTGCTTTCTGAGACAAAGAAACTACTTTTAAAAGAAGCAAGCTCCCCACTTTATGCATATTCCATTGCAGAATATTGACATCATGTGAAACTAGTGGCGATTAATCCTAAAATACTGTAGAGTAAGTCACCGAATAGTTAGGGCCAACGAAACATTAATTTTAGCTTTGAAACACTATACTTAACTCTGGATTGAAAAATGGGGGGAAGTACTATGTGAGATTCAGGCAAAATTGAAGCTACCATTGAAGCTAAATATTATCTTCTTATCCACTACTAGTTATTCTGAAACTAGGAGTTATCTTTTAGTCATAAGATCCCCTCTGGCATTCCCTGAGTCCTCTTCCTTCACTTCAGTCCATGCTTTTGATTAGCGCCATAGGGGCAGGATTTAGGTGACCAAACACAGGCACCAATGTCTGACTTAAGAGTCACCAGAAAGAAAGAAGCACTTCCAGGGCATGAGTTCTGTCTCCTAAAGTGTTTGTATAAAAGTCAGATGAATTCTGTTCTAAAACATCTCTTTCCTTCCACTAACTCCCAGGGAGTTTCTGGTCATTAGCACAGATTTAGGTATCTATACAACGGCTGTCTGAACCTTGGGAGCCAACGTGTCTGAGCCAAAGTCTAGTATGATCATTAGGAGGTTTCTTAGGGTGGAGGGAGTCTGAATATGTGAAAAAGAATTATGTGGAAAACATTTAAAGAACAAAATGGAAACATTTTTATTTTAATGGAAAGATGGTAAAGTTTTCTGGTTTGATTTGAATTTCCTCCATAAACAAAGCTACTTGTACTTTTGTCTGGTTGAAACAATTTGAGGATATTGATGCTAAATCTAGACTTTGAAATGTTAAAGTCAGTGGATCAGGGTAGTCGTCACCCTTTTCCAAAAAACAAAATTAACTGACCTTATTATAGATTAAGGAATATCCTCTAAATAATGGGAAAAAACAATGTTGGGTGGTCAGGATATCTCCTGGCTTATTTGCTGATTAAAAAATGCCTAGCAGAAATCAATATTGCTTGATCTAATAAATCCTTCACTACCTCTGTGCTGACATATATACTGTACCTCGCTTTTTCCTCCTGGTTAACTTCTAAAACGAAGATTAAAAATTAACTCAGTATGGGTCAGTCCGGAGCCCTCTCTTTGCTTAGTATCAGGTAGAATGGATGAAGTAATCATTTTCAGTACGAGAGTTGCCACGGTAACGTAGAATTAAAAAACCAAACCAAACATTAAAAAAAAAAAAAAGAGAAACTAATGCAGTAGTCTCAATGCACTGAAGGCAGATCGCAAACCTGAGGATTGAAACTGTGCAGAAAGTGGAGTCAGGTGAACGATGGACTGAGGAAAAAGTTGTACAGTCTTACTTTAGCCTGTCCTAGGTTACTTAGGTGTGCCAGAAGCTGCTGGACTGCCAGCTACAGGGTAGGAGTTGAACCCAGACAGCAGAGACAGCAGACAGAGTGGTGGTGCCTGTCTCATTTATGCTACCCTGCCCACAAGCCTGCAGCCTGCCCAGAGGCGGATCCAGCTCTGGCAATAAAGGCAGAAGTATTTTCCCTCCCACCTCAGCCAGTCTTTAGATTTTTATCAGAGCCAGGGAGCAATTAGAACCAGTGGGGAAAAAAGGTAGGAATATTAATAGGAAAAATAGTAATTGATCTGTGTTAAATGAAGATAAATGGGATTTTTAGATGTTTTATAGCTTTGTGACAATAAGGAATAGTGGCTTGTCTGGGTTCAACCAGCGTGTGACTGTTTTGAATTCAAGAGGGCAGAAGAGCAGCAGCCACAAGGCATGGAGTTAGCGATGCTCCGGCACGTGTTAGAAATAAACGGAATAAAAAGAAATGGTACGATCATCTTGACCAGATGTATTCTTTGTGCCACTTAGTAGGAAAGGGGCACGCACTGGTGTCTGTTCAACACGAGTGGAGCGGGTTGCTCCAACAGCTTTTGTGGCTGGAGCAGAGTGTTTCAGAAGAAACCTCTCTGGGTTTTCTCCATGTAAAAGAAAATACATACAAGTTTTTCTCTGAAGGAATATAGCTGCGGTCTCTTGAATGCCGTTCAGCCTGCTGCTTCACAGTGTATTTCCCAGAGCACAGTGTATGTGGAAGGACTGGCTGGGAATTGCCCAGGATACAGTGCTGGCAGGCAGCATTCATCTTAGTTATGTCATCTTATAAATAGTAACTTGTCGTGGCTGCTGCTGCTGCTGTTGGGAGGTGACTGTGCCAGCCTAAATATCACTTAAAATTTCTGAAAGTTGGAAATGCTACTATTTACCAGTCTATAGACTCATCTTTCTGATAGCCTGATACTTCAAAGTAAAAAGAGAAGACCGATGCACCAGTTGAGATTGAGCCTCCATGTTTATCTCAGAATTTAGATTTCTGGTATTTAAAATTATTATGTTGCTGTAAAGCTATAATAGTATAAATAAGATTAGACTAGAAGATGGTTAACTTCCTGCATGGACATGGTTATATGTTGCAAAACAGCATGCAGTAGGAGTGATAGACACGCATTACCCAAAATTTTCATGGAAGTGTGTATCTGTTAAATTAAAAAAGCAACACAAATACAAAAAAAAACCCCAAACCTCCGTAAGGGAAAAGTGTATAGGGAAAAATTGAAAAGAAAAGGTTTTTAAAGTAGGTCATTGAAGAGGTTATATTTTAGGCTCCAGTTGTATTGTTAAGATACAGCATAACCATTCATATGGCCTGATCTGGGCACTGTACTACAGAATATCATGCACAGCAGCATAGAAGAATTCACTGCTATGTATTTTTTCCTAGGAAATGCTAATGTAGGGGTTTTTTTGGGGACAGGGGGTAAAGCTGTGCAGATGGCTTCTCTGAAGCATCCTACTCCAATCACAAGAGCAATTTGGAATAATTTGTTTCTCCCTGTGTTGAATTGATTCTGAACAGGCACGTTGCTCAACAAAATATTTTTTGTCCCTTCTAAATAATAGAGAGATACATTTAAACATATATAACAAATGAGGTAATTCCACGATGTTTTTGTTCATTATTCATAACAGGCCCCTGGGGGCAGGTTCAGAAGCAGTAGCACTTCTGATAACGCTAGCATCCCTGTGACTTGAAATATTCACATGCTGTGGCCTTTTTTGGCAATCGCAAAGCTGCAAAGCATCCAAGCCCCAGAATCCGATTTCACCTCATCTACTTCTGGCTGTGGCCCATGCTGGGAGTTAGTCCCTCCTAATGAAGTGCTTGTCTTCCTCTGTGCAATTCTAATGGCTGCAGCTCCACCGTGTTTTCCCTTGGGAACCTGGGATTTGCTATTTGGCCTTTTCTGGGGGTCTCTCTTTTAGCGTCTTTCTTTCACACAGTGAGGAGGGTGAGACGGTGTTTTCTTTTTGCTGGTGTCTGGGCTCGGGGACAAGCATTCACGTTTTCAGATGGCCTCCCATTGCCAATGGCTGCCCAAGTGGCATCTTGGGGAGGCCGAGTGGGAAGCAGAAAATTGTCCATCTGCTTTTTTCATCACTTGCCTCCGCTGGGTCAGGCTGTGGCAGGAGAGCAGGGTGGATTAAATGGGGCCAGCTTTGCTTCTGATGACGCTGTGTTGACTTGGTGGGTGTCACATAGCAGCTTCTCTCTATATGTGCCAGTCTAGCAGCTTTTTAAAGAACAGAAGTACTGTTAGATCCGTATACAGAGAACATAAGATTTGAAGATCAAACCCCATTATTTTCTTTCTGTAACTTTTGCCACCAATGCTTTTGTCACCTATTACAACCTCTTTGATTAGTCTCGTACTGGGGCCATTTTGGTGCACTCTACCAAATTTGCTGGTCTGCTTTTTTCTTGAGTGCAAGAGAGAAGTGGATTGCTCCACTTCTCCACAGAGTGAGATACGCTTCTCAGATTCTTTTTTTCTTTATGGCTCCCGTCTAAGAAGAACAGGGCTTGTTCTAACTCATCTCCACTGATGGCAGCTTTTCAAGGGCTTCCAGCCTGGGATAACTAGTGGGTTTTTACCCTCCTAGCGCATTCGCTATGGTTGAGTGTCGTCGGAGAGGGTAGCTTCAGACTGCTGTGAACCTCCTTCAAACTTCTCTCTGTGTTAAGGTTATATCGAGCAAAACAGTTTGCCAGAGTTTGACAAGTAGTATGAAAGGAGCAAAGCGTGACAGTGTGATAGTGAATTTATCAGTGTATCTGAAGCCTTATTCTTGCTGCCAACTTCATCACATGCTCAGTTGCTCGGTAAATTTGTATTTTAGCTCCCCAAAAGACTGCTGACCTCATGGAACAAGTGAGGGAAAAGAAGCAAGACAAGTCATCTTCCCAGTGCTGCTGATGTGGAAGCAGTTCCCATTCCACCTGTGAAAATTCTGTAATCTACTGACATTTTTTTTCTTTCCCTTATTTCTTTCTGCTCATCGTAGACATCAAAGGTGGAAAAGCTATGCTGGATCAAACGCTGACTTCATATGCCTGCCAATGGAAGGTTCTCTCACAAGTCACCTCTCAATTATAATTAATCTTTAACTGAGTTGTTTTAAAAAAAAATCAAATGAAGCTTTTGCCATTTCTGCTACAAAACTAATATGCAACTATGAATAACTTTGTGCAGGAAGACCTTGACACTCTTCCTTCTAATATGATGTGTGGCAATTTATCAGTACCTGTATTTCTGTTCTCTTAAAACAGTTTTCAATCCAGAAGGTAGTATTAGTACGTCATCTTTTTCTGTTTTATACTTTCTGGGCTGTTTGACTCAAACCCAAACACTTTCATCCAGCATGTTCTCACTAAATTTGCAGTATCCCCGTCACCTGGGACAATGTGCTCTCTTTACCTAAGTTGCTTTTGCTGGAGATAACGTTGCTCATAAGGAAGAAGTGCCGTAGCATGCACAGCGTCTCCAGCAGCAGGAAGTCTTTCCTGACTGCTGCAGTGAGAGATGTATCACTTGCTGTGACAAATAGGGGGTCTCCTGTGACAGACTGTTGTACCTGTACGAGGAGAAGGCATGGCCAGGACAACTAGAGAACATGATGAAAAAAATGATTTAGAAGGCGTTTCTACATGTGGAGTTATCTTGACATCTGGAATAATAGGATCAGGGTGAAACAGAGGCAGTTTAAAGGAAAGGATACCCTCTGGGCTGCCTGTATAGTACAGCCCTTAAAAAGGATGGGTGTGTTGGGACAAGTGTTGCCAGTGGAGACAGCTAGGTGTTACTGTCACCATATAAAGCATCCATGAGAGATCATCTGGGATCCTGTCTGCAACTCTGACGGCCCACGTGCAAAAAGAGGAGTTGGAACTACCACAGATGCTGTCACTGTCACTGCATTGACAACCCTGATGAGAAGAGATTTCAGATCTCTCTGACTGTCCGGCTTTGTCTGTTCACTTGAGCCTAATGAAGAGCGAGAGACAATATGGAAACTGTCTATGGATACATCAGGAAAGATGGGAGCTATGTGAGTGAAAGGATTGTGTTGGCACTAAAGCCAAGAGCAGGTATAGTGGCTGTGAATAAACGTAGGCTGTAAGAGAAGCAAGCTCTGCTCCTTAGAGAATAGAAGTCTGAAATGGTGGAGACAAAACGGAACAGCTTTTAAGGAGGAACATGACAGGTTTATGGGAGAGTTTATTTGATAGGTTGTCTGCAATAGCAGGGGGGCCAGGCTAGGCAATCTGATCTGCTGTAGCTGTCCTGGACTTGCTCTGAATTTGAACCTACCAGTGAAGCCAGTGCTCTCTCTCTTTTGCTTCTCCTCCTCCTTTCCCACTCTCGGGGGTCTCTGCTGTACCTATGCAGGGATGCGTATCCTCCTGCAGCTGGCATCATCTGCGGGAGGGGGAGATGTCCCCTTGCAATGTCCCCTTTGCTGGTGATAGCATCAGACCCGATGCTGAATGTTCAAAATATTTTGGTTTCTTCCAGTATTTTTCTAAGAGAAGATGTTGAATCCCTTAGGCTGTGTTTCCCAGTGAGCTCTTCCTTTACTTTCCATACAGAAAAGCCCTTTTAGCACCTGTGATTCTTAGTGTGTCTCTGACATTGCTTCTGTGATAATCTAAGTGTCTAGTGGTATACACTGATAATTTACTTGATAAGAAAAGGAACTTTAACTGGCATAGTAATAGGAATATGAAATTAAATTGTTTGAATTGGATTTAGCTGTTTAACTGTGCATGTAAGTCTCTCTTCTCCCTTCCATGCACTTCAGTATCCCATTTATTTTAGCTGTGGTATTTTGCTTATAACTAAGGCATGAGGACTTAACCCTAGATGCTTCTCTGAAACATTGTAGCTTGTAGCTTTTAATCTAATTAGTTAGACAATGCAGTAATCACTGAAAAGAAAGATTCATGCCTCCAAAGCTCAGTGCATCCAAGGAAAAATTTCAGTCATCCTGCAGAGGAATCTGTTTCTGCATTGACCTACACAGCAAGCTTCAGAGACCCTATTTTAGCTGGGATGACTAAGTGCTTAGAGGGTTGAACCTGGGTTGAAGTGTGGTCTCTCATGTTTTCTAATATTAAAATCCCTTTTATTTCCTATAGCATCTGTACTACTTTTCATCTCTGGATGTCTTCATATTGATTAGTAGCTGTATTAAAACTTATTTAGGGTTAAGGAGCTGTGCCCATCACTAGGGTGTCTGGTTTTTCTTCTCCCTTCTTCGTTAGGATGAAGGTGCCAGGGAAAGTCCCTTTCATTTGTGCATATTGTGGCAGTGTGAAAGACCTGCCTTCCCAGGCATGTAATTTCATCTCATATAGCTTTAACCTGTAGATACCACTACTGGCATTGTTTCCAAATAGGTTTTCTGGCTTCTATTCTTATTAGTGATTATTAATTATGGCAGTTAAGTAGTACCACGTTATCCATATGTATTTGCTTTTCTTGGGAATATTCTTGGCTAACAGATGAAGTAATATGTGGGTACTGTTACGGCAATTTAAAACCTCAGCTTTATAAAATCCAATGCAGAGCCTGCTAATGAAATATGAAAGCAAAGGGTGTCTGTAGCCTCTGCTTTCTCCTCAAACTGGGAAGTAACTTATACCTGCACAAGGAGTTCATCTGCTGCAATTCTGGTTTATCTTCATAATCTGTTTGTTACTACTTTTGACTCAATTATCATTTAATTGTCGACATTTAACATGGAAGTTTGTTACCAAAATGGGGCACGTGAAGCATTGGAGCATGAATTCAAACAAATGGGAAGTGGGAGGAAAATCAGCGCTGTTTTCCCAAACTTAATTTTACTGCATCCTTGCTTAAACATTTGGAAATCTGTTGGCCTTGTTTACCGTCTCACCAGGGTTAAGGGCCACAAGATGTCAGTGTAGCACCAAACATGAAGAAATGGCAAGCAGGTTTTCTGCAACCACTTGTGTATCCTCACGCTGCTAAAAGCCTGTTGACTCCAACTACAGAGTGAAGCACAGTGGCCATGAAATGGTCCATGCGATGAGGAGTTGCTTCTGAGCCTGGATCATGGGGAAGCAGCAGGGGAAGGCAGGTGGGAGCACGCACTTAGTATGGATGACCTGTGGAGGTGTACGGCTGAGCGTGTCTGCAGAGAAACGGGCAGTGCAGCTCCTATTTTCCAGTAAAGCACACGCTTCTGGCCTTGCCCAACCCTGTAAGTTCCCACTCAGCCTGTTGATTGTTACTAACTGGCAGTCAAGAGGAGGTGTGCATTTTATTTTGCAGGTCCTACTCTCTTATCATGTATCCTAACACTAAAGAGCAATAATTACTGGTGTTGTGGGGGGAAATTGTTGTATAGTGGTGAGAAAAAGCCAGCAATAGAAATTCAGTTCCTTGCATTGTATTCTGGGTGACTGCCAAAGAAAATCTGACTCATGAGTTCCAAGACTGATAAAAGCTAATGAGACATCTATAAGAGCTCTGGTTTGTTGTTAATTTTTTTGCAGTTTTCTATCTCTTTGAGAAATGATAGTATGAAGAGCCCCTGATACTGACCAACATTTGGAAAATGTGTCTTAGCACACCGGAACTGTGCTTTTCCAGGGGTGACTGTTTCTGCATGTAAAGGAAACACTTGCTGTTTGCCTGTGAGTATCTATAGCCCCAAGTGTGACAACGGAGAAACCCAGAGAAAATGGCAGTGGAATAGTCCAGAGACGTCTGGGCTTGATTCTATAAATGAAGCCAGCTGGTATAAATTCATTCGTTCACTCACTCATGTATTTGTCCTCTTTTATTCGCATTTGCCTCACAGAGGACTATTTCTTTTGGATTTGGCTTAGTTTTCCTTATGCACTGTGTAACTTGGTAACTTTGTCGTAGTGAGGGGTCAATCTGTGCTTTCCCCTTCCAGTTCAGATTTATTCAGACATGGTATGGATGATTAGAGAAAAGAGAGAAATTGCAAATCGTGAACTCGTTGTTGGGTATTGGATTTTTAAAAATAATTAGCAGAAATCAGATGTTTTATTATCTGCTGGATTAATAATGTTAGAACATATTTTATTAAGGAAGATGAAGTGTGGTGCTAATCTCCTTGGGAAAGTTGCCATTAATACAAAGCTGTTAGCACAATTGTGGCCTGGAGCTAAAGCTGGGACTGAGCACAACTCAGACATCTGTGTTTGGGATCTGCTTGGCACCCATGCTTCAAAAATGCTCCCTGTCTCTCTTATGGACTGAAGCTAAACCCAGTGCTGCAGGTTTGAAGAACTGAGGAGTACTTAAAATCCAGAGCTCGGCCCCCATTTTCAGTTTGCGCCTCTTTAAATCAAGGTTTTTTTGAATTACCACTTTCCAGGCTGTTGTCCGTGAAGAGAGGATGTGGCATGTCACTGGGAATTGAGAAATGGGAACCATGGTTAGCAAATGAAGACCCCAGTGGCAACTGCTAGCCCGTAGTGCTGGGGCAGAGACAGAGTCATCGGTAGTAACCGGACATAATGGCATGAATTTCTTTAATTCACATTTTCTCACAAAATTTGAACTCTGTTTAAACAAGACTCTCAGTGTTGTGGTTTTTGAAACTGCCTGGAAAATCTGAATGGAGGGTAACAGAAGCCTCTCTGTAACTTTTAAGCAAAGTTTGAAGCAGTGTCTCACACAGCGCTACCAGTCTCATCTAAGGCAAAGTAAACCCAAGAAACTGAAAGGACATAAAGTTTTTTTTGAACATCACTAAAATTTTATTTTGGTGGTATCTCACGTAAGTGGAGTTTCATTTCATTGATAAAAATTGGAAAAAAGATCAAAACAGGTAACAGCGACATTTTTATTGGCCTAAGACCAGACTTGTTCAAGCACTTTTGTCTACAGGACTGTGCAACCTTGCTGTTACTTAATGTTGCAGGGTAAGTGTCTAGCTCTCTGCTCTGATATTTTTGTAAAAAACCCTGGTTGAGTGACAAACTGGTGGCATGATAAAACTTGTTTTATTGCTATGTTACTCACTCCTTTTTCTATTAGATCTGTGCTGTGATAGGATATAGCCATCAGCATAACCAGTCAATTTTGTTTTGAACTCTAAAACCCAATCAGGCATTAACTAAACGCTTTCTTACCATTGGAAGAGACAGCAACATTTGATCCTATTTCTGCCAAAATCGATACATGAAAACTCAGAAAGATAATACATTAAATGAACTAGGGCACTCAGCATTTCTCCTCTTCTCTTTCTCTTGTTTTATGAATATAAGATGTTCCTCTTTACATTGTAGGCTTTTAGAGCACTTAGATACATTTGCATTTTTTGGTGGTAAGAATACGATGTGCTAAGCCTTCATAACGTAGGAGCCCCTATAACAGATGCATATGGATAGATACTGGGATTTTTATTGCAGCTTAGTAAAATATTACCAGCTTACTCAGCCAAAGTGTCATGCTTTAGGTAGAGGAATTAAGAATCATTAGTTTGTTTGTTATCTTCATTGTGATAGTGGAGATGGATGAAAAAGATTTTGCGCCTGAGCTGGCAAACATTCTTGACAATATTTTAAGGCTGTTTCTATTTACATGCTGGTTAAGGACAACCTACTGTTGGAGAAGAGTCATATGGCAATGTGAGCTAGGAAAAAGAAAAAGAAAAATCAAACAGCTTGACTTGAGGTAGTGTTGTTCCTTTTAGTCTTGCCAGACATGTGCACTATACTCAGTTTAAAAGCTCCTCTTTGACTTCACTTAAATGCAGTAATTAGTTGTTGTTATCACCCCAAAGAAAAATGCAAGGAATTTTCTAATCATATGGAAGACAAAAAAAAAATGGATTACCTTAGAAGGCCTCATTTGAGAATGCTAAACTGAAGTATGTGTCCTGTGCTTAGTCATTAGTATCTATCTATAAATCCAGGCATGAAAAACTGAGAAGTGCTAATGCACCCACGAGAACACATCCAAATTGTATAAAGATAGCTTTACGCAATGCATTTATCTGACAGAGAGATGAATGGATCTCTGGTTTTTTTCCTTCTGTATTAACCTACTTTGGTTCACTCCGCTATCCAGCCACCTTTTGGTGTGAATGGATGTAATTACTTCATTGATGTTCTAATTACCATCAGTTTGTATTGTTGTTCAAGAACGGATGATCACAAAAGACTGTATATTTGAAGACAGACTTAAAACCCCATTCTCCTTCATGTTGGTCTCAAATACATTATGCCTACCAGGAGTTGCACAAAATCTGCTGTCAACTTTTACCCTTTTGGGAAGGTGCAGTTTGCAGGAAGGCTGGATTTCAGAGTGTATCTTTGTCACACAGGCTTACGTTGTTGCTTTATCCCTTCACTGTCCTGTTCTCTTCACCCCCGTTTTCCCAGATACTCCAGAAGAAGAAAAAACCCAAAACCTGTTTTGATCAAATACTACTTCTTTTTTTTTTTTTTTTTTTTCTTCTTTCTTCTCCCTGCCCTCCAAGCTGCAAGTCCTGCAGTAATGGAGGTTAAGGGTCTAAAAAATTGTCTTGCTCCTGAATGGGTGCAATCTCCCTTGCTCAGTGGAACCTGGTTGTAAAAATACACACAATCTCCTTTCAGGGCTGGTTTTGCCATCATATATGATGTCAACAACTGCTTGTCCTTCCCCATCTAAGCCTGGTTCTAAAGAAATGTAGCTGTGGGCTTCTGCCTGATTGGCACCACGTTTGTCCTGCCAGGTGATACGGCAGTTCTGAGATCAGTATTAATGAGCGTGGGAACAGGGCCAGAGCTATGTGATGCTATCAGCAGGTCGTGCTTCCCTTGACAATGGATGACAAATTATCCACGTCGGATATCCTCACTGATTTGCATGCATGCATACATGCATATGTTTGTTTCTAGTAAAGATGTATTTTGGGTTTGCAGTTTTCTAACACACCGAATAGTGCAGGCATAATGCCGTGCGGCCAAAGAGAGCAGCCACTTCTCCTTTTTTGGCAACGCGATTTTCCAATATTAATGTAGTTATAAATACACTGTTTAAAATGGGCCACTGAAAATGAATTCCTGTTAAAATATAAAGGTTAATAATGCCCAAAGAGAGGTTATGAAAAAATGTAAGTACTGTGTTTGAGAGCTCTCCACTGTAATTGCCCAGATAACCCAGGGCCAGATGATATCACCAATATCAACATTGCCCGTGCCAGTGAACACCTACCTCATTGCACAGTGCCACTGAAACCAGCAGCGCTGCTGGGAGTGGTCAGCCTAATGCTGTCAGATTGGCCTCCCTGTAAAGATTTTAAGAAACTTCAAAATGTCGTTGAAGCTCTGTTAATCCCAGAGCCACCTTACCAGCAATGCCTAGAGGAGATTTGTCTAAATACAGCCATTATAAACCTGACTTCAGGTATACTTTAGAAGTAAAATTGGATTAATAAAAGTATTTCTGCTATGTAAATTGCTAATGACTATGCATCTGTCATTTTAATTTTTTATTCTACTATGTCTAGGCCAGAACCACGCATGTTTTTCAGGTTCCATGGCAGATTTCAAATCACTCAAATTTGCCCAAGGCTAAAGACAGTCTTGGGTAAATCAGTTTAGGTCAATATCCACATAACATGAAGGAGCGACTACAGTGATTGAGCTAAATTTTAGTGAGGGTTCAGGCTTGGGTGGATCTGACACTTATTAAAACTGGGAGAAAGAACTATGGATTCTTGGGTAGAATTGCAGTGGTCTGTATGAACATCTGTGGCCTGATCTACTACCTACTGCTGGTGTTCTGAGCACAGGTGTGTCAGAGTGTATCTGTAGTTTAATTAACACAGAAAGGCTGAGAAGTAAACTTAAAGTAAGATGATAGGAGGCTTGTTCCACTGAGAAGTTTGCAAGAAACCAACAGCACATTTTTTAATAACCCACCTAGTCACTGATTTGCACTTAGCTTCAAATAGAAGGACTATATTTGCTTTAGCGTTATGTGAAATGCTTTCCTCCTCCTCTTTTTAAAGCGAAGCTTCAAAGTTGTCAGACCTAAAATGACAATAATGCTGTTCAGACAAATTCTCTGTGGCATGAAGTTTCACACCAAGTGCTACGAAGTGAATAAAATCATCCTGAAAAATAGCACTTGCAGCATGAAAGGCCACCTCAGCATGTTTGAGTGATTCATGCAAGATATATAGTCAAGATCTATTTGATATATTTTTTTTCCTATAAACATAAAAATTCTTAGTATCCACAACAAAAATTATTCCAGTAACATCTTTGGGATACAACCTTCTTGTTGGGAAACTTCCTGGAGATCATTTAGGCTTTATTTTACTAGTGGTAACCTGGCTGGTTATACTGCTACCTCATTCCTCATCTTTCTCAGGAACAAGGAGGGAAGGCAGTCTGCCTTGTTATTTACCCCAGAAGAGAGGCTGTGCAGGAAGCAAAATGATGTTGTGATGTGCACGTAGGTACTCGTGAACTGTGACCAGATGTATGTTTAATTTCAGGCTCAACAGCCCCAGCAATCCATTTCTATGAACTTCCCCCAAATATGAACAGAAATGAGTTAATTAACTTTCAACTGCATTTTTACCATGGGGAGGTTTTTTTTGCCTTTCTGGCCCTTCCTTTCTTGGAGATTCCCTTTCGTTTCAAGAGATCAGCAGTACCAAAAAAGTCTGTTCCCTGCTTTTCTTCCTTTCTCTTCTTTATGTCTTATTGTATAAAGTGGATTAGGTCTTTGAAACAGGAGCTAGCTTTTTGGGTTTGGGTTGTTTTTTTTTAATAGCAGCCTGCAGGAAGAGGTTTGAACACCTGTCGTCTCTTGATGGAGTGTCACAATTTGACTTTCCAAAGTCCTGACATTCGTGCCCTTTTCTCTCTCTTCTTTTGATGTCAGGCTAATATTTGTACCTTTTGATACACAGACCTCCAAAGGGACTTCTGGGCCTTAACCCCAGTATTCTCAGGCTGTGTTTAGTTTTGATAAAACCAGACAGTTTTGGGATGGCTAAGCGCTTTGAAGAAAAATTAAGTCATTTTTTCCTCCCCTTTTCCCTTTTTTGGGATTTCAGGCCCCGTAACGCTTCTTCAGGAGAAGGAAGAAATTATATAAAAAATAAAAAAGGGACACACACACAAAGACCAAACTGTTTCTCCCTTGAGTCCCAAATGAAGCAGAGCAGGGGAGCACAGAATACTTATGTGCCTGATAAACGTCTGTGTTGCAGAAAGCTAAAATACTAAAATGGCAAGACGAGGCATGGAGGCCTTATCTTGGGTAAAGGATGATGATGCACACTTATTTTAGTGAAACTGGATCGTCAGGCTGACTTCAGGCTTTGACTTACCTGGGACTTGATTAATATGACAGATTACACATACATATATATATAACTCATGTGATGAAAACAAGAAATAGTTTGCTCTGAAAAACACAAAAGCAATTGATAGACCCCAAACCGCCTATGAGAAAGGTTTACTGAGATGAATCCCTTCCACATGAATCCAGGGATGTGGGACTACTTAG
Source organism: Chionis minor (assembly GCA_013398295.1). Lineage (NCBI taxonomy): Eukaryota > Metazoa > Chordata > Aves > Charadriiformes > Chionidae > Chionis > Chionis minor. The sequence continues at coordinate 530,974 of VZSF01008371.1, read as the reverse complement.
GGAAACCCTTTTGCCATCCCTTTGTAAAGAGGCCAGAAGCCCATTGAAGCAACAAAGCTTCCCTGGGGATTTTAGTTCCCTGGGGAAATTTTCTGTCAGCTCCTCCTCGACTTACATTTGGATAATGGCCCAGCCAGAAACTGGTTGATGGGAATCTGGGAAGAGGTTTCAATAATCCTGCACCTTGATTTATGCCATGTTGAGCCGCTGCCTTGTTTGTCTGCAGAATAGTACTTGCTATTTTTCCCTGCATAACTTCTTGAGTATTGCTTTTAATTTGAGACAATGAAAAGCAGGGGTCCGGCAGAACAGGCATGAAATAGCATCGAGTCTGGAAACACGAGATGTGAGGGAGGGAGTGAGGCCATAGCTTGAATCAAATAATGGAAACGTGAGTTACACTAGAACAGAACAAGAAAGGGCCAGAAACTGCCAGACGTACAAATCCTGGTCATCAGCAGGGACCCAGAAAACTCCTGGAAATGGTCTGTCAGAAGCAAAAGGAACATAAAAAATGAGACACCAGCAAGAAAATAAAAAGCTTGGAAAAGGAGAGGTTAGGTTTTCATGGTGTCTCCTCCACAGGATGGGGATTGTGGGTAATGGGGCAGAAAAAGCATGGAATGAGCAGTTCATTTTGAAGTGGATCAAAGCCACTGATTTTGGGCAGAGTAGGATTTGTCAGGGTTGTGACAGGGTTAGAATATGGGCCCTGAACTCCTTTAAGGCATGCTCAAAGCTCTGCAAAGTGTGAGAAACGAACGTACTGCTACAGCTCACCCAAGAAAAACTGCTGTGTATCAACTCTTTAGGAATTTAAGCCAAATTGAGCAGCGAAAAGCAAAAGTCTCTTTAAAATTTAGTTTGCCATTTTCAAAACATAACACTGTATTCTAGAACTACTGGAACTTCTCATTTTTACATTTTTACAGAGAACTTATTGGCTCCTTATTACAATAAGGTGTTTCAATTTTGCTTAAAAGCTGGTCAAACTAAAAAATCAGAAAATTGCATAGCTCCAAAATCATAGTCTATGAGAGGTTTCTGGTTTATTTAATTAAAACTCCCAACAAACTGAAATAAATAATGGGGTTTGGATTTGGTCTAACCTTTTCTTATTTCAGTTCATCCACCAAAATAGTAAGAATAATAAAAAAATTCATTATTTCCCCAGGTTTAATTAGTTCTAGATACAGGTACAGATTTTCTGTCCTTTTCCATTTTGGTTTCACCATTCACCCACAGTAGTATCTCTTGATCTGTCAGTTCTTCTGAGCCTTAACTTAAGGATGATATAGTTACTGTTGAAAACTCTATTGTAAAGAAAAAGATTGATCTAATACCAACAGAGGTATTAAACCTCAAGGAAATGAAAGACACCCATTGGTATAAAATAGAGGAAACATTTTCTGTGCCGATAAACTGTAAAAAGGACAGTTCTATTTACTGCACCTGGCCAGGGGCCTCCTAACATCAAGGCATACGCTTCAGCACTGCTGAGAAAAGCTTGGAGCTTTAGACCTTAGCCAAGCAATCAGCACGTCATTAAAGCGACATCTCGTACTTGAGACAGTCAGCTGTACAGGTTACATAAATTTTCTCCTAGAAGAGCTAGTAAAACTACCCCGGGCAGTACCTAAGAGTTTTCCCTGCCCGATGTCATGGAGTTAGGCTGGCTTTCTGCTTTACAGAACAGCACCGTTTTCTCTTTAGCTGCCGTCTCCCAGCTGAGCCCTAACTACCGGCTGCAGAGATGCTCTCATTTGCTTTCTGCTTCCGTGAATGCACAAGCAGAACAGCTCCAGCAGGGAGGGCAGGGAATGGTGTTCTTGGTCAGGATTTAATTTGCTGCTGTTAGTGGAGATACACGCAAAAGTTGCCTTTATGTAGTGCTGCTTATATGGTAGGGAGGTACTCTGCGGCCATATGTGCTTACTCCCTCCTGTCACTGGCACTATACTGCTGCAGGACTGTTATTTCATGTGAAAGAGCCTAGAATCCCGTCATGGGCTCGGATTCTAGCTGGTGAGAGCAAATAGCAATTAGAGACCCGTGCACTTCAGAAAGTGAAATGATTGCCAAGCTCAGCAAATCTGTGAAAAGGCAAAAGCGTTCCGCAAAATATCTCCCTCCCTCCCCCAAATGAAAACTGTGTCTTTCCTCTTTCTCTTGATGTTATAATCTGTCATACTTACGTGGCTAAGACTAGGACCAGGGACCCGAGTGCTCCACTCAATCTGGCTGGAGCAGCTTAATACACTACCAACCCCTGCGTTTCCCCTGCCCTTTGGCAACGTGTTGCCACGTCTGTAGCCGGATTAGGAGAAAGGAGCATATGCAGCATCTCAGCTACGACTGCAGCCGCTCCCGTATAATCGCAAGTGTGTTGTCATTGACTTTTCAGGCTAATTAGGCCAGAGAGGTGAGACCACACTGGTAAAAGAGCCTGTGAGTGGGAATGGCTGAGATGTTTGCACACATTTGCTTCTGCTGCTTTTCTTCAGGCGTGCGGGGGGTTAGAAAAGGAGCAGGGAGGTCAGCGGGGTACGGGAACATCTTTAAACACTTCAGCTACTTTCACCAGAGCTCAAGAGTCAAGCCCTAGGCTTTATCCTTGTGGGCTTGATCAAATTGCCTATGGTTTCAAGGTCTTTCTTGAAGATATTTTTTCCTGAAGTGCTGCTTTTAAAGAAAAGTGGGAACGTTAAAAATTAGAATTAAAAAAATGCAGTCACACCACAGGAAATTTGCAGGTCAGTTTAAACCCCTTTCTACCAAACCTCACACAAAGCAAAGACCAAACATAATCAGTGAAAAAGTTGTCTCCCCCCAAAACCCAATACTTTTCACTGACTTTTTTTCCCCTTCTCCTCCCCTACCCCCAACAGAATAAGTCTTCTTCACTCATTTTGCTTTGTTTAAAAAAGAATGTTAGTCAACAACACCAGTGCAGAATTATCGGCTCCATGCAACACTTCCATATACCCAACATCGTCTTGGGGAATGTCCCATCTTGCCTCATCTCTGTTGGCTCATCTGATAATATTAGGACAAGAGGAATCTGTGGCCAGGGACTTATGGTTTGGACTACAGTGAAGGATAGGTGCCTATGTCCAACCTTTTAGACTTGGTTCTCTCCTTCAGAGGGAAAAGGTAACCAGAGAAAGGAGGCTGTTGCTTTCCCTCCAGTTTTCTGTCCCTAAAAATGCTTGGGTAGCATTCATGTATTTGTCATTGCTGCCATGTTTCAAAGACACATCATGCCAGACACAATTATGAAGAAAAAAGCCAAGAACTGGTTTCTTCCTTTTTAGTAGCTACCTGGCTGGGGAGAGGGGACATCCTGTTAAAGCATCCCCTGATAACCTTGACGTTGCTTGTCCCAGAGCAGATGTGGGTTTTTTTGAGAGGCTGGGCTGCATGTGATGGGGGACAAGCTGCTAGGATGGTGTGGAAATCCGGTTATGGGTTGTAGGAACAGCTTTTTTTTTTTCAGATTTACAGAAAAATGGCTGCAACGTTCTGTACTGCCAGTAGCTGCCCAAAGCAGTGCAGTGGGGAAACTCACCCTGAGGATGGACTGTAGATGGCAAGAATAGCTCCTCTCCTGTCTTGGCCAAGAGCAGCAAACCCAGGATCTGAGCTGGCGGAGTTGCAGGCTCAGATGTCTGTGCAATTAAGGTATTTCGCAGAGATTTCTGTCCTGCTATAATAAAACTACAGCTTTTGGAAGTATGGACGTAAGCCTTCCCTTCTACATTCATCTTGAAGTGAGGACAGAGCTTTGCTTTGTCCTTTCTGATGCTATTCCTCTGATCCAACAAAAGAGGAAAGGAGTCAGTGGGGGTAATCCCTTGGGGCACAGTATTTAGCACTCATTTGGCAGGTGTTAGTGACCCGGTTTTAAGAGGATTAGATGCAGTTGCCATCCAGAGCACAGGGATGGGTGTCTCCCGTATCAGGGATGGACACATTCTTGCATGGTTTTTGGCCATTTACCACATCCTTTGTCACACTGGGGAGAGGGGCACTCCTAGTTCTCTGGCTCTTCCAGGCCCCAGGTTTTTCAGAAACTGAGAGTGGAGGAGAGAGAAATTCTGAAAACGAGTTGTATTGAAGTTGCTATCAAGGCACTTATTGGTATGCCAATTGTGCTTCAGCTTTCCCACTATATAGCTCTCTTGTTTTTCAAACCCTCTCTTGCTTGTAACATTTAAAAACACACCATGGACAAACTGTTTAAAGGTGACGGTGCAGAATGCCGGCAGAAAAATAAATGGGGAAGTAAGTGAAAGGAAGGGATTTGACAATTCTGGGTTGTTTATGATTTATTTATTTGTTTGTTTTTAATTTAATTTGTATTTGGAGTGGAAAGTGTGTGTAATCATGTGGAAAGTAAATTAAGACAGCTCACTTGTAGGTGTTGCAGAGAGAAACACCTCATTTTCCTGAAGGAGGTGGCTGCTGAGAGATGATAAGGAGAAGCACACTTCCAAGCCGGACTCCACTCCGGAACGTCTCTCTGCAGCCTTTCGTAGGGGAGCGAGGGCAGACCCCCCCTCCAGCCCCAGCAGAAAAGCAGCCTGGCTCCTGCCGTGACGCACAGAGGCGAGGGGGAAGCCTTCTTCCCTTTTTGTTTTCTTCCTTTGCTTCTCTCTAAATGTTGTGCACTTCAACTCCTTTCCCCTCCAGCTCAGCCGCCGCTGCGCCTCGCTTGCTGCCCAGGTGATGCTCAGCCGGCAGCTGTGCCAGGCAAGAGCCTGGAGGAGGAGGAGTGTCTGAGACCACGTCTGTAGCAGCTGCCCTCGCGGCTTTTATCTGCGTTATAGAAAGGGAAACTGGCATTATTCAATCAGTTATCTGAACTCATGAATAGGTAATGAGTGTAACGCTGCAGCTCTTGCTTAATGTTCATTTTGGAAGTCAGATCCACTGTCATAAATGCACCAAAGGACAGAGTGGTTAACACTTGAGTAGCAGATTCTCTGAAAGCCTTGGCGGAAAGGGAAAGGGAAACCTTTTTTCACTATGTTTTTTACAAAAAAGCAAACTCATTGAAAAAGAATGCTTGAGTTTAGTAGACAAATAGGTGACGGACGGATTGAGCCCAGGGCAAGCAAAGAAACAATTTCCACTGAATGTAGCTCTTGGTCTAGGTCAATCCTTTTAAGGAAACGTGTCGGGTGTTTGAGGCGGTGCACACCTCCTATATCATATATGGAAACTGGGATTTGAAGCCAATTTTGATTTGAAAGGCTTGTACATTAGTCCACGCTTGCGACTGTGCTAGTCTGAAATGACGGCTACAATAAATAGCAATGCTGCCTTTTACCCATGTGTTTGCTATTCGAGCTGCTTGAGTAAACATCGTGTTCCATCCAATTGCAGCCTGGGGACTGAACTTGAACTGAGATGATATTTTGTTTTGCCTTCCTTCTCCCTGGCTTCGTACTAACCGTGGACCTGGCGCCTTGAGGCCAGGTCCACTCAGTTATTTGTTGTAGCACATAGTAATTAGGCGTCTGACTTAGCAACCTCAAGCCTGTGCAAGGTATCTCTGATTTACGGAGCACGAGAAGTTAGTTGTCTCAGAATGGGAAAAGAGGCAGAGGATATACCAAGCAGGGAATTTCTGCCAGATTTCATCAGCCATCAGCCAGACCAATAAAGATCCTGGAAAGGTTTTACTACCTATCACGGAAGTTATGCGCATTTTCTCCAAACTAAAAAGATACAATGGGAAAAACTAGGAAGTTAACTTCTAATTCAGCCTTGGCTTTTTTCTGGATTTCATTAGGTTACTTCGTCCATCCTAGCGAATATTTTCTACGCATGTAACCTGCCATTAAAACCATTAGTTTGGATTAAATTTCAGATACAACTCCTTTAATTACTTTCTTGACTTGTCCAGGTATGAAACAATGGAACGAAAATGTCTTGCATCAGCTAAAAAATATATTTTCTAACGATTTTTTTTAACTTCTGTTGATATAATAAATATATTTCTGTTGAAAAATTACTCTGAACAAATGCTAATTAAAAAACTGTTAAATTACTTTTTTTAAAAGTAAAATACTGGGAAACCCAACATTTTGAAATGCTGTAATTGTAACAAATAGACTTTTTTTTTTTTTCTTTTTCTTTTTTTTTTTGGTCAGGCAACTGCTTTGGTAAAAAACTTCCAGGGTAGTCATAACTTCATGATGAATTTGTAATAATAATAAAATATTTTTTTTCTCACAATTCTTTTCAATTGCATGAAAAATTTTTGGAAAAAGCTATTGAAATAATAATGGTGATTATATAAGCAAATAGATAAATATAAAAAGTATTTGATGGGCATCTTTGTTGCTTGTTGCGTTGTGGGTCTTTTTTGCGCTGGTCAGAATTGCTGACAGTGGGAATAAGCGTGCGTGGGAAATGAATGTAGGGTTATGTGCACAGCCAAGGCTATGAGTAGAGTGGGTAAAATTTAAACTGTGCGCAGCATGTTGTAGGTTTCCAGAGAAAATCTCTTAGCTCTGGTACTAGCCAAGCTCATAGGATGGATTAACTACAGTGCTGTTGGACGGGGGGTGGTCTTGTTGAGGGGAGCTCTTGAGGGGAATGTAAATCTTTATCTCATTTGCCAAATAGGACATGAATTGACTGGGTAATTTTGGCTCCCTGAGTCAGTGAAAATGCCACATGTACTTACTTCTCAAAGGGTACTTTTGTGCCTGAACTCGAAACACTGATGAGTTCAATGGGAGAACTAATGTATATAAATGTACATTTCACATCTCCCCAGTGACTCCAAAGCGGGACTGTTTTGAGGCAAAATCAGGGGCTCCTGTGCAGAACAGCACGTGTGCTCAGGCTGTCGTATGTCATTATCTGTCAGTGGGAGTGTGGGGATTGAGTGAGGAACACTGGTGGTGTGATCTTGCCTTTGACACTGACTTGTTATGTGGCCTGACTAATTAACCTCTTTGGATCTTACAATCTTGGGCGCTAAAATGAGGATAATAATCATTATTTACCTGAAATGGGAGCTGTGCAGCTTAATGAGGCAATGTTTGTGAGGTTTTCAACTACAGAAGTTGCTATAAAACTCAGAATAGTCATTGAAAAGAGGATTTGAGATGCCAAGTCAGTGACACAAAGTACACAATCCGTAGCCTTTATAAGACTGGGTGACGATCTGTCAGCGCTGCAGAAGAAAAGGTGTGATCGTTAGCCAAACTCTCACATCACCATTAATTTTATATTAGGTCTTATACCTTCTAAAGAGGGGGTGGCATCTCTGCAGGCGCAGCCTCCCCTGGACGTCGCTGGGAACGAGACGTGCGCCCTGCGGTTACCAAACAGTTACTCCTGTGCTTTAAACCAGAGCTGCATTTAAGCGTTTTGCTGGATCTGAGCTTTCAGAATAAGCCTGTTCAATGCTGTGCTCCACTGCTGGTCCACAGCCAGGGATGCTGGAGCTTGGCTGGCAGCATCCTTTCGCTGCCAAAACGCATGAAGGAGCACCAGCAGGGCCCCGGCTCTGCCTTATGTGTTTCCTTTCTGGCTAATACCAATGTCACAGTAACATTAACCAGGGCGCAGAAGTGAAATGAGCCCTGAAAATGTTAATGGTATACAAACTTTGCTTTACTGATAAGAAATTGCCCTTAATTTAAATAGAATTTTTAATGTAAAAACCGTGTAGACCAAAAGAATTTACCCGGCTGTTCTATCATGCCAGGCAGCCGACTTGTATTCAGGATATGTTTCTTGCTGTTTTGTAGTCAAATAGAAAAGCTGATATTCCTTATCATTTTCTACGTGTCTGCCATGGGAAAACCAAAAGGATCCTGTACCAACAGTGCCTTTACAGCAAGAGTATCTGGCTCTGTGGTTTCACGTGAGTGTTAACGTGCCAATGCTGTGCTCGCTGCTACGGTTCTTTTCCTTTACCTACTTCCTACCTGGTGTATGAAAAGGACGATTCCTTCCCCCCCCACTCCCCCCTTTAATACAGTGCTGAGCTGATACAGGCTTTGAAGATGACAGCTTTGGTTCAAATTGCAAGTGCTGCTAGGGCAGGGCAAACCATAATGAATTTTAAATGCTGTTTTTGTAGAGATGTGTCTGATGCAGTGCAGGTCATCTGAACACTCAGAGACCGCTGCAGCTTCTCACAAAAAGAGGAAGAGGAGAGAGGGAGGGAGGAGGCATATGCAGCAAGAATATATGATGGTGCTTGTGTTGCACAGCATAATTGCTGTAGCTAGAATGAGGGATCTGATGTTAAGCTAGGGACTGGGGTGGGTATCGCCTCACCTAGAGGTGGAAAACTGACCATCTGTTTCTGTGCAGGTAGCTCAGATTTCCCTTCGGAGACAATTCATTTGACCTACTTCAGTGTCAGCCGTAAAATCAGATGAATTAGGCCCTAGGAAGAACCTTTGGTCAATACAGACAAGCAGGACTTGACTGAGGAGAGCCCGGTCATGCCCTGGATGTACCATGTGAATTCCACCCACGTCCTGCGCTGGGGTCACAATGAAGCAGAGGTTTCTCGTACCGTTTTAGAAACACATTAGCACATTAACAGGGAGTGACAGTCCGATGGGATGCACACCTCCTCAGAAACCCCCTGGGTCAGGAAGGTACCAGCAACATGGGAAATACATGTGGATGCCTTGCACAGCACAAACTGAAAAGATTTGCTGTAAATCTGTGTCGCAAACCTGCTACCTTTGGGTGAACGCCAGGCGCTGGCGTGTGTGTTTGCTGTGTGAAGGCAGCGGGACGCACAGGGCCACCCTGCCCTGCCACTGGAAGGAGCCAGGTAGCCCACCTTGCTGAAGAGGGAGAAGCCAGGGAATTTCACCCCACCCTGCACCTCCTTTCCTTATGTACACCAAACATGGTTCTTCTCTTCTTCACGGTGCGTGGCACTGTATTTTCCAATTTTAAGTCCCTGATCTGAAGCCAACTCAAATAAATAGAATGTTTTAGACAGTAGTATAATTTGAATGAAGTCTTTACTGCGTTTGCTTCTTGGGTTTCTTCAAAATTCCCTTGTAATAAACCCTTAAAGCTGGAGTCTGATTTCTTGTTAAAAGACTGTAGGGTAAAAAAAGGGGTTGTCCTAACCCAAAGTCAAGAAACATGTAATTTTTTTCTCGTTAGGAATCTTGTTCAATTTTTCCCTTCATTAGTATCATCACTGATGAAGACGCACCCACCAAAACCAGACTTTTTGCTTTTATTGTGCATTTAGAATGTCCCTTCATTCACAGGTTAAGTTTATCTACTTTCATCTAAAAGCAACCTCTGTTTAATTATACAAATAACTACGGAGGCTTTCCCTGCAAGTAAGCGTGTAACCACTATCTAAAAATTCTGTTGTCATTCCCGATTGGGAAATATAGCTACAATCAGGCCAAAAGCTAACAGAATGTCTGTCTTCAAAGGAGCTGAGGCTTCCTGCTTCTTTTTTTTTTTCCTCCTGATCAAAACCAAGTAGAGAATCAGTGGCCTTTCTGCTCTGTGTAGGTGCCACAAGCTTTCAAGCTTCCTTGTAACCATTATAATCTAACAGAATGCTTTTGTATGTTGAATATCCAGGACATGTCATTAACCAGCAAGCAGGGAGAGTTTTAAGCTTGAATAGCAGAGTGCCAAATTCTGGCTTAATTTATATTACTTGGCATAGCATCTGGCAGAGGATGGGCATAATTATAACCTTCCTCTTCTTGTTTAATCCCCTTTTTCCTTCCCTCTGTTCCCCTCAGCTCTCACCAGCTGTCTGGTTAGGAACTGGAATGTGTCTCCCAAATGGGCTTGTAAAGACAAAACTAACTGTAAGATTATTTTTTTTTTCCTTTTCCTTTGCTGTATGCTGATGAATACAACATGGGTTTGAAATGTAATTCTTTTCTTGCTGATAGACTGCAGGTCTCATCTGGAAACAAAAAAGAATTTCTGGAGGTGGTTGTTAGGTGCTGTTTTTCATAACTGCCTTGAGATACCGAGGAACTGTGGGACTATCTATTTTAGGGTTTTGTTTTGCCACCCATCGCTGCAGTATCTGTACATATAAAACAGACTAGGAGAACAAAGACCATAGCAGACCTCATGAGTGTTTGATTCATCAGCTTTTTTTTCTGTTTATGGAAAGTTTGCCCTCTTGAAAGATATCGTCTCTACGCACCGGGAAAAGCTTTCAGTCTTGCTGATTTAGTCTGAGATTTTAAAAACTGTTAGAGAGTAAGGAATTAAGAAGCATCTTTTTAAATGCACATTTAGACATCCAGCTGTTAGTTATTTAGAAAGGTGTCAGGGAAGAAACCTTTCACGAGTTAGCAATCAGATTTATTTCCTGAGCAGCTTTCACTGCAGTGTTAACAGAGTGTCAGAGATGTCTTGAGATCAACATTCAAACAATGGTCCAAACCACAAGAAACAACAACAGGGAGAAATACATTGTTTCTTTTCCAGAATTTCTTTTTGTGAAGTCTTTGTGTTATTCATGATTTATTGTCTTGTTCTGTACTCAGAAAATGATTCATCTCTCACAATTTTTTATATCAGCTGTCCATACTGTATGACTGAACTTTATTTGTTTCATAAATTCCAGCCTAGAATCTCTAAAACAAGCTAAGCTTCTTTCCTTTCATTGGCTACCACCAGCAATAAAGATTATGCAGGCTGAATTAGAATGACAAGTATCAAGTTTAGCATAGAAGGAAAACAAGAAAGATTTGAACTTTAGAAANAAAAAAAAAAATTTTTATTTTTAAAATTTTTTTTTTTTTTTTTTTTTTTTTTTTTTTTTTTTTTTTAAATTTAAATGTGCCTACTAGATTCACTTCCAGCAGAAGTCAGTGCACTTCCCAAAACACATCGAGTAAATAGGAGGGGAGACATGGAATGAAGAGAATGTTTTAGTCAGGTCAGGTTTCCCTGCAAGCTGTTACTTACTTGGAGGTAGGCTCAGCTGGGCTCAACTCAGACTGCTGAAGGACAAACGAAAGGATCAAAGAGAGTGATTTTTGCATCACAGGTACTCTGTGAGCTGTGAGCTTCCCAATATTGCCTCCAAAAGAAGGACTGCCTCTGCCAGCTGGCTTGCTCTGGTTGGGTAAGTCAAGTTTAAGTCAAACGCCCACGTGATCTAAGCATCCGGTCGGGGAGGACAGCAATGATGCTGTCAGGCCTCTGAGAAAAGAAGCTACAAACATGAGACTGGAGAAGGGAGGGAGAATGATGGAAGTGCAGATAACCTGTCCAACCTATGAAAAAGACAGTGCTTAATAATACCAAAGCCTGTGCTGTGATTAACCAGCAAGTGAAGAGAGGACAATGAATCTGTACAAGAGGATGATATTGAAAGCAAAGGGTTTGAGAGACAAAGTAGGAAAGGTGGTTTTGCTGAGAGTAATAGCGAGATGCTGAAAAAGAGACCTTTTTTTTTTTTTTAAAAAAAAATTCGGAGACTAGCGCTTGTACTTTTCTTTAATATTGAAAATTTTGCTCATCTCCTCGGCTAATAAAGGTAGCAGCAGATCAGGGGTGCAATAAAGACGATTTTATGAAGCTGGGTTTTTTATTTTCCTGTTGAAGCTGGGATGTCCTTGCCCATTATTACTGAAAGTGTTAAGTAAATACATGAAATAAATTAATAAGCCTGAGATGTGCAAAAGCCAAAGGCTGCCTGTGTGCTGCACATGGTTCACCTGCTGGCCAGGGTCTGTGCTTCTGGGCTATGTTTACTTTGCCTCCAGGAGCAGTCTGCAGAGAAGTCTTTTTCCAAAGTGGAAGTCAAATCCTCAAGTTGGAGATGTGCAGTGAATTGAAATTGCCAGCCGTCATTACTTGCATGTTAGGAGGTACAGAGAAATACAATAGCAGAAGAATTATTCTCTTTGGCATCCCACGGATCAGTAACATCTGTATTCCGACTTCATCTCTCTGTATTGCTTGCTGCCTATGTAAATTTTTTTTTTATTCTGGTGAGGTCACTGCCATTGCTATTGTTTTAATTGCAGCTGATGAGTCGTGGGATTTCGAAATCATTAGTGGTTCCAATGAGCTCTAGAAACAGAATAACATCATTTCTGCCTTGCTGTTCTTAGTCTCCCATGAAAGTGAAATCTATACAGAACTTAATTACATTTTATATCTTATGTGTTTTTTTATCTGAACTAATATTGACAAATGGATTTGATGGATACCATTGCATTTAAAGGAAGGACCCCCTCTGTGTTGTCTTTTCAAGTTACTGAAAAGAAATCAGAAAGAATGACTTCTTTAGGAAACTTTAATTGCTCGCTGATTTCATTGACCCGCTAGGCTGGTGGCATCTGCCTTCCAGTCTTTTTCAAATCATTCCTCTGTCATTTGGATGTTTAGGGATACATTAGTGTGTGGCCATAATAATTACAAATTATAATGATTAAAAATTAGGGATTTGTGCTATAAAGTGTTTTTCTCATTCCAGCCAAAGGCAAAATACAATCTCAGATTTCTGTTCCCTGTAATAACGGGATGAGATAGAAGGAAGGAAGAAGCTGATGGGATGCTTAAGGAGTAAAGAAGGCATTTTGTGAAGTCTTTTTGGAAGCACATCCTTCTGTTAGACGACATTCTGGTTTCTTGTTTCTGGCCACAGCTTGAAGCAGCTCTTGAGCAGTAAAGGCTGTAGGTTTGGCTTCGGTTGTACTTTATGATTTCAATTCTCTGACCTAGCCTTGTCCATTAGTCTTATGTTTTGCCTTTGAATTCTGAAACTTTTAAACACAGTAAAGGATGTGACTGCAGGCATTTAACTAACCAACACTAACAAGCTCATCTGATGATTTCTACTTCTATTTAAGGAGCTATTTACTGGAAAAGAAACAACTGTGTGTTGGTAAAAGCTAACTGTGCATTTTTATAACTGAGTATGTCTGTCAATTAAAGCAATCTTTGAAGGCGCTCCCTGAACCCTCTCTGACCAGCCTTCTGACCCCCTCATCTGCTGTCAGACTTCTAGTTTCAGAAACGGAATTTTTTGTACTTTTCTTCAAACTGAATATTCAGAATAGCCGAAGGCATTACACGTTTTACAGCCACTTTATATTGGAGAGGGGCACCACCAGAAATTAGACGAATTACCTGAAAGTGACTATCCCATTTCTTTCCTAAAGGGAATAGAAAGAATAGTGAGTACGTTAAGTTCTAATAGGCAGTTGGGATATGGAAAAAATGTAAGCCCCAATCCCTTCTCCAGTCCTAGATTTTTCATATACAAGGCCAAGAGAGGAGGAGGCGTAGATGCTCTGAATTATTTTTCGCCCTTTTGCTGTCAAAGGTGAAGAGCTTGTTTTAGTCTAGGCAGCCAGCACTGCCATAACTTCATATTTTGTAATAAAACTTCTGACTGTTGTAGCCCATCTGTAATGAATTCTTCAGTAACTAGAGAGGGCTACGACACATCAAGCATCCCTTGCTTGCCCTGGCGTTCCCTGCTGCAGAGCTGTGTGTTCACATGCAGCAGAAATCGAGGTTCAATATTGGATTATGACTTGCAATTTTAACTCTGCCACTTGCTTATCATTCTTAGTTTTATGGTAACAGCTAAGTAAAAGTTTATTTTCTGTACATTTTGGGAAATGTAATGATCAAACTAATTTTTAGCCTGTCTGCCCTTTCTGTCATAGTTTAAACTTCATATTTTTGTTGCTTTTTTTTTTTTCCTTTGTCATCCTCGTAGGCAGTTGAAGTAGACATTTTACTTTAAAAATCCAGCCTCTGATGTCTTATATTAGGTGAAATCAGGAAGGAAAAAACCCCAACAAAACCTGAAAACAATTCTTGCTTGATAAATGAATTCATATCTTTTCCAGGAGAAGAGAGAGGAAAGCAAACCACAATTAATTTAACAAATTTTCCATCTTAATATTTCGGGGGAGATTGATGCTGTTTACATAACAAGGGAACTTGCCTACCTTTATTCCAACACAGCTGCTGTTAGTTAGCCAGATGTGACCCAAGAGATGCCCTAAGCGCATTTTTGTTTAATTGGGCAATGTATCTGTTTTGGGGCATGTAAGGTGTTACTGGCAAACATCTGCCATGAAACACGACTGTCTCTGCATTAGAAACATGCAAATAGGCTTGCCCGGCTTCAGCAGCTACTGGCATCTTCTGGAAACTTTTCAAACATATTAGTGAATATTTAGAAATGTTTCTATCTTGAATATTCCATTTCCTCTTATTTTTTTTCTTTCATCATCCTTTATTAGCACAGTCATTTATGGGAAGGTTGAGATGCTGCAGGGTTTTTTCAGTTAGTTTTGCTGATGCTATTATTGGTGCTTTTTTAAAAAAAAAATTCACTCACCTTTACTACTTAACTAAAATTTAGAGTACCCTGACTGTGACATCTGCTTCAACACATCTATAATGTATGAATTTTTCCAAGAGTTCACTTTTCTTCTCTTTAGAAAAATCCGTATTGACATATATTGTGAGAGCTATAGGTCAGGTAACCTAAGAGTTTCCATTATAAAGGTGATTTTTGAATAATTTTCTTTTGTTACATTGAGGTGCTGGTTTCTAATGACATTGCTGTGTTTCTCTTTGACTTCCATGGGAGTAGGAGGCAGGTGTAGCTCTTTGAGGAGGAAGGATTAGAGATGAAGGGACGTAGATTTCAATGTGGTGTTAAGCAAATAGTTCCCTGTGAAGAGGTTTTTCGATTTTGTCACAGTTTATTTTATTTCTGTTTTTTATTTGTTTCCTGCTTTTAGGAGAAATGAGGAAAAAGGAAATTATCACAAAACATCAGCAGTCACAAAACAAAACCGTGGTAGTCAAAAAGTCAAAATTTTCCCAGTTTTTCCACTTGTGTTTTGTATCTCCTGGTTAAGGGACAGGGCCAACATGATGGAAAGCAATTTAAGGAATGGTTTACCTTACCTAAATCGAGCATTTAAAAGAAACAAGCTACTGTAGTATTATGCTTTCTTTTTTTTTTTTTTTAATTTGATAATTTGATTTTAAATCAAACAAATCCAGCATTCGGAATATAGTTTTCTTTATGTTGGGTAATGTTCACTGTATTGTCTATGTTCACTTAAATCTCTAACTTGTAGCATTAGCGTTTACAGCAAGCTGGAGTTTTATGAATTAAATTTTCAGGGTTGCAGAGAGAAAAAGGCAAATTCAGCAATCCCTACTGCATCAACTCAATGGCTACAAAAAATAAGTTTTATCGATTCCCACCTAAGTAGCTACATAAAATGTTTTGTTTTTATAACTAATCCCTGTAGAAAAGGCTAAGATATCATTCTAAATAAATACGTTTCCTGAAAGAGATGGGTGTAGTTCAATTCTAAAATATTTTCCTTCTGCAGTACTTATAAAACAGCACTAACATAAAGCCCAGGGTAACTGACCACAAAGCACCAAGCTGGTTTATGAAATACACAGAATCTCATGTAAGTAGATAACCCATGGGTCCTTAACGAAATTGTCTTCTCTGCTGAAGAATCCGAGTTCGCTTGCATTTCCTTCCAGATCACTCCTTTGGATGGTAGAAAGCAGCCTGTGGCTGGCTTCCACACCGTCCTGACGCTATGCCAAATGAAAGCTGCTTCACTCTCTTTTTGTTGTCTCTTGCAGGACATTTTGTGGTATAAAACAAACATTCCTGCTTCATGCGTAAAACTTGGAGGGAATTAAAACAGGTCTATCTTGCCTGGGGAAGTGTAAGATACAAACTGTTTCCTATACCAAATACCTAACAAGTAACAAAACAGCTATGACAGTCTGGAATTAATTTGTGTTGTGGTAGAGAACTTGTCCTCGTCAGGCATTTATAATTTTTGCCACGGCCACGGGAAGGAGTTTATCTAGTCAATTTGCACTCATAGATATGAGGTCTTTGGGGAAGAAAGTATTGCATTGTGGCTGCAGCAGCTCTGGCACAGAAGCCTTCCTGCAGCGTGAACTCAGACTTACTCTCAGAGCTGAACTACGGTTCTGTCGGTTGAAAAGCTGCATAATGCATTAAAATAAGAGCTGGGAAAGACCGAGGGAAGTCTTGGCTATTTCTGACACAAGGGCAAAAAGACAATTACATGTATACTTGTTTGAAACTCTGGAAGGTGCTGATATGGTAAGATGTTGTCATATACTAATAATCACCAATGCTTTGCTGCCGTTTTCGCATAGGATGTAGACTCTTGGTAATACCTGCATCATCTTTTGAAAGAAATACTTCAGTTGATATACCAAATGTATTCCTTTTTGTATTAAAATGCCTTTTGGGATACCATCCTAGGACCAAAACAGATTCTCTACTATGTAAATGAATTTCAGTCATTTTGCTTGGATGTACACAAAATGAAGATGAAATATTTCTAACCTTTCACAGGTTTTTTGCAGGAAAAAGACAATTTTTTTTTTTTCATTCCTGAAGACAATATTATTTTCTTGAATAAACTGGGAAGCCCTCCCATATTTTTACCAAATAATTAAACCACTGATGAATTTCCAACTGATAGCAAACATTTCTGCACTTCTGTGTGTTTGCCCATCAAATTCAGTCAAAACGCAGTTTATCTTTGAAAAATAATTCAGATGAAAAATTTATAATCTGGCCTATGTGCTGTCAAAGTAACAGATCTGTCACATTTGGAATGTTTCTTTGAAGCCCTTATTGCAAAAGGCTGTTGCTTGCTTTTCCACTGATCTGTACATTTCTGCAAACAACTTGGATTAGCAACAAAATCTGGAATTGTGAGAAAATAATGGTTTGGTTTCTTTGGTAGGTAAAACACTATGTGCTCGTGCAAAAGCAGTCCTTACTTCATCTTCTTTATTTTGTGATTGTACCAACTAGCAATTTCCAGTCACATAAAGAAAGAGGGGTGCCAGCAGGTCACCTGCATCAGCTAAAAGGAAACAGACCTGGAAAAGTGGTAGAATTTATAAAGAAACACTGATTGTTGACTTCTTTTCTGTTTTTTTTTTTGTTAGTTCTGTCGGTGGCCCTCAAAGGAAAGAACTGTCTGCACAACATTTGTATCCAAGAATTTCAAACTCACAGAAAGGTAAAGTTTATGATTTTCTTTTTGTGCGTGTGTGTCCACTGCTTATCTCTAAATACAGTGGTAATAGGCACAAACTTTTTCATCTGTAGTCCCTACAGACTTTTCAGAACAAATATTTACCATTCCAGATTATCTTTTGACTTTCATGTGAACATAGAAATCTCATCAAGAGCTTGAAAAATCATGGGGAATTTCCTTAGCAGTTTTTGTTTAAGCTCTTAGCACTACATAGTTTTTGAAATAGTGTTTTATAGCTCTCCTCAGTTAACAGCAACACCAATTTCCTAGAAAACAGTCATCGTATTTTGTGCACAGTGGATTTGATCATGATTTGAACTGCCAATTATCAGGCTCTGCTCTTCTGTTACACAGGCTACAGGCCTCTTGAATTTTGGCCTGCGTGTCTATCTCACATTACTCATGCTTTAGCGTAAACACATTGCAGCTTCTATTTCTGAGACAAGGTGGAAATAAGATTTAATACTTGCATGTACTTTGTGGTGGAAGCAGTAGCGGGAAGGAAAGGGAATTAAGTAATCTCTTTCAAAAAGCACGAGAAAAAAGTTGCACAAAGCAGTTTGTCTCTTTCAGGTGATCTTATTAATTTTTCTTGAAGCTAGGAGACAAATTAAAAAGAAAATCTAGCCTCCTTAAACACTTTTACCACTTCAAGGAGTGTGCAAGTTTGATGTAGTGCAGGCGCAATTAACATCAGCCCTGGCAATGGCTATAAATTGTATGTTTAAAATGAGTGACATAAATCATGCAACATGCAGTTTTACTATTACTGCCAAAAATACACTTTATTGTAAAAAAAAAAAAGTAGACCTAATTTATTCCAGTGGAAACACTCACCTGTTTTAGCAAGATGGAGCAAGTAAAATAGTGACAAAGCACTGCTGAATTTTTGAATCATATATTACTTTTATTATCACCTGGACCCCATATTTGACCTAGTAAGTACAACAGTCATGATCTAGGGGATGTAAGAGGTGTTTTCTATGTCAGTTGGGCCTGAACTCCCAATGTCTTCCAGATTTTTTTCAATACACAAAATAGGAGAATCTGGTTAAGGAAAAAAACTGCAGAAATAAGGAATAGGATGGTAGACAACAAGGAAAAAAGAGGTAACAAAACTAGTAAAAACAGTAGTAATGTAAGGGGTTCAGCTGGTGAAAGTGTGGCACCAAATATTGAAAAGAAAATAGATGTGATTAATGAGCAACCACTGCGATGCCATTGCTCGTTAATGAAAGGAACATGAGTAAAAGTGGAGAAAAGGGAGCTTCTGAGGCAGAACCTGAAGGAACCTGAAGGTGGATATCTAGGATGACAAAAACAAGGTGGAATTAACACTTTGATCGGGATGTCAATATTGAAGGACCTGTGCAAATCCAGAGAAGCACAAAATGATGTTTGAAAAAACACTGCTTGTAATGGGATGGAAGCAAGATGGCAAAACACAGCTGAAATAGCTGCTTCTGGAGTCAAACTGCTTAGGGAAGGGATGGTAAAGTACTCTTCATATACAAGCTACACTAAAATTGCTGTGAAATATACACGTTAATTAAGCAGAATTAAGTGGAAAGATAAAAATAGGTCTGTAACTAAGTATGATTGAATTGGAAATCCTGCGCTAGAGAACTGAGAAAAAGTCCTTGAAGGGGAGCGGGAAAAGAAGAGGTGCCCCCACCCAAGGGAGCACGAAACCAAAGATGGCTGGGAGCTGAGAGAGCCTCCGTGGGAGAGGGGGGGGCAGTGAGCTGGCAGCTCACAGGCAGGAGTAAAATACTTTAGGACAAGAGGAAAATATTTTAGAGGCCATTGCAAAAGCTCAGAAAAGAGAGGATGGAGGAGAAAACAGCCTGTCAGGCATCAGGGAGGGGAGACAAGCTGGGAAGGGAGCATGGGAATGGCAGAGAAACTTTCAAGAATCGGGATGGAGAATTGCATGTTGCAGAAAGGTCTGTGTGTGTGGTGGTAGGTGTGCCTGGACACAGCCAAGTGCCTCCCTTAGTCACGGGTTAAGAACAACAAATTAAGAGGGTTAAGAAGGATGTTTGAGGACTCTGGGATTTCTGTTCTTCTGCGGCTAAGTAGCTGGGGCTCTGGGGCATCAATGTTGGGAAACAGAGGAATGATTAAAAGACTTCCTAGGGAAGAGACTGTTGTCAAGACTAAGGCTCTTGAGTTTGAAAGGCTTTGGAAAAATGTGAGCTACTCTAAAGCATTTAAATATTAGCAGTGTCCTCAAGTTACAGGTAGAAAAGCCATCTGGAGTTTATTTTAGGAACAGCAGAAAAAGCCTTCAAGGCAAAGGGCTGTGTGTTAAAAAGGGTTAATGGAATCACTGATATAGAAATCAGGAGTTATGAGTTAGAGTAATGCAGAAGAACCTGATCAGGAAAAGAAACTGCATCAGAGGAAGTCAGGATAAGGTGATAATTGCTTCATCATATTGAACTGGGCACCAGCATGGCAAAAGAACAGTAAAAAGCTTGCCAGTGGTACATCTGAAAAAAGAGGAGTGGTCTCTGCAGGTGTTACTTACGACCCCAAATTGAAACGCCCATTTTCCCAAGGGAGAGGTGGTCGAACCTGAGAACAAATATGGGACAGCGGAGTTGGAGATACGTTCAAGGTAGAAGCAAACCTGGAACAATTCACAAGAGAGAAGGCAGTGAATTACTGCAATAATTTGGTCCTGTGTTAGAGCAAGCTCTGCAAGAGAGCATGGAGCTCCGATGCGCAGCTGAGTTACAGGATGTCAGCTGGGCTCTCTCAGGAGGCTGGCTGCATATCTGCAGCCTGCTCTAGTTTGAAGTAAAAGCTGTTGTCTCAAAGTAGAATGAAATCTCAACCGCTGGAGCAGAAGGATGCTGTTTCCCACTGGAGCAGTGGGAACAAAACCAAAACCAATAAGTTTGCTACTAGATAGTTCAGTCAGCCTAAAAGGCATGTATGATACAATTGCTTAATACAACAGGGAACTCAGCTCAGGAAGGTCTTTGCAGGGCTCTTTTTCTGTTGTAGCCGTTAATGATATTTGGTGCAGGTATAAAATGTTACTGCTCTGACTTTGTTATTCAGTTTTTTAAGTGCTTTGACCTAAGTTTCTTGACCCTTGATCCTGTCCTGTCTAAAATTAAACCTGTACCCAGAAAACACCTTGAAGCAGCACTTCAGAGCTCCGTGACAACCAGTGAGCCTTACCAGGTCAGTGAATTAAAGCTGTAGCAGAAATTGTTAGCCAGAGACTGGCATTCAGTGATGCGGTGTGAAGTCACTTTCAGGAAACTCTCTATGCTTCCACAAGGCACCTGCAGTCTATAAAGTTAATCCAGTTTCTCCCAATTTTTGCATACGGAAGAGAACTGGAAGAATTTCTCATACATCTGTCTTAGAACACTTATGGGGTTTGCAGCCATTTGCAAAGTCATAAAACTACACGTGTTGTTGAAAATGTTTATTGACTACGAGAAAACAAAACCACATAATTTGTCTTGAAACTTAAGCAGGATAGCAATGGGTTAAATTGACAAGTCTCTATACTAACCTATTTTTCTGAATATGTCCCACCTCTGCCTGCCACTTGTGATGGGAGGGAATCCTCAAAGATAGAATATTTTGGACAAACCACTGGTGTTGAGTAGGTCAGGCAAAAATGGCACTTGTACTGTAGGCCAGCCAGTATGTGAGATTTGGAGTGGGATGGTTTTTTTGAAGAGTTTCTCCATCATGTTTTGTTTTGTCAGAAAGGTGTATGTCCACAGGTAAGGTTTTGCTTTTTTTTATGTATTTATTCATGCATTTATTTTAGGAATTGATGATTTCTAGATGCTTATTTACTAAAGTTACTTTGTCTCAGCTGTGGACCATACTGTAATAGCGTTGGAAACTTCTGCTTGAATTCTTGTGCTCGGAAGTAGGACCAAAATAGGATAGCGTAGATGGCTATGCTAACGGTTTTTGCATTTTCTTAGGAACCAGAGAGATTAGCTACAGCCCTGTTAATTCATAGCTCTCTTAGCACTTCTCTTGCTTCTAAACAGAAGCTTGCCCAGCAGGCATCAAGCCTAGCTAAGAATTGCCTGCCTTCCCCTTTTAGGCAGTCGGATGTACCAACTGGTTCTCCAAAGCTGGTTGAGGAGAACTGGGTCTCCAAGGAACAGTAAATACTGTAATCCTTTTTGTACTGAAAACTTTGTACTGTAAGATAACAGCTTCATCAGAAATAAAAACTAATTAAACGAAATCACAAAGTGCAGTAAATGAGCTAATAAATGACCAACTAGGTATTGTCTAGGTATTCATTTGATTATACAACGCTGTTGATCTCTCAGAAAAGTCACACCTTTGCACAAGATTAAATTCTCAAGGTTAAATGAGTAGAGATAATTTGTTAGCGTCTGAGAAGCGTCAAGAAGCAGTACTGTTTCATAGCGGTATTAAAGGTTAAGTGCCCCGGACAGTGAGTGTCACAGGGAAGTAAATGTATCCAAAGGACATTTTAAACCAGAGAGACAAGTGTTGGGAAATGAAGTATTCATAGACTCTTTAATTATCCATCTGTAAAATCTCCCAAGCTGCTGCTGTTGGTGATTGCTTTAACTCACCCTAACTTACTGAGGTCCGTGGGGCTGATACGTATATGTAGCATTGCTTCATTTATTTCAGAAAAATGGAAGAAAATAGATGGGCTAGAAAAATAGAATAAAGATCCTTTAGATAATGCTTTTTCTACATACCAGAAGAGAGCTGAGACCTCATGTATCCTGATCCAGATCAGCAGTGTTAGAACAGAAAAACAATATATTGTGTTTTGAATGAGAAAATCTGTTGTCTAAGTCAAATTAGAATTATACACCATGTCATTGCATTTTAAACCTTTTAATTTACATTTGTGAGGTGATCCAGCCAGAGAGACATTTGACAGCAAAAAAACCCTTTCAGAACTCATACTTCCTGTTAGCTACTTAATAGACTTTTTCTTTTCACCCCTGAGGAAGCTGAAATAAATAAAAGATGGGAAAAAATCAATATGCAAACAGGTGGAAAAATTTATTGGCTGAGAGTGTGGGCAGGCCTAATTTAGATAAGGCTAAGTTTCTGGAGTAATCCAATGTTTCAGAATAACCTCCTTTGCAGATACTTGACCTTACAGTCCACAGTTGATGAAGGTGTAGCAAAAAAAGTTTGCTTCACTTTCGGTGGTTATTGCTTAAGTAAAAACATTGGTATTACTATTTGTCAACGCTGGATTGAATATTAATCAAGTGGTTTTGCCTTTTTTTTTTTTTTTTTTTTAAGTCTCATTGGAATATTGTAATTGTTCAGTTCTGGCAGGGCTTTTATTGTCTGCCTTTGTCACTGTCTTCTGTCTCCATTCTCTCTCTCAGACACCCAAGAGCACTTCATGTATGGCTTTTATAGGCTTCTTGAATCTAGTTGAGGTCTTTGGGCTAGAGTAGGACTAGAGCAGAGGATAATATCAGTGCCTAGTAGCTTAGAGAATGTACCTTCTACTCCCTGGCCTGTGGGAGAGCTTTGAGAAGAGTGGGATCTGTTTTTCCAAGTGCTCACCAGAAATCCACAGAGGAAACCATTCAATATTCTGAAGTCCTGTGCCTTTGTTAGCCTAAATGTTCTTCCTGAAACAAGGTAAGAGTTCTTTGGCCAGTATCCTATTTAGAGGTTATTTGTAATTAGGCAGAAGACAGCATATTTATCCCCATGGTTTCAACTTTATGAAAGTTGAGTGATTAATGTCTTTTTGAGATATACATTTCATTTAAAAACGTAGATATTATCCTTTATAAACAGTTTTTCCATTTGAACCATATAGCATTAGGCGTGGTTCTGCTTCAGACAAAGGCAGGGTTGGTAAAGCCTTCATAGTGGGACCTAAACAAGATATCTGCTAGAACCATGTGCTGTTGAACTCCTGCTTGGCCTCAGCAGGCTCTGTAAGGGCTCTTAGTCTTTAATTCTTTATGTCAGCCCAGCCTGTCGTGCTCCCAACTGAAGCCTGGGCAGATCTGATTTTCCCCACTGACAAGTCTGCAGTGCAATAAACACAGCATTTCTCAGAGGTCTAGTCAGGAAGAAACAACAGTGGAAGTAAATGCAGATATTAGTTTTGTGATGGCTCTAAGAAACACTGTAGCTAACAGAACTAGATAGGATTTCTTCCTACCTAGATTATTCAACAAGCTATGCATCACAAAGTCTCCCTCATATCCTGTAGTTACGCTATTTATGACTTGCCTGCACCTCCATAATAGCTATGAGGCAACTGTTACTTTTTACACCTTCCAGGTGACTTTGTCAGCTGCATTTCTCATCAGCTTTGACAAGTGGTCAGTATTCTGCAGATCACTTTTTTCTAAGTTGTGCCCTTCTTGGAGTTCAGACTAGCAGAAACAGATATGAGGAGATCCACCTTTATAGAGGCAGGCACTGTATTTGAATGGGCAGTTATTACTTTCTGGGTGATGTGTGGTTATGTCTTCCTGAGGCAGGTACCAGGCTGTTTTCACTATGTTTTGCACCAAGATGGAGACCCCCGGCAACAGAAAGTGAACAAATGCATAGCCATATCTCACTTGGAAAGAGAGATGCACAGAATCCCTCATACCAGACAGTGTACAAACTCACTGAATTGTCAGGGCAAACATTCACAATCATGTGTTAAAAATGTGTTCTAGCTGTGCTCCTAAGCTCTTCAACTCATGTGGAATGAAGAAATGGTTCTTGTGGAGCTGGTGAAGTAATTTGTAGGAATGCAAGCAGGTGGTTTGGAGGTTGTCAAGAGTACGCCAGGGCCATTCCTTTTCCTTCTGCTTCCAGGAGAGCTCAGGGAGTTAACCGACCCAGAAGACATCCCAATTGCTACCCCTTCTCATGAAGCAATTGTATCTGACAATACACCTGTTAAAATCTTTTCAGTTTTGGATAAGCAACAACAAAAAAATCAATCCTGATTCCACAGAAATCATTACGGCTTACAAGATTCGTTATAGACACAGGATATCAGGCTTTCAGTGTCCCACCCATAAAGCTACTCAGTTTTACAAAAAAAAAAACCTAAGAAGGACAAATAAGGCAAAATAGTTATTTTGGTAGGACTTGCTCAAATGACCAGGATCTCTAGGATTTTATTACATATTTGTATGATGAGTGGATGTGCAAAATTTACGAAACTTTAGCATTTAAAACTCAAATAAGTAAATGAGTAATACTTAATTGGTTCCTTTTGCCATAGCAAGCTGGGCCTGCCACCACTGATCTTAAATAAATGACTAGAGTAGCAAAAGTCTTATATTTTCTCACATCCTCTGCTTCCTTATTATAAAGAGATCTCAGGCACAAATACCATCAGTTTTGTTTCAAGTCCTCTTATTTCCTCAGATAGTAACAGATACTGGAGGGCGAGAGGGTTCTTGGAGAGAAATGTCAGCCAGAGGCAGGAGAGCATGAATCCTGACTTATCAAATGTGTCGTCAAATCTCTCAAAACTTAAATTCTTGCTTGGGTGATATACGCGTATTATTTCAGACAACTGAATAGTAATATATTATCAAAACAGAAGAGGAGTTTGAGATCTGTTTCCTTCACACATTGGCAATAAAAAAAATCACTGCTTTCATATGTTCTTTCACACTTCTTGAAACAAAAATTCTCTCACAGATGCTTTATTCAGAGCTCAGCTCAATGGGAAGAGGGATGTGTGGTGAATACATGATTCAGCACCTTCACCACGGTCTAGCATCTTCACATCACAGACTTGTTTACAGCCAAATGCTGTGGAAAGTCCTTATCAGAAGGTAAGGATCTTTACCACCAAATAGTTACAGAAGTGTGACGCCATACGATTCAGTATTTTTCCCTAGTTCCAGTCCTAGGAATTTCTGTAGATTTTTTTTTGACTCTTGTACGTCTCCCAAGTGATGAGAGACACCCCAGCATTATCCTCTGAGAGGACCACTGAATTCAACAAATTTCGTCTTCAGGTTGGAGTCCTTGGTTTCCCCATTAGAGTCTGACTGCTGACAAGGTGGTGAGTTGCTGATAGGGAATATAAGGAGCGCATCAATCCCCTGCTTCCTTTGTAGTTGGGAATTTATAGTTCCTGTCTTCCACAGCTGTCATCCCAAAATGAATAGTATCCTAGAGCTGTGCTGTCAGCGTCGGTAATGGGAAAGAAATTATTTCCTGCAGGAATGGTCAGAGCTCAGTCCAGCATTGCACGCCCCATCTCAGCAGCAGGACATTACCATAGGCATCACTAAATGTGGGAGCTCACAAAAGTTCCCACAAATCCTTTTAGGATTAGAAATCCTGTGAAGGTCATCAAACCCAATCTGGGATAGTTGTGAGGGTGGTGGTTCCAGGTATTTAAGTAAATACTTCAGCTATCTTTAGAAAGGGAAAGGCTGCTGCGCAATTTGAGAGCCTTTCCTTTCACAGGAAATGTTTGGGATCTTTGTACCAAAGTTGTAAAATATCAATCTTGTAAAAGCATCCCTGCATATTGCCCTCCTAACATCAAATAAATACTGTTTGTGTTAGCTTAGAAAGTTGCTGTAATGGATATAGAGCAGTGCTGTGGAGCTTGTGCACTGTTTTTCTTCTACCGCTTGGAGAATGATGGGCCACCTTCACATCGGACTCTAGAACACCTAAATATCAGCAATTCTGTAGCGTTCTCCTCACCCTGATCTCTCTGAGCTTCAGTTCCCTTCATTAAATTCCACTATTCCGCTTTCCATCACGGGGTGCTGGAAAAAGAAAGTCTAATATTAAAGAATGTGAATAGCTGAATTTGCACAGAGCTATTAATCTCATTGTGCCATTTGTGTGCCCTCTCATAGCTCCAATCTTAAGTCAGTGTCTTTGTATTTCTGAACTGATTACATTCCAAAGAGGAACACAATTCTGAAGTATCCCTTAAATACTACACACTGCTTAAATGTAACTCACTTATCTGGCAAATCTTTTAAGAACACACGTGAAACACGTTCTGTTTTAGATGCATTACTCCAAAGTGTTCCTTGTCTTTTCCATCTCACCTCTGAGTTTCCTTCCTTAAGCAGACTCACAGTTTCCCTTTTGAGGACCTTAAGAAAAATCCTTGTTTTCTCATTTATCCTTCACTTCCACTAAACTATTTTCAAACTGATGCAAAAGTAGAATTTTTACACTGATGCTTAGTAAAACTGGGGATATTTATTTGACTTTATTTATATTATCTCAGTCTTTTACTTCTGGGTTCCAAGACACTAGGAAATTGTTCTTTGTTTCCTTTGCTTGAAATGATAATTACTAAATTCATAATCCCTTATTTTCAAATTCACCAATTTCCTGTTGCTAGACTCATTTTTACCATCAGTGGCTGGCCAGTTCAATCAATTGTTCCCTGTAGGATATTATTCTGCATTTCTGTGTATTTGTTAGAGAGGAAAAAACACCTATGAAATAATCTATCAGAAGTCCTAGGAGGCTGAAAAAAATCCATGTTTCTCTCTCTCTCTTTTTTTTTTTTTTTAAGAAATAAAAAAACAGAATAAAGGCTCTTCTACCCTCAAATTTAATACAATTTATTTAATCGGGATCTGTATACCAAGTAATTTAAATACATTGAAAATAAAAAATTGATTTGATAAAAAGGGCCGCTTCAGTAACGTGAAGGGAAGCTGAAATAATCTTATCACAGATGTAACTTAGACTTTGTTTTGGTTTACTTTAGAAGATACGTATATTATGTTATGAATTTCTATGCACATCATTTAACGTTAAAATAGAAAATAAATGAGCAAAGTAATGTCCTATTTAAACACTCATAACTGGTTGACAGAGTGTGTGTGTGTGTACTTTCAGAGATATGTTGTATTTCTAAGGAGATAAACATAATTTATTATTAGTGCATATTCTTGTGAGCTAATATTACCCCAGAGCAGCAAGTTTTGGCAACATGCTGCTTGCGCAGTCTTGCTTGTACACTATGCAATGGTCCAGGAAGAGAAGAATTGCCAGGAGATATTTACTTGTTCTACAGTATTGTCCATAACCTGATGAAAGGTAGGGTGACTGCTTTCTCATACATGAAAGTTACCAAGAAGTTACCTGGAGCCTAGATATATATTTTCAGGTGATCTCTGTGTGTTCTAAAGGAAGTATATCAATGAAATCAGAAGAAATTGGGCTGTCTCTTTACCCTGTTTCTGAAATGAAAATGGCAGCCCATATGCTGCTTTAGAGAACAGCTAAAAATAATGATTATAGTGTATCATATTTGTGAAAAGAAAAAATAACTGCTCCTGGATTTTTGTTTATTCTAGTTGTTTGGGATTTTTTTGAGACTCTTCTCATCTCAAGGAGAATTTCATATTTCTGAATATGAAAAATTAAGGACTGAGAAATATCTTATTTCTTCCCTTCAGACTCAAAAAACCTACAGGAAGAACTTGGAAAATTACAACATATTCTATGTTTGATCCATTCTGTTCTCAGCCTTAAAAGAAATGATTAAAAATTCACTCTGAAGATAGCTTTGCATGCATCCTGTAGATACAAGCCTGGTTGACAGAGCGGGTTTGGATATGTAGACGTCCTTGTACATGTAAGAATAAATACACCAGAAGGCTAAGAATAGATGAGAAAGTGCAGACCAGTTTGTTGGATTTTGCTGACAAACTCTC
Organism: Chionis minor; assembly: GCA_013398295.1. Lineage (NCBI taxonomy): Eukaryota > Metazoa > Chordata > Aves > Charadriiformes > Chionidae > Chionis > Chionis minor. The sequence continues at coordinate 503,199 of VZSF01008371.1, read as the reverse complement.
AGTAATGACATGCAATACCTCGGACCTGATGCAAATTTATCATGGGGAGGTGATTTTAAATATTTAATGTGATGGTATGGGGCAGTTTTTCTCATTAGGGATTAACACAGATGAACTAGTTTACTTTGCCTGTATAGCTTCTTTCCGTAAGTTACTTCTAAATGTTATTACTTCAAATACTCATTAAATGAAACCTTCCATGAATTAATAAACAGTCCTGTCTTGTAGCTGGTAAATCTAACTAGTGATAGAGTCTTGTATTTTTATGTGCTATGAGCAATGCTCCTTCTGGAAATTTAAATGCCTGGGTCAGTCTTTTTTAGCAGAAAATTGAAAACAGAGGCTTGATCACTCCTGAAACCGTACTGTCAGGGAAAGAATTTAGTCACACACAGAATTCCTGCCTTTTGTGAGTGTATTCACTGTGAACTGAGGCTAGTCTGATATTGGTGCAATTCTGAGGAGCTACTGCAGTTCAGAGGACTGATTCAAAGCTGGTTTTAAGGACTAAGTTCTTAATTAATGGAGAATGCCATAACTAGCAGACTTAGCAGGAGAAAAGCAACGCTAACTTGAGAATGCTTTCAAGCAGCCTATTTATTTATTTCTCTTAAAAGACATCATTAAACTCCTTCATAAAGTACGGAAATCGACTATGTACCCCATTGGAAGTTTAATATTATTCTATTACAAGACAAGTTTTAGCCATAGTATTTTCACTTCCCTCTTTCTTTCTGTGATTTTCCTTCTCTGTAACCGTGAGGATTAGTTGAAAGGGCAGAGGCTTCTCTTTCAGATGAATATGATGTAAAGTCAATGTCAGTTGAAACCCAATGAAAAATGACTCAGGGTTGAGTCAACAGAGAATTGCTGGTCCCATCTGGTGGTGACGCATAGCTGACACTTATTCCCTAAGTGAAGGCTTAGCTGGCTGTAATTATTTTTATTCGGGATTTTCCTTCTGTAATTGATACTAAAGTGACAGGACGGAAATGAGAACATCATCTTACCCTCCTTGCTGCTCTGTAAATTTCTTTTCTTCAGCACTCTTTTCTTTTCTACCTATCCCTAAGTTCAGATTTGCGTGTAGCTAAGAACTGCAGGAGGAATTCTTCCTCTGTTAGGGTAAGCGCTGGACCACTGAAGTAGTCCAGAGTGCAGGTAGGAAAACACATTATGGGAATTCACCTGGCACACAATACTTCAACCCTTTATTGGTATTTATTATGTGACAGTAGCCCCATATTCTTTAACCCCCTTCTTCAGCAGGCTGATGGAGTTGACTGTTTCAGATAGCAGAAATTAAGATGCAAGAGTGGCCTGTGGCCTCAACAGAGAGAATGCTGGTGAGCTTCATGTGGTGCTGTGCGTGAGGAGATGCAGAGCTGGAGGATGCTTTTGCTGGTATATCAGCTGAGCATTGCTTCAAGAGGCAAAGACAAAAAGTGAAGGGGAAGAAAAATTAAAATTCAGTCTTAATGACGCCTAGGCTTTAAGATTTGTTTGAGAATCAGAAAAGCTGACTCAGCTCGAAGAGCCCTGTCCCTGGACAACACTAGCGGAAGGCTAAGCAAGCAAGCACCCATAAAATGCAATGAATGCTAACGGACAAGTATTTCTGATACATGAGATTCCGGTTTTGTTGTCCAGATAGCTTGGTATCTACAATACTTACTGTTGTTCCATGTTGTGATTTCAGTTTTCTGGAGAAGAAGTTCTAGGGAGAAAACGCCAAGATAGTAGAAGTTTCAACATATAAAGATGAACAAATTGAGGGGAGGAAAGGAGCAGCACATGGAGTTATTTAACATATGCTCACAGAACTAATATGGCATGTGAAATCTGTGTTTCAGTACCTGTCCTGAAGCCTCTACTTGGCATCAAGAAGGTACTGAGACATGATTTTTATCTAGACAAGCAGTGAAGACCAGCAGCTGTGATTCCTCTAACAGTTTATGCTACCATAGTACTCCACTGCATTATTCATGCTGGGCAGGAGTCCAAATGCCTAACCCATGTTTTCCTAACATGTGAAACATTTGGTGTCAAGTAAAGAACATCTTTAATTTAAAAAAAAAAAATCTAATATTTAGAGTAGGAGGCAGGGAGGAGAAAGACAAGTAAAGGATGCCAGGTCTTGTGCAGTGCTTTCATTAATTTTACAGATATAATTGGAAGTGTGACTATGGTTTCTTAAGTCCTTACACAAATAAAACCAAAGCAGGTAACTTTTTGCTTCTTTGTTTGCTTTCTCTGCCTGTGTGTTGTTTGGCTTCTAAAGATGTCCTTGAAGATTTAAGGATGCCCTTGAATGTCCATTCTTGACTATTAGGCTAAAATTCCTCCAGATTGGGATATTTGCAATACTATTGCTAGAGCTAGGGTTAATACTGAAATATCTCTACGGAGCTGAACGTATAGGAGATATTATTTGGTTTTGTAGTATCATATTAGGAAAACCTGGGATCCTTAAAAAAGGGCACTGTCTCTTTGGCTCTTGTTTGAGCCACGTTTAGGATGTTCACTAGCTTATTGCCTTCAGACAGCATTGTAGCACTTTCTTGATTTTCTTTTCTTCCTGATAAACCTTGCAACTCCCCTTTTTCTGGTGGCTTTCAAAATTTAAGGCTGCACATTGTAGTCTTTATGATACTTGTTCATGCATGGCCCAACAACTGTGCTTTTGAGTTATATTTATCATTAATTTGGCCATTTGGTTCTTCCCTACTGTTCAGCTATCAAATAAAAATTCTGTCTTAACTGTGCCTGTCTGAGGTGAACACACTAATCTGATGCAGGCATTTGAGCGTTGTCATGAAATGCTTTAGTTGTCTTTTCAGAGTGGATTGATTTTATTGTCTGTTACTTTTTTTCCCTTTCTCATTTTTTTTGGTGAAAAATGACAGGCTGGGAGCAAGAGAGACCGAAATCTTCTAGCTCCCCATAGAACACCACATAAAACATTGCATAGCGATAGTGAAAGTGTCCTCATATCAGTTCAGCATTTCTGCTCATCCTAAATCTGAAGAGATCATTTTGAAAGACAAGACATTAAACCATCTCCTATACTTTCTCAGTCCTTAGTCTCTGGTGCAATTGTAAATAGAGGTGATAATTTCTGTCAACTGTGATTGTGTTTTGGAAGCTACAGAGAGTCCTTCTTTAGGAAATTCCATAACTTCATTACTGTTTTGTTTTAGTAGCAGCTCTCTTTCTCCAATCCTTCTTACTGGCTTGTGTGAAAACTAATTAATGGTACGTTCTGTTTAATTAAAGCCTTTTTCTGACAAAAAATGAGACTTTTCAGTAATAGGATGATCTTCAGAAAGCAAAAAAATCATCAAATATAAATATTAACTCTGAACTGTTCTGCTAAAAAGTCTGAATTGTCACCAGAGAAAGTAAGAGGAAGATATCTGTGTTTTAGTAATGAAAATTGTTTTTTTGTTTTGCTTTGTGGGTTTTGGTGGTTTTTTTTTTTTGTGTGTGGTGTGTGTGTATCAAAACTGGACTGTGATATTATATGTGGCTGAAAAGCTGCCTGGTCGAAAAGGACCTGGGAGTGTTGGTCAACAGTTGGCTGAATATGAGCCAGCACTGTGGGCAAGAATGCCAAGAGCGTCCTGGCTTGTATCAGGAATAGTGTGGCCAGCAGGACTAGGAAGGTGATTGTACTCAGCACTGGTGAGGCTGCACCTCGAATACTGTGTTCAGTTTTGGGCCCCTCACTACAAGAAAGACATTGAGGTGCTGGAGCGTGTCCAGAGAAGAGCAACGAAGCTAATGAGGGGTCTGGAGCACAAATCTTATGAGGAGCAGCTGAGGGAACTGGGGTTCTTCAGCCTGGAGAAGAGAAGGTTGAGGAGAGTCTTTATCTCTCTCTACAATTACCTGAAAGGAGGTTGTAGCAAGGTGGGGGTCAATCTCCCAAGTAACAAGTGATAGGACAAGAGGACATGGCCTCAAGTTGCACCAGGGGTGGTTTAGATTGGATATTAGGAAAAATTCTTTCACATGAAGGTTTGTCAAACATTGGAACAGGCTGCCCAAGGCAGTGGTGGAATCACCATCCCTGGAGGTATTTAAGAGACGTGTAGATGTGGTGCTGAGGGACATGGTTTAGTGGTGGTTTTGGCAGTATTAGGTAGATGGTCGGATTTGATGATCTTTAAAGTCCCTTCCAACCTAGATGATTCTATGATTCTGTGATTTTTTTTGAATACAACCCTGCCCCAGCCCCTTCAGTATCCCCTGTCAATTTACTGTCAAAGTGTACGGTACTCCTCCACAGAATTGTGTGTGCCTGTTGCTAACAAGAAAAAGAAACAGAGGAATTTCTGGGCATTCTTTCTTCCTCTCCTTTTCCTCTTCTCTCTTTTACTTTTCTACTGCATCTGCTTTTCATTTTCTTTTTTATCTTCATTTTATTCCAGGGCTTAATGTTGCCTATCAGCCCCATAAAAAAAACAGAATAAGGCTCAGTCTATGACCAATATTCTGAAGAGACATCTATGCTGTAGTAACAGTGAAGACTGTATTCTTTGGTCATGTTAACTAGTTTGTGGTAGTTAAGTGTTTTAAAATCACAGGAAAGACAGCATAGCTTGCAACTTGGAGTAGTGGTGTAGCAGTTTAGCCATTGTTGAATTCAAGTTGTTAAATCAAGTAAATACTACAAATGTATGTTTTATCTGCTATTTCATTTGACTTAGCTAACCCAGGTTGTCACGCCTGTTCTGTGCTGTGCAGATGTGCCTGAACAGATCCTGTCTGTGTAGACAGTGCTATTATCAGGAGCACTGGTTTGAGGAAATAATAATATTTAACACGGTACCACTTGGGAAACCAGTGCTGGTACTCTGTCCAACCGGGAAGCATGGGCTGTATCTGACTCATGATTCAAACTTTCATTTAAAGGATTCTATCAAAAAACATGAACCAATATCCATGTTTTTTGCTCCTAAATATTAAGCTCTCTTTTCCTGCCAATGAAATGTTAATCTCATTTGCTAAGAGAAAACCTGAGCACGTCTCAGTGTTGCTCCATTACACGGGAGCAGAAAATGTAAGCCCTTCTAGGAAGTAGAAGTAGACAGCAACTGCTCAGTCATTTTTCACAGGCTACCAAAAACACAGCATGGTGAAAACAATTTGCAACCTTTTCCCATCTGGGTTGGTCCTAAAGTAGGTCCCGTTAAACTGTGCTGAGGCATTCTGCTCCAATCTGGTATCTCATGCTCGCTTTGAGTAACTGCCTTTGGAGAAGAAAAAGCAAATGGCCTTGTGCATGCATGGATAAGGAAAGAGAAGAAACAAAACAAGATGCAAGGGATTTTTCTGTGTCTATTCTGTTGGGACTGTGGTTGGAAGCTTCCTCTTAATATTCTTGGAAGAACAGAAACCTTCCATCTCCAAAATTGAGGTTGCCTGGCACTTTGCACAATCACTATACTTTATTTTAAAGAGGAAAGACTCCATAATTTATAATTCAGAATGGTCAATATCTTAACTGAACTAGTGAATTTAACATACATTTTTTGAAGAAATACAGAATGTGGTAGTGAAGGTACTTCTCTTCAATTTACTATTTGATAGGGATCTGGGCAGTTGAGGCTTTCCTGGTGTCTTAGCTTTCCTTCCATCTGCTGCTTCTCTAGTCCTCTTCTGGATGATAATTTTTCCTTTTGAACTAGTCTGTGTAGACTAGTTGTGAATTGAACTGTTTTAACAACCTAAGAACAGCTCCTGCAGCATCTGCAATTGTAGCTGAAGGACAAATCAGCCCTTACTGGAGACTGGAGGGACCAGGGACCACCATGCTGTGCGTAAACATGAAATGCAGGAACATCTTTAAAAAGCAATTGACTTTGTGAGCAACTTCCTGAATTCCCATTTCTGCTTTTCAAGCTCTCTATGTCACATTAAGAGCCTTTCTCCTTCATCAGTTCATCACTGTGAGAATAAATGAGCTGTCACACGCTGAGTACTCTGGGCTAAATCCTGCCCTCAGGTGTCTGAAATTTCTTTTGCGTCAGTGGAAATTTCATACGCGTGCACATCCATGCATTTTTGTGCCTGTGAGGTGGCCTGTGCTGAACATTATGGATTCAGTAGAGGGAGGGTGGGAGGAGCTCTAATTTTTAAGGAAAAGTCAGTAGTTACCGTTCTGCAAACTATATATAATTTCTACTTCTTACTTTTTAAGTCACCACATGAATTAATGAAAAAAAACCCCAATCAAATGGAACTCCCTATACAAATGGATGGGCCTTACAGTGGTAAATTAGATCAGATTTATTTTGTATTGCATATGCTTTTGAAAAAAGATATGATGGTGCAGCTTTTATAAACACAACAGGTAATTGTTGCAACTGAATCAAGTGCAGTACCTAAGCACGGGAGGTGGCTATGTGCTTACAGTAGGATCTGGACCTTATTGAAGCCAATGCAAATGTTTTCATTTACTTCATTAGAGATGAGTTTTCTAAGAGCTATCTATGACAACCCCCCTCCTGTTTTTTTCAGTTAAAATGATTGACATAGAAATAAACAACTCTTGCCATTTCACTATCGTATTTTATGCTTCATTGCTATCACTGAAAACAAAAGGATCTATACCTACTTTCTAGAATTATTCTTTGAGAGAATGTGGAATTCTTCATAAGCCTAAATGCTATTTATTGTCTTTACAACAAAGTAAAATCCTGCTATCTAGACCACAAGTTTAGAGTAAAAATACACTATTATGGCACTGTAAAAACATATCAAGTTTTCTATGGCTAATGGAGTTCGTAATGTGAAAGTATTGTATTTGAGAAATAATACAGATAATGAAAAAGAATTACAGATAAAGTGTTCTTAATAAATCTATTTGAAATGGAAGGATGTTCATAATAATAAAATGTTTGTATAAGCATGCATAAAACATTACTTGACACGTGTAACTGGGACTGTAGGAAAAACAAGTTTTTTCTCCTTCATACAAATTGCATAGAAAATTAAAAAAATTGAAGCTAGAAAACCTTAACATAAATCTGCCTGCAATAGAATTTGCCATTATTATTTTTATAATTGTTAGTTAATATGGCTTGATGATAAAGTTTGGTTGTTTGGTTTTTTTCCCTCTAGTAAATCTGTTTTAGAGTAAGTAGTACTCCATGTACTCAAGATAAAGGAGACTAGGGGAGATTTTGGTGACAAAGAGCTGTTGTGACAATACTGTAATAAGATGTTTTCATCGGTACTGCGATTCTTCCTTCCCCTTGCAGCCTACAGCACGGTTTAGTCTCTTTGCTTGGAAACGAAAACAGAGCTAAACATGATAGATCAAAACTTGGAAAGGATATTTCGGTGTACTTTTTTTGGTTTGTTGTGTTTGTTTGGCTGAAAATTGTCATCTGTTCCACTCTGAGAAAGGTAGCTCCTCTGGCAGCAGACTTGTGATAAGGATGTTAAATGTATTAAACCAACACTAAGATCATCTATAACACAAGGGTCAAAGTAAACTTTACAGGGTGAGTAGGAAGGATGACAAGTGCAGCTATTTTAGAAACTTGTAGAGTGACCCAAAGCCTGCTGACTAAAATCAGTGGGAGCCAAGACTGAGACATCAAAGAAACATGAAATAAAAGTTTGTTTCTAAAGCGATTCTCTCACACATCATGCTATTCCTTTTACTTTTCTCCCTCCTTTTTTCTTTTAATGATGGGACTTTGTTTTTTTGGTAAGTTCTTTTGCCCTAATTCCATAGTTCTCCTCTTAAAAGTCAACAGTTTGAGAATTAAATTGCTTTCATCCCATTGGACAGGAGGAAAAGAGTATCTGATGACCCTATACTTTGAGGGAAGGTATATTAGTATCACTACCATTTTAAACATACAAACTTATAATAAGCTGTGTGGAAAAAATTTTGAAAAGAAAGTATTAGCAAATCCTCCTGAACAATAAATGTGTTCCCCAAAATGCATTTTTTTCCCAGAAATAGGAAATTCAAATTAATTTAGAACTCTAGTTACAGCAATAGATTAGGGATAAGCTGCCAAGGAAAAATCAATTAAGAAAGAATCCGTCCAATATTTACACAACTATCCTTAGTAATAAAAACAAAAGGACAAAACCACAGAAGCTATGTGATGAATAATAGAGTTATTTCTAAATGGAATTAGTTGTCATTTTAAGTTCTCTATGTCATATCGAGATAGCTTTTAAAGATGTGAAGTGACAGGGAAGACTGGGAGGCCACTCTTTCCCAGTGAGTGCCTGTCTGCATCTTATGTGCTTTATAGAGGTAGCAGTAGTTTCATCTGGGAAGCCCTTGCATAAATGGGCCTGGACTTTTTAGAGCTGGATTTGCGTGAATCTATGATTTTGAAATTCTGGAGGAAATAGAGGTCAGAGAGGGTAAGACATCCATCTGGAAGGTCAAAATGAAAACCAGTATGTCTGAAATCAGTGAAAAGAATTTTCCACCTCTCTCAGCCAACATTGCAAGTATATGTACTTGAAGGGCTTGTGGCAATATTTTGGTTATACATTAGCACAGTTGCTTTTTGGAATTATTATCGCTAAAAGTGTTCAGACTAAGTGACCCTTTTAAAATCAAGGAACATACCCAGCTTACAGCTACAGTAGCTGACACCAGGATGGCAGTGTGGGCTCTTCTGTCAGTGACAGCGTAGAGATTAGCCTGTCGCCTGATGGTGGGCTCTCTGACAGTGGCCACCCATCTGTAGTCTTTAAAAAGTACATTGGAGCCGAGCTGGGGAAGACAGCACAGGATGGCTAAGTGCACTTGTTTCTCCATATAGTGGTGCAAGTAGCTCTTTCCCTGTCTCCTTTGTCACTTTCTGCTCTCTTTCACTTAACAAATGAGGAAAGAGGGGAGAGAGGAGCTCTGAATCATACTATTGCTGGCCTGGAGACTGTCAGGTTTGCACACTGAATCCAACGTGTATCTAGTGAGGTGGCCATACAACATCCTTCACCAGTGTGGTTCTTAGCTTCAGGGCACAAACATCATCATTTATACCATGCAGGACATTGAGTCACAGGAGCCAGGCATATAATATTGCTGGGCATTAATGGTGACTTTTTGTAATGTAGCCAGTGATAGTAGCCCCAGAACAGATGCTTTTTCAGAGGAGAGTCTATGGGGTGTTCTTTCTACTTCCAGAGTGTGAGACGAGCAGGTATATGGATTGTTTTCATCATTGTTGTTTGTTCCTATCAGTCTGTATTTTCTGAAGCAACACTGACTTTTCAAGATCTTTCCTATTCCTTTGACCATGTTTTTTAACAACTTGGTCCTCTGATATTCAAGTCTTTGCTAAATACCTTATGATCCACTTGAGTCGTATTCAAAGATATTTCTATGCTCATTTCCAAGTGCTTGGAAAAGTATCAGGTGATTTCCATTATATGACCTATCCTGTTTTGCATCGGAACAGGCATTGACTAACAGTTCATAGAAGCTAAGAGGTCTCAAAGTGCAAAAATATGTTTCAGATTTTGGAGTTTGGGTTTGCCTCCTTTCTTGGAACTTTCTGACATCCACAGGTACTCCTTTGGAGTCTGCAAAACTTCATGAGCTGGAACATCTTTCTCACTCATTTTATGTCTCTGCCTCTGAAATGAGGGTAGGGTCTGTGGGACTGCACACATGCACAGGATGTATGCCCCGCTCAATATGTAGTCAAGGTTTTAGTTGTTACAGTTGAAAGGCTAAAGTAACTTTCCTAAAGAACTTGCAGCACATTTGAATGACATGTCACTGGTATTTTTCTTCCATGTATTCAGGGTCTCTGAATTGCCATAGCTTGTTCTAACATCAGCAACCTTTCAAACTCTTTCCTCTGTGGCGTAAGCTATAACACCTTAATCACTCTTCTCTTAAAGGTATCCTAGGGAAAAAGAACATATTTTCATTTTATTTGCTCTTTTTTTGAGATATGTCAAAAGTGTGAAATGGCTTGGGCTTCTGTTTATTTTTTTTCAAGGAAGGAAGCTTTTTAGCTTTCCTTCTTTTCTTTTATAGAAATATCAGCAATGTCAAGTAAGGTCTTTCTTTTTTATGCTGGTGTAGGTCCCTCATGATAAAAGCAAGACATGACTCATACATATGTTACTGCAGAAACCTCTCCTCTACACAAATAGGTTGAGGTAAAAGCACTCACTAGAGGCTTCTCATATATTTGTATGATCCAGTGTGTAGCCTGATTGAAAAACCGGCCAGGGGAAAGAGACAGAGAAAGGGAGATTTTTGACAGACTTCACTCTGTAGTGTTCATCAGAGGTTTTAGCAGACGTATTTGAACAAAGCTAAAGTTGCCTTCTTGAAGGTAAATGGTAGGAGACTAACAATGTTTACTTTATATTTCTTACTACAGCATTTTCTTTAGAACTGTTGCTGTGTTACATATAAAAAGAAAGGCATAGGTCTAGATGGATGAACTGTCATTACTTCTTAAGCATATTTGGATGAAAGAGCATTAAAAAAGAGACTTAGACTTCCTCTGGGAAGTAACATCCAAACAAAAACATTTGGAGTATGGGGCTGGATTTGATTAATGGGGCTTAGTTCTCTTCCTCTTTTTGTGGCAGTGCACCATGAGTGCCACCAGCATCAAGCTAAGCAAGCAGGATGCTAAAGGCTGTGAGGGAGGCTGAAGGGATTAGGGGCTGAAGCCTGTCCTGGTGGCTGTGTGGTGTCTGCACCGAAATGGGGTGCAAAGGGAAACCCTCCTCGCTCCTCTTTCACAGCCTGCTCATGTTTACCCAGTGTGAAGGGAGAGCAAAATAAGATGGTGCACAGTTTTTGACTGCAGTTCTTTATGTTGGTGCAAGCCCAAACCTTGTAATGTACAGCGACAACCACACCGAAACCCTTAGCACTGCTTGCTTGTCTTGCCGAGTGCCAGGTAGTAGGGTCAACAGAGAGGGCATCTACCTATTCCTACGGTCACTGAAATGGGTAGAAACTCAGTGTAATGTTCAAGTGGATAGATTTATGCTGGTTCTGTGTGTAGAAGACTGTCGTTTGGAACAGGCTGTTGCGTATGACAGAAGTGTGATAAACAGGTGAGATGAAGGCACTGAAGGAAGTGCTCTTTTGTCAGGCTCCTTGGCCACACCTGTACGAGTAAATTTTATGTGCATGGAAGCACCCTCTGGGCTCTGAGCCCAGTCCTCCCTGTTAAACTCAACCTCCAAACCCTGGTGGGTACTTGCGTACTGGCGCTGGGAATGGTTTCCAGCTCATATTAGTTCCTAAATTGTGCCTGGGAATTGTTTTGGGAGATTGCCACAATTTGGCCCTGATCAGAAATCAGTGCAATGCTTTGACAGTAAAGACACTCAAGTTCCAGTGCCTGGGAGTCAGTTTAAAGAGAATTTTTGGTTTTGAGTGTTTTCACAGTGAAGTGCAGGGGCAGGAATAACACGGAGAAGAAAGGAAAGTGTGGAATTGTCCTACCAAGGCCAAAAACTTTCAGAAACACTGAAGACATCTTTTAATGCTTACTCAGTGGAGTGAATCTACACATATGATGTGGCATAGTGTAAAAGGGCAGCAGATCTAGCTCTCCTCAGAGACAGGCTAGTTTACTATTTGCTCAAATTCGCTGCAGAAGACTTTAAGCTGCAGCGTATCTGCACGCAACAGGTGCTAGGAAGGAGAGCGGCAGTCAGGAGATAAACTTTCTGACGGAATAGCTAAAGCACATTTTCTGTTTCCAGCTGGAGGATGCTGTATTACAGTAATTTCTGGAGTATTGCTCATTATGTAAAAATGAAACATTTATGCGGTATGGCTTTAAAATAAAGTTAACAAAAGGAAGGAAAAAGAACAGGAGCACTAGTGACTTGGTAAGACTGAAGAGGAAAATCTAGGCTGAAGAGAAATTTTATGAGGCGAGCCTGACTCCCTAGTAATTGACTACATCAGAACCGTGGCCTGGAGTAAAACAGTCCTCTCAGATGGCACTGAAATGCCCAGACTTAATATTTGATAAGTCAATTTGAGGTCTTCCTGCACTCCAAATGCAGTGGATTATGGTGGGAGAGCACCAGAATATGGCACAGCTGGAGTAGTTGACTTAGCACCAGATGATGACAGTAGAAGCGGTGCATCAGCAGGACAAAGACCAGGCGAAGGTTTGTCTTGCAGAGTGAGAGTCGGCTGGAGCCAGTTGTAATAGCATCAGGCAGAAGCTATGGTTGCTCCGTGCTGCTGTGTTAATTCTGACAGTGAATGAGGCAGCCCTTGATCAGACTCCTTGGCTTAGAGCTTTTCCTGAATAGCAAAGGCTGGGTCCACTGTGGAGATCTCCAATGCAACTTATGCTTGCTTTCAGCACTACCAGCATGGTGGTGTGTTCCCACTGCTGCTCTATGCCAAGCACTAAAACACAGGGATTGTCCTCCAGTGTCCCACGTTCAAGGAGTAACTCTAGCCAGTGGTCCCCAAACCATATTGCCCGCACCTGATGGGCACCATTTCTGCAGTCCAAGGGTAAGGACAAAGCTTTGGCACAGTGAGGGCTGTGCAAGGGCGGAGGAAATTTGTGGAGTCACGAGAGACACACTGGTTTGCGTGCCAAGGCTGAGTGGGTCAGGTATGGGGCTTTAGCTAAGGGTGACTTCTTCTAGTGAAGCTCTTGCACTGATTGCAGTGCAGTGCTACTCCGGGATCCACGCTACCTACCTACAACCGGAGATCCCACCCTAAACAGCTGCATCTGGCATAAAGTGTCTCAGAGCAAGAGAGGTAGCAAAGATGTGACATAAATGTGCCCAAATGGAGGAGCTGGAGAGAGCTGGAAAGGAGCTGCAGTAGCTAGGCAACTCTGTGAAGCCATTTCAGACTGCTGACAAGAGGGAACCAAGAGAGCTCAAAAAAAAAAAGTTGACTAATGCCAATTTGACAAGTAGCACATTCATTTTTGACAGACCATTTTGGCGTTTTTCCTCCTCCCGAGCCTCTTGCTCTTTTACTAGCATAAAATAGCTCAGTGCTGGTTTTACTTATCCCTGCAGCAAGCAAAGGACCAGGAAATCAATGCTGACTTCCGGAACAGTAATTTGGCATCAGGAGCATCCCTGCCAAACCCTGTCCGTAGGTAGATGGTTAGCCCCATCTCTGGACTTGTTCCATAACATTTTACCATGTTACAGTGATTAGAAACATATCATAAAATACAAACCTCCAGGCTACTCATGCTAAAACCAGTAATCGTATCATTTTTTCTCTAAGAGCGTACCTAATGCAAATAAAGTACAAGTAATTATTGTACAAGAGGAAAAACATCTGTTTTGAATAAGATATAGGAAAGATAAGTAGTTGTACTGTCTATTTGGGAGTGTTTCTAAGAACAATAAATGTACTGTGTGTGTTCAGGTTGAAACATGTTGCTATGGTAGATACATTAATTACTAAAATAGCAACACATGAGTTAAAAAAAAAAAAAGGCTTAAAAATGTTTCTGATTTTCTGGGTGGAAGTGGTGGGGTAGAGGGGGAATCTGTCGTTTTAAAATAAATATGTACCTGAATGCTTTTTGCTGGCACAAACCCATTTCCAGATTCTCTGGGCTGTTTACAGCTTTTTTCTACCTGGTGCAACAGGGAGTAGGAAGCAGGAAAGCAGGGACAACATCCCCATACCTCTGATCAGTCTGTTCCCTTTGTTTACTCCCCTCCTGGTCAATCGGGTGTCTCCCATACCACAATGAGCAGAACATTGTGTTTCCAAGAAAGTGCCCGCTCTCCCATTCAACAGCAAGCGGGGCTGTTCTCTGTCACCGCTCTCTGTCACTGACCTCTGCTGTTATATGAATGTTGAAGAGAGTTTTGAGAATATATTTGAAGCTCATGGTAATCATTTTTGAAGAGGAAATCTACCACGTATCTGTATAAGCGGACAGGTTACCTGACTCCAGAGGCTTTGCAAACTATTACTTATTGTTTAACACCCTGCTTTTTAAAGAAATTAGTGGGAAGAAGTAATCTGTCGGCATCTAGTTCCCTGGAAACCTCATGGTTGGGTGGGGTGGTGAGAGGACACAGCTATAACAGAAAACTGTTAGACACTTAGATGGTTGTCAGAAATAACTCAGATCCCTTCCCACAGAGCTCATAAGCCTCTGCACAGATGTTCTGAACTGAGGACTTGGTGCCAGAGGTACAATTTTTCCAAATTAAAAGCAGTATCAGACCTCATCTTCCTCATCCGTTCCTTCAGAGTTAAAAGGCAGCCTGAGCTGGACAGGAGAAACCTCTTTGGGGAAGCAACAGAGCATTTCCTCAGTTGTTCACCTTTCCAACACGTGTAGTTTAAATGTCTTGTTTTGAATGAAGCCAAGATATAAAAAGGCCCAAATGCCACACAAAATACTGAGTTTATGTAAATCTGAGATCAGCAGAAGGAAAAAATGGTCAAGGAAAATCCATGAGGAAAGTGCCTTTTTAGTCACGGGATTCAAGCACTAATCTAGAACAATATTGCAGAAACTGAAAGTTCATTAAAAATCTTTATATAGAAAGATGTTTCTTTTATGTGAAAGAATACACACACACACACGCACATGATGTGTCTGATACTGAGTATAGTAGTGGTGCCCAGCTTTTATGGATGCAGAGATGGTCTCCAAAATGTGAAATGAACATTCAACGACATAAATTTTGTAAAGGCAAAAAGAATGGCCGTGCTTCAGCTCTGGCTCTGAAACATAATGACAACTGTGTAATTGTCAATGAATAATTTGCATTTTTATGGTTTTTCATTGCTGTATTCATATGCAGATACAAGATGGCCTACAATGTGGGTTGCTTTCACTGTTTCATTCCTTTCCGTCCCCTAAAAGTCCACTTCGTAACAAGACTGTTACCCACAGTGGGAAGAAAAGTCTCAGTGTGCTTCCTGGAATCCCGAACACTCGCTCTACCTCTTTATCAATCACCATAAAATATCAAATCCACCTGTGATCAAAATTCTTCTAATAATGCAAATTTCCATCACATATGAAAAATGGAAATTTGTGTAAAATGAGGAAAAACAATCAAAGTTTTTATGGAATTAGGTACCAGAATTAATCAAATACTGAAATAGAGGGGGGGAAAAAAGAGAGAAAAGAAGAAAGAGAAGAGCAAATACATTTTTTCTGTCAATTTTTCTTGAAGCTTAGGTTTTTCATTTCAGCATATGATAGAATTCAGTGCTTTTTAGCTGCACGTCTCAGGCATTTTGGCATGAAGTAGAGGTCCAGTAAAGATTATGTAATTCTCAATATCTCATCAATGGTTATTCCTTGTCTAAATACTATTGTGTTTCTTGCAAAACTGCCTTCCATCCAAGTGGTTTATGAATACAAGACAATATTTTTATTAAAGGAAAGACCTGCTAGCAGAACTCTGAAGAGACCTTATTCATGCACAGTGCGAGAGAGGGAACAGAAAGTCAATTAGCTGGCTGTAAAATTCTCAGGCAAAGCAATTTTAGGGGGATAAATCCAGAATGGAAAGACTGGAGAAGCAGGGCACTGGGACTGGGTGATTAAATCTTCTCATGTAGCCCAGAGACTAGCAGTTATGTTCCGTGAACTTACACCATCATCTCACTAATCCACTCAGCGCTAATAACTACAGCTATAAAAGGACGGTTAACGAGGGGCTGGTCAAACGAGATTGAAGGAGCTTGGCCATACCCCAAACGGACTTGGTGCAAAACCCTTTTGATCAAAGTTTCTGGTAGCTTTCTAGGCAAGCAGATAGCACAGCTGAATAGTTTAGTAATTGGTTTTGGTGACTGGTATTACTCTTAATGTTTCATTTGAAGTGCAGCTTCACTGGTATGACACCAGCTGTGGCAGATGTTTAACTGGTGAAAGTGTTGATATTTCAGACTCTGGAGAGATAACAAATAGCTGGTCCTTATTTCGTCTTTTCCTTGTGAAAGATAATGCTCTATTGTTCCTCCCACTAAAGGAAGTGAGGATCTTAGACACATGCAGATGAAAAATGGCCTCTCTTAATTTGCTATAATAGATTACAGGGGTTTTTTTTTCCCCTTCTGGTTTTCTTTGGGGAAAGGCATCTGATGCTTGCATTTTCACTTCCTCTGCTGTTGACCTCAGTTATATTTACGCATTGGTTCGTAATTTTTTTTGCTTTAAGATGCGTTTCTTTTTCTCTGTCTAGTGTCTTGATGCATTTTTCCAAACAAGTGGCCCTCTGAATGATTTAGTATTGAGAGTCACAGATGGACAGCCTGCACTTTAGACTTGGCAGACAGGGACCTGAGACAGGAAGATAAATCTCTTTCAGACTGCTGGGCTACTGGGGAGAGTTGATTAGGGGGTCTCTGAAGTAAACACACGCTGCTACATATCCGAGGTACTAAGAGATCAAATGATACTTTTAGCTAAATTGAGAGCTGTACTCTACTGCCTGACTCGCTCCTGCGGACCAGCGGGCTGTGTGTGATGGCACAGTGAGGAGCTTGGCCCAAGGGAGCAAAGCTGCTAAGGTCACATCCCTGGAAGAGCAAGCCATAGACAGTATCTGAAAGCAGCAGGGAAGAGAGTTAGGGACTTTCGGACTTAGGAGAATTAGGCATCCTGTTTTCAGACACACTCTGTCGGTTCCTGCCTATCCACGTTTATGTTTTCTTCTGTCTTGTTTGGAAGGAAGAGATACTACAAACAGACAGGATGGCATTTAAATGTCACCACTTGCTGTCCTTTTGACTTCAAAAGAATGTGAGGAAAAGAGTTAGTTATACCAGTGCTCGAGGTGGGAGTCCTTTGCATTTCCTTTAGCCCCCAATGTCAACGGCTGCAGCCGAGTGAGAACGGTGGCTTGGGGTGAGGTATGTCTGTTCCACAGATACACTGACACATCTGGGGACGTGGTCCCAGAAAACGAACCTCCCAGGAAAGCACGCGGATAGGAAGGAGACCAATAGACCTTGTTACAAGTCAGGACAGCTCCAAAGGCTGGTTCTGTCGAGCAGAGCAGTCCTGCAAGGAGTGAAGAAACCTTCAGAGTCTGGTTCTTTTAATTGTGCTTCCCGCCAAAGCCCAGTGGCAGGGCTCAGGAAATGTTATTTTACCAAAGCTGAGGGCTTTTTACATATTACTGGACAGGCAAGAATTTACCTAGGAAAAAAATATTTTTTAGAGAACTTTAGCACCAAGCGTTAGCAGAAGTGAGCCAACATGCAAAACATTGTACTTTCAGAGCACATGTCTCTGTTCTGTATTATATGCCTCTTACAGACGACCACTTTCAGAAGCATTATCTCTGTTCCTTGGTACCTGCTGGAATCAAGCAATTTTGTAATCTTTTAGACAGATAGAAAAGTGGGAATCAATTGTACAGATATTTAGTTTGTTTTTTCTTTGCCATGAATAAGTCATGGCAATATAAGTGGATACGGTGGGAATGCTTTTAACAGAGCTGTGTCTCTCCTACAGCATTGTTGCAGAATGAGGGAAGTCAGAAAATACCTATTTACTATATGCATTATTGTGCTAATCCTAGCCTGTTTCATCTAAGACATTCATGATGGTCTTTTGTGACATTTTACTTTGAAAAAATGTGAAGCAGGAATAATTTTTCTGACCTTTTTAAATATAATTTGCATAGTCTCCAGTCTTCTACTGGGAACTTATGTCATGCACTGAACTGGGCAAGTCTGTGTTTCCCCTCCCTCCCTGTTCAGCTTCAGTTTCCATTTCTTAATGCTCTCTGCTTCCCCCAATAGCAGCAGGATCCATGGCCATTCACAAGGACTAGACCTTTCGTTCTTTTTCCTGCCTGCATCAGTACTGACAGGCAGATGGCAGTAAAAAAGAGGCATCTTGGATTTCCTAAGAGGTCTCAAATCCTGAGTCACTAAGAAGGTCATTAAAAAAAAAAAAGAGACAAGCGTAACTTGGTAAAGTGGCCGATCCTATTTCTGAGCCTGCACAGTGGTTATCGTTGCTTTGTTTGCATTCCACAATAAGAGGCAGGAGCGTTTGGGCTTTTTTCGAGATTTTTCCCCTCCATGTAATGAAACTCTTAAATAAATAAATAGAAATGGAACTGATAAAAGAGAGAGAGAGCGATACCTAAGGTTAAAATTTGTTCTTCATTTTGTTGCCACTTTGCAGTTTGGTCAGACCTTGTCCTGAGCAGCAGCGCTGCCCAGGGAGCTTGAACAGGAGAAGATGGCTGTAAAGCAGAGACACCTGGGATGGAGACCATGCAGTCTTCTTCCTTTTGTCTCTCAGTGGATAAGCCCTCTGGGCAGGCTGAGAGCTGGGTAACGTATTTACTAAGCAGCACTTCTTGTTTCCAAAACACAGAATGTAATGAATCCTTCTAGGGATCAGTAGCCTACAATCAAGGAGAAATTTCTTTATTATTATGTGTCAAGCGTTACTTCAGAATCAGCTGGATGTGTTCAGGTAGTTCGAAAACTTTGATGTCCTAAAAGTCATTTCATTTTTTCAGGATAAATATTAGTAAAGACTCTTCCGTCTGTCAAACATTAAAAAGAGAGAATAGTGCATATTGATCCTATTCGCTGAAAAAACCCTGCTTTTGTGAGTAACAGTTGTCTCGGCTTCATGCTCGTTGTTAGAATGTCACGAGTCCTTGCGAGTCCTGCTGAAAATACCAGTGTTGACATTGTGCCCAAGGGGCAGGTGTGGAGCCCTGTGAAGCTTGCAGACCTCTTCCAGGTCCACTGCGGGGCCAAGCATTTCCTTCAGGGCTCGTGCCTCTTTGCTTATGTTTGTGGCCACGGACCAAAAAGAAAAAAAGTGGGGAGGAAGAGCAATACAAGGATCTAGTTTTCTTTCAAATAAATTACTTTTTTAATGGTAAAAAGCAGCAAAACTGGGATTTTTTTTTTTTTAATTTATTGCAAACTTAATTAGGGTTTTGCCAAAAAAAATCTGTTATTTCTATAGAAATTCCAGGGAAATAATGATGATTTGAAATCTCTTTGCTCCCTATGTGTGGACTTAAATTTTTCATTTTAATATAGGTCAATTTTCAAGTTGCTGGAATCTTCAAACCTAACATTTTTAGTTTCTGCTTGTATAGATTCAAAGCAGTAAGCTGGTTTTTTATTCTTAGAAAATTGTGTTGGCAAAAATAGAGGGTGAGCTGAGATTTGAAGGAAAATCCAGAAGATCAGTGCAATCTTGAGAGAGAGGTAAAACGTGGAAGTCTGTGTGTGTTTGTGCATGTTTATTCGCACATCTTACAGAAGCTCATAAATAAGTAGCACCATCCTCACCTGCTTAACACAAGTATCTTCCAAAGACAGGCAAAAACTCTGGTAATCTCATAAGTGTTTTTTTAAAGCTGATGCTGACCTCCCGCGAGGGCACACTGTTGTATGAGCCTGGCTATAAAGCAAGGATAGTTATCAAGAAATATCAGGTTACTGTAGAAAAAAAATTAAAGTTTATTTTTGATGTGTACTTATGCCATATTTCTTAAAAAAAGCAGTATCTTTGTATTTTAATAATAATCATTTCATTCTCAATAATTCAAACATTTCGTGCCTTATCAAACTTTTACTATAGCTCCCTTTTTAATAGCATGAACTACTTAACATGCATCATATAAGGGGAAACCATTTTTTTTTTTGTGAGGAACGACTCTCATATATTGAGACACACTTGAAAATGTTTCCAAGTACGCTTTTCAGGGAAAAATGAATTTCACAGAATATAAATTTCCTTGATTGCTACTCAGAACTCAGCTAAAGAGTTGAAGGGAGGTGAAGATGTATACAGAAAATACTGCAGTTTGCACTGAACTTTAAATCAGATATAAAGTGTTTGTACTGTAGTATACTGGCTTTCATGAACCTACAGCCCTATTTAGAATTCCAGCCTTTTTAGGATGGTCCTAATGCTAGATTGCACCATACTTCAAAGAAGGAAATAAATTTGTAACAGGCAGTCTCCGGATAGGCACCGAGAGCAAAAGAATTTCCTGTTCACTGAAATGAGGGCTGGGTCCCAGATCGGGGCTGGAAGGAAGGCTAGATAACGTTTTCTGACGATGGTCAATGCCTTAAGCAGAGAGATCTTTCTTATCACTCTTACTTGAACTTAGTGCAGCAAGGGGTTGTCACTCATTTTCATAAGTTTTGTGAACCAGTGACACACGCCATGTTCATCATCAGGAAACAGCCATAAGTCACGCAAATGGTTTGTTTGTTTGCTTTTGTTGTTATTTTAGACATTATTTATATGATTTGTTGCCTGCTATGCAAACACAGTATCTTGTTTGAGCTACCAGTATGTTGGGTGGTAGTATACTAAGAAATGTAGAAGACTTAAAATGTTCGCGTTTTAGTTCTCGTTGCTTTTTCTTAGAGCCAGTGACCATAAAAGGTTGCAAATGCGCTTCTTCACTGTTAACAAAATGCAGTCAGAGAGTTGCACAAGGAACCGAATTTAAGATCTTTTCCTTTTTTGATCAGTGTTACACTGATGCCAAGAAAGACTATACCTATCCCGTATCTATAGTAAAGCAGACTGCAAATAATCATACTTTTTATAAAGGACAACAAACTTCTGAAAAATCGGCTTTTTTACCCTGATATGGTTTATGGAACTCACAACAACTTATTGTCATTCAGGCAATTATTCTCTCAGCACCAGGGCAAGAAGTTCTCAGGATTGCTGCCATCAAGGGAGAGAGAAACTCCTCAGCAAATTTTCTAATTTATATTGAATGTCATGTTCATGGTATGAAATAATCCTGTTGGCCAGCTTGGGTCAAGTGCTCAGGTCTAGCTCCTCCTCATCCTTGCACCTGGCTAGCTTGAAACCACTGAGACCTTGAAACCCACATCCCATAGCTGACTATAAAGTAAATATTTTCACAAATTCAGACACTCGAGTCTTCTACAAGTGCAGTTTTCACAGGCATTAGAAGAGAAATTAGTCCTGTGTCACTCAAACCAGGACATCGCCTTTTATTTCCTTCTAGATCTTTTTGTAAAATGCACTTAATCCTTCATGGAACAAATTTTTCTTTCTTCATTAGTGCTCATGCTTGATGAGAAAAGCCATCTCTGCCAGGTGTGCCAAGCCTGGGTTGTGTGATGATTAGCGTGATGGTAATGAACCAGCCTAGTCGATATGTCTGTGGGATAAACGGTGGGCTCCAGTTCAATGTACATAGTGCGTCATTCTTCTATTTTATAGTATTCTAACAAAACCCTATGTTTAAGGCAGGAAAAGGTTACAAAACTAAAATCGACAAAAAGCAGGGATGGGAAAACTTAATTTTGTATTTCTTTCAACAAAGTCTGAAAAATATTTTCACCAGATACAGTTTTGTAAAACCCTTTCTTAGTTCATGCTCTTTTTCACTTCTAAATATGGAGCACTATGTAAAGCTTTCTTAATATGGTGAAAAAGCATTTACTTATTCTCCTGAGCTTCCTGAGGGAATAATGTAAAAACAAATCCAAACCAAACCTGTATCATTTCATGAAAGCCAGATTGAGTCAAAGCTTCAAAAGTTTCAAAGTCTGCTCAGAAATTCTGATTTTTATTTACAGTGCTATTTTATCACCTTGGTAACACTACTCTAAATATGCAAAATAACAAAGCAGGAATGTGGATCCTGATTCCAGTTCTTAAACTTCTCCTTTGCAAAATGGCTCCTAGAACTTGTGAGGGTAGAGGAAAACTTTACGTGTGAGCACTTCAGTCTTTTTCTTCAACTTCAGTGTTTACTACATTCATTGTTAAGAAAAGGGAAGAAAAGACCTTGAAGTTTAGAGGTATACCTTATTCTACAGTAACCTTTTCAGTCATGTGGATTTGTGGCACTATAGTGTAGCAAAACCTTTCCCTAAAAGGTTGCAAACTGCACTCTATGAGCAATATGGGTGCTTGTTATTGATCCTGGTCTTTCCTGAGACACTGATGTAAGAGAATATAGAAAGGCATGAATTTCTGCAAAGCAATAGGTTAGCTCAGAATTTTAATATGGGGAACACCGAGGCAGTATCCTGTTTTCTGAATTTTAATGACTATATCTTTTTTATTCTGTCAGTCATAGGGAGGACGTGAGAGTTTTCATGAAACGTTAATAGCCCTGACTGCAGTCCTCTCCTTTTCTCTTTTTCTTTGTTTTTTTGTTCTCCTGATGTGACGTAAAATATATATTTGTGCGGTGGAACTGCATTCTGCACAGTTGTGTGTTGCTCGCTTGATCTTGCAGCAGTGGCTGTGGTTCCTACTTGGGTGGAGACCTTCCACCCAGACTGCCCAGGGAGAAAGGAAAGGGGTGGAGGAGGGTGGAGAGGAACCTCTTGCTGATGATGGATCATCAGGAATTTTAAATAAAGTGTGTATTTCAGCGAGTTTTAAGTAAAGGGCCAGCTGGATGTTCTCCATTAGCCTCAGTCTCATCCGTAGATTCCCTCTAATTCCTGGCTTGTTAAAGGATGAATTGCTAAAAAGGTGGTAAGCCACGGGGGTGTAAGGTCCTCTCCCCTCCTCAACCCCCAGGAAGCAGGACTGAGAAAGGGGTAGAGAGGGGCTAAATCTGAACTGGTTTGAAGGCTCATTAGGTGTACGGGCACGCCAAAGGATGCAGGGATTACTGTACACACCAGGCACCACAAGGGCAGCGCTGGGCACTGGCCTGAACGATAACAAAGTCCTCCAACAGCCAGTCTCTTAAATGCGAAAAGTGTGAAAGGATTTGTCGGTATTTGACTAAATGCTCTCACTTTATAACTTTCCGGGGGAAGCTTTGTAGGGAAATATATAGTTCCCAAGCCAAATGAAGAAACCTTGAGGTGGATAAGCACAGTTTAACCCAGGCACAGAGGCCAAGCACATTGGGAATACAGTTTGTGAGGTGCTGTAAAAAAAAACCCAACAAGCCAAATTCAGGATTCTCCTATCCAATGGTGCATAATGGTGGTTCTTTAGTAAAAGTTCCTATTTATTCAGGGAAAGCCTGCTACAAACTTAAACATGCATGATAGGATGCCACAATATAGTGACTATAATGTAGCAACAACAGTTTCAAACACTGACATGTTTATTTTTATCCAAAGACAGTATATCTATGTTTTCAACGAGAAGGCAGTAACCACACCATTGTGACACATACATGCCACACTATCTGTGATTCATTGGAAACCCTTCTCGGTAGGACTCAAGTATTTCAGTAGCAAATGTTCTGCCTTCCAAGAATGTCACCCTGTGAAATAAACAGGCAAGGCTTTGGGGAGCAGACTTGTCGACAGTGGCTGTCAGGCTCAGTGTGCTCCTCTCCTCTTGTTACCCCCTCATTCCTTAAGGGATTTTCCTGAAGTTTCCCTTTTGTTGTCTTTGGAAAAGATATTTCTTATTCCACTAGAATAGCAAAAATATAGTTCACTCTTCCAAGAGCTGGACAGCAGTTGCCGTCACACTCTCTCTTGGAATTCGTGTCTGTCTGGAAGCTGTGGGTGATTTGGGGATAATGGGGTGAAATCAAGGACATGCTGCACAAAGACAAGGCCCTGCTGCTTTACACACATTTTATGTGAAGCAGAGGTTTATATGGAAGGGTGGACAGATTGCTGAAGCTTTAGCTGTTTTGCTTCCCTTTTCAGTAAGTATTCTTTCTGTAATTTTCTGCTCTGGAGGCGGTGATGAAGGCTGGAAAGGTGCACGGGGTGTATGATGACCTGTGAGAAGGAGCTTGGGGTTTTGGGTCTGCGTTGGTACAGTGACAATTAGTAACAGCCCTGGTTTTGCAGGACTGAGTTTGGTAAGCATGGGTGCACTGAACAGCTGGAGAAACAAATGGTCTGGCAATGCTTAGGTGCACTGTTTCGCCGTGGACGAGTGAAGTCTGCTGCTGTCCATAGGGCCAAACTGATGGATGTATGTGCTAACTGGTCTGATGCATATGTAGATTTCGTCCATTAGAATGATCGATTTTGGAGTAAGCTTGTAAACGAATAATCAGGTTGTTATGTTCTCTGTTTAACAGACTTGACTGCTAGTATGCTGCATAGCTTTGATAAAAGGAACCACAGAATAAATAAAGCGCAAAGTCAATGTGAAATAAAAATTGTTTCAAGGTAACTATGCTAATTAAGTGAGCTTACACATTTCACCATGATTAAGATGAGGAGCAGTGGTAGAGCTTAATATACGTGTGAGTTCATTTGGACGTCTGTGGTTCTACCTTTTTGTTTAACAACTGCTTCTTGATTTAAATGGGAATCTCTTCTTGTAAAATGATCTCTGATGCAGTATGTCACAAGCAATACACATATTCTCATACAAAAAGAAAACACTGTTTATAGTATTTTCACTATTGTCTCAGGTTTTCTCAACTCTTTCCCTCTCCTGCACCCAGCATAAAGCCTACAATATTTCTGCCTGCAGCCAGAGTAAGGCAAAGATGCCTGTTGTCGATGAATCAGTGACGTTTACAAGTGGCATTTAAACAAATCTGGTACAGTAATGGTGGCCAGTTGGTTTGAAATCTGAGTTTTCTTAGTAGTTAAACCAGGACATTTCTTGATGGAAAGCAAATACAGAGAAGGGTGACATTGTGTGCTAGGCTCCATGAATGCCTTTCTCTGGAATTTAGAGAGATTCTGCTCATTTTAGACCCAGGGGCAACATTAGTAGGTTAAGGTTTTATACGACAGGTAGTTAACGGAAGGACGTTTGTGGGAGGAAAGGTAGATTGCTCTAGGGTAAAAAATAGAGGGGGAATATAAAGTGAAGGAAAAGAAGGGTCAAACAGGAAAACCCAGGAAAAAGGAAAATTCTCAGAAGTGGAGTGGGCAAATCAGAGGACTTCCATTCAGGAGATGGGATTTGCATGCGATGCAACTAACAGCAGAGACATCGTGTGCTGGCCTTGGCCTGTCCCTTCAGTGCAGCAGGAGAAATGTTTGCTTCCAATATTAATCTGGATGCACTGAAAGCAATACAGGCAGGGGAAATGCCTCCGTTGCTGTAATACTCTTTGGGAAAACAGGAAGCACTTGTAATGGAAAATGTGCAATAAGAGTGATAAAAAGGGTCACTGAGGTTCAGTCCTGCAGCAAATACAACCTTCATTTGTTTTCTAAGTATGAAACAGTTACGGAAGGAGATAATGTTTTCACTGTGCCAAAGCTGGTTGTTCTAGAACTAATGAGAAAATCCAAAGTTTGGGAAACAGATTAAAAGAAAGGGATATAGAAAGAAAATAAAATTAAAAAAAGAAGAAAGGAAGACATTAAAAAGAGAATTAAAAAAAAGAATGTGGACTAAGGCAAAACTTCCTGTGCCATTTATTTAATGCTATCTATTGTTTCAGCTAAGAATATACACGCAATGTCTGATCATAAATAGAAAAATCACAGTACACTAACAAAATGGATTTCTGATTCTGTTTAGAACTTTATTAATAATATGATCACAATATACATTAATTACATGTAGAGCTAGTTTTGCATAATACCACAGCTGCCATTTAGAGCAAATACATACTCAGATCTTCAGAAGAGCTCAGCATTTTGGTTAGATTTCAGAAAACGTGTCTGCTAGAAGAGTTGTTAAGTAGAGCATGAAATAAGATAATCTCTCTGCTGTTTTTGTGTGTGTAATTCATTCAGCATAGGTGATGAGGAGATACCAAATACTGAAGTAGGTAGGTTCTTCTTGCCCAGTGGTCACTGGCGAGCCTTTTTTCTGGTTTTGGCAGTAAATTCATTGCAAAGGTGCCACTGAATGTATGTTCAGAATGTACAACAGAATTAGGGAATCTTTGGGTGGTTTTTTTCCCCTATGTATCATATTCCCAAAAAGGAAAATAAGGAGCTGGTAAAATTAATCTTTCCTGGTGATGGTCTTTGTCTTACTGTCAAAATCTCTGGATTATTGTCCTTCCAGATGTGTAATATTTAAATAACAACTGTCTATGAAGGCAAAGGTAAAGCAACTGGGAAATCTGTATTGAAAGCAGTGATGTTGGCCTAATAATGTAATCATTTTAGCATACATTTAGCTTACATTTTAATGTAAGCATTTTAGCATAAGAGGTATAATTAACGTGTTAGAAACTGGTCCAGACTTGATGGGAACCTTTTGTAGACTTAAGCAGCTATGTGAACATGACCGATACTTCCCTGTCGTACTTTCCCAATGTTAATGTCGTGGATAAATTGTCAGACTGGGGAGCACAGGGGAAATGTGCTGTAGGCGCCTCTCAGCAGGCAGAGGAGTGGGCAGCGGGCAGGATGGCTCCACTGTGCCCAGTGTACCATGGATATTCTCCCTCTGTGGCTGTGTTGGTATCAGGATGATGTCTGCTCCAGAGAGATGTTTTTTACAACCTCTATTCCCCCCAGCCCCGCACCCACAACTGGTAGGTTGTCACTGTGAACAAAGACCTGGATGTTTTGTTGCTAGCAGCGTAGGCATGGCTAAGATCTAACTTTATTGCACGCGCCTGCCTTTCAGAGGTTGATGTGGAAGGAATGACTTAACTAAATGATGACATTTCAGCGGTGACTCGCTGGGTGCTAAGCATCTCCACAAATACTTGTAAGAGGGAAAAAAAAAGTCCGAGCAAATGTTCAGTGACTAAACTGAGACTGGGACATATCAGTGTTATGATTTATAGCATAGCTGCCTGATTACTAATGCCACAATCTTCAACTATCTAACAACATGGTCTTTTCTCATTGTATAGATGCAAAGTGTTTTTCACCACAGGGAGCGTTTAGATGCCTGAGGCTTTTGAACTGCTGCATCATTAAGATAGTGGCTGGTCACACGGGACAAATACACACAAAGTTTGTATTTGTGTTCACATGTCATTACTATGTCAAATATGTTTTGCTTTTGCTGAAATATTTGAATTCTTGCTGGAGAAAAAGTATCATCCACTGTGTTATCATGTGTTTGAACTGCTGGCTTTGACTAATCATGAGATGAGTTTGTGCTTTGTAAATTAAGTCTTGGAGCATTGTTTGTTTTGGATTTTTTTTTAAATTTTTTTTATTTATGTTTTGTTTTAAAAAGTCCTGATTTCCCATCTCCATCAATGCTTGAGTTTTCTGAGAAGCTGAGGTTGCTGTAGGGAGGTCGCTGAGCATCAGAGGGTTGCTGGAACAGATGCAGCAGGTGTCGTTTGCCTCAGGATGGACAGCAGCAGTGAAGAACTCCAGGTCTGCCATGCTGGTCAGCTTCATTTACAACTGAGGCCGTAGCAGCCAGTCCTGGCTGAAACTTTCTAATGGGGTTCCACAGGGCATTTTAGGAATCCAGAGGACAAGATGCATGACATGTTGCGTCACTGCAGACTAGTTGTGCCTGGGATCAGGATTTAGCAGTGGCCTTTGCTCCTGCAGATTCAGGCGAGAGTTCTCGTTAGTAGGGCACTAGCGAGTGTTCAATTACCACCGTGAATGGCTTGGGTGCGAATGGAAACCACTATGAACCCTTTCTAAGGTCATTTTAGATGCTGTGTGGTGGCACACCCTGCATCTGTTATAGTTCTTTGCAGCGTCGCCTAGGAAGCCTACACATTAGAAATGTCTCGCTTCCTGGATCGTTGCCATTGCTTTATGTCTG
Source organism: Chionis minor (assembly GCA_013398295.1). Lineage (NCBI taxonomy): Eukaryota > Metazoa > Chordata > Aves > Charadriiformes > Chionidae > Chionis > Chionis minor. The sequence goes on along the minus strand of VZSF01008371.1, from coordinate 475,594 downwards.
CCTGGTGGAGCTCCCAGTTCTGCCGGAATCGGAGTGCTGAAATGTCACCTTTTCAGAAATTCCTGACACATGAATAACTGCAACAGTAGCAAGAAAAACAGGAAAGTATTGAATACATTGGTTACTTCCAACTCCATTGATGAGTATGCAATGCTGTTCTTTTTGACATGCTGCTGGCTTGCATAATACTCTTTCTCTTTTTTTTTTCTCTCTCTTTCTTTCTTTTCCCTGAAAATGAATTATTGTGCTTACGGGTCTGTGTGTAATTGCAGCCTCGTTCACTGTTGTACAGAGCGCACTTCCCAGAGACACTGAGCTGTTAAAGTATTAGTTTTCAGACGGGTTTTGAGTATGTTTGGGGATCTATCATCTTCATGGAGCTACTGTTCTCTGCAACAAATTCTCGTTAAGTACTTGCCTTTAGGTGTTTTCATTGCTGGAGATCCAATTTACAGAAAGTCAGCTGTCCATTAAATGCTATTTGCACAGTTTTTGAGCTAAATTTTGATCTCATATCCCTAGTTAGTTTCCACTGACACAACTGACTTCAGCTGAGTTGCTTCAGGTATAAATCAGTGTGATAGAAGGCAGAATGTGTCCCTTTGCTTTTCAACCAAAATTGTGTGCTTTCAGTGCCTGGAAAACTATAATCTTCCCTCTTTCTGACTTGTTCAGTGCTTACCAGGATCCCCTGAAATCTATTACAGACATGAAATCTTCCTCCTTACTTGCTGCTTCAGTGATGTAATCCCACATTTTAAACGTGTACAAACTTGAATATAGGAAGTCCCATCTGAACATGAGGAGGAACTTCTTTACTTTGAGGGTGGCAGAGCACTGGAACAGGCTGCCCAGAGAGGTGGTGGAGTCTCCGACTCTGGAGACTTTCAAAACCCACCTGGACGCCATCCTGTGCAACCTGCTGTTGGTAGACCTGCTCTGGCAGAGGGGTTGGACCAGATGATCTCCAGAGGTCCCTTCCAACCCCTAACATTCTATGATGCTATGAAATACTTGCACTGTTTCCCAGTCTGCTTTATATTTCAATATTTTACTCTTTGTATACTCCTTCTGGAAGTGAAATACCTGTATGACCGATGCTTTAAAAATACATGTAGGGGATAGATGCTCTCCTCAAAGACTGCACACAGATTTGCTCCTGTTTGTCTCTTGCCTTTCATTTTTGCTTCCCAAGCAATGCACTTTCTCTCCAACCTTTCCACATTACTCATCTGTCTCTCTCACCTAATTTCCAAGGCCTTCTCCTGGGCTTGGAATTTTCCCTTGGACCAGAATGTTCTGCCATGACTTTCCCCTCTAAGGCCCTCAGATTCAATATCTTTGATCATATTTCCACTGCTGACCAATAGTCCAAGGAATCATAGAATACCAGGTGGGAAGGGACCTCAAGGATCATCTGGTTCAACCTTTCCTGGCGAAAGCACAGTCTAGACATGATGGCCCAGCACCTTGTCCAGCTGAATCTTAAAAGCACTCAGTGTTGGAGAATCCACCACTTCCCTGGAGAGATTATTCCAATGGTTGATTGTTCTCATTACGAATTTTTTTTTTCTTGTGACCAGTTGGAGTGTCCCCAGGAGTAACTTGTGTACCCATTACCCCATGTCTTTTCCATGTGACTCTTTGTCAAAAGGGAGTCTCCATTTTCTTTTTAGCCACCCTTTAAATACTGGAACATGGTGATAAGGTCTCCCCTAAGACTTCTTTTCTCAAGGCTGAAGAAATCCAGCCCTCTCAGCCTTTCCTCATACAGGCTTCCCAGAACTTTGATCATCTTGGTGGCCCTTCTCTGGACCCTCTCCAGCCTGTCCACATCTTTTTTTGCATAGCAGGGACCAAAACTGAACACAGTATTCCAGGTATTGTCTGACAAGCTCAGAGTAGAGTGGGATAATGATTTCTTTATCTCTGCTGGTGAAGCCCTTGTAGATACAACCCAGCGTCCTGATGGCTTTCCTTGCCGCAGCAACACACTGTTCACTCCTATTGAGCTTGTTGTCCACCCGGACCCCCAGATCTCTTTCCACAGAGCTGTTCCCCAGCCCTTTGCTGTGCTCCTGGATTATGTTTCTCAGGCGCAAGACCTTACACTTGTCCTTGTTGAACGTCATAAGGTTCTTGTTAACCCACTCTTCCAGCCTATCTAGATCTTCCTGCAGGGTGGCTCTCCCTTCTGAAATCCACTTCCCCACTCAGTTTGGTATGATCAGCAAAGCTTTTTGTCCATCGTTCCTGTCTCATATTAGCCTAACAATCTAACCACCAAATGTTAGTTTCCCTTTGAGTCAGCTGGTAGAAACTGATCTAATAGGCTAGAACTGGGAAAGCACGATGCCTTGTCATCTGGACCTGTGCATTGTATTCCTTTGTACTAATCCAAATAGAAAGCAATGAATACAGAGCTTCTGAAAGTGAGATCTGATTCAGGTCCCAAGTAAAACATGCTCTGGGCACATTCCATGTCAGCACACAGAATATGCCACACTCCACACCCTGGGGCTCAAGGACACTGTAAACAGTCAGCAGCTGTACATCTGAATTTATGCCAGAAGTAGGTTAACTGCTTAATAGGTGAGATCAGCCTGGTCCTGAAATGGTAGCTCTTACTTTCTTGAAGCAAGAATTAGTTGTGTGTAAGAAGATATAATCTCTGTCTTAAAGATAGTACTTATATTGAATATAAACTGTAATAAGCCTTGTGAATTTATGGCAGAGTGTCAGGATGACACAAGCTTGTTCTTGCTCTAGGAGTCACAAGGTCTTGCATTGCTCAATGGGGGACATATTTACTCTTGTCATGTGCACTAGAGCCATGTGATGTTGTTCCAGGTACTCTCATTTACTAATGCTTATCCTAGCAATGAATAGAACAGACTTTCCCTTTATCATCAAGTAAAAAAGTATGTGAACAGGTCTCCAAACAAAGCAAGCAAACAAAAATAAAAACCCTGAAGGAATCCATGTAATGGATACAGCATGGGGCAGCATGGTTTCTTAATGAAACCACGCGGATTTCTGTGTTTGCCTGATACTAACCCAACTTTCAGGGATGTTTAGAGCAGAAAAATTTCCCTGATCTGGGTTGAGATCAGGGTTTAGTTTCCCCCACTCCATGAATTTCCTCATTTCATAGAGAAGCAGTAATCTTTCCATAGGAGAAGATCAGATGATTTTAAATTCCTTTATTAGTAAAGCTTTTGGGGTAGAGAAAAGTAATCTTTAATCACTTCCACGTACTTTTTTATTATTTCTGTCATTTAAGCAGCTATTCTTTAGTCCAGGCAAACAAAGTTTATTGTTTTTCCTAGTTGCATAATTAATTTATAAGAACTTTGACATTTCAAAGAATGCGGTATTCTTTGCCTTTGCTAGTATCTTCATATTTCTCTTTAGATTTCTGGCTTGATATTTACACTTAATGAATGAACATGAACCCAGACTCTGATCAGTTTTCTTGTGATTGACTAAGCCACACAGGATAAACTTTTAAGTGTTTATTAAAATGTAGTCTGCTCCAAGCTGCAGCGGTGAAAAAGTTGTGAACAGTTCAGGATTTGGGCCTCTTGGCTCTAATAGTGAGCAGGAAGATTTGCCATTCTAGTGTTATCTGTCATTGCCTCCAAGTTGCGTAAATCATTCTGGTCTAATGTTTTACAGCTTATAACAATGCGGCTTTGTGAGCAGCACGGGTGAAAGAATAACGAGCCAGAGCTGAGCATTTCTAGGCCCACACAATGAATGAAATCACAGTTAGGCCTTTGGTTGTATATCTCACAATATATAGTTTACTTGACAGATCATTGAGAACTTGAGAGATTTAGTTTTGGTGTCCTCTCTTGTTTTTTCATGGTAGTATGAAGACACGTGCTTCTACTCCAATGTATGTGCTACAGAAATAAGCACATTCCCTCAATTCGTAAAAGTGCAGAGAAAAATCAGAATACCATGTTCTTCCTTTTTTTTTTTTAAAAAAATAAAAATCCTGGTATGCTACAGGGAATGGTCTACGTGTCCCTGAAGAACAGTTATTCAAGAACAGTGTTTGGTACCTGGAGTCCACTGGAAAATTGCAAGGACCTGCCCTTTGCACTATGAATTTCAATCCCCAGGTACCTATTGGGAAAGAAGATGCTGCCCAAGTTAGGGCAAGGATCCAATGAGATATTACCCAGACTACAAAAGCCTGGGCAGTAATTGTATAATGTGAGATATTGCACTGACTTCTTCATGGTTAAACTTAGGTTCGACATGTGTAGCTGAGGTAAATTACTTCAGCGTTTATTGATCTACTTTTTTCGGACAAGAATATTTCCCCTATAGATCACGTCCTGTGGATCTCTGATATTGGTACTGTTCCACTTGGACTAAAAATTATAACCTTCTTTCAATAGTTCCTGTAACTATGGGTCTGATGCGAGGTACAGAAGCAATTACCATTAGCTTCAGTGGTCTTTGAGTCTAGCACAGGAAGAGCTGCGGGAAATCACCTGAAAGCAAGGCTTTAAAATGCTGGGTAGTATTGGCTGATGTTCAGTTAACGATGAAGCAGAGACTATGCTTAATATTAGAAACACTTCCCTCATAGCAGAAAAATTCTCTTTGAAGGACTTGGCAAATCAGCCCTTAGGAGAGGAGACTTCATTGCAGCTACAAGTACTATTTACTCCCAGCTCAACTACCCGCAGGCTCTGCTCTGTCCTGCTGCATTGGAAGCAGGTTTCGGTGGCGCCGGCACCAGCTCAGCAGTTGGCGTAAGCAGAAGGGAGCCGCGCGGCAGCAGCTGGGAAGGGCATTTCAGCAGCCCAGATATAACCTGTTATCAGACACTGAGCCCATCGATCCAGAAAGCGTTGTCATTTCAAGGTTAAGTGCACAGTCTGGAGATGTTATGTGGGAGGGCCGTCCCCCTGTTCATGTAGTGTGTACCTACGACGTATTTAGATTTACAGCTATATTTAAATACCCACATCTTTTCCTCAGTAAATAACGCTGTCTAGATTGAGTGTTGAAAATGTTATTTATTGATAAGAAACAACTGGTAAGTATTTAAGAACAAGGGGGTTTTTTTGTGTGTGCAGATGCTGGTGTTGAATTATCAGTGCAAAAGGTCCTTTAATCAATATGTAAGGGAAGTTGGCTGTTATGACGTAATTTCATACTCTGGTGGCACCACAAAATGCAGTGGAATGGTCTATAACATAGGATAAAATCACAACACTACATTTAATCTACTCGTAAGATTAGGGAAAAAAATGCTAATTTGTTCTCTTTGGTCTCCGTATGTGAAAATCTTCCATCTATCCTGTAAAGATATACACACGCACTCTTCTATGACAGAAGAACTGGAATCAAAAGTGGGAAGAAACTATTGTCGAAGAAAAAACTGCATATGTTGCATTCCTGAGTGTATCTTAGTCTTTGATTATGGGGGAAACTATCAAAAGCGGTTCGATTTTGGGCTTGTCAGTCTTCTGGGAAGAAACTATCACTGTCTGCCAAAGCAGCAGAAAGTCTGATGGAGTATTTATAAAAGCAGGTTTTTATTTTACTTCATAACTTTCACCAAATAAGTTTCCTAACAGCATATAGGAGAATTTATAGGCAGCAGGTTACACCATGAGATGTTTTCATGAGAATTAGGTGAAGTTATTTTTTAAAATCAGCAATTCATTCCTCAGTTTAATAGAGAATATTTCACTTTTTGCCATTCAACCAATGATTTGAATTATTTTTTTGGGGGAAAATGGATCTAATCTCCCGTCTGGATATTTTCAAAACTTCATTAGATTTGCTATCTTTATATTTTTCTTGTATCATCTTAGAATATGCTCTAGGACTGGCTTAGCACAGATTAATAACGAACCTGATACACACACAGGGATACATTCCGTCAAAAAGGGTTATCGGCCGGTCATTGTTAAATTCTGATTGCACTAAAATAGAAATTCTTCAAGAATCATAATTTTGTTATTCTTCATGAAGCAATGAAGTAGCACAGTGTCCAGTGCAAAAGCTTAGTTTTACCCCTGTGTAACTGAGCTAAGACTCCTGAATGAATGAATGAAAACTCCTTTGCTGTAACGTCTTTTACACATCCTGAGAAACAGCTCTAATGTGGTTATTGTTAAATGTTTCATAATATTTGCAAGAAAGAAGTTCACTTTTGTAGTCTTTTAAAGAGGTTATAAGATGTAAACTTAGAACCCTCATGATGGATGAGGGTTCTTCACCTTCTTTCTTAATCTGTTGCATGTAATAATTTTTTTCTCCCATCAATAGACTGTAATTTTGTTATGGATGAAGAAATTTCTTTATGAATGTGCTAATGGGCATAATTCTCTAACAGCATAATAGATCCATAATAGATTTAGTTTATCTTCTTTTGTTACATTGTCTCTGAGCTTGTGCTCATTAATTTTAGTGAAACAGCACAGGATTATATGTCTAGCATTAAACTACTGTTACTGAGGTCTAGCCTCCTGTAGAAGCTGCTCCAAGTGTCAGGTGAAGTCAACTCAAAGCTCACGTTAACATCACTGCACAAAACCTGTGATGAAAAGGTGCTGCTAATGTAGGAGCTTTAGAAGGTTTGGAAGGTTTGTGTACTGCCTTGTGCAGATAGACAATAACGATCAGTCTGGTCCCTGCCCCAAATAATATATAGCGTAAAGACTGAGAGAAAACAGGTAGAAGCAGGAGGGGAGGATCAGTACTGTGAGGGCAATTAGATTTCCTGCAAAAAATGGCAATATTTCAGACTGCCTTTCAAAGTTTGAAAGAAGGATTACATTTTACATAAAAGAAACTACTAAAAATTATTAAGAAATATGGAAATATTTAGTTTCTTGGCATTTCAGATTTTTAAAAAGAATTAAAAAATCTCAGTAGTATAAACTGGGAGGCGTGGGGATATCATTTGTGGAAATATTTCCAGTCCACTTTGTTCTCAGTGCTGCTGGGCTTCTGCTGAGCCTCAGGTATCAGCATTGCAGTGTTGTAATACCCTGTTTGCCTTTCTGGACAAGATTCTTCAGACAAGTGGCACACATAAATTCCACTTGGCGTTCTTTACAGGCCTTTTTAAAAATACTAATGAGCTCACTTTAAAATAACGTTGTCAATGAAATTTTAGGCTGCCTACAATTGTTTTTTAAAAGTATTTGTCGTGTGCAATGGTTATTATATTATTGCCTATGTCATAGAATGGAAGAGGAAAAAAGTTGACATTATATAAAAACCCCCTCAATTTTGTATTAATTAAAGAACAGAATGATAAAAATGGGTTCCTGATATGACACATCACTGTTTAGCTTTCTACAAAAAAGAATTTACTGCACATTTTGGTTATCACTGCTTTGTATACTTGCTAAGCTTTGAAATTTCTTCAGGCTGTCCTGAAATGCAGGAGTTATGAGCACCAAAATGAAAATGGGGAGAAGTGTGTGGGAAGCAAGTGGATGTAAAAAAGAGGTACACTCTCTAACACCCTTCAGCATAAATAGATCATTGGAAAGAGCAGGTTAGTTTGCTCTCTCGTTAGTTTGCTCTCCCTTACTTTTTTCCTCTGTCACCCTCCCTTCATCCCTTCTCCCCCTCCCAGTTGCAAGGCAGTTACATCCTGCTGCTAAATTAAAGTTTTTACATTTCTCATATGACCTTCCCAAGCAGCGTCATGACAAACTTGTAGAAGTGTGTCTGATGCAAAGTTTGTGACATATGCTGGAATAACAAGCCAGGGTTTAACTCAACGCTTTTGCTAAGTGATGCTTCTGAGGTGGTGCTGCCTTGGAGTAGTTGAGGCTGGGGGTTTCTAAGCAGCTGATAGAAGCCTCCCAGAGGCAGAATATGACGCTAATGGGATTCTGGGGTTAATTAACCCCAGGTAATGAGGTTAATTAACTGTATAGAAGTCAGAAATAGAATATGACAGGATACTGATGGCTTACCATGTTCTTGTGCTGTGTCAGAGACAACTCTTCATGTCAGGAGAAGGGATTCCAGACCAGTAACTCATTTAGGCTTCACTCTCATCTGTAGGAAGTAACTGTCTGATTAGTTTCAGTGGGGAAAAATCATTTGGGTGACAGCGATTACAAAATGACTTAGTGAGAAAGGAAGGAATGAGAACAGCAGAATAAATGTAAAGGTCTTCACAAACAAAATTTTAAAAAATGGTTAGTAAGTTGGCTTTTCCGAGGTAATTTTGAGGATTGGAATGTACAAAAAGCCAAGCCAAACCCAACCAAAAAATCCGAGCAGTTACTGTGAGGGATTAGATTGGAAGAAAAATAGTAACTACTCTGATGCAAGAGAAGAAGAAACAGAATAGTAGTAGGAGGTAGTATGGCTCCATCAGGAGTTTTGAAAGGACTGGAACAACTGAGTGAAAGCATAATCAGAGTAAAAAAATCAATCAAATATAACTAAGACACAGGGTTAATGATGATTGGCATGGGCATGCTGAAATGCTGGAAAAGCTGAGGCCCAAAATTAATTACTAGAATGTAAAAGCTGACAAGAGGGCTGGCATCCTCACCGAGTAGATCTCAGTGCAGAAACAGTGTCCAACCCAGTGCGGGGAAGGACTGTGGTGGAGAATCATATGTCTGATGTGGCAGGGCATGAGGATTTTCGTCAGACTGTGAGGAAAGACCTTGTCAAAGGAAATCTGGGTGTAATTGATCTGGGAGACCTCTCCGGAAATTCACAGAGGGTGTGTGTCTTCTGCTTGACTTCTTTCCCTTACTATGGTATCTCTGCCTCCTTCTTGCCCCTTCATGTATTCAAACATCCCCACTGAAAAGAGAGCAAACATGTTCCTGCTAGCCTGAGATTTGCTTTGGCTGACGGGTTACTACTGAGCAGGATGTGTGTAGCAGCCCAGTTTTCCCTGCATTGGTCCCTCTCCTCCAGCCAAATGCCATTTTTCACAAAACTGGTGGCATGTTTGCGAGGTCTGCTTTTCTTTCAAATGTGATTTAAATTGTTTTCCAGGCTTGGGGGCTGGGTGTCTGCCAGCTGATTAGCACAAGCATTGTCTCTTCAGGAAGCCAGGATAAAAAAAGAATTGGGAAAATTATAGATCTTAGTTGAAAAAAGTACAAGAACAAATAATTTAGTAAATATCTGCAGACCAGAGGAATAACATGTTGAGAAACCTGCACTAGGGTTTGGGGGTTTTTTTCAGCAAACATTATCTAGATCAGGTAGGATTCATTTTCCAGATGTCCTCAATTGAACTGTGGGAAAATCTTCAACAAAACCCCTCTTAGTGATTTAAACTGACAGCCAAGGGACTTGCCCAGCAAGAAATTGGTTAAGAAAAAATGCAAATACGCAAACCAACTATCTGGCATATTAGGTTGCAGCACTTCCAGTCAGAGCAACAGGATTTCTAAAACACACAGGAAAACTGCAATTCCTTGTTTGTGCCAAAGAAAGGGCTTTTATACAATGTTAGATAAATTGTTAGGAAACCTTAACTGATGTCCTGCGTCGCTGAGAACAATGAAGCCAGCGTGCGTCTTCATGGAGAGGTTTCTGCTTAGGGCTCATGTTCTGTAAGGAGACAGTCGTCGCGTCCCAGCTGCCACCGATAGCCTAGTCTGAAATAGACCCAGAGCTGCTAACGATGACTGGGGCCAATATCGGGCTTTTTTCCTTGCTAGTAAAAACAGTTATTTTCACAATAAGATGCAGTGCTTGCCAGAGGAGAAAAAAAATGACAATTTTTACCTTAACAGGAGTAATTTGGGAAAACTGGAGTCATTTAGAAACACACTCCAACACAGCTGGAAATGCATTAAAGGTGTTCGTGTTTTATTTTCTTGAAAATGAGGAGAGCAAGCAATAGCCAAGTTGAAAGCTAGCGTTACATTAAAGGAGCTCAAGCACACCGGCACCAGCAAACGTTCAAAAGAGGCTGAAGAGTTGCTGCGGAGGTGACAAGCTCAGCAGTAGGGTGTGCGGTCTGAGTAAGGAGGCTTTAGCATAGCGTTGCATTTATTTTCCCTAAATGTTAATTTTTAATAAATATGACTTCAAAGATTAATTCTTGTCAACTCATCTGTGTATTTTTTTCCGTTTCCATCCAGCTCTGCCATTCCATGTTGAAGTAAATAATGATTGTAGTGGCACTCCTGTGACAACTTTGGCAGTCAATGGCAGCAAAGTGCTGAGAGTGGGTTGATGTTATTCCATGAAGTATTGGAGTCGTATCTGGCAGAAAATCATACTTGAACGGTTGCAGTGTTGTTGCCTTCTTTATCAAAGGTACAGAGCCATTATCTCTCTGTTACGATGTGTTGGTTATAGGGGAATGATTTTAGCCTCATTATCTGTACAGATATGCCCAGCTATACTTTGCTATTACATTGTGATTATGAATAATTAAAACAACACATCATCTTTAAAGTACATAAACAGTACATTTTAGAATCCATTAGCCCTTTAAAAATAATTAGGTATCTTTTCCTCTTTGTTAATTTGCAGCATTCAGTAATTCACACTGGGTGATCCAGTCATTAGTGCAAATTATGCTGAAGAACTAAAACTTAAATATATTCCATTTTACAAAACCCTTCCAAGGATGGTAGGAAAATGATTGTGCTGCCAGTTACTTGATTTGTTGGTTAGTATATTAAAGCAACCCTGGTAGACTTTAATTTGGTGCTCTGGGTTTGTGATGTTTCCTAGGTTATGTTATACTCACTGAGGTAAAATCTTATAATAACTGAAACAGTAAAATATTTTTAAAATATTGTCAAAGACGAGATTTATTTTCCTTTTCTCCTCCAATGCCTTGTTGGGAAGGGGAAACCGTTTCTCACCGATTTTGTCAGAGTGGAATAATAAACACACAGACAGTCTTACAATACTATTTTTAAAGACTATAGAACTGTTGTCTTAAAGAACTCTGCAGTTGCTACTGTAAAAAATATTCTTGCAGCCCAACTGCCAGTACCATTTCTTTCGGCATACAAATACACAGGGTTTCAGCAAAAGGGGTGCATATAGTGATGGCATTGTCAGATCAAAAAGAGATCTGAAAATATGAAGTTGTATTTTACAAATGGATACAATCAGAAGAAAAAAATGCTTCTGTTGCTTTAAAAGAGTGCTAATCGAAATAAAGGAAACTGAAAATACTAAATAAGTTGAAGGGAAATAAAATACCAGAATGTTCTGGTAGACATAGGGTGAGGTAAGGACAAAAATGTGTCTACAGCTCTCTACTTTTGTGTGTGAACCATTTAATACAGGATCTCAAACAAGATTAGTGGTAGTGATAATAAAGGGAAAATTTATAACATACTTCTTTAAAAAAGCAGTCAGAAAGAGAAAAAAAAAAAAAAAAGTAGCACTGCTATTTCCTGATCTGTTGTATGTTAGGGGTTTGGTAGTTCCAGGTCTGAGTCGCAGCGCAGGAAGCGAGCCTACAAATTAAACCTGCAGGGCTTAGGATGCAAATCTCTATTCTGTGCTCCGAAGAGCAAAAGGACAATTTTCCTAAGTAATGGAACTGATGCGGTGGTGCCAATTCCTTCTGTCTTCCTGTGGCCTTATTTTATTTATCAGAGAAATTAACGGCTGTATTTACAGCCTCTGAAGTACTCGGCTAAGAAGGAGTCCTTGGAGACTGCAGAGAGACTGCTGAAAGATGGTGTCTCACACACCACTCAACTTTTAATTCAAAGGAAATAAGACATGGAATGAGAGCTGATGACAGGCACAACGTCAGCAGGGCAGCTTCTGCAGTGGTGTGTGCTACTGTCATTGGCATGGGAGACCCAGCACATTCAAACAGCTCTGGCACAGTGGGTGAATGCACCAGTTCCCACAGCCCAAATTATCGTATTTTGCTGTTCTTTATGTTTCAAGGATAACATTTTTTCACAGCCTCCTGCAAATGTAGGTATGTCTAGCTATAAAATGCAGTATGGAGAATCTAAGATGGGCGGTTAAGTATTTGTTGTTTTTATATCATGGGTAAATGTCCTGGTTTGAGGTAAAACAGGACCAATTTTGTTCAGTAACTCTGCTTTCTAACTAGGCCTCTTCTAACTGCTGAAATTAACAGCATATTGTGCAGAAAACTGCTCTTTCTCAGAGTGATAAGACCCATGTTTATAGCTGATGCCAAGGCACAGTGTGCAGAGAGGCCCTTGCTCAGACTTACTGCGATAACGACCAAGGCCAGACACCGTGTTATTTGCCCTGTTGGAGGGCTGGAAGCAGAGAGGCGTAGAGGGGTCCCATCTGTGGGGAGGAGCGGACAGCACAGGTGACCCAAAACTGACCAAACAGTGTATTCCATCCCATCTGCATCATGCTCAGTATAAAAGCTGAGGGATCAAAAGCTCAGCATTCCTTTGTTCCGTTGTTCTGTTGTTCCGTTCCGTTGTTCCGTGGTTCCGTTGTTTCAGTTGTTCCGGTTTTATCCGTTTCCCGTTTTACGGCTTCACCTTCTTCTCCGACTTGCTTGGGCTTTTGCTCTTGCTGGGACTCTTGCTTTCCTTCTTCAATGGCCGGCGTCCGAGGAGGACTCCATCGGTTCGTCTGCCTTTGATCCTGACCCATGTATTCCTGGATCCAGTTCCCTTCCGTCGCTGAGTCCGGTCTGGGACTTCCCAGTGCCTGCTGGTGACGTGATTGTCATCCTGGGAGCTTGATACGGTTTTGTATATATTTCATTATTTTCTTTTGTTATTTTATTCTTTATATTTCATTAAAGTAGTTTAGTTCTTACTAAACTAGTCTCTCTTCTTCTCTCTCTCTTGCTCGGCAGGAGAGAGGGAACATCTGTCGCTCGGCTTGCTTGGGCCGATCCGGCCCAAACCCACAACAGTAAACAATTACTAATATTGCTATGGCTGTGTTTAAGGAGCAACCAAAATGGACAGTAAATCGCTGGTCTTGGAGTGGTGCTGCCATCTGAACACAGGTTGGTCAGGGGGCTGTTGCACGATGCAGTTCACAGCTACAGCAGAGGGAACAGTAGATCACAGGGTTGAAAAGGGGAGGGAGAAAAGTGGTGATGGCAAATGCCAGGTTATTTCCACATTATGGAGGTGAAGGTGTAGAAGAAATAAGTTCCTTAGTAGGAGAGCCACTACAAAAGAAGAAATCAGAGGGAAAACAGAGGAGATACATGCAAGAAATACGGAATGAAGTGAAGCTATAGTTCATGATGAACTGACACCAGATTTGTGCTTTACTGCGTTTTTGGGGAGTACCTGAGCAGACATGGGTGTGTGATCATATGTCTGCCAAATGTCCTAGAGCACATGATGTTTATTTACCAGCGAGTGAAAGTCAACTGCAGTCTGCGCAGGGTTTTCTGAAGGTCCAGTACTTCTCATTTTGCTGCTTTTCCTCCTGTCTAGCATTCCCACCCATCTGGAGTCCTCCACAGCTGTCTTCTGAAGCCAGGTGGGAATGAAACAGTGGATAGACATAGTATCACCTCCCTCACTAGTCCCGAGTTCCTGCCTTTCTGGGAGCACAGTCTTTTCTCCGATTACTTCAATTCTTGCAGTGTAGAGCCTGAGGCTGCCCCTTGTCAGTGTCCCAGCTGAGAATTCACACCAGCGAGTGTTGCTTTTCCTTTTGAGCTCAGTAAGAGGCTTCCCAGCTTGAATCTGTGAGATGAAGTGGCTTCCAGTATACTTCGAGGACTTTCACAGGGTCATCCGAATATTTTCTGCCTTGATCAGAATCATCCATCAAAAACCAGAGAAAGGATACTGGGGACATAGCAGATGCTTTTTTCATTACACCTCAGGTTGAGGTGAGAACAGTGAGATTTGTTCTTTGCCATGAATCCTACAAATTCATGGCAAAGTAGCTAGTATTCTCTCTTGCACTCTTTGGACTGTTTTGGTTGCTGCATTGTTGAGTTACCATAACGGTTCATCCATAAAAGAAAAGGAAAGCAACCTTGTGTTTTAGTAGCAAGGGTCTTTTGGCAAATGAAATCTATAGTAGTGATGGGAAGCTGGGGCTTAGAAGGAGCATTTATAGCCCCTTTTACTTGTTCCAGAGGAACCTCTATGCTGGCACAGGGGTAGTTGTTCTGAAGGTGTTACAGGCAAGTGTCCCTATAAAGTGGGTAGAAAGGTCAGTTAACAACTGGGAATTCTCTGAGGGACCATATAAATGTTGTATTGTCCTCCCCTGAAGGAAGAGATAAAGGTTTGTCATATAGCCCAGTAAAAAAGGTGACATTGTCAAGTGAGACAACTACTATTGCTGCTTTTACAGGAGAAAAACCCTGGTCTACTGGACAAAATAATTCAGATTTATTTATATAGGGGGAGGGGGGGGAAGTGGCAAATCCCAGCAGCTTATTTATCATCAACTGGTATTTGTCCAGGTTTCTTAGAATAGTTGTAGTAGAAGATGGTAGAATTCAGCAGCTGGTTGTTTGTACTAAATCTGCTTTTGTTAGCCATGTTAGACCTGACATAATTATGTCTGACAATAAGCTGCCATTTCACGAGCATATGCTTAAGCTGTTGCAATGAATTATGGCACAGCATATCCCCATTGTCCCCAGTCTAACTGGTTGATGGAAAACAGAGTAATAAAAGTGCCTACTAAAAAGGTGATGGGGGCCAGACTCTGACCCATATTTAATATCATTAAATTACAGAGTGACATCAGTAGAGTATGGGTTGTCATTTGCTGACATCTTGTTCAGCAGAAAACTGAAAGCAGGGTTGTCCGTGCTGCTGGAAGTGGATGTCAGAGTCAGTGGTACTTGTAGACATGCAGAGCGACAGATAAGAGAAACCAAAAATACTCAGTATGATTTAAGGTCCCAGAAGCTGCAGCTGCATCATGAAAATGAAGCTGTGCACATCTGTGATGGGGAGCCATGGCTGCAAGCAGCACAGGTGTCAAAACATGTAGCCTCGTATAACTGGGTGTGTGTCACATCCCTCAAGCATGTACTGTGGAGAACTAGATGACACTCTTCCAACCCCAGCAGGCAGGCGATACAGGGCAATGAACTGGTGCCATAGAGGACAATAACTCCAAGGGACTCTAATGAACAGGCTGTGGGACAGAACAGAATGAGAGCAACTGAAATTAATAGAGAAAAAAAGGACTCATGCTGGTGTCTCAGCACTGGGCCTCCATGCAGCCGCAGTCTGAAAGCGGTGACTCCGTGGTCGCGCATCTGCACTCCTCTGGAAACGGCTGCGTGTCACGCCATGAGGGCCATGCCCAGCTCCCATCAGGTGCATCCTCCCTCTACCATTAGAAATTACCTTGTCATTACTGGGTGATGCAGTTCCTTAACCTTCAAGAGTATTCGTAATTATGACAGCTGTTTCAGCTCTTAGGAGCATTTTCTTCTATTTCTGTTTAGTCTTCCTTGTGCAAGAGGGATTCAAAAACTGAATTTAATCATAATGTATTTTCTGTTGGATTCAGCAGCCAGCCTGGTGTATTTAACCATAACACTGCTTCCCTCTCTGCTCCTCCATCCTTCCCTTAAAAACGAGAGGAGGTTCTCAGGCCTGTCATGGAGAATGAACTGTCAACTTGTGAAATCCTTCAGGTTCGCTTATTCTTCGGGCAAAGTTTTTCTCCATAGCCTCGTGCTTTGGAATAATGTGCTATATAAAATTTAGGGACAGAATTGAATCTTTAAGAAACAGTCATCCTTAAGAAGATTTTTCACTCTTTTCTCAAAGATGAAGACTTCAGGGTCTTACTTGGTGTTCTTTGTTCTTTGTTTCTTTTTTTCTGAGCATACATTTATTCTCACTACCTGGAGACACACAGAAACAGAAAAAAGAAAGGGGAAAGAAAGGAAATGGATGAGAAAGGTCTTGAGCTCTACGAGCATGCAAACCAATGAGGCTAATGGATGCACCAACATTCTGCATATCTGCTAGATCACTAACGCTATCTCAATGGTGCCATTTGAGAGTTGTTCTGGGACATCAGTTTTCTTTAAGAAATACTCTACCTCACCACTGACCTTATTTTTTGAACATAATGTTAGACCTAGAGGATAGAAGGTAATGGATGGGAACTAATTTAATCTGAGCAGTTGTGAGCGTTGGATGAAGCTGTTCTGACTGCTTCTTGACTTTCCAGATAGTGTCAAGGTACAAAGTTTTGTTCAGATTTCAAAACTGCCATCAGTTCAAATTGCTGTGACAACATATCGTGTCAAGTGAGGATGTTCCAAGCCTCTTCCTTAGCCATCTTGACAAAGCTGCTATGTAGCATCCCCAAATGCTGGTGTTCATTTCTTGGTCAAATCAATCTGAGTTTCAAATCTGACAGAAATGTTATGCAGGAATTGAGATTACTAATATTTTTTCCCCGCTGTTGTTTTTTCTATTTCACCTTTGAATTATGACTGCGGAGAAAACCTCTTTAAAAATGTAACTGGGTTCTCCTCTCATGCCTTACTAGTGAAACTTCATTACTTTGATGTGGTTCCTCCTTACATCTGCGTTAGTATCAAAACGATAAGGCTTATTACTTTTGGAACATGGAAACCATTCAGAATAGGCCATACTTTGCCTCTAGCATATGCCCACAGCTCAAACTAAACATGTTTTGATATCTAAAAGAGTAATTAAGAAAAAATTCCTTTTTTATATGTCTCTATTTTATTGGCCTTTGAAAATGCTACTGCTGAAATATACCATTAGGGAGTAATTTCATTGCGCTTGTAGTCCAACAGAATATAGATAATAAAGGATCCCTCTGCAAAATTAAGTAGCTTGTTAAAATATCTATGTATTAACCAGAAACCATTGAGTGGTTTAGTAGCTATTGTGGGAGAATGCTGGGGGTTTCTTGTTTAAAAAATCAACTTACTACTAAGGAAGATTTCTGCTCTTACGAGGGAGAAGTAGTGTTAGAGAAAAATATGGTTTTGGTCTTTTATGTATAATTTTCTGAAGTTTATAAATTGCTTTAGAGATAATAGTTATATGTTATAGTGATTAAAAATACTGGGCTATAAATAAATCAGGTTCTTTTTAAAAATATAACACTTTCTGGGGTGGAGGCATATGTAAGCATATTACACAATATCTGGAAAAAGGTGAAGATTTGTGAAAATAGAGATCTTAATTACTTGAATTGAATAATGTATTTTCATGTGTCTGTGATCTGAAGTGCAAACCCCTTGAAAAAACTCATATAATGCATATGATCCCCTGTGTAATATAATTAGTTCCAAATATAGAATACCCAGACAGGAAATGAATATGCTTGGTGCTTTTTCAGAAGGGGCTCCACGTTGCAGAGGTGATGGTTCTGATCCAACAATGCAGTTGCATGTACTCATACCTTCCAGCCCACAAGTGCTCCCCTTGCCCTCAGCACCCCTCGTCACAAGTGTAATGCGTATCAAATTCTTCTCTGATTTATTGGTTTAGGGCTTATTCCAAAAATATCTTCCAACAACTGCTAATGTCCAGCAACTCTCTCTTCAACCTAGTCACTAATTAAGAATTTTCTGCAAGTAGTTTTGGTCATTTGCTTGGTTTATATTTGAGATGTCTCCCTTGCTTTCAAAGATACTGGTTGGGAAAAAAAGAGATACGCGCTGGTAGGTTGTGTGGCCTTGTGAGCATCGCTTTCCCCTAAGCAATCCTAAGAGGTCCCTAGTGCTCAAATCCAGTGTGGCATACGTTTAGGTACACCGAAGTCTTTCTCAATCTTCTCTTCTCCGCAAGGGTATTAAAGTCTCCCATTCCTCTCCACCCTCCAGACTTTCAGTCTTCATCTCACTTGTTTTCTGTGTTCCTCAGCCCCCCTCTAAGGAGCTACATTTGCTGGGGACCTCCTGTTGTTCGAGTTAGCTTTCATTTGTTGCTGGATTGCATCCTATAGCCCACCTTCACTAGGAAATTAAATTAGATGTGATGCCTGTTACATTGGGTGACATGGATGTGCAAAATACCCTCACAGAGCATATGGGAGAGAGTGAGAAAGACAGAGAGGTGCTTAGTCCTGAAGTGGGATTCTTTGGAGATGCGAGAGAGGAAAAAAGGTTTTAACCTGAAGGAACATTAAGTAGTGTGGCTTGGCAGATGGGAGAAGGCTCCAGGGTACAGAGGGGGAAAACTATCAGTTTGGAAATAGTGGGGTTACAGGGATAAGAGAAGATGAGTTTGAGGTTGCAGACAGAGAAGGCTTGGCTACAGACTTCACCTTTGGGTGCTTGGGCAAGCAGAAATTTCTAATAGCTTTTGGCTACTTCCATTAGCAGGTTTTGAACGCAGCACTCTGAAAAGAATTGGTTAAACCAGCAGTGCAATAGATATTTTTCAATCTACATATGAGAATCCTCATCCTTTCAGGACAGAGAGTTTCCTGCGCTGAGTCAAGCAGGAATGGAACTGTGGGATCTAAAAATAACAGTGCTTTGTTCCCTGCCGTTTTTGGAGAGAGCCAACAACAAAAAGCTCTTCTACTTTGCCTAAAAACAGGTAGCAAGTCTCACAGTAGTCTAGGGAAAGGAGAAGGGAGAGGAAAGAAGACCATTTGCGTTTTAACTACAGGTGGGAAATAAATGTTGGCAGATTTGAGTATTCAGAAGTACTGGGCCTGCTCAGGAAAAATTGCTGTGGTCTTCCTTCTTTTTCAGAGGGGAAAGGAGGGCTTTTTGGTTTGTTTGTTTACTCAGAAGGGACTGCGTTGCGGGGAGGGGGAGAGAGGAAACCTTGAGACAGTACATGAACATGCAATGTGCTCTGGGGTTTCTTCTACCTCCTCACCAGCGACCATACATGCCTGGCTCATGTTCTCTAGACTTTGTGTCCATATACTTTCAGCAAGCTGAGAGCAGCCCTGAGGGGCGTCAGGTGAGGGGGAGAGACTGTCACAACGGAACTAGCTTTTGATTAGTTGGGATACCAAGCACCCTGAAACCTTCTGACTCTGAGCACAGACATTAAAATAAATGAAGATCTCTTGTCTAACTCCTCATGGCCATTTAACTCTTCAAACCCATAGCTCACACCCTCTCATGGGGAATAAATCAGCACATTGTTCTTTTAAACATCACTCTTACCAGATGGGTTATTTCCTTCTCTGTCCCCTGCCCCTGTTTCTGGCAAGAATGCAACCAGTGCAACACCATGGTACAGCAAACCAGCTACCAGCTGCATAGCAAATTTCTTTCAGATGTACTTAGGATAAACAGAAACGCATTTAAGAAAAAAGTGGAAGAAGGAATAGGCAGACACAATGTGATATATTGTGTAAATTCTAGAGATTAAAGAAGTTCTCATACAGTTAAGAAGCAGCAAAAAACTATCAGTGATACAATGAAAAGAATATTCACAGTAGTACTACTAATTAATGTGTGAAATATTCTGAAAAAGCTTTTGAATTATGTATGATGGCTCATTGCTTAACTGGAGACAAAAAAACCCTTGGCTTCTAATTCTGGCAGTCTCCTATTATGCAGGCTTTTGGTAAATCACCCCCTTTCAGTTCACCCTTTTATGTCAATGGGGAGCACCCCAGACAGAATTCGGAGCAAGACACTGTCCCAACATATGCGTCTCACTCCCAGAGAGAAAACTCACCTCCAAGTCACACTTGGTTCTAGAGTTAAGAGAAAGCGCAGGTCTCTGCACGCTGTGCACGCAGAGGCAGCGTGGATGTGGATGGACAACAGCTCTCCTGCGTGATATCAAGTGATCTCAGTGAGGCGCTGCGTCCTGAACCGTCGTGCTTGTGCTCTAAGTCATCGCTTTCGCTTGGAAGGGGAGCTCCCGAGTACTTAGCAGACAGGAGCAGCTGAAAGCATTCTTAGGGGATAAGGCTGGGCGGTGTTTTGTCCATTATGTAAATCCTGTCTTTCCTTCCCCAGCAGAACATGCTTACTGCCGATCAGGACATTGCGCGCGTGACTTTGGAGCAGATTTATTAAATCCTCCAGGCCTGCATCCACTTATTATTGCATTTGTGCCACGTGCTGGCCGTGACTGCATCTAGAACTAGAAGGGAGGAGCCAGCCGCTAGCTACACCTAAGTGTGTCTGCATGTGTCTGTGTGTGTCCATGTGTGGCAGGGGCAGCAATAATTATTTTATTCTTTCCATCTAAACACAAAAAAATACACTCCGCTGTTTTTAACTGGCGTTTTTAAGCAGTGAAAAGTCGCAGGACTGTGAGTGATGCACTTATGCAGGCATTAATGAATAATGTATTCCAGTGTTGTATTTAAAACACAGAGAAAGTTTTGTCAATGCTTTGGTTTTCCTTTCAATCCTATTTCTATTTACGTCGCTTCTTAACTCCGCTGCTTGTGGGCTCCTGGTGGAACAGGTGTGTTCATCGCGCTGGCATTGGTCACCATGGTTACTGGAGGGGGGAAAGGATGCTGCTCTTATCTCTGCAACTTTGGGGAAGTGAAATTAGACATATTATAAGCTGAAAGAAATGTATTAAAAGGAGACAACCGAGGCTATGTTGTGCTAGTTTTCAGCAGTGTGTTTTGAATTACAGCCGTCTTCTGGGTGATTCATACGGCAGACCGTTGCTTGAAAACAAGGCATTAGTGATGAACATTCCTGGCGAGTAACAGAAGGCACAAGTGAGTGAGCGTGTGCGTGTGTGTGTGCGCTCGCTGGAATGAGATGAGCTCAATGCGGAGTCAGACTCCTGAGACATCCCCGTGCAGCCGGGGGATGAGGTCTACAGCACAACCCACCGAAGTAGCCCGTCTTAAACGACATTTTCTCATCCGGGTTAAGCCCATACACTGCTTCAGGGAGTGGTTTAGGTGCTGCAGGGAGACAGAGCGGGGGGACAGGCGGGCAGAACAGTGGAGGCAGGCTAGGGCAAGAAGAGAGTGTGCTGCTGTGGGCTACCCATCAAATGCAGATGTCTCCTGGTCTCCGTGCTGACACGGGTGCTGCTTGCAAAAATGGAAATACTCGCAACCACTGGCATTCAGGCTCTTCTCCTCACAGTGTCTTCCACTTCTTCCTCTGGAGATGCGTGCTCTCAGCAAGGTTGGTGGCCAGTCTCCCATAGGGAGCAAACAGGGAGCTGTGGTGTGCAAATCAAGCACAACATCAGCAAGGCCCTTTCCACTACCTACCACTTTAGTAATCTCTCCTTGCCTCTTCGTGCTTTCTCGCCTAAAACGCTGGCTGTTGCCCGCGGGACTAATCATTGCTTGAGCTGTTCTGCAGAAAAGCAAGTAGCTGACTGGTTGGAGGGCCAGCAGCCAGGTGTACCGCCCGGGCAATGACTTCTCTGTGCAGTTGGTCAATGGTCACCTGGTCCTGGTCTAGGTCCAGGCACACGGCTTCCCATTCAGCATCTTTCAATAGATGCGTGGGCAAGCATCCTTTCTGATCTTAGTGCTGAAGCTGAAGCCTGGCTTTGACTTTTCTCATTTTCTCTTGTGACTTTTTTCATTTTGATCAAACATTGTTATCTCTGGTGATTTTTTGTTTTGTTCCGTTTTGGGGAAATTCCTTTTAACTTCCGCACCTCGTACTCTGTCACTGCTGATTTACCATCTTGTCACCAGGTAGAGCAGCTTTGTAGCAGCCACAGCCTGTTTCAGGCAGCAGGGCAGGCAAGAGAAAGCAAAGATGGTTGAGCCAAATTTGAACTGTAAGACTGAGTGGCAGAAAATGCAAATCTAAGCAAAAATTAAAACCTTGTCAGGATTGCCCATCTTCTGTGGGTTTGGGGATGCAGTAACCGTATTTTGCCCTGGTGGGGAAAATGGTGACCACTAACTTGAGCTAAAAGATGTTCTTATACAGAATTTCCATGTCACTTGGAAATAACAGTAAAATTAATACCCTGCAGTCTTATCTGGTAACATCTAGCAAAACGAGTTCATTCTTGCAGCTTACGTAGGGATAAAGGAATTTTTTATACCCTACAAATACTGAAACTTGTACGAGAGCACCATAACAAACTGCTCCATGCTACCAGGCTCCCCTCTTGGTATTCCCCAAAGTGTCTCCCCGAGCGTAGGTCTGCTTCATTCCTGTTGACAGACCACCTCCACTGAGCAACCAATTTCTGTCAGTCCCTTGAGCAGCAATTTAAGAGGTTTCACTGCACTGTACAAGTAGAATTTTAAGCAGGTATCACCAAAGCTTTTTTGGAATTATTTTCAGCTGAAATTACGCACAAAATGATGAGCTCTTTTCTTCCTAAATTCAAACAGTTTGAAAGCTAAGGTAAATATTTCTGGATAAAGAGAAAAATGATGAAGCCTCCAGGGACACTGACACTAGGATTAATGGCTGAAAAAGAGAAACTGCCTTGCACCAGATGATGCAGGACACTGACTTTTGCTTTGATTGTCTTCATTACTGTGCTGAGGGGGGATGAAGTGACTGAAATTTCTCTCACATATATTCTTTTTCCACAACTAGAAAGGCTTTTTGGCAAAACAGAAGTCTATTTCACAATATGATGAATTTCTACAATTTGTCAAAGGGTGGTTTATTAGGAAATTTCCAAACTTGAAATCACATTTGGTCACCTTTTCAGCTTCCAGCCTCTCCCTTGAAAGTTTTGACTGTAATCAAGGTCAAATACACGTAAGTAAGAGAGAAAGAATAAGCGAACCTTCAGACTTGAAAAATAAGAAGTATGTAAAAAAGCTAAGCACAAAAATGAATGCAACTTCATTTTCATTAAGATATTTTTGGAAAGCAGCCTGCAGTTCTTGGTTAGCTCTCGAGATGGTGCTGCATTAGGATGGGGATGATGGTAGCACTGGTCGTAGCCATGCAGCTGAGAGCGTAGGCACTTGGGCTGCCCACAGCAGAGCCCAGAGAGATCGGGCCATGGCATCGTCTAAGTGTGAGGAAGGGAAGAAGGTGATTAAATGCACTCCTTGTTAAAACTGGAGGGCTGTATCTTCAACAGAAACTGCTTATGTTTTGGTTTGGGGGACGGCGGTGAAGATTATTTTCTGCACGTATATCTTTCTTTCTACACTTTCTCTTTTTGGCATAAACAAGCAAACAGCACTTGTTTGTTTGCTGCTAAGCTATTGTAATTTGTCTCTAAGAATTGGAAAGTTACCAGGAATTTGTGTGCAAAACTGATTGTTGTTTCCCCAAGACCTAAGCAATTATAGGCTCACCATTTTATTGCCGATCGTCCCAGAATTATTCCTGTGCACAGTTCAAAGACAGCTCTGAAACCATTTAAACAGTCATAATATAATATCCCCACTACAGTTTGGAGCCTGAGAAAATCACAGTGCTATAGCAGCTCCATCATTAGCACGTGATGACTGGGAGGCCTTCGGCTCCTCCTACAGTTCTGTCAAACATATTTGATTAATCTTTGTAACTTAATGCTATCAGCTTGACAGTGTTTAATGAGGATATTTAATGTTGTCTAATGTCTTTTCAGTAAAATTTTCTCCAAAGTGTCTAGATCAATGGTAACAATAGACTCCTACAAAGCATTTTGTTGGCAAGAGCAATATTGTAGCTCACCTGTATGTAAGCCCTGATGGTTTCCTTTTAGGAGAAGTACCTGTCTGTGCTCTATACTACAGCATAGGATGAAACCACAGGAGAACTCCAAACTGCTCAGCTTCAGGAACAAAATTGCTAAACTAAAGCTACTTTTCTTTTTTTTTTTTTTTTAAATATTCACAACCTTTGTGTTGTATTAGTGAACAGGAAAATTATACACCTGGCAAAAGGGAGGGGAATTCAGCCATGTGGTTTGCCAGTATCCAGTTTCGGTGTAGAATTGCTGTTCACCCTTTTAACCAGTTGATATTACTACAAACAGCAGTATCTTGAATATCACATTTTTTTCTTCCATAAATTTTCTAAATATTTTGGCATCTGTCATCCAGTCAATCCATCCCAAACCACAACACATGCCTGTTTCTACCCCCAGTCCGTAGGTCAAGTGCTACCTTGCAGGCTCCTGTGCAGCTCATGTCTTCTCTTCTGCTTCTCCTTCCTCTCCTGCTGCCTTTCTCCTTCCTCTCCTCGTTGTCTTGTCCGTTTGGTTTTTCACTTTGCTAGTCCTTTCCCACCAGCAGTTCGTGCCTTCACCAACCCCAAATCAAACATGAAATTAAGAAAATAATAAAACTATTCCTCTGACACTGAGAAGATGTTTACCAGGACTTCTGTGCTCTCAGTCCTTTTGCGTGTTTGCTTTCTGCAGTGGATTTTGTCTTGTCTATTTGGCTGCAAGCTTTTCAGAACTCACACAAGCTCTGACTCTGTGTTTCACAGTGATTTTTGCATAACAGGGCCCGAGACTGTTGTGTCCCTGGGCATAACTGTAATGAATATAATAAACAAAATAACTTAGCCACTCTTTTCTACCTGACTGAGCTCTGCTTTTCGCTGTCACTTCTCCACTCGTAATGCATGAAGATAGGTCTGGGTGAAGAATTTGTTCTTTACTACATTTAAATTCTTCTCTGTAAAAAAAAAGCCAGATGGGATATTGCAAATGTACACAGTAAATGGTGTTCACAGGAGGCTTCACTGGGACTGTTTCAAATCAGTAGTAGTACAGCCCTTAATTCAGGGCTGAAAATTAGCTCTCCTTACCTTCTCAGCACAAGTGATTGGAAGGATAATTCTGTTCACCAGGCCTGCTGGTTTTAAATTTCTTCAAATTCTTACCCTTAATATGACATTATTACAGCTTTCATGGATAAACGTGTATTCTTTTCACTTCCTTAGTACGGGGAACACTAGCAATACAACCCTGTTGTAGTATAAATAAAGTACAAAGGTTGTATCTTAGAAAAAGAGGTATCTATACTACTGTACTGTTTTCTTAGCCTGAGGTCTAAGTACATGCCATAAGAAAGCAGCAGTCTTTGAAATTTATTATCAGTGGGCATGAAAATATCCCAGAGGCACTTTTCATTTTTGGTTTGTATCTCTCCCCTCTCTGTCAGCTGTGTTGGCTGCAGTTATTTACACATCTTTAGGGAGAAACAGATGTCAGCAATAAAGGCAATAATAAAGCTGAATCAGTTTTTAGCTATTAGCCAAGATCTGCAAACAGATATCTTGATGATACTCTGCATTTGCTATGATAAATGTGAAAACATTTAACCTGGAAAGCCTGCAAGACAATGCAGCTATTTCCAGAGGCATTAACAATGACTGGACTATAATCATGTTCAAAACCATCTTCTTTTTCCTTTGGCAAAGGTCCATCTTCACCTTTTGAACAACAAATGGTATTGCCAAAGCACTGCACACACCCAAGGATCCTCCTTTTGAAATGGCATCAGTGTAGCTTCCAACATTTTTTTTCTCTCTCTCGCGATTTTATTTTTTTTTTAATGAGGGATGGAATTGTAGTGAGAAAAATTGGTCGTGCATACTCTGAATAAATAATTCTCATACTGGGTACAAACCAGCGCTGTGTCATGTGGGTTAAACACCACAGAAGATGATGATCAGTACATAGAGATATATTACTGGAAACAAATTTTACTAGTATAGTTGTTTATTCTCCTCTTGGGGCTCAAGTGCTCTGTGAAATGAGGTCTCTGCCAGCCAGCCACAGCAGCCACCCAAGGCACTTAGTACTTCGGTTAAGCAGTAAGTTGGGACAGGTGTGAGGCTGCTGCCGACCCTGAGGTGGAGACTGCAGAGCCAAGGTGAGCATCAGCTCTTCTGGGTGCCTGGGAAGGAGCTGAGGGCAAAGCCCAGGGCAAGCAGGAAGGGTAAGTCAGACTTTTCACAAGTTGCCGTTGTTTTTGATATGAGAGGTGCTGCTGCTGATCCCTGCAAGGCAGTAATGACATGCGCTCCCAACGTGAGGCAAGGTAATCAACTGACAAAGTGATATCATCTCAGAAACCATTAGCTTTCTAATGAGTCTTGGAGGTCTCATTAAAATTGGTCACTCACTGATTGTTCACATTACTGGAAATTTGAGTAAAACATTGCAGGTTTTTTCCATGGCTGTAAAGTTAGGACACTTTTTCCTGTATTCTACAAACAAAATTAAAAATAAAGAATAATAGATTTTTCGCAGGAGGCTTTACGAGCTTCATTTACAATCACTCCCTTTATTATTATCATAGTAATCCCAGGACCAGCATTAGCTTTTCTCTCTCAGTACCTCCCTTCCAAAAAAGCCCCCACAAACCCAACCTTTTTAAGTGCAAGGTGTATTATCTGTGCTTCTTGTGGCCAAGGAACTTGACAATTCCCTGACTTTTAGATCAGGCTTCCTGATCGAACTGTCTCCTCTTAGTTAGTTTTGCTACCTCACCATCACTTGCCAGTTTTGCTCCCTGATATAGACTCCCTTCGTGGATGACAAATAATACGGGAACTGGATAAGAGAGTGCTCACTCACTGCAACAGGGTACTATACAGACTCACGCAAGAAGAGGGAAAATGGTTAATAAATTTATAAATTTTGTGTTTTCCTCAGAATTTAGGTGGCCTAAATTCATTTCTGGATTAGACCTAGCTCCTTGATGATGAACTTATGATAAACTTCTTTGCAAACATTATTTCTGCCTCTCTAGTTCTCACGACTGCACCTTTTAAGTGTTCAAAACCTGAGTTCCCAGAGCAGCACAGGAAAGTCCCTCATGTTGCAAACTGAGACAGCTCTACCCAGCCCCACACTGGAGCAGAATGATCCCAGTGAGGTGTGAGGGGGGCTGCCAAAGGAGCCTTCTTTGAGATCTGGTTGTTAGATAAGCAAACTGACATAAGTATTCCTGGGTACCTGGAAAGACCTCTCGGTTTAATGCTGCATTGCATTAACTATCGATGCATCAATAATCAACAGATTTATTTGTAATATTCATGCAAATAATAGACATGTTCCTCAATTTTCACAATCATGCATTTTGTTTGTTTGATAATGGAGTGGAAAATCTTTGCCTGCCTGGAAAATACACTGTAATTTGCTAGAAATGCAGTCAATTGCTTCTGTCCTTTTATACTGTGCAGCACTGCGTGATGACGTCCAGTTGACTTCTCCAGCTGTTAGATGAAATTTCAGTTTTCAGTGGCTTATCTGCGTTGTCTGGCCCCAAGCAGTTCTGTGGTTTGTTTTTGATGGTGTCCGTCAAACTAAATCCATACTCTCAGGCAGTGAATGAAGCTTGATTGGTGCCAAATACATTGTACATTTACAGGTAGTGAGTGGGCTGTCAATGCATGTTAATAAGAGGGAATTGGTTGTTCTGGAGTAGGAATTTAATAAAGCCTGAAAAATGTCTGCTAGCAATAATGCTGGAAATAAACAACCACCTGAACTGTCTCTCCAGCCGAGAGCTGTCTGGCGTGGAAAACTAGAACTTTGTTATTGAAACTATAGAAATTGGAGTGTCTTGTGTTTTGTGATATATACAAGCTGTCCGTGTATCTTATATCTGGCAGGGGCAATGAACTATAATTCCTTCAACAAATGTAATACTGAGAATTGGTGCCTAACTATCTGCCCTCGTGAATAAATACCATGGAATATGTGACACAAACGCCACCAACGTTCCTCATCCATAGCCTGGCTCACAAGCCAGGTTACTGTACCAGTCCCACGCTACACTCAGACTAAAGTAGGC
Organism: Chionis minor; assembly: GCA_013398295.1. NCBI lineage: Eukaryota > Metazoa > Chordata > Aves > Charadriiformes > Chionidae > Chionis > Chionis minor. The sequence continues at coordinate 448,009 of VZSF01008371.1, read as the reverse complement.
TTCTTCTCTTCACTCCAAAGAACACCTTAGTTTGCTGAATAGTTCTTTGACAGACCGTGCTACTGCAGCCTATGCTGGGTGGTATCTTTTTGCTCACATGCGTTCATTCCAGCAAGCTTATCCAAGGAGCAAAGCACTGTAGGTTGTATGTTTTGTTAATGCAATCTGGACCCTTAGACAGTGTGGAAGCTTTGCACTGAAACAGTCTTTTTAAACATAATAACAATATGTAGTCACTGACTATTTCTGTCTCTACATGTAGTGTCAAATTTAATAAAAATGCAGTGATTTCAGGCAAGCACCTTCCCCAGAAATCTGATTCGATATTCATCTAATCATATCCCAACGTGTTTCATTGTCAAGCCACAACTGAAATCCGTGATCTTCACTCCTAAACCAGGAAAAGATATGCACTGGATTTGGGATTCCAGAGAGCCAAGGAAGCACAGATGTTGCCCTTGCTATGAAAGACTTGCTGCTGTTATGCCCCCCTGAAAATAATTCCAAATAACTTTTTGAGGATGTGTCTTGACAAAAGCAACTGGGGAAAAAATTATGCCCCAGAGAGGGAGTTAGAGGGATTCTGGTTGAGAGCTCTGTTGCGTACCTGGAATATGCTTTTCTTTCTATAATTTCGTTTTATTTTCAAGGTACTTTGGGTATTAAGTAAGAAATAGTAAGTTAGTAAGTAAGAAAAAGGAATAGAGCCTTTCAGTAATACACTGCAACTGAATAATGTATTCTTAATCAGTGTACTGCTTCAGCTATCTTTATCACTAAAAATATGCTACGTCTAAGCATGGGTATGTGGATACCCATGCGACTGGATATTTATTGCTATTTGATGGTGCAGCTTCAGTTACCACGTTGAGAAAAAACATGCAGAAACTGTTGCGATATAAAGGTGGCCCTTGGATCTGAGCTCTTTTATACCTTAAGCAAGCCCAGAGCCTTGATCAGTGGAGGATTTCCGTTGCTGATAAGTTTAATGAAAGTACAAGCTAAGCTTCTTATGCCAAACCCCAGCCTCTTTAGTAAAAAGTTGAAATCCTATAGTAATTTCTACTACTGGAGTTTGAGTAAGAACTTTCCATTTAAATGCATTGGTTTAGTAGCCTGGTAGCAGTTTTTAAAGTACTTTATCTGAATTCTACTACTTTTTCTTCAAACAAAAGATCTTGTTTTAGTTTTTCCTTTTTGCTACGTTTTGTGAACTTCTGTTTGTCCAGTTTTGATTGATCCAAAGCGTAAAATTTCTCTTTCTATTTCTTTTAAGAAGTTTTTTCCATGCTTTTAAAAAATCTTCAGGAGCTATGTATGTACTTAGATAACTCAGAAATAGATTCTCTTAGAACGTCTGTCTTGCCATGAGCTTGCTCCTAAGTAGAGGAAAAGTGGCTTTGACTCACTTGAAAAAAGGTTTGTGTCAGATGTTGCAAAGTTAGTGTTTGAGAACCTCACACTGTGCACGTACAACAGATTTCCACACTTTCCACAAAATTAGCCAGAGGTGCTTGCGGTGTCCCTGATGTGGATGGACACCACATCCCACTGGTGTGAGATAAACAGCTCTTGGGGGCTTTTCTCTGATGTACACATAATCAATTATGAAACATAGCTGAAACTTTTGGCCAATATATTTTACAGTTTGGTTAGTTTTCCTTTGGATATGTATAATTCATTGCCGATCTTAGTTTCTTAGCTTCTTCCCTTAGTATCTCTTATAACCCACTACTGAAGACAGGACAACAGACTTGAGGAATCTTTGCTCTGCCCTTCTGTGGCCACTGGTTTCTGTGTTGTATGACTGTTCCTTCCTCATCCTAAACAGTTGAAGTAACAGGACAATACGGAAGTCATTCTGCTGCAGATCTTGTGGTAGATAGCACATTCAAAATACAGATAGTAAAAGCTGGAGAAAGAAGGAAAGTGGAAAAGCATCAGTAGCTGAATTTTGAACCTCAAATCCAGTATAATTTAGTTCAAGATTCTAATTGAAGGCTTTGGCTTTATTTTGCGTTTTTGGAGTTGATATCTTGTCTCATTCTCACATGCATCATGACGTCATTTTACTCTTTAAAATGCTTTAAAGGTATTCAGACATTTTTGGTAAGATGAATATAGTACAACCAAGGAACAATACCTGTGTACGTTACGTTTCATAGTTTCATTTTCCCTGGGAATGTAAGCTAATGCAAGATCTAATACGTGTTTGTTTATGTGCTGTGCATGCTATGGCCTTGACATTCAAAAGCACTTTTGAAGGCTTCTTTTCAGCAGCAGTTTTGAGGGTGGAGAGCATCCGTCAGTCAGGCATACAAAGACTGTGGCTTGTCCTGATTTTTTTCTGATTGCACGAGCCTTGGCTACATGAGTTTGCAACTTGCTCCTCAAACATGACCTTTTCATATAAAAGTCAAAAAAGATACGTTTATCTGGAAGCAAACCACAAGTTTTATTTTAGTATGTATGCAGTGGGGAGCTGAGAAGTAGAATTGCAGCTTGTTGATGCTGTCAGAGATGAAGAACAGAAACTGTGAAGCACACTACAGGAGTTTTACATGAGCCTGTGGTTCTATGGCCGTCACTTCCATTTGATATGTATATATACTCAGGGTATAAAAAAGGCAGCAAGTATGTTCGCTCTGTAGCTTCCATGTGCTACAGCTCATCAGAAAGCCAATAATGCAGCCCTGGGAATAATGATGCACTGCACGTCCCACAGCCACCCGCAGAATACTCTGAAAGCAAGCAGCTCAGTTCATACAGATGTTTCTGTATCCGTGACGACCAAGGACTTCAACACACTTCTTTTGGGTTCCTCATCTAGAACTCTTTCCTCTCCATCCCTATAGAGGAAACTTATGGAGATAAAGCTGTAAGACTAGCCATAAGCTATCTTATGATCCCAATGCCCCATGCACATATGCTATCTTGTCCTGCCTGGAAATGCTTCTGTTCTGAGTGGTGGGTCCAGCCCTGACAGTTAATTTTACTTAACTGTGATATGTTTACTTCCCACTCAAGTGCTGCTAGCCACTTAGCAAAGTAAAACTTACCAATGGAACATATTATTCATTTATTACTCAGTGCCAGGGCTGGTTGGCATCCCTCCAACATAAATGTGATGGAACTATGGATTGTGTTACTGTATTTTTATACACTTCCTGCGGACCTGTACAATCTGACATTTCCACCAAGTCCTGATGGCACAGAGAAGAGATGTTTTCCAAAAGTGATGCCTTTTGAGGCATCATCACTTTGAGAGCTGTTTGATAATAATACCTTCCTTTGGCCTGACAATGTTGAAAAAGATTGAGAGCAACTGGAGATTAATAATGAATAATATCTGTCCAGTCTTGTGTTTTTATGATGACACTTCCAGATGGAAGTGCATCCTGTCCAGTGGGTTCAACTCAGCGAACATCTCAGCTCTGGTCTCAAGATAGATTACAATTGCATGTTATACAAAAATATTTTCCTTGATGCTTTTAATGTGTGGGCAGCCAATAAGAATAGACATAGAATTATATTTTATTTCTGAGAAAGACAACAAGAATGAATGAATGAACATGAAAAAATTATGAGACTGTTTTTAACACTAAATTAAACTTTTGCAACAAAGAGATTGTCCATAAAAACTGAAAGTGTCTGAGTTTGCGGAGTACAATAAATTCAGGTTAGAGGAACACATGTAAGTTACTGGTCGTCAGAGTTAGAAACCCTGGTCTGCAACTGGCTAGGGAATGTCACAGTCGAAGGAATATTAACAATTTTATCAATTCTCAAGTTTTATGTGAGACCACCAAACAAATCAGGATGAAAGACAACAAATAAACCTAGTCAAAGCAAATTTTGGAAGTGACATCTAAACCTGCATGATAGTGATGAATAAGAGAATTTGGTAGGCTGAACCTTGAAGAGGTATTAGGATCAAAAAGTATTAACACAGAGGCGATTGTGTAACAACAAGTGAAGAACATGAAAATGTGAGACATGATGCATGTGAGTATCTGAACAAGGATTGTGTCTCTGTCGAGTGATGCCTTCTCTATGTATCTCAGGCAGCCTGTTAACAGAGGCCTGATCAAAAGTTGCAATCAGAAACACAAAAAGAGGGAAGACAGAGCTTGGTTGATGAGAAGGAAATTCCAAGCGATGAATGTTATCAATTTTACCAACAGAAATGAGGAGACAAAAGTGAATTTGAAAAGCTTTATACAGGTTGTTTCTTTTTTGACAGAGTGTCTGAAAAGTGGTGAAGTTGAAATGACAAAAAAATATTTCCCAGAGCTTAAAGTGTTTTGTCTCATAGGCATTCTTTAGTTGACCTGGATGGTGACTTGTTGATTAATATATACTTAATGGCTAATAAAAGAGCAACTTCTGTAAGAAGTAAAATAAAATAAATATATATTCGAATTACCTCTAGAGAAACTACATGGCATTGGAAACTAAACACCCACTAATACGAAGTTGAACTTTGTGACTTTTTTTTTTCCCCATTATTTTTATAGCCAGATATGCAAAAGTCTGTTTTCTTGACATGAATTGAAGAGGTGTTATCAAAGCACCAGGATGCTCAGGAAATTTACAGTTTCTATGGTTGGTAAATAAGAAAGCAAGAAAGGACGATCAGTACAAAGGCTTTGATTGTATTTCCGACTTATGTAGACATAGGAGTAAAGGGCCTTGAAATGTTTATTATTAATTTTATGGGAAAGTTATATGAACTTGTGCATCGAACTAAAAAAATAATCTGGATTTATTTCAAACAGGGAGAACGTATGTTTTTCTTCTTTCTCACCTTCATATTCATTTTCTTTATTTCTAAATTGAAGATGAGAATGGAGTAATGCTGGTCCAACTAAGATCACTGCGTTGGCATTCGCTTCTGGTCTGGTTGCTTTCAACTTCAAGTTATGAAGAAAAACGTTGTTAAGTTGTTTTATAAATCAAGAAATGTAGGGAATTAAGTCAAAAGTGTACCATAAAATTTGTATTGGTCAAAGTCAGGATGCAGGTAAGAACAGTGAAGCATGGTTAGCTGGGTCTGAGAATCTAGCTATGATTTTTTGAGGTGAAGAAATATCTAATTATTACAAGTCTATACATCTATGGGAGTAGTCGAAACTGATCATTTTGTAAACTTAGAATTCTGGATGCGCACTTGCCCCCCCTTAATTAAAATCAGAAATACCAAACATATTTGCAATATCAAGGTTTAAGTAAAATATCAGTCACACTGCTGCTAGATCGAGCTGCTTTCTCTTTGTGATTCTTAAACAGGGACAGCTGTCAAGAAGTGGCCACATTTTGCATAAATAAAGTTTGTTTAGTTTGAGTCTTAGAAATGGATTAATTAACTGTACTGTAGATTTCTACTGCTAGAGGTGAGGCATGTATCTGTTCACCTAGTAAAATGTTATTCATTTTACCATTTGAGATGAAGATATGGATCCAGAATGTATAAAACCATGGATCTAAGCCAGTGAAAAGGAAAATGAAATATTTTCAAACCTTTCGACAGCTGCATTAGCATCAGTCATTTGGGAAGCTTTACATGAAGAGCTAAATGAAGAGGAACAATACCACTGAAAAATAACCTGTTCTGTGCAGACAAACTGGAGAAATAATTACTTGTACAGAAAAATCACAAGGATTGAATACTTTTTGAACGGTTAAATTAGTAACAAAGGGATAAGCAACCACAGAACTATTTTAAAGAAGTTTCTTTGAAACTTAAAGTGAGGTACAGTTTGCCAGGGAATTTTTATCAGGGGGTCAGACAAACAAGATAAGAGTCTGTAGGGTTTCTATGGCAGAAGTAAAGTTGTTTGCATGCAAGGGGCTCTTGGTGTATTTCTGAGGCCAAAATTAGGACACGTGGTAACTTGTGCTCTTTTCTCTTGAAAAAGTTTGAAAGAATAAATAGTCTATTATGAGAATCATATTATAGACAATGATAATAAATGTAAGCAACCAGATTTTTCTTCCGTAAAAGCGACCTGGCAGTTGTGAAACTCGATGTGGAAAAAAAAAAATTAATATACTCTTTCAAACACAGTCCTAGAGGAAGCTCCTTAGGTCTGTTGTTTCACAAAATCTCTCTTAGCCTGGTCCTTTCTGCGTAGCAGAAGTTGTTGCATTTATAGCCAGATTCTGTCACTGCTGCTGCTCCAGGGTGAGGTACCTTATGCTTCATGTGCAGAAGATGGCACGTGGCTCCTGGCTCCTAAATCTGGCTTTGGGGCTCTGTGATGCTGCTGATCTTTGAGCAGCCACTTACTGCGTGCTCTGGGCTGCTCCGCGTCTCTGCGCCTGCGGCTCACGAGTCTCTGTCCGGCACAGAGACAAGAGGGGGATTGGCAGGATTTTGTCTTTTGGAGAGACAGTGGCTCACCCCTCTGGCTGCCGTTCTCTAGCCGTGTTTAGCTTCTACTTTGGAAAAGAAAAATGCAGCCCAGCTCACGCCCTGTGAAAGCCTAAGAAACCCTGTGGAAATAAATAGGTAGGGGTGTAGAGTTGAGGTATTTGATCCGAGTAAATGCGGCAGAGCTGTACTACCCGCTGAGCTGGGGACAGAAGAGCTCTGTCTATTGGGACCTTATGAATTTCCTTGGCATAGCGAAGTGCAGACCGTAGGTAACGCCGTGATCCCATGATGGCTTCTGTGCGGTCACATCCGTATATTCTAAAGGAGTCATGGCAGTAAACTGGGCTGTGGGCAAAGCTTCCTCCCTGTGCCAAAGCTGGGCATGTGAAGGTGGGGGCACCGAGGGCTGCTGAAGGCGTTGCTCTCAAGTCCCTAATTTATCTGTTCCAGCAACACATTAATACAGTCAGTAGGGGGAAAGCAAGTGTTGCAGCAATGATTTACATGCTGTAAGAAGGGGTTTTCATAGGTTCCTTTTGCTTAGTCACCCGCAGGATGCTCATTTGTAAAGAACAAGTACAGAGTCTGATGCTTACTGCAGGTAAAATCTGTTCAGAAGCTATTAGCTACAGAAATCAAATATATTTCCATACCAGCCTCCCACAGCACAAGCACCCTTTTTTTTTCATGGACATCCAAATCCTCTTTTTTCCCCTGCGTGTAGAAAAATATTACAAAAACAAGCTCCTGAGTGGAGAATCTTTTCTCTCCCTGCAAACATCTGTATCTCTGTCTAGGGGTTTCTTTGGAGGAGGGGAGAACTAGGTGGTTTTTTTACCTACTGTTCAGCAAATAAAGCCAGTACAATCACCCTTTTGATTGTACTGTATCCATTTACAGTTTTTACACCTACAAGAGTTTTGTCTTTATGAAGTTTGTCAGCATTAATCCTCACGTGTAAAGAGCTTGAGTGACCAGTCTGAGAGGCAAAACATATTAAAGCATTGCAATAAAAGCATCCCGTCTTTAGGGAAGACCTCCAAACAAAACAAAAAAAACACCCTTAAACTCAGCAAAACCCCAGGAAATGGTCTGGCAGGGATACAAGCAGTGTGGGATTTGCCTCTTGTAGTCTGAACACCCTGTCTGGAGGCAGAAAGGCAGCTGGTGACTGGTTGACATGGACTTAGTCAGCCAGCAGTGTCTGCAGAGAAATGGTTGATGATGAAAAGATCTCCCTGCGAGGGAGGGAGAGTCGCGTAGAACTAAAAAGCAACAAAGCCTCCGGTTTCGAATTAAGATTATTTTCTCCTTGGGTTGACCTCTTACAGATGGGAAACTTTTCTGTTGCTGAGGGCCAAAGGTGTGGTCTGCATTTATTTGGCAGGACATAGAGCAATACCCAAAGTAGTGCGAAGGACAGTAAGAGGCAGTGGCAATGGCATGGGTATGTGATAGAGACTGCGTTTCTCATCTTGACTCCAGGGAAGTATTTTGGCTGGATTTTTCTGTCTCTGGAAAACAGGTAACTGATGTCTGACCGCAATTAACTTGGAATAGCATGCCCAGGTCTCTCAGGCTCGTTTGAAAGTCCCAGCCTGCAATGAGCTCTCTGTCTCAGCTCAGGATGTATCACATACGGTGAATAAGCCTCCTCCCTTCCCTCTCTTTGCTCTGGCCAAGGAGATACTCCTTTGGGAAAGGCCTAGCTCTGTGTTTAGAAATTACTTAGCAAAGTGGGATACTCTCTTCAGTCGTATTTCCTGAATAAATCAGCTTAAATCCTTAACAATATAAACTATGTAAGTTCCTACCAACCGGTATGATTGTAGGCATACTTGGCAAGAGTATCCTATCCCCTCAAAGGCTCAGTGAGGGAATAGGGGCTGGCTGTCCTGGGTGCTGGCAGGGACCAGAAAGCTATTTCCACACCTGCATTAGAATAGCAAGGATGGAGCTGCTCACATGAGCACAACTGCTCTGCTTTCACAGAAGAGATGCAATTAATGCTTTTTAATGGAAATGAAATTCTATAGCAGCTGGTGATCCAAAATGCTGACCAAAAAAATGGACTCTAATGAACTGTGCAATCCTCTTAATTTAGTTAGTTTACATAATTACATTTCTACCTCCTACTCAGCTCAATAATTGCACGGATGCCCTATCTTGAAAACCCATCTTTGCGCCTTAATGGAAAGGTTTAAATTATGCTGACCCACTATGCTAATAATAGTGATCAATAGTACTACTTCATCGCTGTTTATTTTTGAAGTACGATCCATGTTGTTGTGTTATCATCACTGTAATTGGGATCTACAGTTATAGTCAGCTCTTCCAGGTGTTGCAGAGATGGGGAGGATTGTTTCCGTTCTGACTGCTCGGGACAGATAGAGTTTTGTTTTCTTCCCTTTTTCTTTTGCCTCACGAGTGTTTGAGAAATCAATGAGCAATCCCCTGTTGTTCTGTAAATGATCCCTCGGTAACAGCTTAAGTTTACAAAACAGTAGCTTGAGGACAGCCAACTGGTGAGAGCAGCTCTTCTCATGCCACACATTAAATCAATGGAAGGTCGCTGGTCTACACCAGCTGGCTATCCAGCCTTATAAATCTACTGATGCATCTGTCTACCTGGGATCAGGTAGATCTCGTGTCAGGTCTATGACCAAGGTCAGTGCACCAGTACAGACAGTAGTTTTGTCTTTAAGAAGGACAAGATCACAAAGTCATCCCTCCTGTTCAAGAAAAAAGCTCTCTACTCTTGACCTTGGACATGTGGGGTTTTTTTCAGGCTGTATCAAGACCAACGATTAAAATATGGAATCTAAAGGGCACTTATGAACCTGCAGACCTAATGGACTCTGCAGGAGATGTTTATAATTGCATGTCATCTTGAACCACTCTGCATATATTACTGGTCTTGTTGCCTTTAAAAACACCACCACCCACTTTGTTCAAGCAACAGACACTAAGCAATGGTAAGCACACAGACCGGGATCACACAGGCTACAGTAACTTTGTCTATTTGTTTAATTTATAAATGGAAGAGATTCTATTATTTTTAGTGTTCCAAGGCTTTGAAAAACTAGACATATAATAATTGTGTTACAAAACAGAAGCTGTTGAGCTTAAACCCCAGAAGGGTTTTTCCTTGGTGTTGTTTTGCTTTATTATCCCTGCTCATCCTGCAATGTTATTGGAGTTATCACTCTAAAGGAAGCCAGGAGAAAATCCAGCTAATGTTGAATCAGTATACTATAATTCCTATCAAATCCTCTTCATATTGATGATACCTGTTTCACTGCAACTGAAGGTTCATTTTGCTGCCCTTGTTTTGCTGTTGCCCCTCTGTTATTCCGGGGTTATTTCAAGTCCCTCCCTTTTAACTTCTTCACCCAGAGCTGAGCTGAGGTTTTCACTATGCGTGGTGATCCAGACAAAGGTATCTGCCAGAAATTCTGTCAACTTTCTTCTCAGATATATCTGTAGTCACCTGGGCAGACTGGACAATGGTTTGTGTTCACACTCATTGCCCATGAAAGTAGATACATCTGTAACACACAGAACTTTCATCAACTTAAAACAGGGCTTGTTGGGATATTGTGAAACACTCTGGCAAATTACTTGCTGCCACAGCAAAGCTATTGAGATCTGGAGTTTGGAGTCCTTTGACAGTTTTCTTTACCAAAATTTTCTTTTATTTGAACAAATCCATTGGTCCCCACAGGGTGGTAATGATGCTACCATTCCTTGGGTGACCATGAACTTCCACCATCAGACAGCTCAAGTATTTTTTGAACTGTGAAGTTGGGATATCAAACCTAACTGCAAATGGAGGCTTTCTAGTTTCAAAAGAAAAAATGTTTTAAGCAAGCTCTGGAACAGTCCAAGGTAGCTACAGACAATGACAAGTCACTTTTCTGGGAGAAGAAAAGCACAGTATTATTTGAAGGCATGAGGAACAGGCATGGCTCGTGATTTGAAAAACAACTGCCTCAAGACATCACAGGAAAACCAACGGCTTTTTTCAGTGGATGGAGAAGAACATGAGTGAGCTTTTCTCTATCCTTTTGTGGTGTGACCACACAGTGAAATGTCTGCTTCTACACAAATGGTAATTCCTCAGCTTTGAAGTATTAAGTATTTGGCCAAATCGCAGGAAAGGCAGAACATCTCAGGGGCCCACCTTACTGGTGCAAATGCCTGGAACCAGCCTCAGAAAAGCTTCTGTGAACACTGTGAAACGAAGCAGCTGCAAAAGCTGCCCCAGCTATGTCAGATCATCAGAAATATGCAAAACATCTGGTTTCAAGGGAAAACAAAAAAAAAAATATTGTCCTCATTAGTAAATGCAGCTTTGGTGATATGAAGAGGCTTGTGTTGACTTATTTTTTAGATGGATTTGGTTTCGCAGAATGTGTGCTTGAATGCTAAAAAAAGCATCGGGTTTCTCCAGAGTGCATAATTTTTGCAGGTTTTATATGTATTTCAGGCTGATGATCTCCTGATTATACCGTGTCCTTTTGCTGCAGAAGTTGTTGATCTTTGCAGGAAAAAAAAGAAAAGACTGAAATGCAGAAACTGTAGTGCTGTTATTTTGTGGTGACAGGAAAGATGCACCAGCATGCAGGTTTATTCTTATGTGACACATAATTGCTCAGAAACTATTTTTGAAACTGAGCTGAAAGAAATCACAAGGAGGGCACAGAGAAGCTGTCGTTTGACAAACCTGCTTGGGTGTCGGGCAGGGAAAGTTGAGGGGTGTACGGACCATGCTGCAGCTACCGAGGCAGGAGGAGAAGAAGGGAGCAGAGCATCGCCTGCCCGCTCTGCTTGGCTGGCGTTAGTGACTGCCTCACCCTGCCTGCAACCTCCACTGCTTCCCCACTGCAGCACGTAATGGGCTCACGGAGAAATTCTGGCTGAGGAAAAGCTGTCTGGATGCTCAGTAGACCCATCTCATTGCTTTTTACTGCAGTTTGCTGACACTCCAGGCATTTATAAACCTCCATAATGCCAGACATTGCCTCTACTTATAAGCCTTCCACCGCTAATGTTCTTAGACCATCATGACTGCAGCAACATTATCCCGCTATATAATTTGTGTTCGCAGTGCTTTGTGCCAACAGTTGCTTGTGCTGCTGGCCGTCTAAACCAGGAGGTTTAGACTAATGGCCTTTTAAAAACCAGGCACAGAAGCGTCCCTGTGTCTGTCTTTATTCTGGGCTCCCCAGGCACTCCGTATAGTGATCCTGTGCCGCTGCTGCACTGAACTGACAGCCACCTCCAGAAGTGAAGACAGCAAGTCTGGGGGACGAGCCGCTCTCATATGCTGACTCCTGATATATTGTCCTCCAGAGGGGAGAGGGCACAAGGCCACTTGCTTGTGCCGGTTCCCTCTGCCGGATGAGCTGGTGGCACCGCTTTATTAGCTGTCTGTGTTTGTGGAGCACAAGGCCACGGGTTCTGCTGACGATTCTGCATGTGTACTCTTGGGCAATGTACACATTACGTTATCCTTCCACTGAAGTCCCCCAACCCAGATTTCTTTGTTTATCCTTTGCTGTGCGCAGCTCTCAGAGAAGTGAAGCATACTCTTTTCTTTTACGCTTAAGAAACACTTTTCAGCTTGTCATCTCAATCAAGCATCCCTTACATTGTGTTCCCTATTTCCTGCGCAAACAGCTGATGTGCAGCTCCAGGTAGGCAGGATTCAAGGGCATCTACTTTATTTCTCACACGCTGGATATTGCAGCTGGGATGAAAGGGTGAGGGGTCTGGCGGCCCCTCCTTCAGTGAGAACTGATAATGCCTGAGTGAGATTATTTCTTTGTCTTATATTCCATGAGTATCTGACACGACAGTCAAATGTCCTTCATGCAGCCCCTTTAGCGCTCATCAGAGTAAAATACGTTCCCTCACCAAATGACAGTTACAGCTGGATGTTCAGGCTTATGTCTGCTCTGGAGAGTGAAGAGCTTCAACCCCAAGAGTCGTCCATCACGAAAGAGTTTCTCATGGAAAACCTCATTTTCCTTCGACTCCCCTAGGGTGTGCTGGTGAGAAAGGAAGGATTTCGAATAACTGTTGATATGATACTTAAAGAGAAAAGATTTTGTCTTGCATTATGGTTTGCGTTGGTTTTGCTTTAAGTCCAGCCTAGTACGCCAAGTCCCTTTAAGCAATCCTAGATTGCTTTAGGGCAAGTACAAAGTAGGCAGAGTGCACTGCTGCTGCTGTGCCACTCGCACAGTTCTCCCCTCCTTTTCACCCAGAGAAGCAAAACCGTAGTTTAGACTGAGAGCTGCAGTTCTTGAACTGCAATGTGGTACAAAGGACGGTACCTTTGCCAGAGATCTGACACTCACAGGGGAAGCTTATTTCATGGGCCGCGTTGGTAACCATGCTGATTTCGCAGATGTCAAACAAATAACGTGTCCTGTTTCCTAATAGTAAGCTCCATTAAAATATGATTAGCCTTTGTAAGAAGATGCCATCAGAAGTGTTACCTTTAAAACATATGTGCAGGTCTTGTATGTTCAGTCAACCATGATAAACTATCATCTTGGAGTTCACCTGGCAGCACGCAAGCTAAACAAACGTGTTTTTACATAAGGCACAAAAACTCTGTGATGTCCTAAAACACAAAATTATCACTTTTATCCCTGAAGGTTGACTGTTGCTTAAAATTTCAAGTTATTGAGTTTTATACGCTTTGCAGTACAGTTTATTCACTTAGTCACTTTGTAAATTTTCAAATACAATATCAGAATATGTTCAAGGATACTATGGAAACAGACTGATTCAATTTAAAGAGCGAGCAACTAATCCTCGTAGAGCTATGCTTCTATAATTACATACTTACAGTTTTGGAAAATCACAAGTAAACCTGGGGAAAAATGTTTAGTTAATGTGAATTACTCTAATTTATCATCGGTATTAGGATAGTCCCTAGAAACTCTGAATGATAGGTGATAACTTACTGTGCAATGTAATGTCCTACAGAAAATAACAAGAGAATGGCCTTCCAAAATAGCTTGTTTTCTACATAGCCAAGACTCAAAGAAAGATGGATGAAAAAGCATTCCCTTATCCACTTTCAAATATTCCACTGAGACAGAGAAATGAAGTGACTTGACCAGAGACATTAAGGAAATCTGAGGAAGAACTTGCAACTGAGCTGAAGGAGTTTCAGCAATTTTCTACCGCAACTGTTTTGTATTGCAAAATTGGGTTTTCTATATATGTATTTTTTCCTCATAATAAGGATCTCCTTTCCACGTTTTTTTCTATGAATTAAAAATTGAAAAAGCTGACATAATTAATTTTTCAGATAAAATATTGCAGTTTTCAGACACCGTTCTTGAAAAACTGACAGAAAAAAATATAAAAACTTATTTTATGTTGTCAAAATTATTTGCAAAAAATTCCTATTCTTCAATTAGCTCTGGTGTTGAGGTGTGATTTCAGTAATTACCAGGCCATCTGTATGCTCCCTGAAAAGTTGCCACAATTGCTTCAACAGCACTGTCCATCCAAAAGCAAGAATGGCTCAAACTCATTTCCTGAAATGACAGTGAATATTCGTGGAGTTGTTGCTGTGCAGTCTGGGAGAAATACCATGCCTGGAAGGTTATATTTCTATTTCTTTTTTAATCTAGGTTGAACATGTAATTGTGGAATATGTAGTCCACTAGGGGAGAGAAAAAAATCAACCCTTTACCTTATAATTAGCAACAAATACCTACAGTGGCCTAGGGAAGAAACCACTGTGCCAAGCTTTTATGCCAGGAGAGGTTCTGGCACAGGGACAATTCCCTGAGAGAAGACAATGTGAATTTAAAAAAAAAAAAACAACCTATTTGTATCTCCTAGACTAGGCTTTCTCCTTGTATAATTTAGGATATGTCAAAGACTGCGGTAACCCAGTTTCTTGGCATGCAGATGAGCTATTCTGGAGAGCGCAGACGAGTGATGGTACAGCAGAGCCATGCACCTCCTAAGGCTCTGGACCACTGAAGACGGAGCGATGAACAGCTATGTTGGCTTTGTGCTGTTCAGCATTTGACCCGTTGCTGAAGGGATTTCTGCAGAAGATGGCTTTATAGCCTCTTTGCGCAAGAGAAATGGCACAACAGGGGCTGGAATACAACTGAGAACTGGGCCAACAGTGGCCTGGAGCACTTCAAGACAGAAACTGTCTGGGTTTATGCTTATATACAGCTGTTTCTTGTAGCTCTGGGAGTTATAAAACGTGCTCTGCTTTTGCTGTCAAAGACCCTAATTTAAAACCGTATTCTTTAGGAACTGTAGAGGCTGTAAAAAAAAAAAACCAAAAAAACAACAAAACACCCAAAAAGCCAGTCTAGGAGAAAGTAGTTTGTGTCCATTTGCTTCTCTCATCAAGTTAATAACTCATTCTTGTAGTTCAAAATGACACAGCATCTCAGAGATCATAGCAAATAAGGATTTAAATGACTAGCTACAAGATAGTGGGCTGCAGCTTGTAATGCAATCATTCACCTTTAATAGGGTATAGAAGAAAAGTTCTTTGGAATTATAGGGCTTTCCTGCGCTCTTGAAAAATCATGGGCAATGCTCCTACGTAAAATTAATGTAAAAAAAAGAGGGTTTTTTTGCTTTTTCAAGAAAAGTATTTTGCGGGCACAAAATGATCATGAAGTATTTCCGTTCTTTTAATCAACTTACGCTTTATGTAAAAATATAGCCTGCCTTTGGGCCGGTCATCTAGGAAATTGCAGAAACTGGTGGTGTAGTAAAATCCTAACACAAAAAGAGTCAGGAGGGCAAACCTACAAGTTTATACAAATTTCCATACTGCTAACGCACTTGAGAGTCAGTTCTTCACCAGGAAAAGATGAGGGTTTAAGCAAAATTGAAGCTCTTGCCTGAAGACTGCCTAAACCCATGTATATCCTGACAGGAATGAGCAGTTCCATTTTCTTCCAGCTTCCTCGGTGCTGTTGCCTATGAGATCAGCATCCCTCTGTAAGCTGAAATAGTGGTACAGGGCTCTCCAGGGGAAGCCAGTCTCTCACTGTGTCCTCACTCTGCAGCTCTTCTTGGTTTTTCTGTACTGACAGCTCCTCACAGCTGTGGACATGGTGTTTCTTGACCACCTCACTGGTTTGAGATGCGTTTCTTCGCTTTTCTGCATTTCAAGGTAGCCTAGTAGAGAATTCTTTTTATTTTGTCACTCTCAGCAGAATTAGGTAGCTGGCTCTTTTCTGAGATGAAGGGGACAAATCCAGAATATCTTTCAACAGTAGGTGAAGTCCCATAACCAAAACTGAAAGGGAAAACGGTCCTTAAAAAGACTGCTGAGTTTCTTAATGTTGGGAAAGATTGCAATATTTTTGTTACTGCCTATTTAACTTAAAATGACTATCAGCAAGACTAGTTTAGACCAAAGGAGGTGTCGATAAAGATTCAAATAGTTCATCTATCATGTTGGGTCTTGTAGTGAACACTGCTAAGGCCATTCTGAGCTTAGAAACAGAAACCGGAGCGACTTTTGGTGTCTCTGTTATTCCTATGAGCCACAAGATGTAACAAGCAAACAAAGCCACCAGTAATGCTTTCATTACTTTAAATATGAAGGGACAGGAGACACAATTTAGGTAGTTTAACATAGCACATCCAAGTCAGCTTTAAATATCTTAGAAGCTGCTGTAACTTAGGTGTTTATGTTTTCATTGCTTACCTCAATTAACACAGTGATTGGCTGTAGAAAGCACTACAGCTGGCACAGCTTTGAGGAACATATGTTAAGAAAACATCAGTTTGCCTGGAAGCTGATTTTAATGGGGTAGTTTTGTGGCTGATAGCAAAACGGGGAAAAGATTCAGAGCTTTCTTCTTTCGGCTATTTTTTGAATTGCAAACCAAATTTCCTTTTCTTGCTTTCTGAAAGGTAGATAGAAGCCTCTGATATTGCAGAGGAAAAAGGAATTTAATAAGATCACTTAATGCTCTCTGTTAAAGTAAGGGAAAGGTTGTAGCGTTTCTATTTTTTTGTCAGGGCTGTAAGGAAAGACTTAAGAAGAGAGGATAAGACAGGTGAGAGGAAAACCAAAAGAAGCAGAAAACTATACGGTTAATATACCTACCTACAAGTAAAGAGAAGCGAACGCTTTTTCTCAGTAAAAGGCAAAGGGTGACGACTGAAGCCTTAGATGTGATAAACTGAAGCCACTTCAGTAAAATATGTGGAGAAAACAGTGTTATTTATGTGGAGGTAAAAGAAACGGGAATGTCATTTATCAGTAATTTGTGGAATAGGCAGGTCATCTTTGTCTATGTTAGCCTAGCCCATGATCAGATATTTCATCTTTCTGAGGAGTAGGTTTAATCTGTAAATCAGAGAAGCAGAGGAGGTACCAGCCCTTACTAGGAGGTGTGTTTCTCACTCAGGAATGTGGAAGACAGGGACTTTTTTGGGGAGCTTGTTTCTTCACACACACACACCCCCCCCAATTAAGTATCTGTCCTTAAAAGCAGCCTCTGGTTGAAAACCACTCACCTCAGGTGTGGGCTTTGATCTTTCTGATGGCAGAGCATGAACTGCCAGCCTGCTCGATTCTGTAGTTGCAAAAATGTGGCACTCTGGTTTAAAACAACAAAAGATACTCCATCAATTACTATTCATCACCAAGTAAGTGGTTGTGCTACAATGTGTGCCAGAGCTGGGGACCCAACTAGTTGTTATAAAAAATAATGTCTTCTAGTTTTAATTCCAGAACCTTGAGTTTAGGGGTTTTTTTGAGTTGTAGCCATATGTTAAGCCCTCTTTCAGCTTGGAGAATGATCCAAAAAGTACCTGCCTGAAAAAAAAGAGATTCAAGGGTATAAAACTTCTCCAAATATGTTGTGTTTGGACATTACTATTCAGTATGGAAAATGCGCAGAATGCATGTGAGTAGCCCTGCTTTGCAGTCATTTGTGCAGGGTAAGAGAGGGAATACTGTGTTCCTGGGCTTCATTTATTTTCTAGAAGGATCCTGGGTTTTGGGAAGTATTTGCTGATCCTACTGGCAGTGCAATCAGAAATAGACAGTGACTGATTCAATTAAATGATAAAAATCTATTACCACCATGCCGAAAATTCTACTCGAGGTAAACAGCACACTGAGAAAGTGGCAGATGGATAGCTGTCATTTCTGCCTTTGGCAGGTGCAGCTGGGCCTGATGTAAGGCAGTACCAAGGGGTGGCAACATCAAGGGGGAAAGTAATTTATTCTTCTTAAACACCTGAAAGGCCAAAATTTCAAAAGCCAAAAGTGTGATCTCTGCAGTTTCTCAGCTTGCTTCAGAAGTTCTAAGGTAATTTCCAGTCTGCATATCTTCCTTTGATGATTTTTTGTCTGTGAAAACTGACCATTATAGGGACAATGAATAGATGGAGCTCACCAACATGGGGCTGGAAAGACACTTTCCTTCTTCCTACGTGGTGTGGAGTCCACAGGCCGGTGCTGTACTCTAGTACACTTCAGATTTACTGACAAATTTTTCTCTTCAAACAGGAGAAAGAAAAATAATCCTGACAAATCTAGGATAAGCTTAAGATTGTAGTTAGGCAAAATAAAACATTGAAAATATACAGGTCCAAACTTCAGACAAGCAAGAAAAAAGGAGGATTGCCAAAGTTGATGAGTCTAAACGAAATAGCCTTTGTTAATCTATAAAATGTTTCTAATACTGGTAGGATATGAGGTGGTGGGTAGAGGCTGAGCTGCTCCTTTGCTGATGTGAGGACGTTATTGCTTCTCAACATCTCATAAAGATTGTCAATTAGATGAACATACTTAAAAGATTTTAATGAAAGATGACACTTGTCACTTTCTGGCTGCAATCTAATATTATTTCTTTAAAATATTTTTGTCGAAGGTCAGTGTTGCAGTTAACTTTACCTGTTTATTTTAACTTCCCCTTCTGAATAAATTTGACAGTGTACATATTTTTCTTTTAGAAATAAAGCTTGTCCCCTGAAGAAGAGAAAAAAATATAATCACTGCAGTAAAATTATAATAACAGAAAGGTGTAAGTTGACAAAATACTGTGGAGATTTGGGCATGCATTTATCAATAGGACTTGATTAGCTTAATCCCCTTCCATTCCAATGCTTTTAGAACTTTCGTATTAATGTAACCTCAGATTGATTTGATATGCATATAGCATATATATATATATATATGCATGCATATAGCTGGCTGAGAAACCCACGGTATCTGTTGGAATTAATTTTCCAAAGGTGGTACTCTAAGGGTGCTTGAGTGTTTTATTTTAGCTGCAAAGTGGTTAAGAAAGGTTGAACCACAAAGAAATTAATAAGTAGAGTAAATCAGTGGGAGATTTTTACACCAGCTGAAGTGAAATTTGACCCTTTGGGAGAGTTCAGGAGAGCCAGAGATATCTGTTCCTTCAGGCTGTTTGTGGAGAAATAGCAGTGATCAGCTCCAGCTGTCTCTCTCACTAAAGGCAATTACAGATGTACTCCCCACACTTGACATCTCATTTTCTAAGTCTGGAAAGTTAGGATAGCGTTTAGCTCATTATCCCCTAGTGGCGTCGTATGTATCATTTTTTAGGTTTTAACAAAAGTTAACTATAAAGCCGTAACACATGCTGAACCTCTCTAGTGCAAGGAAACAAAAATTGATTTTGACAGTTCTCGCAGCTGCTATATTTTAATATACTGGGATAAACAGGACGGTAGCCTATATGAGCATTAAGGGGAAAAAAAGTTGGTGTATACAAGGAAGTACAGGATAACATAGCTTTATAAGTTTATTACAGTCATTCATGAAGGAACCTGTCGGGATTGGTGTCTTGTGCTAGACACGGTGTACAAAGAACATCAAGAAGGAGGGATGTCTTGATAAGAAGTGATCCCCCTGTCTAAGTCATATTGGCAAGAGAGAGGAGACAAAAGGAGAATTCCCTTGGTGCATACTATTCAGTTCTTCATTTTTTTCCCTTTATTAATTCTCCTCTTCCCTGTCACACCATGTTTTTCCCCAAAGAATAACACAAATCTGACATAGTCACACACGTACTCATTCTATTCCTGAAAATGGTGTGATGTTATTATTCACAATTTCTGGAAAAAAATCCAAAGGGTGTTATTTTCTTCTTTTATGTCCCCATCCTGGCTTTTTGTTTCCTCTGCAACTCAGAAAACTTAAAAAAAAGTTGTAATTTTAGAATACCTTAGTAGAAAGCTCACCTAGTCCCAGAAGAAGACCTGGAAAAAGGAATGTGTAGGAAGAAAAGTAGATGTGTAGGCTAAAAATTAGAATAAAGAAAAGAAACTGGAATACATTTGGGACCTTCTTAAAACTTCCCTTAAACAGAAACTTTTCACTAGATTACAAAAAACTTCAGGTCAGTTTGGTAAGGATTTTAAAGCTTATTTTCTGGTTCTGGTGATACGGAGATACAGCAAAGCTATCTTCCTATTCTGACAGCTGGAGTTTCTACCCAAACTTAAAGGGAAAAGATTGGAAAGTGTCATGGAAAAACTTCTGCATATGAGACTCCCAATATACTTAGGTGAAGCTAAGAGGATTTCTTGTAGCTTCACTGTAAAGGGTGACAGTGATGTTTGAGACTGTAGCATAAAAATGTTCTTTTTGTGGATGAGTATCTATAGCTGGGAACAAAGCGTGGCTGTGTGAAAAGCTTGATCCGGTGTTATGAATGAAGCAGAGTTGGGAACTTTGATTCATTTAATTGATGTAGGAGTGAGTAATTAGGATGAAACCTTTGATTAATAGGCTTACGTGAGAATGGTAAGTTTTGTTACCTGCCCTGTGATGTTCTCAAGCCCTAGCACACATGGAATTTTTTTTTCCCATTGGAAATAGTAAAAGCTGAGGTAAATTCTGGATACCAAATGTTCATCTATACCTAAACTGTTCAAAACCCCTGCTTTCCCTGACAACTTCTGCAATGCTCATTTGATTTACAAGTATAGGAATACAGTAAAAGAAGAGGAGGAAAAAAATCCAACAGAATATCTGAACAATTCCTGTATATGCTGAGGAGTTCCTGCCCTAGCTGCACTGTTTGTGCACACACAGATTTCATCAAAATGCTTCATTTTTAACATTGAAATGAATCTGTCAGCAAGTTTGTAGTCTCTCGTGCCAGCCTGCTATACACCTCAGGGACTCCACTGTGACTGAGACCCTGCCTCCTATGGACTGCATTGGTAGAACAGGAACCAGGAGGTGTTGCTGTGTGTCTGTATTACTCTGAATTACAGAGGATTTTTGCTCATGGATTCTTGTGTTCCCACCAGAATCTTTTCTGGGCCTTCTGCTGCTGGTTCAACGCTTCTTGGAAGCAACTCCTTGATGAGGGTTCCAGTCTTAAATACAGCGTAAGCTCAAATGCTTCTTTTTTGGAAGAGTTTTATATTGTGTTTGCTTTAGGTGTATCTCACCTAAGTGTTTTTCAATAATGCACTGTTTTTACTGTTATTTGAATAACCTTCCTTCTGGAATGTGTGTGTCATTTCTGCACGAAATGGACGTAATTCAGCAATGATGATAAGAGCTTATGATTGGGGTTTTGACAATCAAATAGGGGTGAAGGCACCTCTGAAAGAGCACCACAAGGCTTTGAGATCTTGTAATCTGTTCTGGAATACCAGGCAACATCTTCTGTGGCATGTAATGGAAGTGTGATCAGGACAAAGACATCAAGGCTTTTTATGTCAACTGATTTGTGGATGTCAAGGTTTCTGCTCAGTCTGAGCAATAGCAAACATGTTAATAGCTTTAATTTAATCTCACACAGTTCAAATTGCCTCCAAAATTAGTAGTTAATTCTCATATATGTTAAATAAATCCTCTGTATCATGATGAACTTTTTATCAACCAGAAATGTTAAATTGCAAAAACACGGGGAAACTAGAATAACAGAGCTGAGACTGAGGAAACACATCCTTCAATTAGTTTATTCATGCATGTACTGCTTTTCTACTAATATGTTATTGACTGAAAAATATTTTTCCCTGGAGGTTATTCTACACCTCAGTGAAGTTGTTCATGAGTCATAGATTAAAGAATGAATGAGCAGCAATGTTCATACCACTCTTGATGTATGGATCAGTTACTAGCAATACAGTTTTGTCTATGTCAATATCACCACTTTAACTAATGTCAAAACTGTATGTTATCCCAGTCGGTATAGGTGAAACAAACAACATCGATAAACATGCAGCATTTTTTTTTTTTTATTTTTTTCCTGAAGACCTTGGAAGAGATTGCACAGAAATGGATGTAACATCCTCCTGGAAATTCAGCAACACTGTCTCCTGGTTAGCTGGTTCTAGTTTTATTGGCTGAGAAAAAGTTTTTAGCACAGACAGTAAAGCGATACTGTTGAATACTAGGTACTGGGCTTTTCTCAGTTGATGTATGCTTTCTGTTTGCATAGCATAAGTGAAATCAGAAAATCAAAACAAGAAACCACAGCGTAGGATGTCTATGACCATCTTAGTCATGCCACAAAAGCCAAGTACATCTTCAGTAGGAAATGGTTTTTGCACAGAGCTGTTCAGCACTGAATGGCACACCAAGTCTTGAAATGGCAGCTACATAGATCTTCATGCCTTTTCAATGCTTATTATTGAATGTCCCATCTTAGTTTTCCCTCCAGATCATGCTTCCAGTGTCCACACAGGCTGCACATCAGCTCTCAGTTACCTCTTCTGTTAGCACCTCTTTCTCAGTGACTCCACTGCAGTAACCACTACTTTCATCCCCTCCCGTCACCTTTGCCTTTGTACTGAGCAGAGACTTTGATCTGGGTGGTGGGTGGAACTCGTTCTCCGTCTCCCAGAGAAATCTAGTTCCCTCACAAGGAAAGACGTAGCCCTTTAACAAGGCATTTCCTCCACATAACCAAGAAAGACGTGTTATTCCTACTCATGTAGAAATGACTTCAGCCTCCCATGAGAGTGATTTCATATTAGAACCTCTCCAGATATGCGAGGAACAGCAGTTTTCCAGACATTTAGAGATTTTGTTTTCCTGTGTGTAGATCTTACTGTGCTATGTGCCATGGTATCTGATGAAGTTCACACAGCAAGTGCCTGAACATCCTTAGAATTCTACCTACATCTGAGAACTTGATTGTATCAGTTTTTGGGTTTCATCTCTAGAACTTGTCAGATGCTCTGGATATACCTGCTAAATTAAGATAGTTCAGACTCTTGTGTTCACAGAGTTCTGCATGAAAGGCAGCAAGCAGTGTTCAGTGATATGGCTGGCCAGCAGATGATAACCAGCAGCTGCTATTCCCATGGGTGACATTGCTGTCTTGAAGGGATATAATTTGAAGCATTGATATTCAATGGGAAGGAGGAGGATGGAAATCAGTAATGCTGAAAAGAAGAGCTAGAAATAGCCAGCAGTAAATTAGATCTGATTTTGTAGGATGATATGTTGGGGAACAAACTTTAATGCTTTAAGACCTTCTTCTGCATCCCTAGCTGCACTCTCTTTGGTTGTTGTATTTGTTCGTCTTTTCTGCACCATTTTTCTTCTTTCTCTTCTCTTCTTGTCTTCTTCCCCCTTTTTGTCCCTAAAGACATAGTGTTGCAGCCACTAGCAGTGCCTGATCTAAGGCTACCATAGCACAGTGAACTGTTTAATTCCCCTAGACGTTTCCCTATGGCAACTATCCATAAAAATCTGTTTTGCTGAGGGCAATTCCTGTCATCTAATAAAGAATTGTAACAGGAAATCTTATTTAAGGTAAGAAGGCTGTGGACTTCCCATATCATAACCGTGATGCTATAACTCATTTTGATTATCCCAGATTTTTAGTTCTTCTCTGAGATGATTTCTCCTGCCTGGCCATTATTTGAACAGAATAAGTTCTCATATTCTCCCACCAATGAAGTGAGTTAGTCTGTTAAAGAAATCTCTGTATCTCCTGAGCTACGCTCAACAGCGATGTAACTTAAGGCTGTTAATTTCATTCAACCTTAGGGTAAGAAAAAACAGGCTATGATTGTTTTAAAAATTTTGTTTCTGTTTCTCTTCTTGAGTCATGTGATGAGTGCTAACATGATGTCATATTGAAATTTATGCATGTTAATGCACATCAGGGGCTTTGTGAAGAACTGCTTGGTTCATGCAGTTAAGGAATCATGGATTTGGATAGATTGTTCTTTGCAGTTTGTTTTTAGCAAAAATTAACTTTGTGGAAGCTGAAATACCATAGGAATAAATGCTACAGTGTTTATTGCATTATAAATTCATCTATATACTTTTATGTGGAAAGTTCATAGGTATTTTTCTTCAATTGGGTAAGGGAAACAAAACCAAAATTGTTTCTTTCCTTCTGGCCAGAGAATAATCTTGAAACAAATATGATGTTATAGAAAACATAATTGTCCCTCAAACATTGTTAAAATAACCTCAGAGTCTCTTAGGTTTTTACAGAGACTCAGACTACAAAGTCAGGAGTGAAGGATTCTACCCCTTCAGTCTATAGATAAAATATATCCCAGTTGGCATGGTTTTCCTTGCTTACAACCTAAGCTTTTGAAATGAGGTAACTACCGGAAAGTCTCTGGATGTGTGTGNCCCCCCCCCCCCCCCAGCCAAAAACCCCAAACTTTTAGCTTTTGCAATTGTAAAGAAAGGCTTGAAAATGTAGACCAGGCATGATGAAAACCAGCTTCCCGAGCCTGAAGACAACTGAAATGCAGCTTTGAGAAGCACAGCACGTTTCCCAGGCAAGACAACTAATACAGGAGGCTTTTCCAATGATCTGTTGTTAGTGCAACTTAAAAGATGAGGGACCATCTGTGATATGAAACTGTAAGACAAACAACCAGGTGGGAAGAACGGAACAGGTCAGTAATGCCGTGAAAGTGGAAATGGAAGTTGATAATGAGGGCCAGAGACTCCTGCTTGGAGCTGAGTGCCCAACGTTTTACTCTCTGCTTGTAGATGGATTATTGCTACCCCTTGCCATGGGCAGGGCAAGACTGGAAGACCATTTAGGGTTGGCAACTGAGGCCAGCTGTGCTTTAGCATACTGGATTGTCAGGGTATTGATTTCTCCGAACTGGTGGCTGGAGGTAACCAGGTCAACCTTGCTGGAGTTGTGAATTATTGCTGTTCATCTTAGAAGGGTAGAAGTTATATACACATCCCTCTTTGAGAGATAAATAGGCTAAATCTGTCCATTAATGCAAACAGATGGACCTGCAGTGCTGGTGGAGGAATACCTCTTTCTTCCAGTTGAAATTTCTGGTACTTTTGAGCAAACTGAACTTGAAAAACTTAGTTGAATGACAGTACAAAGGTAATGAGAAGACCCTCCTACCCCATCTCCTTCCCCACCCCACCCCCCCATGCCCCACCAGCATTGGCCGGGAGCAGAGGGTACTTAGGATGTACTCAGGTTGATTTTTTGTTAGGTTTGGCCCTACTGTCTTAAAGATTTTCCCTACAATCAGCCATTTCATTCACCTTAGCATACTCTGCTAGATCATTACTGAGGCAGCAGCTGCATGACCAGTGTAAAGATGTAAGAATTATATCAACTGAGTACATTTTTTCAATAGATAATGGATTTGATTAATGTAGCCTCCTCATCTTTGAATTGAATGTAGTGTCCATCTGCAGATCACAGTCTGATCAAGTTAGTTTCTTACATTACTGCCTATCATACAGCACGCATACAGATAATTTTCTCATTATTAAAATTTACTTGGCAATTTTTATTAACATATTTTTTCATTTCCTTTGGACTCATTACAAAGAAGTCATTGACTTACACATAGCTTGTATAATCAGATGTCTGGTAGAAGTTACTGAAGCTTTTTCAGAGAAAAATGATAAACAAACAAAATAATACAATCTCATAACATTTTTTCTTTTTAATCCTATCCGCATGGGTCTTCCAAAATACTGACCTCTAGCAATATTGCAGCTATATGTTAGGTATTTTATACACGCATCCCATTGTTCTCGATCCATTAGATTTTCTTTTCTTCAATGACCTCTTGGCCAAGAATTTAGCCTGAAGTTTAGTAAAAGCATCCTTTTTAGATTAACTGGCATCAAGCAGTGTCAAATATACCATTTCTTTCATTGCTCTGAAATAGCTGTGATTGTTAAACTCTACTAGTATTATAAGTTTACCAGTACTCCAATACATCTTTATCAGTGTTGCTGTGTTTGTCCAAGCTGATTGATATTTATAAAAGAATAAACAAATAACCAAAATGGTGATATTAGGTGTTATATAACTGCTCACCCACACACCATCCTGCTTTCAAAACCAAAGCTCTGCCTTTTTTTTGGTCATGCTTGATATTTCATTTACAACTACCTTTCTGAAAATGTTTTTGTCAACAATTTTGGAATTTGCGCTCTGCTCATAATCATGCAGGTAGCATTAATTTTCTTCCATGTTTCATGGAGTGCAGATGGAGTGCAGACATAGCAGAAGTAGATTATGCTTACAAGTGAAGATGTATTCTTCAAAAACTGGCTACCTTGCACAGTGAGCCTGGCAGTGACTGTTCAGTTGTATCCAGTAGAACAAGCCTTCATTTGGCTCGTTAACAAACATGCATTGTAATCTTCTGTATCTTTACAGGTTCTTTTCAATTTGTAATGTTGTCTGGAGGTGCCACCTCCTGCTTATGACGTTACATAAGTAATTTTTCTCTCTTAAGCACTGAGCAGTGTGATTTCACCAACTCTTGCATGAGGCAGATGCACGTATTCTGTAAGATTTACCATTATTGCATGTTTCCTACCACTAGGCATGAAGCTGCAAATTGTTATTGGTGTTAAAGATGGTTTGCGTCTCTTTGTGTCCACCAGTGTTGACTGGAAGATGGAGGGTGTTATTTATTTGCCTTTTCTTTAATCTAGAAGGTAACATTAGTAAGAACAGCATGTACTGTGTTATGGGTCGGTACTTGTCATTCAAGAATAATTGTTTTATCTGTATCTACATCCAGCAAGGTACTACAGGACTCTTAGAAAGAGAGAGATTAAGGTGCAATAGTGCTTTGCTGCTATGAAATATTGAAATGCATTTTAAAACATTGCATTTTCCTTCTTTAGCTTTGATAATTTGTTTTTTGTAATGCACAAATCTCATCTTTGCTTGGCTTTCTCAGCTGAATGCACACTTGAGTAAAATGGCTTTGGCAAAGCATCTGCAAGCAATATTTTGTAACATCACTTAAACCTTTTCCCATCTTTACCATACTAGAGGGCCATCCATTTCATGTGCCAGAACCTTAAGCAGACTTCAGACAGTAATTGCAGCGCAGTCTGTGATAACTGTAAAGCTAGGTCTCATTTCTTGTCCAGTTCAGAGCTTTTAGATTCTTCCTTGGCAAGAAGTATGGCCACAATGCACCATTTTTCTTCAATGATTCTGGTCTAGCAGGAAATGTATTGGTCCTGTCTTGCCCCTCCTCAGTTTCCCACTGTGCTTCAGAGCAGAAGTGGCTGGAAATCTGGCAGAGGAATGAATAGGTCTTTGACAAACTCAAGAAGCCAAATCCTGAATAACCCAACAAAACAACAAAGCGTACAGACCTACTATATTTTTTGTGACGTGGCTTTCTTAATTTTTGGTTAACTATGTGACAACGGTCATTTCACATAGTGTTTACCGGAACATTAAGATACTCTTTCCAGATGCATGTCATGCTGCTTCTGCTGCCTCTTCGTTCCACCAGGATTTTGTATTAGCATGAAAACACCAACCCCCTCAGATGAATCTTGTTTTTTGCCAAGAAAGACACAAACCCCATACAGCTTGGCCTTAGCTGTACATAATCAAACTAAAGTACATTAATACAATGCTGAAGGCATTCAGGATTTTCCATAATGAACACCACCTTTTTTTTTTTCTTACCTACTCCTTAAAATCAACTGGCTTAGTCACCTTCCTGTTTCCAAAACAGATACTGCCTTAGCACAATGTAGGAAATCTTGAACCACTGGGTTTAAATGTGACCAAAAAATGATGATTGACATCTCTGAAGTGTTGAAATATTTGTCAAACTTTTCTATCTACCAGTTCCAATGACCTTTTCAGAATTCCCTGACCTGTGCATCAGCAAACAAATGCATCTGCCCCAAGCATATGTTTTCTAGGCAAACAGACTCATCATTAGGATGATCTCCTCACTGCTCAGATATTCCAGTTATTACAAATATTTCAATGCACTGCTTTAGAACAACAATCTGTTTTTAGCTTCCAGATCTCAAAATACTGTTTTGCTTCTACTTTATATTACTGACAAATGTAGACTTGTTCCTGTAAGAGAGTCTACATCATTAAAGTTCTCCATGTGTGCAATGTTGGGGACATAAATGACTTGGGATAATATGCAACCGGTTTCCTTGATGGGTCATTGTTTTTAATGGTCCGTTTCAGCTTGACTTGGGAATCTCATTACAAGGCAAATGAGAGCAGTCTGATGGTCAAAAACAGACTGTCTTTAAATGCTAAAACTTGTCAGGTTGTCATTTCTTTCACAATGGCATATAATGTTAATGCTTTACACTTAATGACACATAGAAAAATATACAAAAAACATATAAAAATCATCAATTTTTGAAAAATACTCAAGTATCATAGGAAGTATCCACTTCCTAAGAAATACAGTTTACATAACCAGTCCTCAAAACTGGCTTTGTTAAAACTTTTCTGTGGGGGTAAAAGTACATATTTAATGACACGGGAAGAAACTGAGGCAATGTTGCATTAAAAAAAATTAAATTCTGCTTTTCATCTGTACTTTTCCTCACCTGCAAGTCATCAAACTTGATATCCATATCAAGGATGATGATATCCTTGATATCCATCAGGAGATACCTGAAAGCACTACAAAGTCAAACTGCTGAGCTACTGCATATACAACTCAATAAATAGGTCTTGATAGTCTCCACTCAGGCTTTATAGAATATGTAACATGAATTCTTAGAGAACCTAGCATTAGTTGAACAGAGAAAATTTTATGCAATTCTAAAGAACAATTAAAATAGTAATATATTTGGCAACGAAGCTGGTGAGGGGTCTAGAGAACAAGTCTTAGGAAGAGCAGCTGAGAGAGTTGGGATTGTTTAGCCTGGAGAAGAGGAGGTTGAGGGGAGACCTTATCACTCTCTACAACTACTTGAAAGGAGGCTGTAGCCAGGTGGGGGTCAGTCTCTTCTCCCAAGTAACAAGCGACAGGACAAGAGGAAATGGCCTCAAGTTGTGCCAGGGTTGGGTATTAGGAAAAACTTCTTTACTGAAAGGGTTATCAGGCATTGGAACAGGCTGCTCAGGGAGGTAGTGGAATCGCCGTCCCCAGAGGTATTTAAAAGCCGGGTAGACGTGGTGCTGAGGGACATGGTTTAGAGGTGGTTTTGGCATAGGTTTATGGTTGGACTCGATGATCTTGAAGGTCTCTTCCAACCCAAGTGATTCTATGATTCTATGATATTGCCTTGTACCTTTGACAAAATAAATCTATAGGTTTGCCTCGTAATTCTCCCTCGCTATGCCTTGGTTTTTATCTAATTTAAACTTAAATGTAACAACATAACGTTTACACATCTATACTTCAAACATAAGTGTGTATAAACATTGTCCTTGATCTTTTTTCAGGAAGGATTTCTCGGTCTCTGAGGTATGATTACACTCTGTAGTGTACGTCAGTTAAATTTGTCAAATCTTGAGAACAATGGCAACACCTCTATTCATGTCTCATTGCAAATCCTGGGTGGAAAGAGACAGTTTCCACAGCCTAGCTCCCAGAAATCGGAGATCTAACCTGCTGTGTATTAGTTCATAATACAGCAGTGAAGTGGCATTCTGTAGTTCCAGAAAGAGCGACGGCACACATTGAGGGCACTGTTGCTGGCTATTCTGGGGGACTCTGCCTGACCGTAGGGACGAAGCAGAGCAACCAGAAAGCACCCCAACCCGTGGTTTGGGCACTAACCACTGCAGGATCCTGATGATGAAACCAGGGAAGAGAAGCAGCTCCTCCAAAGAGCAATTCAGAGCCTGTGCTCTGAACTTAGGCTCCTCCAGGGTGCGTTTCCAAGCAGCTCTGTCTCTTCCTTGGCAGCAGATGAAGCCTATAGCAATTAGCTTCCCGGCACTACAGCTGACCCATGGAGCACCTCCCTCTATAAACAAAACGGACCTCTCTCGCCTATGATTTGCTTCTCTGCTTTCCTTTTGGCCAAGGTCAAATACAGTAATTTGATGAGTAAAGGGTATGCTGCTGCCTTTCTTCTGACACAGCTGATGGCAACCATTTAACTGGATGGCCTGTGACTTAGATCAGTATGGCAATTGTTATAGTCACATACTTTTTAAGACCGCTGCTAACAAAGGGTTTACAAAGACCTCTCTCTTTCCAACAAACTTTCTGCCCCCAGGCTGATAAAAATGCTGACAGTCTGCCAACACATTCGGTTCTCTGCATTTTCATTATTCTCTGCTGTTGTTTTTAAGGCATTCAAAGAGCTCAAATCTTTAGCGGGAGTGCTTCTTTTTTATTTTTACTTTTTTGTCTTTTGTTTTGGTTGGTTGAAAGGATTAATACCTTAGGGCAGATGTCTTCAATATTTTGTGTTTAAAAAATGTGACCTCTAGTAAATAGCCTGTGCTATTCTCCCCACTTCAGTCAGTTACTGCAGAGAATGCATACTGCACCTAAAGAAAAGGTTATCTTCCCAAGGCACATCGCCTGTTAACCTATGACTCATGACAGTCCTGAGACTTTACTATGAAACCATTTCTGCTACAGATCCCAAATGAAACTTAGTTTGTCCAGGGTCTGAGAGTGTCTCTAGTTAATGGGTATACTATTTTTTTAAAAACAATTAATAATTTTCAGGTTACGTGTGGTCTTTAATTCAAACTGGGACTGGAAATAGAATTACTACGATGCACAGAATGACGTTTAAATCTTGCACTTTCAGGGTATAACAGGTAGTCGTATTTAGTACTTGGAGCGTTCACCATGAGTTATGGTACTTTTGTATGGAGTCTCTTCTTGACCTGCAAAGTCCATGATCTGCTGGATCAGGCCAGATGGGGTGGGAAGCCTTTTTCTGACCTATTGTAAAAGCAAGTCTGCAAATGGAAGGCAATGCTAGTCTTGATTCTCGTAACTAGGGGTGATCTTTCAAAAGGACCCAAATCTCTGCAGAAGACCATTTCTTCATTTTATGTTAAATAATTGCTGGAAAGGAAGTAGAAGCAGAGGACAACCCCCTGGCTGTTCAAACCACCACTGTCTTCTCTTTCTCTCTGAGATGCTGCTTTTTACAGTTGTGTTTGGTCAAAGTATGTTCAGCCACAAAGTAAGTGAAAACTAAATTTCTTCAGGTGCCTGTCTCCTTTCTGGGTGTCTGGGAGCTTGATGTGTAGCTCTCCAGGCCAAGGCTAAACAGCTCAGAGGGAGCTCAGTAACCCAACCGTGACTGTCAGCAGAGCTCCAAGTTCAGAAAGGAAGTGCTTGGTGAGTTCTGTACTTACAGAGTTGTGTAGTCCTGGGGCAGATGTTCTGGGGGCTTTTAGGTTATGCGTTGTTTTCATTTGTGTGTCAATGTTCCTTTTGGAATCTGCTCGAGTCACATTTGGGAACTTTACCAGAACCAGCAGTGCCTGTATTAAATACTTGGCATTAACTTAGCATTTTCTATGCAAGAATATTCTAGTGCTTTGCAAACATTAATTACACTTTACAGCCCCTCTGAGGAAAGACAGAACACTAACTCTGGTAGTGGAAGACATGCTGATTTTGTTGATTGGCTGTATGCTGAAAGAAATGTAAAATCAACTTTCACGTTACCCAAATATATAACGAATGTAAAGTTAAAAGGAAAAGCAGCAAGATTCCAAAGCCTGCTGCTTCAGTGCCAGAGAGGAGAAAATGAAAATCAGTTTGTGACGAGAAAGGAGTGCTTTGATGACTGGGAATCTCACTTGACATACGCTACCTGATGAGTCTCTTTTTGTCAGTGTATATGACACTATTTTGTCTAATTAGCTCTGACATTTCTTTTGAGCTTTATTTTTGTTTTGTATATACATATTGGAGAAGAAAGCTCTGCCAATCCCTGGGAATCATATTTAATTCAGAATAACTATTAGGCCTTTGATGAATAGAAGGCATATTTAAGACATAGGTACAGAGCAGCAAATAAAATTGGGAGGCAAAAGAAAGGAATACGGTTAATATGCTCGGCATATTGAGTACAGATCTGTGTCCTCATGTTAAATAACAGCCTGAGAGAAGACATACTGCACTGGCATGCTGGCCAGCATGCGGGGAAAGGGAAAGCTCATAGGAATCTCTCTGAGGGAAATGTGAGAAATCATCAGTTCATGTCCAAAACCATCCTCGTATCCGTCCTCCGTTCAGTCCACGGTGTGGTACTCCCACACTTCCCTGTGCCTGAAGCAGCTCCCTCCTTGCTGGTTGTCATGATCCCCCTTACAGACCTGTCCAAGCAAGAGATACTCTGATCTTTAGTTTCTAAACATAACAGAGGAATTGACAGATGTTATTAAGGCAGAAACATATTTTAAGTTACGTGCCTGTTTATTCATTCTTTTACTGTAGTCCCTTTTCCAACATGTTGTTGTCTTCTTATAGTTTAGATATTTCTTCTAATGGTAATTGAATCCTTTTGGCTTTTCAATATGTTTTTGAGGCATGTGGTTACTAATTTGGAATAAGAGTCAAGCTGCTGGAAAACATCTCACTTGAGGTTAGATCCATGTTGTGCTTTAACAGAAAAAGAAGAGCCTTGTGATTTTTATTTTTTTTTTTACTTAAAAAGAGAAAGAAAGACATTAAAAGCTAATGGACTATGATTTTACTCAGCTAATTAGAAATAGAATAATGCTTTGGGCCAACTAAAATCAGTTAACACTGAATCAGTAGATCAGCTACTTCCCATGGTCCAGGCACCAGTGTAACACAACAGGTGATCCATCTGAATGATGAGTCTGACATGCAAAAAAAAATATTTGGGTTAGTTGTGGAATAAGGAGGATATAAGGAAAATGGAGTTTTTGCTCAGTTTGTGACTGTATTTCTTTAGGGTGAGGAAGGAGATTAAGCTCTGTTCAGACTGGAAATATATATGTGACGTTGGGCAGCAATCTGTGGAAGCACTTGGTTTGTGCTGTGAAACATGGTAGGGCCATAGTAGAATAATGAACTCCTGTTGATCTAATTCCTTCTAATTTAGTGCATGGCAATTGGGTGGACCTTGGCATTAATAGCCTAAGCAAGGGCTAAGTTAAAGAAATAGAAACAAGCCATCTCCTGTGAAATACAAGATGGGTCTAATAATATAATTTAAATTATAATATTGTCTTCCTTAGGAATTTAGTAATTTCTAAATTGGTAAATTGTAATGAGTATTGCTACGTTTGTAAATGCAGACTGAAGTAATGATTTCATGATCCTTCAGGCTGGACTTGTGAACTGCTCATCACCTACCAGCACAGGCCTCATCCAGGTCAAACCTGCTGCACAATTTATTGTGCCTTTATACAGGTCCCAGAAGGACAGGAGAAACCTCTTCCCAACTTCAGGTTAAAGTAGTGAGATGTATGGTAGTACAGATGACGTAAAGTGTACTGGTACACAGTAAACCCAGCAAAATCTTGGACTGTTTTGGAAACAGCAGAATGAGTTCACGCAGTGTCAGAACGTGACTGTGCAGCTTTGAAGTTTTTTGCTGTAGGCTTAAATGTCCTATCAACAGCTTTTGTGAATCCTCGTGCCACGGCCTCCGTTTGGATGGCTGTTCATGGGATGCAAGTTCTCGATACCTTCTAAAGCAAGAACTCTGCTTGAATTCAGTGGCAAGTTTAGAGCATTTGTGAGTCCCAGCATGGGGTTATTATGAGGCTGAGATTGTAAACCAGGGGGTTTAGCTGCAGTGGTCTCTGTGATTGGAGCACAGGACTTAGCCATGGTATTCTCAAAGTCAAAGCAGGGGGAGGATAGCTACACGATCTACAGAACAGCAGTCTCTCCCAACTTATTTGTAAGGCTAGAGATGATAATTAATGAAGAGAGCAACGCTGAATTTTAATTGGGCTGTAATTATAACACGGCAATTTATATTGTGAGACTTTCAAGATGGTTCAGCCCCTACAGCGTTTTTGTTCCTCAGCTAAATCTAGCTCTGAAAGTTAGAGGGGGATAAATAATTGGTTCTGAAACACACTTATCATAAGTGGGTCCTGTGCGTGCGGTGCTATTTATCATAATTTACCTAGGGGAAGCACCTCTGTGTCAGATCTGATAGACTGGAGACCAGGCAAGTTAGGGCATTTGCTAATAAGCAGGCAGAGCTGATGCCAGAGCAGTACTAGATTTATCAGAAGGCAGGAGATATACCAGCTGGATTCAGTCCATGCTCTGAGACACATGGAGAATCTGAATATGACCCCTAAAATTGCTAAGAATATGAGTGGGATAGATGGAGGGATTTCCTTCCCTGAAATGTTACAAACTCCATCTAAAGGAAACTTCAGTCTGCATAAAATTGGGTTAGCCAAGAGAGAAAGCAAGGAAGCTGATGTGGTTCTGTAGAAAGTGCTCTTCTTAATTAGGCTTTAGATGTCAAGAAATGGTGGATTGAATCCCTTCACCTTTTTTGGATCATTGTTTTAGCAGCATGCATGGTGGTGGATTTTTGCTTCTGCAAAAAGGTGCCTGAACTTATGAATGGGAAAATCTCAAAGTTTCCAGTGCTGGGCTGGCTCAACAGATAATATGCTTATTTCAAATATCTAACCCTTTGAAGACCTTGATCTCAACTTCTCTTATGAGATCACCGATTTTTCTTACTTCCAACTGAGCTAGAAAAGTCAGAAGGGCAGATTTTCCTGTGGTGTGGAAGAAAGATATAAAAACTGTGCTACTGCTTGCTCATATCATTATTTATAAAATTCCATCTGCAAATGCTGCTTTACCTCAAATAAAGGCAGTCTCTAGAAGAAAAATCAAAAGATGGCCAGCTGGTCACAGCAGGGATCAACATTAAGGATTCCTGCAGGAGGACAGTACAAACAATTACCTGTCCTCAAGTAAAATAAAATTCCCAAGAAAAATAATAATGGCAAAGTCCATAATCCAAGTTGAATTATGAACTGGGTCAGGTCCAGAAGGCTGCTTTCAGGTAGCTCATTACCAGGTCTCCTGTCTCCCTCAGGAAATTTCTCTCGTCTGCTGAAGTTTCAATCCTGAGATTACAAATAATGGAGAAAAGTAAATACTCAAATATGTTGAGCAGGGCTTTTAAACTTTAGCTTGTAAATGCATGTTGAGGAGGTGGAATTCCATCGTTCCAAGGTTAGAAATAAAACTCTTAGGAATGGATCTCCCTTTGGAAAAAAAGAGGCTACACTAGGTAACTTGTGAAGGACGTTACCAGCCCCACTTAACTATATTTTGTGGTTAATCAAAGTTTTGCTACTTCATAGGCTATAGTTTAGATGTAACCATTATTTTCCACCAGTAATTGATAATGAATGGATTTCTGTCAGTTTTTCTCGGAAGTATTGTGGTCTAATCTGGGGAAGTTCTCAAAAGGATTGGAGAGAAAAAAGGAAATATCTACAAATGCCTCAAGATTAATAATAAAAAAAAAAAAAGCCATTTAAAATTCTTGCCCTTTTAGAAATAAAAGAAACATTCAGGAAAGGCCTTCCTCTTTCTTCACGCACACACGCAAACTTCCGCCACTGGTTCTGCATTAGCCATTTCTGTTTCACACAGAGAAATATCCCATTATGAATCTTTGCATATACCAGGGGCTGAAGCTTTGGGTATGTGGAAAACCATAAATGAGGTTATTGCAACTGTTATTTCAAACAGTTGCATTTTCTTGTTATTCTCATAGTAGTTAATCTTCTCAGGATAATGTGGAAGACAGAGGCATCTTCTCTATGCAAGAATGGAGAATATCAGAAGTGACTGACATTTGGTGGAAGGAAAAAAGAACAGAACGTGAATCTCTCAGAGCTGGAGCTTTTAACTCAGAAAAGTAGAGTTTTTAGTAAGAAAAACATGTTTCTTTTGCGATGCTTGATTAGGATTTCCTTTATTGTAAGGTGGCAGAGGGGGGTTGATGTATATTGTTCTGTCTGGGAAGGGGTTCTGCCTTTTCTGTATCTGCAACAACAAAATTGAAAATTATCTCAATTTACCATGGAGAACTTAATGAATTCAAACCGCACGAACATGCCATTTCCAACAAAGACTTCTGTTTGTTTGTTTTGTTCCTGGTGTCGTGAAGCTATCTCTATTCTGGAAACTATCAAGGCTATGCAATTTGGTTGCTGATAGAAGAATTTTCTTTCATTATGTTTCTTTTCTCTCATGTAGAAGCATTTAAGTTATTGAAATTAGTAAGAACGCTTTAGTTTATTTCTTCAGATGTACCAGTTAGCAACAACTCATTTTGCAACTGCCAGTCATGTTTAACCAAGCAAGTGAGCAAGCAAGCCAAGAAAACAAGATTGTGGCTGCATGTGCTGACTGGTTAAGATACACAGCTAGAAGAAACAGCTCCTGATCAGAAAAGAGATTTGCTTCATTGGACCATGCTGAATGACCAGTTCCTTTTTGTGTTCTTGTTGCAATTGGTATTCTTACCACTTCTATAGGAATTAATCAGGCACGGACGCTCTGGTATCGAGATGGTTCTTCCATTGAAAGAAAAAGCTTAATTACACTGCAAGTAGCAGCAGCATGTATTCCACAGTGCTCCACAGCAGGTGACACAGTGTCTCAAACAGCTCTGAGACTCTGGATGAAAATTAGGAAAAATTTGAGCTCATTATCTTTTATTATAACAATAGGCACATAACGACTACACGCTGTATAGCCGAGTTTACCACGTTCTCTCTTACTAGGACTTTCGGTAATGATTGGACTAGGTTGGGTGGTCTGAACTCAGGTAGTCCTGGAAAAAGCGTCGGCTCACTGAAGCACAGATTGAAGTGCTCTAGGACAGGCCACATGGCTAAATGGAGCTGGATTCAGCGATGTGCTGTGAGCCAATCAATAGCCCCTGGAGTCTGTACTTGGGGAGATTAAAGACTTGATTAGCATGATAATATAAGATAATAGGATTGCCAGAGGATATTATTAATTAATCCAAAAATACTGCTCTCAGGTGGTATAAAATCAAGTCTTTAAAAATATTTGACTAGTAGGTTGAATTAGACTGATGAGCTTAAATACCCTTTGTACAGAAGGAAAACTAGGACAGGAAAGGCAAGTATGATTTGGAGTTGGATAGTAGATGTCTGAAGTCATACTACTGCTAACATGGCCTTGAACTTTCATCTCTCCTTATCTCCCTGCCTTTAATCATCTCTATCATAAAAACGACAAAATGTTACACTATTAAAGTCTGCAATGGTTATAAACATGGGAATAGTGCTACTTGTAAGCAATAATCATTTTTGGTCATTACAGAGTAGTACTGAACACCTTTCAAAATGCATATACGCATAAATATACCATGTAGGTGCTTATATGATACAGTTACTAATCAGGTTTAGTTGTTCAGCTTTGTGATTTTAGGATGTTTCTTCATGTTGCTTCTTACTCTTTAAAATTCTACAAAAATTTGTTGTAAAATTTTCAGTATCTTTGGCTAGTTTAATGAACACAGCACATATGGAGAATCTAATACACTGCACTTTCATGCAGGAAAAACAAACCAGCAGTAAAACCCAATACCATGGCAACTTTCTAGCAACAGAATATCAGCAAGCGTTTTCCAGGATTTTTCTAGAGCTCTCAAATGGTTAGTTAAGGAAAAATCTCCTCATGACAGTGAGAATTTTTCTGCTTGTTTCCTGCAGATATCATTTCTTATGAAAATATTGGTCTTGTCTGAAAGGATTTTTTTTGACAACATGGCTATGAGAAATTGATAGTCTGCCTATTCTTACTAAAACAATGCCATGGAATACTGGATTTGTTTTAGTGTTCAAACTTAAATAAAGTGAGGTTAATCTCTGGAATTTTAGTGACAATATTTTAGACATCCTTCTTTTTACAATTACATTCCTGAGAAAATATTGTAAAGTCAACTTTATTGAGGGTTTTGGCATCTGCAAGAAATTTTTTTGTAGAAATGCAAGTAAGGAAGACTTAGGCATAGGAAGTTGTTTTATAGTTGTTTTTTATATGTTAATATACTGAAGATACTCTATAACTCAGAAGATTATAATGACTGTGCTAGTTTAGAAATGAAAAAAGTTTAATATTTTTTTAGTTGTTCTGGTTGCTACCATGAGCTTTTTAAGGTTTGTTTTTTGGTTGTTTGGTTGTGGTTTTCTTAAAAAAATTCTTTTGGGTTTGTAATGAAGTGCAAGATTAATTTGCAGTAATTACTTTCCAGTAGTAATAAGTGCTGATATTGGTTTGCCGTAGATGGGAAGAGATGATGTGTGTGGCCAGAACTGGAAACCCTAAAATGAGAATCACATACAAGTTTGGAAGTGCTTGAGAACAGAAATAATCATGTAAAATTGAGTATATAAAAAAGATACAAAGACATGCATGGGGTAAAAAAATTTAAAGCTTTCCTCAAGGTAATATTTTTGTCAGAAGATTTTCTTGCTGTGCCAGGTCGTGCTAAAAGTAAAGAAGAATTTATATCAAAACTATAATGGAAAACTGGTTTGATTTTAATAATAAAAGAAGCTTTGTCTTGTTCTTTTGCTGAAGTAGGTCTGTAATAACTCGTAATAATTTGAGGGGCAGGTCAGAATCAGGGTTAGTAAAAGGATGAAATATCATCTGAATCACTGCTCATCTCAGTCCAAGCTCACAGTTTGTAAGGTTGTTACATATTTCCCAGATCTGACTGCAGGGCTGTGTATTACTGGAACATAGGGAACTGATGCCTCTTGGATGAAGGAGAAGGGACTTTACTACATTATACTACTGTTTTATTGGCCAGGCCTGTACAGACTGCAATTTAATTAAGAAAGGGTATAACTACTTTGGCACTGAGTTATGTGTCCTCACAGGAATACAGTTGGTTTCCAAACAGATTGATTCTGCCCCTAGAAGTTGTGTTTCCAGGTACAACACACAAATCAGCATAGCTGCTTAGGAAATTATTTTATTTTTGAGTAGTAGTCCCATTGAGCTTGCTATAAAATACTACTGTGAGTTAATATTCTTGGAATTTAGCTTAAGATTCTGGTCTTGGCAGAAACTGTTGCTATGCAAATACTATCCTCCAGATGTGAAGTATATGATGGAAATAATAAAGAATACATCTCTATAAGTGTAGCTAGAACATACAAAAAAAATCTATGCCTGTCTTTTTATAATAAGAACCATAAAATAGAAATGAAAATTGTGGCAAAAAGTATACATCACGGAGCTCTCACACAGTTTTGACCATGCCCTAATTTTGAACTGGGATGTTTCATGATACTGTTCCTGTAATAAGTTCCCTGTACAACAGTTTAAACTATTCAGGGATGGATTCACCTATAGAATGCACACACATATACTACGTGGCACGAGGAGAAGTGAGAAAAGAAAGACTTGTGCTCTCAAGTGCTGTTAATGTATCAGCGGCTCGGTATTTGCCCACACTGAGCCAGAGAGGTGTGAAAACCCTAAGTCTAGGAAATATGAATGAGATTTTCTCTATTTCAAGACCAATTTTATGTAATTTGCAAACTGAGAAATGAAACTCTACTTATTTGTTTATACTGAAAGAGCAATACATTCTTCAGTGACAAATTTTGTCTTGAAATAAAGAGAAGTAAGGACCCTGAAAATATATACAGAATAGCAATCAACTTTGAAATCTTAGAATCATAGAATCACTTGGGTTGGAAGAGACCTTCAAGATCATTGAGTCCAATCATAAACCTACACTGCCAAAACCACCCCTAACCCATGTCCCTCAGCACCACGTCCACCCGTCTTTTAAATACCTCCAGGGATGGTGATTCTACCCCCTCCCTGGGCAGCCTGTTCCAATGCCTGATAACCCTTTCGGTAAAGAAGTTTTTCCTAATATCCAACCTAAACCTCCCCTGGCACAACTTGAGGCCATTTCCTCTTGTCCTGTCAAGAGCTGTCTTCAGAGCTCCTGTTGCTACATCTGGAAAATTTGATCTCTTTTTGCAGCAATTACTTTAGGAATACAAACTAAAGCCCTATACTGTAACAGGGCTTGAGCCTCCGTCGTGCCTCAGGAACTTATGGTGCTGTGCACCCTGTACAACGAAGGCCTGCGTCGAGTCACGATGCAGTTGTTAGACAACAGGGATGAACACGGTAGAGACTGTCAGGATACAGCAGAAGTAAAAGGAAGAGAGTTCGGTGAAGAGCACACAGTACCAGCTCACAACTAGCTCAAATACCAGCCACGCCGTTGCAACGCAAAGAATGAGGTTCCTTGCCACCTTGCAGCCTCAGATTTGTAGGTGGCGACTCAGAAATCCTTTTAAGAAGGCTAATTAGATGAAGATGTCAAAAAACATCTACCCCCAAAACTGCTCAGCAGTGATATTTAGTTATTTTGGAGAGTTTTGTCAAATCCTTCAATGGATCTTTATATTGGACCTGCAATTAAACATAAGAGCTCGTGATGTGCTTTGTACAACATGCTGGATCCTGACTGAAGATATGCTCATAAGCCATGACCTGGAACATACTCTTCTCTTCTACCCTAAGAGGGTTTTGTTTCTCTTCACATCATAATTGTAAACATTTCCATTTGTTTCAGCCTGCTTTTTTCTTTGTTCTTTTTTTTAATTTATTTATTTTTTATTCTTTAGAGCAAAATGGAAAGTTCGGTAGCTGTAACTCAGTAAACACATTTTTTATTCAAGGCTTTTATATCTACCCTAGAAAGCTCTCATTTGTTTCTTTCTTCTGTAGGCATGAAAGATTGTTTATTAAATATAATAATAATAATAAAGTAGAGATAAGCTTTCTTAGCTGGCATTACTTCAGATTCCGACGTGTTTTTCCCCAGCCTCACTTCATTATAGCTCTATTTGGTAGGGCATAACCAGCATGTGTCACACTGAATGAAGGCTGGCTTCAGAATAACATGTCAGTAAGATGATTGCTCTTGGAACACACAGTGCCCTTACTCTATAATTAAATGCAAAACCTGTGTGGAAAAAAAAAATGATGTTAAAAGTCTTCGCTTATGCTCACCAGAGACTAGTAGTGCAAAGACAAATGCCGTCATACTAACCTTAATTGCTTCCTCTGTGTCTGGTCGCGGGAGTTTTGGCACCGCGATACTCCTGCTGGGGATTATTAAACCATGGACTGAATGGATGTGGGGGCGAAAGAGTGCAGCCAGGGCTCGGTCTGACGGGGAAGAAGTGCCAGCGGCGGCAGCGGTGGCTCGCTGGGTGACAGAGGCGAGGAGGAATGGACAACTGCGCCGCTTACGGAGGGGCAAATCTGACTCTTGAGCCTCCCTATTGCTCCCCCTTCATCTCCCTACTGCGATCTGCTCTGCCTTTTCCAAGCAGGAGTGCTCAGCCTCCATCCAGCATTCTTTCCTTGGAGCAGCCACACTTGGCTTGCCCGGCTACGGGAGGGGAGTCACTCCAGCGTACACGTGGTCATGACACCAAGCCCCGGGGTGTGCTGACAGGTTTGAGTGCTTTGAAGGGCATGGAAATGTAATCTGACCTTTTTTATTTTTTTCCCATCCAACTTTTAGGCTGGACAAAATTTCAAAATTCTAAAATGAGAAAAAGGTAATAAAAATGTCATCTTCCATTGACTGTTTGGCAGTAACAGAACATCTGAATTTTTAATGGACAAAGCTTTAAGGGACAAAACTCTAATAATTTCATTATCTTTAAAGGATACGAAAGATAAGATCTGATCTAAGGATCAGATCCTTAGGACAGCATTTTTAGACAAGAGCATTGGGAGAATGTTGTTCCAAGATAGGAAGGAAAAAGGGAGGGGTCATGCCAGGATTTTTGGCTGTCAGTGCTGTCCCTCTTGTATGTTTTTTATAATTCATTTCAAGTAGGCTGAAAGATATCCTAACGGAGTCAGTCCAATTTTCAAGCTGAATGCAGACTATATTGTAATATTGTCCAGACATAAAATGTGTTTTAGGAAAGCTTAGAATTTTCTGAGTTTTTTTAGATTTACGTGAAGAAATCTGAAAAGAGGTAAATAATTTTAAATAGTGGTTTCTAATCCAACTTTTCCAATCAGTACATCAGGAACATTTAGATAAGTGAACTGGCTTTCTACAAGGGGAACAGAATGAAATTATTTTTAAAAAATTAAAAATGTATCACATTTCTCTCTTTTCAAGTTTCCCTTGACTGTCCCCTGACCTACTTACTAGAAGTGAACAAATTTTGTGTTCTTCCAGGACCAGGTTGTAGACTTTCCAACCAGAAGTTTCTATCTTTCTTTCCCTGTAATGATCCATTTTTCTGTTGCAAAGTTACCTTCATCCCTACCAGCCCTTCCATTTACTCAGTTCTAATAAGTCGTAGCCACATCATACTTCAAATCAGTCCAGCGTTTCAGGACAGTAAGGTGCAAGCTCCTTAGACAGCCGACAGTATCTGTTTGTCTGATATACTGTGTGTCCTCTCTTGAACTGGTTCCATGATTTCCAG
The DNA here is from genome assembly GCA_013398295.1 of Chionis minor. Lineage (NCBI taxonomy): Eukaryota > Metazoa > Chordata > Aves > Charadriiformes > Chionidae > Chionis > Chionis minor. The sequence goes on along the minus strand of VZSF01008371.1, from coordinate 405,916 downwards.
AGCCATACTTTTTTCTGTCTCCTGAGATAAGACATTCCCTTTTGTTCTTGTCCCTGTCTTCTTTCTTCACATACGACTTTCAGTTTTCAGAAAGACCATCTCAGTCATCTGTCATTTGGAGGAGGCCACTTGATTTCCTTCTTGACTTAGCTTTAGAGTTATACAGTAATAAATCAAACAGCAAAAACAGTCACCTCAGTCACCACCTCAGTCAAGACCAAGACCCTCTGAGATGTTCAGTGAGAGCTTTTATCTCACATTGCCTTTAAAAATCTTACATTTCTGCTTTTTGACTATTTTAAGTTGAGGAAGTCTAGTTTTGTACCAGGTTCAGCTCATAAAAGAATGATGTACACTGCTGAAGCATGCAGTCAGCAGGAAATGAGTGGCTTTTATCAACTTGATTTTTTTGGCTGATGAAAATCACAATGAAAAAAGAAGTGTGAATTTTGGCTGCGCTTCACTGCTATCAGTGTTCATTTCGGTTTTGACATTAAAATACTCTAAATGCCCAAGAAAATGTTCTGGTAGACACCAAGCAAATGTTCTGAAAATTTCTGTGACATTGACAGCTCCTTTTACTCCATTCCCTCACGTCTCTGCAGAAATCTGAAGTAAAGTTGTGTGAATGGATGAGCACTGGCAGTCTTCTGGGGCAGGTTAGGTAAACCTTAAGGGTCAGATTTTCACTGGTCCTGAAACTGTTTTTTGCCAGTAGGAAATACTGCAATTGATGGTCTTTTAAAACTCCAGCAAAGATGATTTTTTTTTTATGGCCACTCCAGGCTGTCAGTCAAGGGTCTTCATTGTCCTCTCTATGGGACGTTAGCTGCGTAGAGGGAGGTCACCATGAGGTGGGGTAACTGCCCAGCTTATATTTTGTTACCCTACCTTGCTCTGTAATGGTTTTAGCCCATTTCCATTGAATCCCAAGATACTGCAAAGCCCAACTGGTGTAGACCATATTCGAAAAGGTTTTCAACTAGCTTTATCAGCAAGAGCTCTTAAAAGCTCTTATGGAAACAAAAGTGCCATAGAATAAAAGGGAAGGTACTATATGGATTAAAAAAAATATCTAAAAGCTGGGAAAAAAGTGTATGAGTAAATTGTTGGTGAGGGGAGTCTTATGGTCATGCGAGGAGTCTCGGAGACATGTGCTGGCATCTGTACTGTTCAACACACTTATAAATGATGTATGAAAGGAATGACTTGTAAAATGACAAAATGTGTTGATGTGGGTAAGTAGCAGAGGGTGAAAAGACAAGGCCTGCCTCCGTTTGAACTGTATGAGGCCCCTACAGGAGCGGTTATTAAACTAGCAAGGAAAATCAGTGTAAAAAACTGTGAAGTGATGCATCTGAGGGGAAAAAAAAAGTCTTATCTTTGTATATAAAATAAGGTCTGAGCTGACTACTATTGCTTGGGAACAGGACGTTGGAGTATTGGTAGGTCTATGAAAAAGTCAATTCAATGCTCCATAGCAGTCAAAAAAAAAAAAAAAAAGTTGGGTATTGTAAGGATTCAAGTAGGAAGCAAAGTAGAGAACACCATTATGCCCCTGACTACTACCCAGATAAACTTGTATCTTGAATACTGCCTGCATGTATGCAGTTCTGGTCTCTCTTTCAAAGAGGATAATGTGAAAGTGGGAAGGATGGATTTTCTCCATACAATTTTCCTATGTCTATCAGACTGTGAGGAAAGGTATTCAGGTTAGTTACCAATTGTTCAAATTGAGAACCATCTTTAGCTATTCTCCATGCCCCAGAATATGATTATTTTCCCCCCTCCCTTTTATAGTCTGGAACAGGTTTGTAAGCTTCTAGGCCTCTCTGTGGGCAATCACTATTGTCAGACTTCATCTGGATCTTTGAGAGCGCACATTGCTATTCAATTCAGCTTTTCGGCTCAGAGGTCAGAATGTGTCTGGGGTTGTGGAAGAAAAGAAGGAAAGTACTCGTGTTTTACACCTTGCACCTTTCATCACCTGCACAGCTCCAACAAGTTTGTGTGAAAGCCACAAACATACATCGGAGAGGGGCAAGTCCTTCATTGATTTCCAGCAGCATAATATTTAGGTAACTCTGAGGTTAAGAAATCACTAGGAAACTCCATGGGGACTGGAGGGAACTTACAGACAGCAATATTTAACAGAGTTGGGATCTACACCACCTCTTCTGTTTCCTTCATAGATTTTCTCCATTCAGTAATAGTTTTTGGAATGTGAAAGTAATGACGCCAAAGGTTTTAGATGGCAGACATAATTCTCAAATAAATTATACATTTGTACCTGGGGAGCAGAGATTAGAACTGTACTGTATTTATTACAGAATTGCAAACCTTTTCCATGTGGGCAAAAAGAGGTTTCCTTTCACTAATATCAATAATACAGTTCATTTCTATTTCACAGTGAGTATTATCCTTATTGTTGTAATGTCACACTATCTCCTATTAGATTGCTAACCACTGGAAAGATTTTCAAAGACAGCATCACCTAAATTTTTCAATCCTGATCTCTATTTAGTCTTTGTAACAAAGGAGCTGGATATTCAGCAGCTCTCTTGAAAGTCAGCTGGATGCTGCTGGGTGATCAGTGCTCTTAGGAGTTACTTTGTCAGCTTAGAGATAGATTCAGGATTTGATAGACCACATGAAGGCTTTTTTGGTTAAACTTTGCCTCTTCCTATCCAGTCAGCAGCCAGTAGAGAGCAATATTGCACACACATGAGAATTTAGTTCACTACACTGTATTATTCTAAGGGGAATTAGCCACTATAATTATTGCTTTCCTTCTCCAGTACTGCTGTAATAACTAAGCTATACATTAAGCAGTTTAGGCTTTACTAATTTTTTTCACTCTTCTCAATACTTACTACTTATCTTGTGTATAGTCAATGGCTTGTCAAACCTGAAGCTAATTTAGTTGGTATTATATACTTAAAATGTTTTATTCTTTAAGAACCCACTAATGGGATGTAGCACATAAAAATTAGATTAAAGATCTATGGAAAAAAGTCTTTTAATCAGCTAGTTGAATAAAGCTTTCTGTTTCTATGGTGAGTTTATATAGGGTCCCTATTTTGTATAAACTAATACTATTTTCAGAATTCAATTTGGACTAGATTACCACACTGGGGTCACAAAATGGAAGTGTGTGCGCGTATGTGTGTACTTCAGGGTCTCCTTCAACTAGTTTTTTAACATATCCTTCTTCAAATTTAGTTCGACTTTTTCCTGATATAATATTCATGTGATATATAAAAATGTACAAGATAACTCCGTTTCTGAAGTCAAATACCTTACCACCTTAATGCTTGTCTGTAATCAGTTTTCAATCTAGAGTCTTCCAAGTAAAGAATGGATGATCAAACTTTAAGAATTTATCCAATATGTCCAGAAGTCTCTGAACACGGTGATAGAAAGGAACACTAGATACACACTAAATATATCTATATAGTTTTTACAATAAGCCCTCTGTTTGAGTGACCCTCAGTAACTGTTGCCTCATCTTATCTGACCCAGCAGCTTAAATAAGTCTCTACCAAATTTCAGATTCACCTAGGCAGAGGGAAGTCCTGCATTTGCCCTCCAGGGCAGGGCAAGGTGCTTCAAGCATGGAACAAGACCCATGGACTCCATTGGAAGAATAAAGAAAACCTCAGTCCTGCAATAAGTCCTGGACACAGGGTCCCTCTGTGTACCATGTGCAGGATCAGCAGTTAAAAAATGATAAAACTGTAACTCTGCCAGGGTCTCAAGAGTCCCACTGGGGAAAGTCTGAGTGTGCCTTCAGGCAAGGTGGAGCTGCAGTCTCTTCCTGAGCTACCGGCACTCATCCTGTGAGCGCATCATCTTTGTGCCTCGGTGCAATGCAGACTTTGCTGTGAAAGAGAGAAAATATGGCTTTAAAAGTGATCAGTAAAGCTGTTTCTTGTCTCTGTCATTTCATCATGAACCTTTGATCCAATTTCCCAAAGATTTTTACAGGTTTTTAGAAAATTTGGAAGACAGAATTAAGGAAAGGGTTGGAGGGGGAAGGACTTCCAGAGTTTAGCAGCCTCCTTAGTATGTGACTTGGAAAGAAAGTCACACGGAAAGTGAAGTCAGTCACTTTGGGATACATTTCACTGGATAACATGCAATAACCTTTTCTACATGCCCTGGAAATGAAAAATTCATTCCTAATACTAATACCCAATAGAAACAGGGGGACCTTTGGGAGCAAAGTCCTTTGCTCCTCTGTATGAAAAGGTGATCCTCTTCATCCCAACGTACTTTTTCTTATAAACTCCTACAGACTTCTAGCTGTGTGAGAGAGAGAGAATCTAGGTGCTTATCAATAATATGATGGAGTTATATGCCTCCAGATGAGCTTTGAGAAACCTTAGTTCATTAGTTTAGGAAATAATACTTCTTGTTTTATCATTTTCCCAGATATTTTACAGCAGTGTCAGCAGAAAGGAGTATAAGCTTCTGCCTCAGCCTCTTCAGTGTCATGCCTGTCATTTTAGTGCAAACTCACATTTCTCTGCAATGATTTAACCTCCCTTTGCCATGGTGTTGTGGGATCAGCCTGCTGTTGACAGGAGCTGAAGTACAGATGCACACAGAAAGGCTTGTCCCTGGGTGCCCTCTCTGTGGGCAGCTGGCTGCCGAATCGCTCCCGTTCGTACCTCCTGCTCCCCTCTGCCAGGTGAGCCCTGCTGGGCACCACTCGCCACGGATGTGTGTGAGCAGAGCAGGAGGAGATGACAGTCTGTAAAGAACAGAAATGCAAAGACCACAAACCAGTTCTTGTCTCCTTTCGTACATCTATTCCAGAACAGAAATGATTCTGAACCAAAAATGCCAACATCGCTACTCCTTTGGGTCCAGACTGTGCAAATGGCCTCTGTCTTTATGATGAGTATTTCAGGTCTAGCTTTAGGATGTGAGCATCTGCTCCTAGGAGCTGAAAGCCTGTCCCTTGCCTGACAAGAATATACTTAATGAAATTAAAGAGCAATAAAATCAGCTACATTACTCAAGATTATTACTTTCTGCCACATTGTGTATTCATACTATAATTTACCACCACGGGAGATCATAGGAACAAACTCTGGGTTTTACAAAGGCCTTTGAGATGTTACGGTTATAATCAGAGTCAGCTACACCAACCACCACAATGAGGGCAATCAAATCCCACACTTCAGCGTGCAGCCTGGTGCCTGCAGAGACCATGGTGAAATGGCTCCCCTCCTTTTCCCAACCCACCCAGTAGACAGTGCACAACTAGTCTTGTAAGTTACATGGATTTTAGGATTTTTGTTTAAAGTATCAAGAGATAGGTGTACCTGAAAACAAGGAAGATTAATGGGGTGAATGTCCCTCAGATCCACAGCAAAATTTTCTTTGCTTTGGGAATTCCTGACATTATTGAAGAGCTACTGATTTAACTGATCGTCTGCCAGTAAGTAAGAACACAGTAGTGGCCTTCGAAGCAGAGAGAGATACAACAAAAGGAAAAAAAAATAATGGGGGAAGGAGCAAGTCTGTTAACAGAAATAGACTTTACCACGTTTTTGCTGTTCCCATGGAAATCTTTCACTGACTTCCATGGCGTGAAGTTTTCTTATTTCTAGATTTCAGGTGACCCCTTCCAGCTTCCATGTTTTGAGACTTCCCTTGCAGGAGAGCACTGTCATTAGCATCTGGATACATGGCATAAAGCTTACATGTCCAAGAACATCCGGCTCGCTGGGAGTGGAGAATGTTTCTTCTGTATAGAAACAGTCCAGCTCTCCCAAAGATGCACACAAGTCCATCTTTACATACATGCACGTACAATGTGCACGACTGGCTGAAAAGAACAGGGTGTCCTTGTTTGAATCCTCAGAACTGGGCAACACAGCTGAGCTCTGATGACTTCCCCTGCTGTTCCCCTGCCTGTTTGCCACCCCTGCTGGGTAGCACACCTGATTGCTGGCCTCTGCTTATTCAGTGTTCCTTGTGGTCGACAACCCATATCATATCCCTGCATAAAGGCAGCTCAGTCTTTTGCTCTATTTGCTCTATTATTCAGGCTTTTCTTTTTTAGACACTGCTCTTTATTAAATTTTAATCTTCCAAGACATGATTGATACAATGACTGGAGAAAATAAAAGAAGACTGCAGAGCTTCCTTCTTAGGTCAAAAAGATGTGACAGGATAACTTGGTAACATGGAGCAGAAGAGCTAACAAATCTCCCTCTCTTGTTTCTCTTTCTCTCTGATGACCTATGAAATCTTTTCAAATGCTCATTAGCTAAGCCCAGATTCTTATTGTCTTCATCAGCCTGCCTAAGTAAAGGCCAGAGATGCGGAAAGGCCAGGAGGGCATGTTGGACATCAGAATTTGAGAAGCAGGGTCAGCTGGGCCGAGACCTGCTACTGTCTGTCTAACGTTGGTGATAGCAGGCTTTCCCGTGAAGGTGTGGGTGCTGCGAGGTGTCCATGCAGTGGTTAGAAGAAAAGGGAAGCCTGAGATCTCTGCTGTGTTTTATTCTAAAAGTCCCTGCCTTTTTGTAACAAGGGGTCCTGGCTTCTACCTCTTCCTCAACATTTTCTTCTATCGAAAAGAAAGATAACAGGCAAGTATTCTTCATGTTTAGAAAGACAAGCATGTGAATAGGAAAAGAAATAAAGGGGCATCTAGCCAAGTCCTTTCCCGCTCCCACTGCAGAATTCTGGCTTTCCTCACCTTTTTAAAATGGCTTTGCTATATTGTTGGGGAGAGGCAGGATGAACTACTGAAAATAATGTAGGATGACTGCCTAATAATCCCACTTCATAAATAGACCCAAGAGTAAATTAGGATGAATTTTTCAGGGAAAATGATTCTTGAAAAAACTATGAGAACAATGTATCTTTTGAAACTTTTTGAGACTTTCTTCCAATGACATACCTTTTGTTTGTCCTGGTTTCCATCCAGATCATTATGTAATTCGAATAACCTTAAACGTTTTGTGTTCAGCCATCTCCCTAAGTCATTTGAGAACAAGCCTATCAAGTCCTACAGCCAGCCCTGTTCGAGATACGTATGGAGACACTTTCATGTGAGGAAAGGTCAGGTGCTGTGTGGTTTAAATATTCCCAATTCACATTTGTTTCAGAGGGAGCGAAGGGTTCTCAGAACTAAACAAAAGCCAACAGCACTCTCGGGAACCTTTTGTCCGTTTAAAATTATCACTTGACATTAGCACTGCCTCAGTTTGCAGCCTTGAGACTATACTCATAACTCCAAGGTTTTGAAACGTGTGTGTTTTCAAACAGGAGTTTACATTTGGTCTGAATTTATTGTGGGTTCCACGTAAAGATACCCTTGGGGCTGAGAATTTGATGCTCACAATGAATTCATTGAAAAGGAGATGAATGTTCACATCACAGTATGGTCATTAGCAGTGTTTTTCTGACCTGCCTGGGATGCCTCCTGTGCGGTGGATGTCTCCCCAGCAAGCTTTCCCACTCCCTCTGTGCTGCTCAGGCAGATTGCAATAGCTGTGTGCATTCATAAGTGCACAGAATCGGCTCACTATGCCCAATTTAAAATAAATTGCTGTGCAAAAAGCAAGTCAGGCAGGCTCTGACCAGAATTCAGGACCTACTTTGATGAGATTGCAAAGCAGGCAGCAGAAATACACTGTTGTTTCCTTCATATTCTTGACTTCTTTTTCCCTTGTATGTTTTTGAATTGTGTTTAACAGTAGAACTGCTGCTTCATGCTACAGCTTCTCCTTGCCTCTGAGAAAAGCTCCAGGGGCTTCATCTAGACAAAAGCAAAAGATTTGTACTGTGAAGGCCTAGGGAGAGATTTAGAGGACTGAAGTTGTCACCAAGCACCTGCGGAGGTGAGAGAAGCAAAGCTTGAGAGGCAGAGAACATCCCCAGCATGAAAAGAATGAGAAAAAAGAGACGTTGTCCCCAGCAGGTATGATAGGGGGATATGCTGGGGCAGGAAGGCAGGCAATCCTGAACAAATTTCTACATTTAGCTCATGGTATCCTAAATGGTTGTTTTGAGTTCTTATTTCAGATTTAAAGTAGTTAATCTAATCAAGTGTGACCAATTGGTTGAATATATAGAACCACGCTGCTGTCATCTACTGAAATAAAAAAAACCGTTACCAATTTATCCTGATGATCACCTGTGTATCAGTGTGAATCATAGTCACTCACAATTAAAATCATAAGCCCGGTACTTAATCTGCATTAACTGCTGATTATTTTTCTCCCTCCCTTTAGACTTGTCAGTCCTCTGAGACAAATCTGTGCGTCTCATACAGCAAATGGTCTGGCAGGGTTCTGTTGATGGCCCAGGCCAGCTCCATCCGTATGCCCTCACTTGCTCCCAGCCTAGGCAGTGGTTTCCCAACCCTCTGCATCATTATTCCCAGGCTGCCGCAGTGATTCCACAACATCAGCTCAGAGCCTTAATACAAAGAGAAGAGAAAGAAAAATAGATATTGCTGTTGCAATACGCCCCCACCGTTTTAATTTATTAGCACTACGATGTTAGCAGTCACTTTGCAAAAAATCTATGGGCTAGTATGTGTTTCTGCTGTACTTCAAGTACAGCCCATATGTATAGTATAGATACATTATAAAACGACAAAATAGTTCAACACGGTGAATAACCAAACTTCTTATAAAATTAGTATTTAAAAAACCGAGGTTATTAAAAAGCGTGGAAATGATCAGCTATGCCATTTTGCATTGAGTCAATTCCATTTGCAGCTCATAAATTCACTTAACATTTCCACACACTTTTGACTTTGCACATTCCCTCAGCACTTACATTCTGATTCAGAGGAGACACTCGCAGACTCTTACCACAGCCTGTATTTATGACAACAGTGATGTGAATATGTAAATGTTGCCGCCTTCTTTTTAAGCCTTGCGCGGTCGCTGAAGTACAGAGCTCGGAGGTTACTGTGCGATAGCTCAGACAGAGCGTCCCAGGGAGCAGAATCAAGAGATCAGCGAGGACGGCATAGTCATCCTTGTGTAAATGTTAACAGAGGGTAGCTAGCTGCAGCCGACGTGCTCCTTTCCTGGGAGCGCGCAGTAGCTCCTGCTGACATTTACATCCACCATATGGCAGAGTGCAGCATGGCCATCCAAGGTGGAGCTCCTCACCTTAGAAACAGTACAGCTGCCCTCAGATTGACTCATGGGTTGTATTTCTGACATCCTGTACTGCTAGGTGCCTCTGTTTACACTATACAAGCCCGTCAATTTTTTTAGGGAATGCCATCATCGCTGTTAGTCTGGAGAAGAGAAGGTTGAGGGGAGACCTTATCGTTCTCTACAACAACCTGAAAGGAGGTTGTAGCGAGGTGGGGGTCGGTTTCTGTTCCCACGTAACAAGCGACACGACAAGAGGAAATATCCTCGGATTACGCCAGGGGAGGTTTATGTTGGATATAAGGAAAAATTTCTTCACCAAAAGGGTTGTCAAGCATTGGAACAGGCTGCCCAGGGCAGTGGTGGAACTGCCATCGCTGGAGGCATTTAAAAGACGGGTAGACATGGTGCTGAGGGACATGGGTTAGAGGTGGTTTTTGGCAGTGTCAGCTTGATGGTTAGACTCGATGATCTTAAAGGTCTCTTCCAACCAAGGTGATTCTGTGTTAATACTTTGGAAACGTGTAAGCTGCATGCATGCGTGCAATCAACACAAAGCTAATTAAAACAAAGGGTAATTGGGTAAAACAGGTAGCTCTTTGTGGTTATTGTGGAAAACAGGCATGAATGTGCGTTTTCAGTGGGCGTATATCCATGCTCTCTTTAGCAGATGCAAAGTCAGGTCTGACCACTTCAGACTAATAGCTCATCTCATTTCTTGAAGGAAGTTATAACCATGTCTTCCGTTAAACAGTAGGGTCCACAATGGAAATTACTATAGTGGTTGGAAAAATACAATGATCTTGATGTTTTCTTTAGGAAGGAAGCATAATTGTGTGAATGCGCTCATTTCTACAGAATTCTGTGTTTAAGGAAAGTAACAAAACCAAGATACATTTTCCTAAGACTTTGGGGAGCAACATATTACAGATTTAATACCCACAGGATAATCCATAGAACAATCTGTGAAAAATCTTTGTGCTTATTTGAAATATATTTTACTGTTATCGTAAAAGCAAAATACATTGTATACCACAGTGTGAATATTATGTATTACTATATTTTTAATTAGTTAGAAAGGTTTGCTTTAGAAAAAATAGTCATGGTACAATAAAAATATGTGATGGTTTTACTTTTTATTTTACATTTTATTTTCCTATTTTATTATGCCTGTAAATTCATCTCAGCAGCGTCTAAGGCAAACAACAGAGAAAAGTTACATATTTATAGTTGCCAGAGCAATTAATTAGGAATAAAAGTTTTAAGCTCTTTATGTGCATGTAGTGAAGGCCATGACATTTCAAGGTAATTCTGAGATTTTTAAATGCATTGATAGCCTTACCTGTGTCATGGGTGGGCTAGTTGTTGCGTCTCAAACACAATGCCTTTCCTTGGAGTCATCTTCCTCCCACAGTTAGCATCCTAGCTGCACCTTCTTGTTAGTTCACTTTTACAAGGAACAGATGTGGAGATAAAACTAATCTTTCACCTTCAGAGCCATTTCTTACAGGTCAAAGCTAAAGGATTTTAATGAAATATTATAATGAGGAACATACCACTAGTTATGTAATTCTTAGGTGTGGAGGATAAACGGGGGTTATCACTTGCTGCTGCTGTGAATCTGTAATCTTTTGAAAGCATAATTCTCTTTTGAAAGAAAAAGCAAGAATTACAGTTAATTCTGTCCTGTACATTGCACTGGGTGTGATATATGAGTCTTATTAGTACATAGAGATTTATGAGAGAGCATACAGACTTTGAGAAGAAAAATCTCTGAAATTATCACATTTTACCTCTCTAACCTTTGTTCTTACGCAAGGTCAAACTGCATATTTAAAATGTGTACCTGTCACACACTTTCTTTAAAGATTAAGACTGCTGAAGGTTGGGCTATGGTGAATTTGCCACCTTGAGCACCCTGAACACTGAAAGCAGCATGAGGGTTTTGTCAGGGCGTGATTGCAATTTGCCTGAGAGACAAGAAATGATTACTTTTTATGGCACTCAGATCTCCATCCCCATTAATGCAAACAGAAATCTTATCCATCAGATGCTGTTTCAAAGCAAGCAAACCTTTTTTACCCATTCGGTGTTCTTCCCTTCATAAAACCAATTATCTATGCACAGAAGTAGCAAAGAAATGGCCAAATTATTATGTTATTTGTACTAGTGGAAGAAGAAATTAAATACGAAGCAGCTACGGAAAAGGAGGCAGTGGAGTCAAAAGGGAAGTGGAGAAGTCAAGAGGAATGGAAGGGAACTTAATTTCTTATTTTTGTCTCACAGTAATTTGTATGTTGCGGTAGCCCATTTTAGTATAAAATTTTGCAGTACATTGAATGTGATCGGCTGTGGGTGTGGGAAGATTCTAATCTAATCTAAAGAAATCTAATTTCTCGTTGACAGATAGAAGCAGCGCTTTCTGAACCAGCAGAAAGGTTGTCAGGGAAGCGTGTCAAAAGGCAGAGTTTACCTAAAACCAAGCCACGAACAAATTTAGGCAACTTCAGGCTTAATGAACACGTCCACTTTTAAAATTTACCCTTTCTTAAGATTTTTCATAAAAAATGCCCAAGCATCGCCTGCCACCTCCACAGCCAAATGTGGCTTTTCCAGCCTGTCAGGGAGATGCCAGCTGGGAGGCCAGTCCAGTGCAGGGCTCGGTCCCAACAGGCGGCGATTTGGTGAAAAACTATTTCCTAAGCACAGGGGAACACTATGGTTTAGTGGAGATGACACTATGATAATTTCTGGGAAATGGCAACTCCTTTAAAAGAGGATTATGGTAGAGTCTAGTACAAACGGAGGAACTTATTTCTTGTAAGACTGTCACTGCTTCTCTTTAATGATCTGGATTTCAGATATCAATTCATAATAAGGTTAGAATGAGATTGAAGCATGTTCAAGTTTAATCTGATTTTGACACACTGTAATTAGGCATCCCCAAGAAGCAGATGGTTTTGTATTGTAATTATAGTGCCCCCAAATGATCACTAAAACAATACTCACAATTCCTCTGTGACGTGTCTTGACAGATTCATAAATTGGAGGAAAGAAAACTTTCTTGGGTCCCTTACTGCTGCTGTATTCTTATGTTTCATTTGAAAGACACACTTGTGTGTATATGTTAATGACTTTTCCTGCTTGAATTCAGTTACTGGAAGCGCCCTGTGAGAGTAAAACCTTATATTTTTCCTCTCAGCAGGCACCTGGGGCCTGGTTTCTGCAAATGCGGTGTGTGGGGGATTTCTATGTGCAGGGCACAGTGCACCAGTTTCCAAGGAGATGGGCACATTGTGCTTGGGGTAACGGAGATCTTGGGAGAGTGGGATTGGGTAGACCAGTCCTCTGTTTATCAGTTTGCTCCCTGATCGGGAATGTAAAGGAAGAGCCTCGTAGCGTTCTAGCGACTTGACAAGTGGCACGCATTTGCTGGCAGCTGTGGCAGTGACCAATGCACGGCGCCGACGTTGAGCCGCATCCGTTCCGAATTTTTTTCCTTGAAAGATCTACACTTGTGGGACCTCCTTGCTAGAAATTACCATGGTGTTTGTCATCCATCTGTGGAAATGCTTGAGATACACATTCTCCCTCTCTTTGCTGTTCATCCTAACACCAGCAGTGATTGCAGAGCTGCTCCTTGATCCTGTGCCACCAATCCACGTTCTGTCTGGAATAATCTCTAGCAGTGTAAACAGCAGTACGTGGCAGGGCTCGGATTAGTGAAGCAACACTGGTCGCTGTCGTCAAGAACCAGTATAAAACCCTGACGAAGACACAGCCTTTCATGCAGCAAAAGCTTGTGGTATAAATCCCCTGGACAAGCCCTGGAAGCGGGCTTACACCACAAGTTAAATAGAAATGCTGTCTAGCCACCTTGTTCTGAAATGATCTTTTATTCTCTTAACAATTTAAATTGATTTTCTACTCAAATTACATCAAGCCTGAGTTTAATTGTGTGCCTGTGAACATATATATTAAATAAAGTACAGAGCTGGAAAACTCAGTGTTTTGCATTGTATCTAGCTGAGACACAATGTAAAAACCCAATGACTCTATGGCTTTAGTGACAAGCCATTCTACAGCTAAATGGGAACTTGTTTATTCCTCCTCAAAAAAAATTAAATTATTTGTATTTCGGTAGGTGCAACTGAAGGGAGTGCACAGAACTATGCAATAATATAGCTGACAGGTAATAGGGATACAGGTATGGACTATAAAAGCAATCACATTCCCATTGCAAGGTAGGTTGCAAAATGGGGATTTTTCCTTACCCTGCGAATTGAAACAGTAGCGCTGTGTTGTGGTTTAACCCCAGACAGCAACTAGGACAACACAGCCTATCCTCAACCCCCTCACCCTCCTAGAAGGGTAGGGAGAGAGAAGAGAGAGAAAAGGAGGGGAAAGGAGAAAAAAAAAACCCTCATGGGTTGAGGTAAAGACAGTTTAATAAAACAAAAATGGATAAGGAAAATAACAGTAATGACAATAATAGTAAAAGATTATAGAAGACACAAGTCACTCTCACTGCCTGGTGAATTGGTTGTCCAGGCCAATCCAAGGAGTGATCGCCGATTCCCACCCCCCAGCCAACCCCCATTTATATGCTGAGCATGACGTCCATGGTGGAGAACGTTCCATTGGCCATTCCATTGTTCTGCCTACGCTCCTCCTCAGCTTCTACGAGAAGCTGAAAAAAGTCCGTGAATATTATAAACATCACCAAACAACAACTAAAACAATATATACAGTATTGATATTCCTTTCACGCCAAATCTGGAAACATAGCAATGACTAGAAGGAAAATTAACTCTGTCCTAGCTGAAACCAGGTCTCACTGTCTGGAGCAGATCAGAAAGCAGCTGCAAAATACACATTTGCTACCAGGTGCTGCCTTTGATGTATTTTTTCTGTCAGCTTATCCATTCTTTATTCACATTGCCCTTCAGAATCCAGCTGAAGTGTAGATAATGTAGATAGTCATGGGGTTTTTTTACCTGTTGATAGATAATAATGTATTTATGAAATGGCTTATAAGAAATCAGACCTTTCTAATACACTGGTTTAATAGAGAAGGTTAGCATAATAACTCAGCTCCTTGTATGTGCCCAGATGACAATACCATGAATTCTCGTCTCTCTTGGCTTAATTCAAGGATCAGTTCCACAGCTTGATTTACTCTTGTACCTTCTCCAGAGATGTTGATTGAGGTAATAGACGGGCGAAGGAAAACAAATCACTGCTCACATCATAGTACATGCTATATTTTGCTCAGGCTAAATTATAGGTAGTATTCTAAGTACATCTTTCTTGCTTGAAGAAAAGTAAATGGAAAAGACAACCCTTTTTAGGTTGAGTAGTTGCCCAGAGCATTTTCCATAGAAGATTCTGCAGCTTCTTCTAAAATTCTGCAGAAATTACTGTAAAGGAAAGTCAACACATAGCATGACAGAGAGCGAAAGCCTCTTCTAACACAGAAACTAACTCATCAGTGCTTATGGTTTAATATGGATGTGGATATGTTCAGATGGCACTCAGTGCTCCGTACATGAAGTATAGTCTTTCTGTATTAGGGATTTCAGGAGGTGGTCATGCTGCTGGATCGTGGGTTGATGTTGCCTGCAAAGAACATTCAATCTAATAGTAAATGCATGGAACACTTCTAGTCTCATAAATACTGTAGAGTGTGCATAGATGTCTTTAAAGGGAAGAGAGAGCAAATGTTGTGAGGGGAGGAGGGTGAGCAGCATACGAGATAAATGTCTGTGTGTGAAGGGGAGGATGGAGACGAGCAAAGCAAACTTTCTGAATCAGAGCATGTCAGCAGGAACTTATTTTGCAGTGTTCTTGTTCAAACATGGCGAGGCAGCTGAGCACGTTCTGAAATCTCATACGGGTTGCTATTATGTCTTTTGAAAACCTGCTGATTTGGAATGCACATGGTCATTTCTAAACCGTAGCTTTGGCAGAGTGCTGTGATAACAGGAGGACGATCATTACTATGTTTACAGTTGTTGCCCCACCAATGTGATGCTGTATGAGATGGAAGTGCCGAATGCAAGTCTTTTACAGTCGTACCAGAACAGCTAGAGAAAAGGATGATTTGAACATACTAAGCATTACTGTTCTCAGGTATTTTGATGAAAAGTGCCTTTCCAATTCCATGAAATATTTCATGGCTGCAGGTCGACTTCCTCAGAATTTCATTGAGGAAAAGGGCAGCATTCCTGCAAGAGCAAACATTACAGTTTAGCATTGCAAAACACAGCACTTCAAGTATCATTTTAAATGGGGTAAAAATGAAATATTTATAACTGGGAAAGGAATAGGCAACATCAGCAGGAAAATGAAAATTGAATGTTAGGATAAGACAAAAACATTCCTCCACCACTGCCCCTGCTCCCTTCTTTGGGAAACACCCTCATACCTGACCTGATTTTAGAAAAGAAAGAGATGTTACATCTTCTACTAGCAAAAACCCCCGTGTATTTTTAATTACCTTTAACAAGAAACTGGTATTTATTTCGGTCTTTTTGAAAGCGATGTCACTAGTCTAACCTATGAAGATAGTTTATAGTGGTCTTAAATGGGATTAAGCACTGTGTCTTTTTCCATTCTCAGTCTCCTAGGGTGACGGTAAGTAATCTAAATCAGGTCATATTTGTGTTGCCACAGCTGGATATTTATCCATTCAAGGTAGCTGTCAATCAAGAGCTGGGTTTCCTGACAAGCAGGACTTTAAAACGATATTAGACAGGTATCTTGCACTGCGGCGGGCGGAAAGGTGTGAGGGTTTCCCTGGCTGCTGGAGCGGAGGTCCAAAGTCTCCCCTCCACCCCCCGGCTCCCGTGTAAGCTGAAGGCAGCCGGTCCCCTGCGGCAGGGCCAGGCTGGGTTAAGTGCCGGGGCGGGGAGCAGGGCAGTGGGCAGCCTCCCACCTGATGGTACGAACGAGCCATCTCTGCACTAGATGAGTGAGTCCTGGAAGAGATCCCCAATGTGCGAAGTTAATCAAGTTGTGGCCTAATTAAACCACATTACCGCTGTTTTGTCTTTCTTCCTGTGGTGGCCGAGACAATAAGCTGCAACAAAGGAGGGCTGGCGGTGTAGTTTTATGCATCTATTAACAGGTCAAATAACTTTGGTATACGAGCGTTGATCATATGGAGAGACAAAAGGCTAAGATTTGTTAACTTTATCCCTCCTGCCAAGTTAATTTTAGTACCCTTTTGACAGTGCTAATTAAACCATATTTCATTCTTTTCCATTCTGTAGTAACTAAATACTAACAAACAGAACTATTGAACAGCTGAAACCTGTTTAAAGTTACTTCTGCTTTGTCATATACAAACTTTTGTGATGTATAGAACATTTTAAAGTCAAAGGAGACGTTTCTGTTGTAAAGAAACGCAAATGTATTTACACTGTCGATCTCTACAAGCTCTCTAATGATCACCTAAACATGCGGAGCACCACTAGACTGTACCTTATTTGTATTTCTTCTGGTTTTGTAGAGGACTGCAGACTATTCAGTGGTGTTCAATGGCTGATGTAAAATATATCAATAAATTTCCCCTTTATTCCTTTCACAGTGCTGTAGCAGTAACTGTACCACAGTTATTGCTGTAAACAATAACTGTAACAACATAAAAATATTTAAGACAGTGATGTAATTTTGGACAAACATAGAACTGACAGACAGAAAACATTAATAAATCATAGTTAATTCCTAGTTTATTTCTATTGAAATAAAACTCAAAGCTTAATTCTAGTTTTCTTTATATCACCAGACAGTGTAGAAGTGTCATGTTGGCATGTCTGTGATTTCCTTGTGAGTTTTCCATACCAGATAATTCTCTGTTAGTCCAGATTTCACCCATGATCTCAGCTTAGCCTTCTTTCATTTTCTTTTCAAGCAACTGTTTGGCTTGCTGTGGGGAAAATCTTGAAAACCAACTATAACTTTGCAACAGCTAATAGACTAAACAATTAAAAGAACTCAGAATACAATTAGTTTTTAGTATTGTGAGCTCATGCTTTGGAAATAATCTTGTTAGTGGATTTTCACTATTTACATTTACCAGTGTAACACAGGCAATGTAAGACTAGCACCATTTTTTTCTTTGGTAAATGACAGAATAGTCCTCTGCCTGGAATTCTTCTTCGGTTTTGCACCCAAAAACATCTTGGAAAGAAACAGGAAGTGCCTTAAGATATGGACTAGATTATGGTCTTGTGTTAAAGTAAATCAGGTACAATTAGTCTGAAAACAAGAGAATGAAAATTGTATTAACTGTTATGAGAGCATGATGTGGTCTTATGTTTTTATGGTGTCTGTGGTGTGCAAAGTGTGTAATTTCTTATTTCTGTAGAACATGTTTTAGTAACCACTGCTACCTCGTAATTAACACATCAAATGCCAGATTTTCTGGTCACTAAAATTGTTCTGATTTTTCCCCCTAAGCTAAAGTCTCCCCTCCTAGGAAAGCATCACAAAGAAACCCAGAAAGGAATGACCTAATATTTTTACCTGAAAGTGACGAGAATTCATACTCATTCTTCTTAATCACTCAGGAAATAGTGAGCCACTTTCAATTATCTAACTGCTGGAACTACCAAGCAGAACGAACTGCCATTACAGAGCAGCAGGAGATTTCTGGTTACTTCCACTTTAGGCTTCTGACACTAGGGACTCCTGAGGGTTTTGACTTTCACAGAGCAGTTGCTCAATATTTTGAGGACCTGAAAACTATCTAAGAAAAATCTGAAAGGCTGATACCTGAAAAAAAAGTACCTCTGAGAAATTGGAATTGAAAACTGAAGGCCCCCTGAATCAAGTGTCACTTTTCAAAAGCTGAGGATCCATACAGCTACTTTAAATATTTTGCCCTGGCAAGTCCATTTTCAATTTGTCCACAAATTTATCATATCTGAAAGATATACAGTGCATATGTGAGTCTCTTGCAGGATCACCGTAACCAAAAATTATGGTTACACTGATGAGCTACCGGAGGCCCCAGATTGGCTTCCCCTGAGCAGCTTTGGCACCAGGAGACCATCCAGAACCTCTTTCTTAGTCCTGCAGTATCCCCCTGAATTTGTGCCTCAGGAACACTGCTCCCCCTATCTGTCCATAAGACTACTCTGGGATCCGGGACCTGAAGCATCCAGAGTACTCAGAGAGGGGAGGGAGGATAGGAGAAGATATAAAATTCTGTCAATAATCAGACAAATTCCTGTGAAAAAAAACATTTTAGGTTTGGTGAAACTTCTTGGAAGGGTAGAATTTTAATGAAATGCTTTTGGTTGATTAAACACAGATTAATCAGAATATTTTTGGCCATCTAATTAGCCAGAAGGAGAGGCCATCAAATGTTGAGGAATCAATCTGATAATGAGAAGAATTTGCATTAAAAGGCTCATCAGTCTCATAGTGGCAGAGGGAACTGTATATGAAAAGTCATGACAATTTAGCAGGTTAGCTCTAAGTATTCCAGTGACAGATATAATTTAGAGAGGAATGTTCTTATATCCTTTATTAGCTAGTTTTATGATGATTTACTAAAGAAATCTGCCATCTCTAGTTAGACTAGATGTGCATTCATCTGTCAACTCCTTCTCTTTGAACCTGATTAGCGTGAGACTAGGACAGATCTCAGACAACTCTGTTACTATCAATGTACAAAAAACATGTGTCCAGGTAAATTCATGCTCTCTTAGAGGGAAGGTTGTGATGTCAGCTCAACGCTACTGGGAGATTCTGGAGAATCAGCTCTTGAGAAACCTGCAGAAAAGTAGCCTATGGAAATGCTTCTAATCATGCAGCTGCCTTTTTCTTCTCCAGTTTACTGTCATTAATAAACAGAAATGGGTTAATCTCAAACTTCTTCTAAGTTGTGCTGGGAAGGAAGAAAGGCTGCTATGTGAGAAGAAAACCCAGATCAACTGACCAAATGCTGCAGGCCCCCCTCCACTATGTAGGTTATAATAACAACGCAAGAGGTGGTTGCCAAGGCTTGGCACTTCTGCCGTGCCAGCTGTATGCACATTTTGATCAGATCGGTGGCTCTCTTGACAAGTCATGGAGACCTTGCAATGACATGAGGGACTGGATATTTGTTCTCAGATGGTGTTTTCTTTTCTATTTCCTCCCCTCTTTCCCTGGTCCCTTCCCTTACTTCCAGGATTTTACAACATCTGAAATGACAGTGTCAAAAATGACACAAAACTGCATTCTGCAGGATGTTACCGCCACAGGAAAAGATGACTGAGGCAAGCTTAGGCTGTTTGGACTTCTACAAGAGCACTGTCATGTCTCATTCGTTCCCTGATCACAGCTGCAGGACCAAGGATTTTTCCTAGAACTGTGCTTTATTTTTTGAGGGAAGGCTCATTTGAATGATAATACAAGAAAATGAGTTTGAACATGCTGAACTGAGATGGAACCATTTGGATTTATTTTCTGTTCAGTAATTCAAGAGATATATGTATTCTGGCTCTGAGCATTCTTTCTTCTGAGGCGGCTCACAGAAGTGTGTATTTAGACTGGATAGCCCTCTGTAGCCCTGTACCTCAGCTTCTCCACACCAATGTGCTGGTGCACCGAGACCAGACACAGTCAGGTTCCTCTGCTCCCTCTTTTCCTCTACAGAGTCTCTGGTAGGTGGGTCAGAAAGCCAGGAATTACCTTTACGACCGTGCAGTCTGACCTGGAGCATCACACAAAGCTATTGGCTTCCTGCAATAACACATCCTTTCTCTCACGAGTTATATTTGTTGCATTGTTGCCTTATTGTGTAATGCATTTTCTTTCTGTCCTTTATCAGCTGTGGTTCTTGCAGTCTTCCATGGGCTAAAGGGAAGAGAATGCAATACGCACTAAGGGAGATGTCATGGCCTTTCCACACATTCATTCTCGGCAAGCTTTTGTGCAAGAAGTGAGAAAATACATATGGTGAAGGAGTAGCATTGAAGCTACAAGATTCAATAGCATTTTCTTAGGGAACACTCAAACTGAGAGGATCACAATCTGTTAGGATATACATCTTAAGGGGGAAAGAAAAAGTGCTGCTAAGGTTATACAGTTGGTTTTCTTATCAAGAAAAAAGATAGCAAATGTGCAATGTTCAAGGGGACTGAGGAAGTCCAGTAAGTCTGTAATAATAGGTCTCTTGAAGTATTACACAGATCAAGCAAACCAACTGGACAAGTTTTATAGATGTTATTTCTTATTCCTTGAGCCTACTGCTTCTGAATAGTTTTAGTTTGCTGCACACGAGACAAGAGGAATGTTGTCATCTTAAATAACCTGAGGAACAGTGAGAATTACAAAAATAAAAATGAGATTACAGAAAGACAAAATAAAAGAAGTTTTCATTCTGATTGGAGACCCTTGCTTCCTTCTTGCTCTGACCAGGAAGAGGTCAAGGTGTTGATAAAGTTAAAGGAGGAAGGGGAGATTCAGTCATTTCATTTCATTGTCTAATGAAATGTGTCCCTCTCTGGAGGTAAAATATGTTAATGATTAAAGGAATAACAAGAAAACCAACCATGAGTTTATAGAAAAGAGTTGAAGACCACCTCATAATTGTAGCAAGCCTGGACAATGGGTGACAAGGCTAGCAGACTGCCGTAGGAGCTGGAACACAGGAGCACTCCTCCTGCTCTTCACTGCTTCCAAAGGTGCAGTCAGTGCCAGCTTCTGACCCATTTTTTTCTGCCAGTACTCCTTTTTCCCTCCTTCCACCAAATTTCAGCTGGTGAAGTTTCCATGATTTCGTTACTGAAGATTTTTTCTCTTATATGGCTGGAATAAGACATAAGAAAGTGTATTTACAGTGCTGCAGAAGTTTATTTAGTGGGCATTTTTGCAAATAGGAGTCCAGAAGCAGGAAAAAAAAATGGTATAACACTTAAAAATGGATTTAAAAGAATTAATAGGAAGACTTGTACAAGAAACTTTAAAAAGTCACTCCTTAAAAATAAGATACTCTATCATCCAGTGGAATATTATTTCCTTTGAGCTTATACCTGATGCTCTTCTAATCCTTATTTGTCTTCTCCCCTTGCTTCTTGTGGCTAACGTGCCAATTGGCTGCTGCGTGAACTCTATGAGACTTCCTGGCTGGTTCCTGGCTTCTGCAGGATAAATCTACACTGAGTTGTAACTGACTTTCCCCTAGAAAGTAAGTAATTTTCTCCATTTGACACAGTTGCTATCTAATGTTTTTAGGGACTGAACGTATTTGAAAGTCTTAACCACTGTTGAATTCGAGTTTGAAATTGCCCAGATAGTGTCAAAAATTGTTAGTGAATGGATGGGAACAGACACACAGAGATAGACATTGCAAGTTTTAGTTTTGCTGGAAAGCAGAATAAAAATTATGGTAAGAAGATGTCATTTTAAAGAAGGGCCATCTTGGGAAGTGCTGATTGTCTTCTCCTATGTGGTGTAAGTCAGGGCTTGCTTGTCCAAAAAGAAGAGACAGGTTGTTAAAGAATTTGCTTTGTCTTGCTCATCATGCATATATTTTAGCTAGGGATTAAAATAAAATATTTAAGGTAGCAGAAGAACAGGAGGACTTGCAGTGACTGTTCCCCCAACAGACTTTTTCCAGACTGCTCACATATGTTGGTGGAACAAAGTGGTGCATTTGCTGAAGTAAAAAGACAGTGCCAGAGGGCTGTAGGACACATTGCTTCCTCCCATAAGGCTGCAGGTACCTGCTGCAAGACACGCTCATCACTTCGCTATCCCTTTCCTTAAATAATAAATGTAATTACCATTGTTGTTTCCTGGCCTACATGGCTAGGACCACTGGGTTTTCGTTTGAGCAGGCTGATGGGTTTAGTTTCAATGAGAGCTTGCTGATCACCTGCTATGCTTATTCATGGGATCAGACATTACCCAAGGCCTGGATTTTAAATAAAATCATGGTACGCATTTTATCTTGAAGGAAAAAATTATTCTTGTCAAGAATAATTTTTTTGAAGTCTGGTTTATAATTTATCTTCTTTTTGTTGCCAGTCACCTATAATAAGTTTTAAATTATCCTGAATGTGACATAGTTAATCTAACTATTGGTTGAGTAATTTCTATGCATAATTCTTGGCTTAGGGTTTGTTTCATTTGTGAAATTCAAATACGCCAGGTAACTGTCTATTCTCTGTCCAGCTAAACTCTTCAGAATGATCTTTCTGCTAAATCCAGGTGAAAGTTCAAAAATCTCTCTATCTGAGCATTCCTGAATACTCGTTGTGATGCATTTTCACCTACTTAGAAAAGGTACACAAGAAGTGTGAACACAGGAGAAGTAAACTAATGTAGTCATGCAAATAAGTATCCATGGTTAAAAAACTACCCGTGCTTTGCTGCATCTTGTGTTTTGTGTTTATAAAAAATGTGAGTGGAATAAACAACTATAAGGAAAACTTGTAACCAGTCAAATCAAGAACTGGATGCTTTCTGGGAGGTATTACTGAACTAAATAGGAGGTAATGAGCTCTCTAAAAGAATAAATTGATTAAATGAGGTCAGAGCAGCTGATCCAGTGGTTTAAAATCTATTGATTTAGCTATGGCATAGGAATGGTATACATCTATATAACTATGTATGAGTTATGTCTTGCACTTAACTTCCCAATTGCACATAACATTAACAGGAAAAGAACAACTACATTTTTAAAGTGGTTTCTACTGTAAGGTAGTGGCGATGTCTGTGCATTCTTGCAGTCTGTCTATAAATTCAGTTCCTGTATCTAGTATGTACAAAAATTCCGTGTATGTTGAAGCTAAGAAAATATGTTTGTGGCATGCTATGATTAGAAAAAAGCTGCCGTTTGAAGATGCTTAGAGGTTTGGAGCGTTAGCATTAGTCCTGGGAGAGAGGGATTGCGGTAAGGCAATTATAGAGGCGTGCTAAATTAATTAATCCCACAGCTTTATCACACAGTGGATGTTTTTGAGAAATAATTTGCAGCAAAAAAAAAAGGTTCCTCTTATTCATCCACCTATGGGATTTTTTGTTCAGTGATATGTTTTGCTTAATGTTACGGATACAGAAGATTGAATTCTGAGGTAATAGTGTATCTATTTCCATACTGTAACTTTTATTGTGCTTTATAACTGTAAATTATGAAAGGCATATATTTGTATTTTTCAATGGACCTAATACTTTCTTCTGGTTGCAAATTACCATAGGTAGTAGACTTCAAAATTGACAGTTCTCCCTTTAGAAAACCAACATATTTTAGATAGATTTGTGGCTCTCTGAAATGAAGTTATCCAAAGATTCAGCTCTAATGATGTTAAAATCCAAATGCCGAGCATTTAATCTAACCAAGTTTAAGATGTTTAAGTCTCTCTTAACTGTCTAGGATGGACTGTAGCTAATGGAGAGAGATGGGAGGTGCTCATGTCTCCCGCAGAGGAGACGAGCCCCTTCTGTAATTCTGTGTTCTTCACTGACTTTAAGGAGAAAGGAGAGCCTAGGGAAACTACTTCAGACAGAAATCTGCCCTAGCCGAGGGAAAGGCATAGTTCAGATTAGGCTTTTAACTTCTTTTTACCAGAAAGAATAAGAAAAACAGGATCATTTATGTGTACTGTATATGCATGTTTACAGATGGCATATGTATGCCTGTGATATGTTTGCCAGGCTCTGAACCAATTTACAATAATTGTGCTTTACAAAGTAAAGGGGCTGGGCTGGTACATGGGGTTATGACATACTGGCACTTCTCCCAGGCTGCCAACATGTACAATTGAATCTCGTTTTTCATTTCTGCTCCTGCTGTGAAAAATAAGCCTTAAAGACATTTATTGAAGTGCAGACGGATGCAGCAGTGTCTACCCACGTTTGCAACCTGAACCGGTGCCTCTGAGAGATATGAACTGGCCCTTTCATTTCAATGGCTAACTCAGAAGTTATACGATAGCGGTACAGAAGTCAATATTAAGTGTTACTTTGCAAAAGAGTAGGGAGGAATCGCAGCAGGAAGATTTACACATCTGTCTCTGAGTGGCCCTTCATTTCCATGCAGATGGAGATACATAATAGTACATCTCTGTCTTCTTAAAGTCATAAATAGTATCCCTACATGCTAGTGCATATCTCACCCATCTTACACTTAATTTTTATGCTACAAATGCATGTAAGGTCTAGATTTCTGTTTTGTTACGCTGTTGATACTCTCTCTGCACCTGCTTAGTATGAACAGCATTTTTACCAGCTTTTGAATTAGATTTTGTTATAGGAAAAAGTTCTCTCTGCTGTATTCTAAATTAAACAACTTTCATGCCTTTTCAGTTTGCATATGTTTTTTTGTCAAGAATGATATGAAAATATTAAGGAGTTCACTAAAAATTATGATTAATTAATTTTATTACAGTAGCACTTAAAAGCCCCTGCTGAGACAGGAGACCTATGGCACCAGGCACTGGAGGGACACATAAAAGAGCGAGTTTCTGCTTCAAAGAGCTGAAAATTGAACCAGAAAAGACATGTTTCTCTAGGCTTCAAGGGAAACTGAATAAGGGCTTTTGTGATATTCTTGAGCAAGGCAGAAGCCCCATGTTTCATTGAAACCTTTTCTTTTTCATTGCACAGTTTCATAAAAAATATATAATGAATGAAGCTGGATTCAATTTTCAATTGAAAGAATCTCAGACTATCTGATGCCCTGTCCCCACACAGCCTGCTCCTTTTGCTTTCTTCGCTCTTCCTGTGCAGGAGCTATACAACAGCCCTATGTTCCCTGTTCAGCAAACCTTTTCAGAGACGTTTGTGTCTTGTCATCACATTTCTAATATCGAATTTTCGCATTTCAAAAGGGATTTTATGGCTCATTTTTGTTAGCTCTGTAGTTACGTGAAAATATTCAAAACTTTCAAAGTAGCGGAAAAGAAAAGGAGCAAAGAGAGAATGGCCTCCCCTCTCTCATTCTCCTTTCTCCCAGCTCTATTAGCAAAGGCGTTAGCAAGATGCTATACGAGAATTGCAACAGTTTAAGACTATACTCTCTCTTACCACTGTCTTTGAGTCAGTTTTTCTTCATTGTACAATAAGAAAAGAAAAAAGGAAGGGAGCAGAGCTGAAGGTTATTGCCTTTGTTGATGCAAAGGCAGAGAGAAATCTACCTTGAGAAACAAAGTAGATTGGCAAGCTCCCACGTTCACAAAATAAATCTTGCATCGTGCTCGGATTTAGCTTTCTATTTCCTAAGTTTCTGCTCTGCATCTTAGTGAGATGGCCCTCTGAGCTCTCTCCTGCCAGCTGAAGAAGTTGGGAAGAAGTTGAAAGGAGAGGGGAAGGAGGGGTTGGAGGTTTGGGGGGGGACCGCCTCAGAGGGTGCCAGGCAAACTGTGAAGTGACTGATTAGCGCAGACAGTGACGGAGCAAGTTCCAGCCGAGCGTGAGCGTGATCGCTTCTAAGAGGAAACGGCTTTGCTTCAACTTGACTATTGTTCTCTGATAATCTGGGAAGCTGGAGTGGAATTCAAAGCAGCGTTGGTCTGAGCGTTAATCTAATGCTCGGTGGTTCCTTGCAACTTGCTCTGATCTCGAGTGCCTTTAGTCTTGCAGTAAATTCTGATTTGATTTCTCTCTATGATATACCTCCCCAAGGAGACAGTAGACAGGGAGCTGAGGGAAGCTGCCTAGGCCAGTTGAAGTACTGGGGGGCCTGCTTGAGGCCACTGTGAAGAAAAATAAGACAGCTTCTCAGGCTCTCTAATCTATTTTCTCTTATGAAAAACAAGTGAACGGTTTTTAAATTGAGTAAAACAAGTGGCTAAATCACCTTCTGAAAATGAACTGCTGAACAGGAACACAATCTCTCCCATGAATTTCTGTAGACGACAACCAGGTTACCCGTAGTCTCTCTCTGACACACAAAACTGTTACTTAGTTTTCTGTGGAATCTGGTAAATTATATGAGCTGACTCAGAAACTCCACAAGGACTACTTCTGTCTGCTCCACAGCACCTGGCTCTCAGGGGTTTAGCCACCGTTTCTCACTCTAAGCATGAGGTGCTGCCGTCCCAAATCAGTTGCAAGGCTCATGATGCTCGGGCAGACTAGGATTTAGGTGGTTCAAATCCAGGCAGCAGGACTCAGGGGAGGCCTGGGAATAATGTGAGAGCCAACTCCTTCCCCAGATTTCCCATTGTCAACATCTACCTGCTTCTTCTGGGGGAGGCTCTACCACCAGATGAAGCAACCTTTTCATATGCAACTGTGCCAAGCACCAGCAGAACTTCGTTCCAGGAGGGGCAGCCCTGGCTTTCCCTCAGCTGGGTGATGCTGCGTGGCTGCGTCCCACTTCCCTTCGGTTTGGCTCGTGCTGGTAGCAGCCTTGTGTTTTACTCCGTCGAGTGAAAGCTTAGGATCACTCGGGGTCTGCCATGGGATTCGGCACTCGGTTTTCTCAGGAAATATAAAGCCGGCAGCCTCTTGCCAGCTGCTCAGCTATTGAGCCAAATGGAGTCTCTGGAAAGATTTTAGACTGTGTGCATTTATTCCTCTATCCCCAAATGTTAGGAAGGTTTTTTAAAAAAAAAAAAAAAAGAAAAGAAATTCTTTTAAATTGTATTACGCTGCTGTGATAATTTTGTAAACTTTCTATTTTGAAATGAATGAGAATGAACTATTCTCATTCTGTACAGGGAGAACAATTGTTCTGTACAAACAATGAGGAATTCCTTAATGGAAAAGGAATTGGAATCTTTCAATATTTTTTAAATGCTTTCATGGTTTTTCTCCCTCCTGTATCAGGGATTTTATTACAATTGAA
The DNA here is from genome assembly GCA_013398295.1 of Chionis minor. NCBI lineage: Eukaryota > Metazoa > Chordata > Aves > Charadriiformes > Chionidae > Chionis > Chionis minor. The sequence continues at coordinate 378,985 of VZSF01008371.1, read as the reverse complement.
CTTTCCCATTTCTGTTGGGTGAATTTACATTTTTTTACGAAAAAGAAGACTGGGAAGATTTCTGACTAGCTGACTGGGATTTCTGACATCGGGACTGGGATGAACCTGTTACTATTATGCTTGTGGCTCACTTAGGAAATGGCAGAGGAAGATGGACTGCTCTTAGCTGCTGTTCACCTAGCGGGGCAGCACAGATGAGCCCTCACTGCCCCGCTGCACCCCACGGTGCTGCGCGGAGGGTTAGCAAGCCCTTTCCGTGCCCCAAACACCTGTCTGGCTTCACCCAGGCTGCAGCCCTGTTTTCCTTTCCTGGAGATAAATCATGGGACTCCGGTTAGCTGAACCGTCAGGAACAGTAAATTCACCAACAAGCTTTTAATAAATAGGATAGTCCCAGAGAGGTGCCTGGATTAAATTTGAAGCAAAGGTGAAAGCAGGAGGTGTATTTCAGGCACAGGTTTATGAGATTTGCAGAGGAAGAAAGGAAAGTAGGCATAATAGGATGAGTGGATTATTTTGCTCATTTGTTGGCTTTTCACATGCCTCAGATGCTTCATGTTCTGCTGTTTCTAGCTTCTTGGTGTGTGCCTCAGTTTAAATTTTCATAGTACTCATTTCACCGCTTAGCCGTGTCATGTCGTGTTACTCTGTAGTACCATGCATCAAAACTTAATAACAGAACAAACACAACAATCACTTTAAACTAATGCTGCCCCTCGTTCATTATTCAGCGAGTTACATCATGGGCTGCTGACAAAGATGATCTTGGAACTAAATTTAAAGGCATATTTATGTAAAAACTGTGTGTGTCCCTAAGTCATTTTGGGGTTCTTTTTCTGTGCACTCTATTCTCCTCTTGGGAGAAAAGAGTCTTCACACAGTACATGAATAAAAGGAAGAGGGAACAGCTCAAACATGATCTCTCACAGAAATACTTTATACACACAATGCACATCTTCAAACTCACCTTCTTTCAATTTAGGAAGGTTTGTATCAACCTTATGCTTCATATTGCCTTATTTTACAGCTGTAATTAGTAACGTCATTCTACCTTCATAAACAAAGTTCAAAAAAGGAGGGAGATAGTCTTGGTGCAGTGACTTGATGATGAGCTAAAGCAAGATTGTGCTATTATGGTAGAGTGAAATACTTACAGTTAGTTGGTGTCCTGTTTGAGGAAAATGGCAAGGCAATCTTAGTGGCTTTTTCTTTCTTCTCACAAATGCTGGAAGAACTAGTGTGAATGGCAGAATTTGGCAAAATATTGAGTATCAAGTGAGCACAGTAATAAAATAAACAGGCAAGCTGATCACAATATGAAGTCATACTGATCATTCACTTTGCGTGTGTGGGTTTAGTGCTAATTATTTATGATACTTCATACTGTGATAATGAATATTCTTCGTTATGCTTTGGAAGGCTAATGAAGTTCTACTGCCAGATTCTGACACCTTTATTTTTAATTTTCTATCAGTTATCATGTACATGGCCCCGCCGACCTAGGAAAGAGTACTACAGCTCTGAACATGGGAAAGAGGAACAGGCTTTGACTCTTAGAAAATTTGGACATATATGTGGCATAGGACAATCTGGATTAATGAAAGGTTTTGCACTGATGCTCTGTGGAAGCAAGAAATATATCTATTTTGATTTCAAGAGGTGTCTTGCTGGAAGAGGTTATCAAAAAGAACTCCGGCAGAGGCCACAAAAGCATTTAGAAAAGGCACAATGAATTTTGACTGCCTTTGAATTTATTTATCAAAGCCATTGCTATTCCCATTTCGACGCAAGTGGAACAATAATAAATATCGAACAAAGCAACTCAATCTGTATTCAGAGTATTTCAATACATGGAGAGTTAAATGCAAAAGAAAGAAAGCTTGCAGAGTCAGACCTATTGACTCCTGCTACTTCTATTCCTTAGTGAAAATGAACGGTGGATGGTGCACAAAGATCTGCAAGATATTTACATTACTGCGATTAACATATAATAAGAAGCACATTCAGTAATGTAACTTTATTATTTAACCGAATCGATAATCTTTTACATCACAGGAACATAATTCAGCTGTAAACCTTGGCACTTTCTTTCATATTCAGTGACTAGCTTTACATGTCAATTTTCAGACTCAGTGGAGCCGTATTATTTCCCTAGCCGCCATTTATCCCTATAGGAGGGACTTTGTGCCGTGAATGGGCCCCTGTATGATAAAAACCTGCCTCTTGTGTGGAGGCCAGGCAGTGGGAAGATTCCACACTCACGTTGTGAGTCCTGGTTTGCACAGGTGCCATCCCCTGCGAGCCGGCAAGTTCGGCACTGGCAACTCTTTCTGTCTGCCAGTCCTCGTTCATAATCTTTTAAAGATCATAGTGTCTGCACAGCCTTCCTCCCTTGGATTTTTCTCCCACTGTCCCTATATTAGAAAGAAAATCACTGGAGAGAATTTCACCTTGCTCAGCCAGAGAGGCAGCTGAGGCTGAAGCCTGCCAGGCACTCAGCAGAGCCTCTTCTAACAAACCCTCCTTCAGAGGCAGACTAGATTTTGCATAATTCCTACTTCAACCACAAATCCAAAGCAGGTCTTTGATGATATAAAGGAAAAACAAATAAACAAAACCTGAACATATTAGGTCATTATAAAATGTAGTTAAACATCTGAAGGACATCACAAGATCACAGAAAAAATTAGTAATGCTCAGTTCACTGATGCTGTCTGAAAAAAAAACCCAACAAAAAACACCAAAACCCCAAAGCCCTAAAAAGCAACTTAGTCCAAAATTGCAGTGGATTATGTCTTCTGGCCAGATCTAAAGTGCTCCGAGACCAACGGCAGAAACCTCATTGCCTTCATTGCCTCCTCTGGCTTTTGGGTCAGGTCATCCAGTATAAATGACCATTTATTTCCATGATTAGTGCCTTGCAGCAGATGATAAAAATTCAGTATCTCTCTTTTGTCTTGAAATTTCCAAGGCTTACAGGTTTCGCCCGATTTCACCTGAGTATTCAGCAGACAGCCTAGCACATCACTGTTTGCTTTTGGTCATTTGATCTGTCCTTTGGGCAGTTGTGCAGGCGTTTTTCATTTCAGATATCCTCATTCACGGTGTGCTGCAGCACTTTCCCAAAGCTGGTTCAGACCCTTAGAGCAAAACAAAGAAGTGGATTTTAATTTTGAGTTGCAGCTGCTGTTGTCAAAGTTCAGTGCATTAAGCATGGATTTTGTTTTCATTGCTCTCTCATAACACCAGGAACTACATTAACTACAAAACACATGTGCTTAAAGTAAAGTAATGGAGAAATATATCGTTCTTGTTATTTGAAATGTCACAAAAGATCTTGGGCTCATTTCAGCAGCACAATGAAACCAAGCTGCAGTTTTCACGAAGGCATAGTTTTAGATGCTTGAAGTGAATAGATGAAACGTTCTTTTGTTTTCTTTTGCTGTAGCTTCACAGCAACACAACAAACAGCTGCCTCCATGTTGTAGCAATGAAGATTGCACCTTCTAGCCGCCTTTGGTTCCATGGGAATTCAGAGAGGGAGGATTTGATGATGCTCCCTTGTTTACAGCCATATCCCTCCCCATTCAATGTGACATGCTTTGTATCATCTTTTACCCCTGTATTTTCTTGGCTCAAAAGCCATTACACTGCAACTAACTGCAGTATTAAACTATAACTTGAATAAAATAATGCGGGAAATGGAAAGAGTTGGACAAAAGCCCACAGTATATGTAAAGGATGGCTTGGACATCGAACAGACATTAAGGTATCAATTCCCCAGCTGGCTAACACAGAAAGAAAGAGGCAGCGTGTTGCTCACTCTGGTGAGGCAGTCATGAGCAGAGGTGTGTGGGCTATAACGTCACTCTTTCTCTTTGCTCACCCCACCTACATTGCTTCTACTTCCGCTGGTAAAATTTCCATCTTTTCTACTCTACTTTCTGAGGGTTTTTCTCTCCCTCTTTGTTCCCTGGCTGTGTTACTGAATAGGTGAGACAGTACCCGAGACAATCTCACTGCCTGGCTGGAAGAAAGGAAGAGGGAAGATTGGTGTTGCTATGGAGCATAGTTAAGGTTACTTCAATCCCTTTAGTATCATTTTGGCTGCTAAAGGGTTGCAGGGGAAAGTGCTTTTCAGAAGCTGCAATAATCCTATTATTTCTTCTTTTTTTTCCACCCTTGACTTTAAAATGTAAGTTCTCCAGAAAAAAAAAAAAAAAAAATTAAAAAGCAATAATGTAAACTGTTGTAAAGTTCACCCCGTATATCTGATTGTCCACAGAGACATATGCAGTACAGCCCTTCCTGTGAGCATATATATTGACATATATGCACGCACATCATGGTGTTTGTAGCTATATATCTATTTATTACACTCATAGCTTTTGTGCATGCCCATAAAAATATCAGTGTGTTTATGGAGTGCATGCCACTAGGCAGGCTGCAAGTGATTGTAGACTTTCAAGAGAACAGCAAGCTCAAGCTAACAGACTTGACCTGAGGAAGGACCTCAGGTCACCTTTCTCTGTCCCATGTTTTGTAAGGGCAGGCAGCAGCCCGCACTGATTCTATTAAAACTTTTCCAACCTGGTTGACTTTGACAGTTGTCCACAAGAAGTCAGTGAGGCCCCGGTGCAGGCTTGGAGTGAGGTACTACCTGCCCCCAGCTAAGCCAGCAGACTTGGACATGTCTCCTTGGCTCACTCATGCATCATCTGCAGGAAGCAGAGGCTGGCCCTTCACTTTCTCATTTCTGACGCTGTAGCAGCCTAGTGATGACAACCTGAGCCAGAACCACGCCGAACAAGCAGGCTGCTGACAGGCTTCCAACCAGCTGACTCTACGTTAAAAGCAAGGCCATCTCCGTGACCAGGATCGTAATAGAAATCAAAAGGCTGTCACCTCCGCCTGTCTCCAGTGGCCATGTTTAAGACATGAATATTGTGGAAAACTTTTTCAAGTTTAAAGTGTCATCCTGAGTGTTCAGGCCTGGATCTCATGCAATTACATATCTAAATCTTGTTAGTGGTGGATCCCTTTGTTGCAAAAAAAAGAATTAGGTCACTATTTGAACAACTGGCTACAAATGATGAAATGGATGTTATCATATTACCAAGCAGAGATTTGTAATCAAATGATAGTTCTTTTTCTGGCTTGTTAAAGAGGATTTCATGGCATCAAACCAGTTTCTAATAAGCAGATGTTCATGATATAGAAGAGAGAACATTTTTGCACTTGGCATCCTTATTGGAAGTCTCAGTCCAAAAGCCAAGGCATGAATATAGAAGGGAGAAGCATATGAATGGAGTTGTGACGCTCTACTTCCTCTACTATTTCTGAACTGAATTTTCAATGTAGGCTGGCTCTACAACAATTTTCTTCAGCTGAGGTTAGGGACCGTTCACCGCTGTGCCCTGTGCAGCTCATGCTCAGGGCACATTACGTTCATAGTGTTATCAATCAAGCAACATAAACCAGCTTGAAATATCACTTACAAATCAGTTAACCTCACAATTAGTTAAATAAGTTATAAAGCTTGACCGACTATGAAAACGCCATGTATCCCACACTATCTCCACTTACTGGACAAATTGCATGAAGTGTAGAAGCTGTCCTTCAGATGTCAGTGAGCCAGACAGTATCAAGAGAAGATTTTTTTGCTTATACAAGATTTTGAAGACTCAATCCCTTGATATGGGATTGAGTTCTTGACATTTCTACCTCCGTCTCTTCCAAATATGAAGGCACATTCCTTCCTTAAGTGTTTGAAAGCTTTTTTTTTTTTTAGTCTCCATTTTCATATCTTTGTTTAGCTCTNCTTTTTTTTTTTTTTTTTTTTTTTTTTTTTTTTCTTTTTTCCTGAAGCACTTCAGAAGCATTGTATAACCACAAAGCACTTGAAGGCCATAACTGACTATAAACTCCCCTCAGCAATGTATGGACTTTCCGTGAGCTGACTGAAAGAGAGCTTTCAATGAATAATGTCCTCACTCTTTACTTGCTTTTACATCCTTTTCCAGAGATGGGAGCCTGATTGCTCTTCTTTTAATCTGTTCCTGAGGTTTGCTTTAATTCTGTCTGGTACAATATGCATACATCCTGTGAAAGTCTGTCAGCATACAGAAGTTTATCAGTCTCCTACCAGCTATTATAGACAATCCCAACTGTAAACTGATTTGAGTGACTTGAAACAACAGAGATGTGAGCAGAAACAGTGTGTCCCATTAACTGCCACGCTTAATCTGGACAGTTCTGGCTGAAATGCAGACGCAAGCAATTAGAAAAAGATATACAGGCTTAGCATCCTGCTTTAATTCTCATTCAGCTTTGCCTACCTACAGAGCATGGACAGACACATGTGAAATGTGAAGGATGTCTCTTTGCCACCTTCTGAATAAATTATTAGTTACTCATCTCAATGATTGCTTTCATGCAGTTTTGGATCAGTGTTTTGTGATGTGTAAGGTCAATGCGGAGAGTGTGATGCCCCAAAGTACTGATGTTCAGGTTTTCTGTACAGCCCAAAGCAGAAGTTTATAGACTTTTCAAACCTGAATTTTGGCACCTTGGGATCAGGATGTTCATTTTATTGAGGCAGGTTTTGGAAGCCTAGTTTCACAAATAGTGAGATACCTAGATAATGCCAGGGAATTAAACTATTCCGGAGTAGTTTTTCCATAGAATAAATAGCAGAAAATCATATTTGTGGAATGATACAAATGGTTTCAGCCACAATCCCTCAGTATGAGGTAGATGATGCATGGAGAGAGTTAGGAACTGCACAATGCATGAGTTGAGAAAGAATAGTTTTCACTTAAATGTAAGGTTGAGAAAACCTGCATGAAATTTAAGAGATTTTAATTAAATTGCTTTAATTAAAGAGATTTAATTAAATTAAATTAAAAATGCTATTTTTTAAGGCTTTACTTTTTAGATAATTCATAACCAAATTCATAACACAGGCACTAGTTAAAACAGTGTAACGTGAAACCACTGTGCATTATTAAGCCTGGCAAAAATGATGGTAATTCATCACTTCATGCTTCATGGCATCTCCCAGTTCAGACTGACATTTCACATCAGTGATAGAAAAGGTTGCGCCCTTGGCCTGAAATATCTAGAACACCATAATCACAGATGAGAACAGACTTGCTTAAGCTGCATACGTACAATGAACATGTACAGTCAAGTTGTGCCTACCAAGTAATCTCTGCATGTTATGGAAAGATAATCGAGGCCATACAATGAAGTATAAACACTAATATTTTTTTTTCTTAAATTTAGGCTCATCTTTGCATTCTCAAATCTTTCCTTTTCACTATGATAAATAGCATCACTAGTAACAGGTTGAACGTGCAGTTGTTGCCATAAATGGGTCACTGTATTGCTACTAGGAAAATATGACAGGCTTAAAAACTGAGGGTGGAGAAACACAAAATAAAACATCAGATGATTCCAAAGGCTTTTGCAATGTTGGCCACTCTTTCAAACACCATATGTTCAGTATCACCTGCACCTGAAAAAAAATATCTGGTATTTCAAAAGCTGTCACCAAGGTAGGTTTGCAGCACTGATGCTGTACTTTCCCTTGCTATTACCATGGAAAAGTATAAGTTTGGAGGCAGAGTAACAGCTCAAGATCTCAGCAAACTTTAGATAGTTCTTTCTCTTCTCTTCCTTTCCCTTTCTTGGTCAAGACTGGGATTTGTTGTCCTGCTGCAGAACCTGTGGCAAAGGAAACCTTAGATGGAGACCAAAAGGATACATCTACTTGACGAGGCCAAAGATAGACCTGATCATATTTCCCATAAAACCTCACAAATCTCATGAGTTAATCATACAACTGTCATGAAATATTTAATTTGTAATCCTCTGATCTTATGCATTAACCCAGAAACAGTCAGACAAAAGGGGTTACTATTCATCCGTTTGACCTTTAGGAGAGTGCTGTGCTATTATAATATATTTTGCCCTCATAATCTAGTGCTGCACAATGATGGCAAATAGGTAGTAGCAACCTCAGTAGCTTCATAAATTCATAAAAAATTGATAAAAGCACATCTTCCAATCAAAATCGTGTGCATGCATGTGTGAAGAAACAAACATTGGGATGCCGGGAAGACGTTGGGGAGTTAATGAAAACTTCTCTAGCTCAACTAAAAAGAAAATAATTCTAGACAAGGATGACAAATAGGTATCTACAGCAATAAGTAAAGGTATCCCCCTCTTGCTCTTTCACCACCTGCACCCCCCAAATCAGTATGTGGCACAAGAGGTTTACATGATAATACCTGTGAGAAAAATCCTTACTGAGCAGTCTGCCCTGAGCAGAACCATAAATGCTCTGTTGCTGTGTGATCTGCCATAATAATTCAACATTTTTTCTTCAGAGTTGTGACTGTTTCTTTAGTGATACAGTATTTTTTTTCCAACACAAATGGAATTTTGATAAGGCAGAATACTTAAACTATGTTCATGTTTATTCTATATCATAGAATGGTTTAGGTTGGAAGAGACCTTAAAGATCATCTAGTTCCAACCACCTTGCCATGGGCAGGGACAGCACCCACTAGACCAGTTTGCTCAAAGCCTCATCCAACCTGGTCTTGAACACTTCCAGGGATGGGGCAGCCACAACTTTTCCTGGGCAACCTGTTTCAGTCTCTCACCACCCTCATAGTGAAAAATTTCTCCCTGAGATCTAATCTAAATCTCCCCTCTTCCAGTTTGAAGCCATTACCCCGCATCCTATCACTACATAGATATCTTAAAAGCTCTATTGGAATTATCCTGGTTTCAGATTTGTCTCTTCATTACGTATCCTAGAGTCTGCTTTATGGCACCATACTTAAAAGTGATTTTTTTCCTTGGGTTCCTTCCTGTCCTATGCCACTTATCCTAATCATTAAAACTGAGTATTAACATTTCCACTATTTTTTTTCCCCTCATAAGTCTCAAAATGCCTTAAAAAATGTGAAGCATCTTTATGCCTGCTTAACAAGTGGGAAAATGGAAAACAGACGGGAAATGTTTTGTCTGCAGTCACAGAGTGAATCACGCAAAGTTTGGAATAAAACCCTGATTTTTTAAACCAGCAAGAAGACTTAATGAGTTGAGGGCTGTTGGGCAGAGACAACCATTGTGCTTCTGGTTCTAAAGCTGTTGTGGACACTTCTTGCAGGGTGCATTGTCATCAGTTGTAAGCCCTCCTCTCTCATACACAATCTGTGTTCCTGACCCTGTGTTTGGTAACGAACACTGTAACTTATCTCACATGGTTTGCCCACTTAGATGAATTTTAAAAATAATTAACTATGAGTATTATTTGCAGAGCTGATTGCAGAATAGAAAAGCGTTAAAATATGACAGGTTGAATAGAAGGATATATGCAGGTGAATAGGAAAGAAAATAAATAATGGTTATGAGAAGGTTGCTTTTTTTTTTAACAAAATTCAGATGTTTTATTTATATTTGTTGTTAATCTGTTATTTAGTGTGTGACAGTTGGTCTTGAGTCCTCGGCATAGATACACACATACTTAAGTGCCGCAGGGCTGAAAGCTGCATTGGATATTACTGTATTCTCTTGTTTCCAGCCAGTAGAAGAAGATAACAATCTCTTTTCTATTGTTTATTTAATGGCTGTTTTTAAATATTGTTATTTATTAATATTATTGAACTGTAATAATAGTCATAAAAACATCATAAAATTATGAAACATAACACTGTGACCTTCGGGAGATGGGCAATCACAATTACAGTGTTTAGTATTCATGAGAAATCCTTGTTTGGAATAAATGTCAGTATGAACAACATGATAGTAATCACCAAAATGCCTACGACTCAGAATGCCAGTGCTCCCTCTGTGCGGGATGCTGATCTAAGATTTGCCAATGCTTGGCTTCATGCATGAACTTTCTTACCAAAAATGGTCTGGAAGAGGATGTTTAATCTTGCTTGAGATATTGCCTCTGGGAAAGTAAAAAAGAAAAAGGATGGCCTAGCTGAGTCAGGTCAGATACTGAAGTGGAAGAAAATGATGGAAGGTATCTTATTCAGGGCTTTCTCACAAATGCATATATTAAAAACCAACAACAATAAAAGAAGAGGGAGAGTGGTCCAGCAACAGAGGGAGCAATGGAAGACGGAACAGTATTGAGCTTTGCATTTGAATCCTGCTATCACCAGGACTCATGAGAAGTATATCCTTGGTCGTTAATTTTTATGAAGTGCTGATTTCCCTTTGGGCTTCCACCAGTCTGTCAGCCCTGCAGCGAGGGCTGTCTTTCTGCACACAGCTGAGCCAAGTAGTTGCTTGGTGTGATCCTTGAGTACAAGATTTTCTTACAACCAACCTCTCACTGCCTACCTAATATCTTTGAGACAGCCTCAGTCTGTTGGACAGAATGACCACTAATGACCCAACTGTTCTTAAGAAGACATAGCATGTTTTTCTGCCAAGACTTAATTATGTTTAGTAATCACTGGGTGTATGATGCAGTGTAAAGCCAGCACAAAGCAGCCAGGTGTTCCTAAAACCATCTTTCTTACCCTCACCTTGTGCACGTAGCCTCTTCATTCACTATAAATTACATGAAGCTTGTATCTACAGCACTCTGAAAAGTGCAAGCCAGGGCTGATGGTGCTCTCTATGGCCATTTTGAACACAGTTTTCAGAAAACAAAACGGTTCTGAGATGAGAAAACTTCTACTATCGCATGTTAGGTCTTTCCTGATTTTTTACAGAAGAGCACAGACGTGTCTGGAGAGTGAGGTGAAGTAGTATAAATCACAACTTCTTTCACAACTTCACAATTACTTCACAGTTCACAACTTATTGAGTATACAGTCTAAAGTATCAAACCAAAAAAAGGTTCACGCTATGTGCTATATAAATATACAAGATGAGAAAAGGATATCCCTGTAAACTGTACAGAAGGGCTTTCAGCACCTCTTCTAAGTGACTAAGGCACAGAAAAACAAAACGACATGTCAGCAGCAGCCAAAGGACTCAAAAAAAAAGCTGAAGCCCTCAGAAAATGGCAGTCATCCGATAACTGATGGAGAAAATGTGGATCCGTGTGTGGGACCTTCTGTGTTATCACAAACTGGTTGTGTGAGGGTGTACCCAAGGAAGGCAGATGTTGCTAGAAAGGAAGTCTGGCATTATCCCAAGTACCCATACATCCTTAAAAGAAAAGACTTCTAGAAAGTCACCAGACCTTTTCTTTTCTTTTCTTTCTTTTTGTTGCATCAGGAGGTTTAAAATCCCCCTTGGATGGCAACCAATATGGGTAGAAGCAGAAGAGAAGTTGAAAATATGGAAGCTATCCTTATGACTAGCGTGTGCAGAAGTATTTCTACTATTCAGCAGCTAAATGTGGAACTTCAACTTAACAATTTTCTCTCAGCAAAATGAAATGGTTTTCCATCAAACATTATAAAGAAATATGGCTTAAAAAATAGGTTGAGCAAATATACACTTAACTTTATAAAATGGTATTTTTTACTTAAGTGTCTGGCCTAGAAAAAAACCAGGAGAAACAAGAGAAGGATATGTTTTCATGGTATGGAAATAAAATGAAACCCATGGAAGAGATTAGATTTTTAAAGATTTAAATAAATGTTGTCTCTCACACACATTTCTCTTTTTTTAAAACACTTTAATTGGGTATTCTTTTTCAGTTTCTCCTTGGAGAATAAATAAAAAAAACTATCCCTCTTTAAGACAGTACTATTTTTGCATCTTGAGTGCTAATTTTGCTCTGTAGCCTGAATGCTAAATTTCTACACTGAAAATCAAAATTTGGTTTGGGTTTTATGAATTCAAGAAATAAGTAGAAAAAAACACAGTGCAGTAAGACTTAAATGAACTAAAAAATTTTCACAGTGCTACATTACATGAAGCCTTCTGCAATACTTAAGACATGACATGAATGGATTTATACTCGTTCTGCACCATTTAAGTGTGTCATTTCTGTGTCCCCTCATTGCTAGGCGTCACTGTACATGACCAGCACATCGTCCTCACTTTCCTCCTTTAATACTGCCAGGCCACTGTATCTATGTTTGTATGTAATAGAGCAATGTATGAAATGCACCAGTAAATGTAAAAATGTCTCTCTTTCTAAGAAGATGTTTCTCCAGGCTATATCAGGCTGTTTCCTAGAAAAGAAGCAATTTATCTCGTGCTTCTGCTGAAGACCTCAAACTCAAGGACCCGTTCTGGAAAGGGGGGTTCTTCTGTCACCCTCCCCACCAGGAAACACAGCATCTTGTTTTTTTCTCTTTGCAACACTGTCCTCGCACAAAGGATAAACTGCCCAGACACTTGCTGTCAAGGAGCAGCAACCACAAAAGTGCTTCTCTGAGAAATCTGGCAATAGATTTTTTTGAACAGAGGAGGAATTCAGTGATGCTAATAATCCTCCTGTAGCAGGGAGAGGCTGATATTTTGGTAAACATTCCCTTTTGATATGAACTTTCCCCCTCTTCTGTGTCAGGGGGATTGTTTACATATAATAAGGAAAAAATCCTATTTCCATGTCTCAAAATTTTTTATTTATTTTTTTTTTTCCTCTGTGGGCCATCAGAGCTGAAAATAAACCAAGCTGGCTGCCTTTGGGGATTTAATGAATTCAAGTGCCCGTGACTCATTCCATGATTACAAAAAAAAAAGAATACCTTTCAAATTTCCCACGTGAGAGACTGAAACAGGGTTCTCGGTGCTGCTGTGTGGCAGGAGAGAGGAAGAAAGGAAAGGCTACACCAAGTCTAGTACAAAATGTGGCTCTGTTTTACTTCCCTAGCACTCAGTGCCCACTGGAGTCAATTGAGACAGGTTTTTGAAAAATAGTATCTGCTTTAAAGAGGAAGAATTTGAAATTAGCTGTGCATGCACTTCACAAGGCTCATCACCAGAAAGAAAATGAATGCTTTATGTGCTGAGTGTAGTGGATGCAGAAACAAAGATGCTATTAATAGCTGTTATTTGGAATACACATGGAAAGAACAAAATGTAAGGCGAGACTGTTTCCTGCTGATTTTGGTGAGGATGGAAGAGAAAGAGCTTTACTGCAAAGGGAGTGCAGGTTGAATACTATGCTGGGAGTGTTTCCAAATTAAATAGCAAGAAGTTCTTAAAAACAAGGAATACTCTGAGCGCTACACCCTGCCCTACCCTCCCTGCACCAGCCACTGGAGAGTGAAGGCTGCTTCTCCACTCCCAGGTGGGAAATGAGGGTAAAAGGCTGCAGCTGTGCCAGGGAGTAAGCCCTCTTTAAATACAGTTTTGTCCAGGCAAAATGCTCCTATAGGAAATGGAGCTGGTGTCTGGGTAAGCTGGGGCTATGCTTATTTTCAGGCTTTGCTTCTTGCACTCCTTCACATCTCTTCTTAGCGGTTACGCAAATATCTCTTTTATTTGCTGCAGTCAGTAAAACCTGACCCTCTTCTGACAGGGCTTGTTGCAATGGTGCTCTTCAGCTGCTCACAAGCCACGGGTGAAATCTGTAAGTATCTCAAAATTTTCCAAAACTTTGCAAAGAGTAGATGGGACGCTGCAACAATTCTGTTAGACTGAAGACATTAGAAATGCAGGGAGAATTACAAGAGCGTGAGAGAGGGTTTGCAGTTAGAAAAGAGAGCAAACAAGGGAGCCCATATTCTGCAATGGGTGGGGATGTCTGTAGAGCAAGGCCTGAGCCTTCTCTTGTAAATACATCTGTAGTTGTTTACCTACACGTGAGGTGGTCCCAGTGCAATTTTCTAGTAGGCAGTTAAGTCTAAAAAGCAATGCACCGGTAAAAAAGATAATGTGGGTGAAGTCTGCTTGCTTGCAGTCCTTGTTTGAACAGTCTGTCTTCATTCACTGCAGCAGGAGGCACCTTACTGGGAAACCAGAGGGAGCTAAGTGGAGAAAAAAAAGAGGAGGGGATCAGACTTTAAAAGAAAGGATGACTTGTGTTTTTATGTGTTCCTTCAGCGTTTTTTGGCTTTCTGGGAGAGTTATGAGGATTAACTACTCAAAAATCAGTTCTTAAGGGAATCAATAAGCAATTAGTAGCATTGTGATCATTTGTTTCTGTATTTTATGCCTGCATGCCTCGCAGTGCCAACTTCTGCAATGCAGAATGCAGTGCCGTACAATTCACCACACTGGGCTCAGGGGACCCTGGCTCCGGAGAAGCTGAACTGCGTCAGGTTCAGCTGGGGGAAGGTGCTGAATAATGTCTCTGGACTGGTCACCTATATGGGAGCTTCTGGGTGGCTGTAGTTCAGTGGGTTGCTTTGGGAGCCCAGGTGACATGGGCTACTTCTAGAGAGGTTGAAGTGACTCCTTTTCTGTGTAGTCATGGCTGTGAAGTGGTTTGGCTTTCCTGTGAAGCCTTCGACCTGTTCAAAGGAATTAGAGGGGGCAGATGGAACATTTATGGAGTAGGAAGAGATGTTAATGGTAATGGTCTGAGTTTCTCTTTTTTTCTTAAAGAAATCGTTCTTGATCTCTAAACTGCCATGCTTAGTGGAGAGGGGAAAAACTGCTTTCTGATCCTTCTGCTAGAAGGAATATAGAGGAACAGGAAGGGAGACGTGAACAGGGAGCCACATTACCTGTCTAGTGAAGCTATCATATTGTGGATATCATCTCTAAAAGATTGGCCCAAGGGAGATGGGAAGGACTAGAAGAAAAAAGGAAGAGATGCTAGAACTGAAGTGTCTTCTTTCTCGCTCCAGCCCAGTCAGTGAATCAACTGAATAGCTGACATTTAACTCTACCTTTCCTCCTGTGTTTTGATTTTGAAAAAATTCATCTCTCATAGACAATAGGATACAGTTTACTACTAGTTGATCCAATGGGATAATTCCTGCAAGAAATCAGATCTCTCGCATATGCCCATCTGCCTTGAGCCCAGCATCTTTGGGTAAAGCACATTCCCCAGCAGGCAGTTTGGCATTCATCTGGAGACACTAGATGGCCGCTAATTCTCTAAGTATCTTCTTTTCCAGCTTAAATAACATCCATAGAGTCTGCGACATAAGACACTGTGTATCTGGTGTTAAAAAGAAAATTTCTCTAGAATTTCAGAGTAAAATGCCAAGTATTCAGTGTGAAGAGAATACTGAAAAAATAATTAAATTAAATTAAAATTCAGGTCTAGCTTTTTCCATGCTTGTTTCAAAGTCTGTTGTCATAGCTACTACAGCATAAGCTGTCTCAGTATGTTCACTTTCTCTTTAAAGACACATTTACTTTTTTTAAGAAAATTGAAATAACTGAGCAAATATCTGGGGGGAAAAAAAAATAAATCAAAGTTGTCCTTTGCACATCCATAATTTTATCATGAGCTATTATTTGGATGAGGGATATTCAGCCTTTATCAGCTGGGATCTATTTATTCCTTAAGGCCAGAGAACCAGAAAATAATTAGATGCATATTAAAGTACACTGTAGTGCAAGAGTTGCAAACTTCAAAACTGCAAAATTCAGCATGGCTATTTCCCCTCAGTTTCTGTTGTTAACATGACTTACCTAAACACATGATGGCCTCAAACTTTTGGCTTCCAAGAGCAACATAACATTTCTATTTCTGGACTCAGGAGGGACTCCCGAGTTTAGTTTAGACCTCTCTGAAAATATTGACCTTTTAAATTTGGCTTAAAGTTTTGATAACTGTCTGGGATTACTTTGCTCTTTCTTTGTATTGCTTATCCTACAATCTCATTCTCTTACTCTCAAATATCTCTAGAATTAATTCTTATATCGCGTTGTAGGAATGTCTTGAGAAGTCAATTTAGGTGAAACATTCTGCTTAGGTAAAAGTGTGGGTTTTAGGTTAGACTGGAAGTTAATTATTATTTTGTTGTGGGTCAAGCATAATTTATCTCTGTCACATCTGTCTAGATCAATATGAGTGTCTGGCCTGTGGGTGCTCTCCTTGATCGTGTTCCTCTTGTGGCTTTGTCCCTCTGCATGACTTGGGCTGTCTTCAGCAACTTTCTTTATAGCTTAGCGTAATACCTGTTATGGATTTTGCCCCTTAGCTGAGCTGGATCCTGTTTTACTACATTTGGGGAGTTCCCTCTGGTCAAGAATTGCTTTATATCCACAATATGTCAAATAATAGGTACTAGCAAATATTTTCTCTATCATTCCTCTAATGATCTGACAGATGGGTGTCTTATCTCAAGAAAATACGAAAAAAGAAATGTCTTGCTGTGCAGATAGGAAATATCTCTAAAACCCATGTGTCATCCACAAATAGATAGCATATGCTGTTTCTGCTTTGCCCGGTGGCAAGCAGTCTTTTCTTTGCCCAGTGTTTTTGAACTGTAATGTGGATACTTTGAATCGTATTTTGGTCAGATTTCAAATGTTCCTAAAACCATAATTCCATATGTTTTTTCCAGCAGTCTGTAGTCCTGATAGTCGTTTTCTTCCTTTACCAGGAAACTCGTTTCTATATAAAGCTGACTGAGAAATGAGGAAGAATGGAATGGAGTGTTAATCAGTTTCAGGATGGTTTTCTAGGACTTCCTACTAGGCAATTCTCTGACAAGACACAAAACAATGGTTGTGCAAAATGCTTGAGCATGCAGATAATCCTGATCATATGAGAAATCACATGTTGAAGCTGAAATCCATGCCATATTTAGCTTTGTACTCTTTCAACATAGTTATTTTAAGTTGTTTGCTGTCCATAGGCTCACTTTCTGGCTTATAGAGATATATATATATAGATAGATATATAGATATACACACACTCTTCACTGGATCTGGACCTAATTAAGCAAATTCAATCTGGTTTTGCCCCTGGCTTTTCTGGCCTATACTGATGTAGTAATTCACATGGACTACATCTTCTCAATTTTAACTCATTTCTGAAATATGTAGTCTTTCAAGGCATACAGTATGGTTCTTTATGAACTACAAAGACATAAATTAATGTTTAATACAGCATTTTACATATGACAGTAATTACATGCTGCTTATTACCAGTTATGAAATAATGAAATA
This sequence comes from Chionis minor, assembly GCA_013398295.1. Classification (NCBI taxonomy): domain Eukaryota; kingdom Metazoa; phylum Chordata; class Aves; order Charadriiformes; family Chionidae; genus Chionis; species Chionis minor. Next base: position 361,969 of record VZSF01008371.1, on the reverse strand, counting down.
AGTGAAAGTTCTTCAAATTTCTCTCTTATAATGTCCTCCTGTTCTGGTGCTTGGTCTTTCTTAAGCATATTCTGAGAAACACTCTGTTGGTTAACAGCCTAGGCTACACTGCTGCTAATGCGTTTCTCCAGTATGGTCTCTTGTATAAAGGCTAAATATGACCTGTTGTTCAATATTTTAATTTTAAAAGAAGGAAGACTCTTATGAAAATAGGAGCAAGCATGGTTTGGTTTGTGTGTTTTGGTGTAAGGGTTGGTTGCTAAAATGCTTAATGAACAAACGTTGAGAGTTGTGTGCTGTAATGTGTCTGGGAGGTGTCAATATGTAAATGCTTATATGTAAGCATGCAAACACCCACTGTTGCCCAAGTGAAATTTTGTAGCAAAATCAGGTGTTTTTTTCAAACAATCAACTTTTTAAGGACACTTATTGAGCCATATTTTGATGTAAAAGCTAAACACACTTCAGATACACCTGCTCTTTGTTCCTCCTAGATATTTTTGTGCCTAGCATAGCATGAATGGGATGGTTTCTCATACATCTGGCTGCTTCAGGTGTGGGCAGGGAGGTTTAGCAGCTCACATCCCTTCCCCGCCCCCCCCCTCCTCCGTTCCTCATTAAGCAACATCTCCTTAGTATTTAAAGAGCTGTATCAACTTTTTCTGAGCTCCCTTTGGCTGGGTGGAAGGCTTTCATGGCAGACTCAGCTGTAATGTGACTGAGGGGTTGTGCTGCGCTCTCAGGAGGACGGGGCTAATGGAAATCCAGCCAACGCGGAGAGCAGCTTGATGTAAAACACTTGTACAGCACAAAATGCTTTCACATCACCTGCAAAGAGGACTGTAGACGTATATGCTTGACTGGTGCAGGATGATACTGGAAAAAAGACAACTGTGCACCAGGGGCCCTCAAGGCACAATGTGACCAGGCTCCTTTGTTTCTTCAAACAAGCAGGTCCAGGCCACAGTCTGCACTGCTGGTGCATTATAAGTGTCTTAATTTAGCATGTTGTACTAACTCGTACCTCACAAAAACTGCAATTTCATTGAAAAAGCTTTGAAATCAGCTGTAATGAGGAGTTTTGCTTGTCAGCTGTCTTTGTATTGCTGTGAAGTTAGTATTGCCAGGTCATTAAACATGACTAGGTAGCTGTTCAGATCTGGAAATACAAAATTTGGATCTATCTCCCTTCTCTTTTTCTCAGGAGTAATGCCCAGCATACCCTGTTGCCTCTCTGAAGTGGCTCTTAGGAATTTCTGTACCAGCCACCTCCCAGCACTCCTGGGTGATGGCTTGGTCCATGAGGTGAAGAAACTTCTCTTGGGAGAAAAGATTTTACTGGTGATATCAGGGTGGATTTCTGTTATCTTAGCTTTGCCTTCTCTTACAAGATAAGATGGCCAGAGAAAGCTTGGGCTGTAGCATTATGGCCAATATGTTGCTTAAACTGTCCTTCAAGTATAGTTGCTACAATACCTTCCATGTTCTGTTTGATTTAGTAGCACTAAGACTCTTTGACTTTATGAGAACAGATGAGTAATCTGGAGTAGGTTTGGAAAGTACAAGACAAAGCTGTGTCTGCTAGTAACTTAATCAGATAAAATGTGATACATTTGTGTTCGATGCTTCCTGGAGTCCTGGCAAAGAGTCCAGGCAGTTGTAATATATATCTCTACTCACACTTGTAGATATTAAAGGTTCTGGGTTATATTTGATCTCTCAGTTACTTTAAAAAATAACATACTTCCCTGTGAACATGACTTTTTTGTTAGCAAATAACAAGCTGGCTCCATTCTTGTTTTGGAAGCTCATTCATGGTATACCATTCATGAGCGAAAGTTCTCAGACAGTTGACCCAGGTAGGAGGTGGGGGTTGGTTCTAAAAAAACATAAAGTTCCAAGAAAGAGGAACAAAGATTTGAAACTCTTTTGTAAAGATCCAGCTAAACCTGGAAAAGTCATGGATTTAGCCAAGAGTCAAGCAGGGAGTTCCAGCAACAGCACAACAGAGAAATGTTGTCTAGGAGAGAGACAATTGTGTAGGAAACATCACTAGCAGCACCAGAGAAAATTCATCGCAGTTATTACTTTTGTTTGAAGAATGTAATGAGTTTTTTTCTTTCATTTCATGCATTGCTTATAATTCAGTTACTTATCATGCTTTTTGTTTTTTTTCTAAATATCTTCTGGATGTACAATCCAATATTTTGGGTTTTGAACATGGCAGCTTCTGCCATGTTCCTGTTTCTCAGGTATGTTATCTCTGAACTTCCTTTCTCTCTTCTTCCAACAATCAATTACATGTGTAGCTTTACCACTCCACTTGCCTCACTTTTTTGAATCTTTGTAGCATCTCTGGATAATAAGTATGAATGTTTAGAGTCCTAGCCTTGACCCTATGACTTATGTGGCATACTTATAAAGTATGCCACATTTCAATTATCTGTTTAGAACTGATTTTTGACATGATTTTGGTGCTTTCCATCACAAGCACACACTGCTGCTCCTTCTGCAGTTTTACTGCACAACATTGCCTACTTTCCTGCTGTTTAGGTTTGAGGGCTATGTTAGTCCCTCTGAAGGACAGGACAGGTCTTCTCTGCCCTCAGTCAAGAAGCTCTGATGCTTCTTGCATCCTGCTTGTGAGTTGCAGTTTTACTCTGTGTTAGCTACTAGTCCCTCAGATTTACAATAAAAGACTAAAAAATGCTGAAAAGCTGGAAATATGCTACTTCATATCATGGAAGTTTGTGCCTCAGCCAGCTTTCTACTTCCTGCATACATAAGCCACACCGGCTCAAACGTAACCAAAATCACTCGTTCTGAAAAAGTGAAGCTTTCTCAAATCAACCTGTTTACATTACAGTTCAGAGCATTAAAGTGAGATCATATTTCTGTTTTGGAACTTTCACGATGAAGAGATTCAAAACGAATTACCTGTATGTAATTACCTGTAACTGGGTTTTTATAGGCAGTTGTGCTCTTTTGGCAGGGAAAAGGTGAGAAATTAAGTCTGTTAGGCATGCCAGTGATGAATCCGCTGGTAGCTTAATCATATCAGTCATTATGAAGATGATTAAAGATGGATATTTGCAGAGCATAACTGAAAGACTGTCTGGTTGGTCAGTGAAAAAAGACTCAGCTTTTATCTGAGGTGCACTTGGAAAGCATCCCTGATAACACAGGGAGTCTAGACTGGTAGTTTAGGTACCTAAGTTAAACAGCAATAGCTCAGCAAGTGCTTATTGATATTTCCAGCAATAAAATATATTTAGATGATTTTGTGAGAGATTTTTTAGATTAAGTGATTTATTATATCATAGCAATGTCCCAGCAGGTACTCATCAGTTTTAACAGATACTGCACTTTATTAGTATTTTGGATGTTTGTTTCCCATAAATTCAAATTCTCTTTCTAAATTACATGTCCCAACCTTTTCTTTTTAATCCTTTAATATTTCTGTCAAGGCATTATGTTCTTTGACCTGTGCCTCATTAAACGCTAAGTGTGATCAGTATATGTGGGAATAGTCACTTACTGTGATCCCTGCAGAAGTGTAAAACGGTCATTCTGTTTACCGACAACGGAATCATGTTTGTGTCTTTATTTTATTTGCATGTGTAAGCACGCTTTCTATTTTTTTTTATTAATACAGCAGAAGTGCTTCACCTGCAATTTAGCAAAAAACCATCTGTGAAAGACAAAAATCATCTGTCTGCATCCCCAAGCTAGTTTCTCTTCAGAAGCTCACATTAGAAGATGCCCAAGGGTAGTGACTGCAGACATGATCTAATAAACCATCACAATGACATAAAGTCAATAGCACATTACTCAGGTGTGTCTTAGTCCCTGTAAAGGTATATTGCTTCTTTAAGAGATGTAAAGGTTTAACAGCTTGGTTGCTCTCTAGATACGCAGTGAGCAGCACAGATGAAACAGAAGTGTTTTGGAACGTTGTAATAAAATCCATCTTAGCTCATCCTATCTTCTGTTAATCTCTATTGCTGGCAGGTATCTAAATCAAAATAGTGTTGTATGAGGAGGAAAAATAGACTGTGGCATTCATGTAAATAAGGCAAAGAAGCACAGCCAGTGGGTTTTTAACCAAAAAGCACTGCAGAGAACAGAGCTGTGCAGCAGGCCTCATCCTGGGGGAGGTGGGTAGGCTCTCAAAACAAATCTGCTTAGCGTCTAAAACTTATTGGAAGGGAGGAAAAGGGTAGATACAGAGCATGGGTGCTTTGCGGAAGTCTCGTGAACCGGCAGGAGAAATCCAGGTAGGTTGTCCATTACTTGAGCTTATTTTTTCCAAAGAATAACAGCTTCATAGAAAATAAACTTGCTCGAGGAAGCAGTCAGAGGCAATCAGTAAGTATATAACCATGAAAAGTTTCTTTTGCAGGTAGAATTGGTAGACTGAGGAATGAGATCTTAATGGGCAATTTAACATTAGGAGGAAGTCATCAGAACAGCTGAAGACTGGGGGTGGGGGAACAGAATAAATATAAATAAGTTCTTATTAGAACCAGTTCAGAAGACAAGAGGAAATGGCCTCAAGTTGTGCCAGGGGAGGTTTAGGTTGGATATTAGGAAAAACTTCTTTACCGAAAGGGTTATCAGGCATTGGAACGGGCTGCCCAGGGAGGTGGTGGAATCGCCATCCCTGGAGGTATTTAAAAGACGGGTGGACGTGGTGCTGAGGGATGTGGTTTAGTGGTGGTTTTGGTAGTGTAGGTTATGGTTGGACTCAATGATCTTGAAGGTCTCTTCCAACCCAAGTGATTCTATGATCTGATAAATGCAAAGTACAACCGAGAATCACATGTATGCATCAACACCTGACCATGACCTGCACAAAGCTCCCAGGAAGGACCTAGTCATGGCCCTGTCACAGCAGGCATGACCTGCGGCACAGGCAGCAGCAGGAGTGACCTGCAAATGGGACACCAGGCAAACTTCCGTGCAAACCACCACTTCTAGGAGAGCAGGAGAAGCGGCAGGATGTGACATTCAGGCAAAGTCAAGGAGCTATAGGGGAAAAGTTTATTTTGACTATAGAGTACAATGAGGAGTAAAAGGAATGATGTTTTTCTAACTGATGTATAAAGTTCTCGGCTGACGTCAAGCTAGAAAACTCATCCCAGAGTGGAAATGTAGGGAAGGTATTAGCTTGGAGCACAAATACCCGTTTCAGAGTCGTGGTAGAGAAGCTGTTTCCTCAGCATAGCAGGGAACAGCACTGATAAGCACAAAAGAAAATATTATCAAATAGGTGCTATGTGGCATGTGTGTCACAAAAAAGGCAGTGGAGGGTGAAAAAAAGGAGATATGATTTTTCTAGATCTGTATTTTTAGGGTAGTCTACTTGGGCATTGCAAAAGCTCCAAGCACAAAACTGACCCCTGTTAAGAATAAGGCCTGAAATGAAGGAGGATAAAGAAGGAATTTTTGTGAGGTGATGTGTGGCTATTTTAAGAAATGAGATAGATGTGACCCAGACCCCTGAAATTCTTCAAAAGGGGATAAATTCTGTCACTTCAGTATTTTCAAATAAATGGAAGGTATTTACAAAAGCATTAAAAAATATATATTTATTGCAGGCTTTGTTAGATAACTGGGAGTCTACTGTTTCATTTGGTTCAGTTGGATGAAAAGGGAAAAAAATTTATTGCTTTCAAAACTCTGTTTGGAAGATGACGTTTCAAGAGAACATCTTCTGCTGCTTCTTCAGCACTAGAGATATTCCAGAAATCATACCATGTCATTTTTTCATATGCAAAAGAAACACAAGACAAAACTAATTGCATGGGTGCAGATGAAGGGAAGTTAAATGTTAAAATGAAATGCAGACAAATGAAATTGATACTGACAAAATGAATTGCTTGTGCCACATCTTGGAAAGAGGAATAATTGGACTAGACTGGAACACACTGGGAATAAAGCAATTCAAAGCAACAGTTCTTTCTACCTGTTCTTTCTGACCTTTGGAAATTCGGTTAGGAATGATTAGACACCATTGATATTACTGTAAATAAGTAGAAATCATAGCACTTCTATAATACCTTGGGGGGTGTATTCTTTAGGGAATAACTAGGACATGGAGAAGAAAAGACTTTCTGAAGAAAACTAAAGTTGGACACTGAAATGGTAAAAATCAATGTTTTAGAAACAAAAGCTGCAGAAGCATTCTTGTAAGAAAACTCTCTAGTGGCATTTGACTCAAGAGTGCAGATGTCAGCTCTGCTGTCCTTAGCTCTTGTCACTGGATGTCAGAAAGGTGTCAGAGTTGCAGGGGGAGTGTGTATTATGTAGCTGGATAGTTAAAATATATTGTAAAACTCACAAAAATGTTCTCAATGTAGCACCAGCTTTTACATTGTTGAGATTCCTGTGTTTGATGTTGATGCCACAAAGGTGAAGCCTAAGGTGCAATAATGTCCTGAAAAGAATATTCGTAGCAGATCTCTTTCTGCGCTGTTTCAGAGAGATTGAAATAAAACAAACAAGAACAAAAGATAAAATGTGGAAGACTCAAAGGAACAAGTGAATGAGATACAATAACTGCTCTGTGTAAAGATGTTTTCAGAAATTGTAAAAGAAATGAGTAAGTATTTATATAATTGCCCTGAAAGCGACAATGCAGGCAAGATTTCCCGTTCAGGCCAAGGTCATGTTCACCAGCTGCAGTGTGGTTTTCATTATGGCTAGTGGATCTGTATGTGCCCCTAAAAAAACCTTCAGTGCTTTTCAGTTCAGCCTATGGGCTAGCAGAAAGATGACCCAGTAAAGCAGGTTTGGAACAAGGCTAGTGGAGATGTTCAAAACCTTCCCTTGGTTTTGCAGAGCATTCAGACCTTGCCTGAGCAGTTAGAATTTCACCCATGCATCTCGAGCGTGATGCTGAAATCAATAACATCTGCAGGCATCTCTCCTGATTCCCAGCATTGTCCATCATGGCAAAATGAAAGCTGGTTGGATAAAGGAAGGTAGTAAAGATCCTGCTCTAATGAAATGCCATGACTCTGCAGTCTTCGAAAAGAAACTTCATAACAGGGCTGGGAAGCTGATGTAGCTGGAGTTCAGTAACCAAGGAGTTGAGTTTGTGTGAAGTTAGGGAATAGGCATCTAAGTGACATGTCAGACACCTGAGGATTGCTCCTATTAGCGCAGCCACACCTGATGATAAAAATACTGGCCTGAGGTGCTGAGACAGCCAGTGAAGAAAGCACTTGCTGTGATCCCAAGAAACCATTAACAACCACCTATCGTGCAGAGAGAAGACACTAAGCAATTACAACTGCCACTGCATGATCCTCAGATGCCACTAATGGCCGTGTGCCCAGGCACAAGCAGTGATGCTCCCTGCACAGTCTTGCCCAAAGAGTGGAAGCCTTGTGCTACTTCTGCGTAAGATTAATATGCATCTTCATTAGTAATGACATCTCCTACCTGCCTGTGTGTCGAGAGTGAATGTACCGTACTTGTGCCCACTGTGGTAACTTCAAATTAATGTAATCAGGTCCTTGTTTTTCTGTCTTGGCTTTAGATCAGCCTTGTTATGTTTGGTAGTCTGGCATCAGCTCGCTAACTGTGCTTAAGAATCCTGTGAGTTCCCAAACAACTATTATTTTTAAAAGCTAATCCTCCCCCCCCAGACAATAACAGTGGCTTCCGTGGGAGGGAGATGATTCATGGCCCAGGGAATGACTAAAACATGCTGCGCTTCATTTGCTAGCAAGCTTTGTACATTGAGTGTTCTTCCCAGTCACGTGTAAACTCCTGGATAGCATTTCCACAGTGATTTAAACTCACTCTTAAGTTTGCAGGGCAAATTTGGTATAATAGGAAGTAGATGAAATAATAATAATGAAGCGACCATATCAATCAGAATAGTGAAGATACTATTACTGGAAAGGGTAAGAAAATACAATTAGACATTTTTTTTTAAAAAAGGGTAAGAAATTCTGTTCAAAAGGTGGTTGCATCTATCCATGTAGTATAGTTTTTAAGTAGTGGTGTCTAGGAATTCAATTGCTGTCATTAGGGATAGTTTTAAGAGGTAGGGGGTGAAAATTAGATAAGAATCATGAATTATGAGAATTTAGATACTTCTAAGGTCTTAGGGCTTCAGTTAATGAGCTTATGAATATTTATTGATAGCCTGATAGATAAAATGAAAATTTAGTAGCTGCATCATGGGCAAATTTAATTTGAGAGATCTACCTCCTCCTCCTCTCCTGCAGGCTTTCATTGACACATACCGAAACCAACTCTCCCACTCCAGAAGTAAACAAGTAAATAAAAGGGCTTTCCACATAAGCAGAACCAGTAATGGGGATGTTGACAGGAGTAGCTGTGTGTAAAGGGGAACAGAGGCAACCTTCAGAAACAAGAGTTCTCCTCTTTGAGGCTGGCTGCATGGAGACAAGGACTTCTGAGTGCTTCTTCCCATATGCTTGGCCAGCTCATGCCGAGAGGTTCAAAAGCAAGGTTTAAAGGAGAAGGGAACTGTTGAGAAGTTAGTGGGGAAGAGGCTAATGGTGGCTGGCTGTGCTGCAAGTGCCATAATCAAACAAGGAGAGGGGCTGAGAGGTGGCAGCTAGACCCAGTGGAGAGAGATAAGACCCCAGGTGTTGAAGCACGTCTAACCAGTAGACTTAGGATATGTCTACACTGTGATCAGTTGCTTCCTTTTTGTTCATAATGAGCTCACCTGCTGTGACATGTCAGGCTCTTACTGTCTTTTTCCTTGCCTGGCCTTTGAAGGGAGGAATGATCACCTACTAAAACGCCTCTAAACACAGAAGTGTGTATTTTCAAGTTAGTGCCTACAAATTTTTCCAGACGCTGTGCTCTGTAAGCAGCTAGGTGGTTTGGGCATGGAAATGAAGGAACCTGTAACGTGCCCAGCAGCGGGCTGCAATTCTGACTTTGAGTAAAAGGGTTATGAGTTGATTTTTGTCTCTTCCCTATACCTAACATTCTTATTTCATCCTCATGTTTATTTCAACTTCTCCATTCTCCTGTTAGAAAATCATTTGTTGTCTCAGTTGTTGTAACTACCCAAAGCCACGGAAGTTTATTTCCTTCAGTGTCTGCTTCCAACCAGTCCGTGTTGTGTATCTGAGCAGTTGTGTAACACAGCAACAGAGTTAACTGCTTTCTGTTGCGTTTTTTTTAGCTCTAATATTTGCTCTCCAAGCTACGCATAGCAGTAGTGACAACCAACCAGAAGATACCTGTAGTTTCAAATATTGATAAGCTCGCTGTTAAGAACAGTTATTACTAATGCCTAAGTACATGTGTTCTGAGATCCAGCACAGAGCCTTTAGGCAACAATGTTAAGGTGAATCTGTTGGTTTTATTTTGGTCATTTCTTGAGGCTCAGTTGTCTTAGCTTTTTGTGATTTTTTTTTTTTCTTTTTTTGGTATTTTTCCCTAGCTAGGGTTTTCTGACTTTCAGTTTATTACCTGCATTTGCCTCCCTTCTGAGACATCTTTTGTTAGGTGTTCTGTGGGGTAGCAATGGCAGACATACCTCATATTTCTAAGTCATGAGTATTTTCAACCAGTGTTTTCCCTTAGCATCCCCCATGGCGCTGTTTTCATTAAGTCTCATGGCTAGTGATGTTATTCACAACACCGGCTATTCCTGTTTCTGCAGATCCTGACTTTGAGCTTTGCAGGTGACTTCTTGGCAAACTGCAATCTCTTCATGAAGACGTGATTTTGAGTTCTGTGCTTATGGCTGAAAATAATCATCTGTCTCAGTCCAAAAGCGCAGAGAAGTTTCTTATTAGGGAATTGTGTAGGCTCTCAAATTCACAAGACGGGTTTCTGAACTTCAAAAATCCTTCCCTGTTTTTTTTTTTTAAACTTTACTAAATCAACTGTATGATTAAAAGAAGAAAATCCAAACTCCCCTTGTCTCCTTTATCTTCACAGAGTCAGTTGTCCTCAAAGCATGCCAGTGGGATGCTATGGCAGGCTCCTAAACACAGTCCAATCCTGTAAGGTACATGTTCCTTTTTGCTGCGGTGAAGTCTGCTCTTCAGACCCTGTTAGAAATCTTTAAGCTTCTCTAGCCACTGTTCTCATTGTTGAAGGTGTCCTGGTTTGACAAACCCTTCGTTTGTCTTTTTTCCACCCCCACAACTTTGGCAGAACTGTTAACTGCTCCGAGGAGGTCTTTTTGTTTGTTTGTTCCAATTTGGAGTGCTTTCCTCTGTTACATTCCCAATAATAGAGCCCAAGTGCCTAACAGAGGTCTGCTTCATTCAGTGTCTGATTAGCAATGCATAACATGAACCTCTCTACAGTAAAATAATCATTTCCAGCTGCCTTTTGCCAGTCATTTAAAACACAGTTCTCTACAGCTGGCATGGTGGCTTTGGTGAAGTGACAAAGCCAAACCTTAAGGGAATTATGGGAACTGGAAGCCTTTACAGAGGAAAGCGGCAGTTTTGCTTAGACAACTAAGAGCTAATAGGCTTCATGGGAAGCTTATGGGCCCTCCAGCAGTGAGTGACCATTCAGACTCATCACTTTATTGGTGACCTAAAGCCATTTATCAGCCTAGCATTTCTTTGAAGCCTCATCACACTGGCATTGATCTACCTCAGTAACTAAAATGAGCTGATGTTGCTGTCAGAAATATCTTCGTACTTGCAACTTAAAGTCAGCCTAGCAGGATTTAAAAAGATGTTTTCAAATCCCTGTGAGGAAAGCCTTATTCTCCAGACTAACTTCTGAGAACCAAGATTTCCAAACCTGGCACAAAGCCAAAGCAGTCAATTTTATCTTGGGTCACCAGAAGGTCTTAGGTGCCTCCTCTAAATGCATCATTGACTTTTGATCTGGATAAGGGGTCCAAGACCTTGTAGATCCAAAGTACTGATAAGAATTTGCCTTCTGATGGGTGTGGGGGGAATAATAATAATAAAAAAAAATAAAAATCAGTAGTTTTAGCTGAACAGCCAAGGACTGAATTAACATCAATATGATTTGCCTTCCAGAAGAAGGGCTGAAACACATTGGCAAGACAATGTGCAGAGATCTGGCTTGCAGTCTTACAGCTTGGCTTGTACAGTGCTTGTAGTGCATGACCGCTTTATATTTAGTTCACTCTCATGCTGCCAAATTCTGCTAGTTACATTTTTTCTTGCCTCTTTTCTTTTTCAAAGAAGATGTTGATTTGTATATTTGAATTTGTAGTCTGCACATTATCTGATCACACTACAGATTACTTCTTGCATCTTCCCTAATTCATAACCTAGAAAGGATTGGAACCAGTGACTTCAAGCCGACCCTTAGAAAACAACTGTTTTGAAATAGAGTTTTAGCTGGAGTCTTCTGACAAAAAATGCTTTTATTGCCACAAGAGCTCTTTAGTTAGGGCTCTAGGTTTTATTCTGTCACTTGTCACTGTTTTGTTTCACTCTGGTGGAAAAAAGGAAATGCATATTTTCTTTGTAATGAAATGAGAAGTGACAAACGTATTAAAAATGATTCAATTACATTACTGTGTAACAGCTTAAAATTCTTTGACATATAACAATATTTACAAAGAATAATATTAACAAGTAAATATTTCTGAATGGCATAATTAATTCCACAAAACTGAAATCTGATGAAAAATCAATAAACAGTAATATATTGCTCTAACAAAATAACTACTCAACAATAATTAGATACACATACGATTAATAATGACTTAGAAAAATATTTCTTCTAGGAAAAGTATGGAAAGCCGTGGCATTGTTCCCGCTTCCTTTTTTCCACTTCCTGAAATATTAATTTCTTACAGGTCTGCATTGCAAGAAGACATATTAAGTTTGGAATCTACATGCAGTCAAAGAGAAGACTCTGATGGGAGACAAGTACTTGCCAAAAATTAGTAACTTTATGAATAGTTGAGTTGGTTGCACCCGTGGAGCATCCTAGTGGGTTGAGTCTGCTGTCACTGTTGCTGTGGCTATACAATTATGCTTCTCCATGGCATGCGAGTTCTGTGAGAAATGGTTCTGGGTTGGCTGGAGTCAAGACTTTCCGTACACTGATCATCATTCTTCACATGGAAGTAGGGGAAGATTAAAATGGGGATAAAGAATATTTTCCGTTATATTATAAAAGAGGAGCATGCTGTATAAATTGCCCTCCTGTAATTTTCACTGTGTATGTATATAATGAAATAATGTGTATTAATCCTTGTGAATCAATCAGGAATGTGTTAAAAATGTTTAACTCATTTCTTCCTGCTCTGGGTGGCATTTTTTTAAAGATTCCGAATACCCCGAATATATTCCTTCAAAGGGGTAAGCGTTGCAAGGATAATAGCTGTGAGCTCACACTGTCAAAGATACTATTTTACAGGTTAAGATCTTCCTTTCACCTAAGAAGCTCTAAATAATTTACAAGCCAGGACTGTTTCTAAGGTGTGAAAATATTACTACATCATCTAAAGCAATATGAGGAGCCAGCAAGGTCACCATCTAGAAAGACACTTTTCTGTTTTCTGTTGTTTAGACAGAAATATTTGTTTTTAGAATGAGAGAGAGATGACCTAAGAAAGCCAGTATTAAGAAATCAGTGTCCTGTTCTTGGGGCTACACATGGGTTGCTGTCTTGGAGGTCCTACACAATTTCATACAACACCAAGATAGTGAGGGTTGTTCTAATGCTACTCTTGAGTAGCTGGAAACACAAGTTCATGTTCTAAAAGGATTCAAGAGGAGATCCAAACTCCTCTCATGCTCCGTTCTGTGTCACCAAGTGCTCCCCAGGCACCACCAGATATGTGAGATCCCAACAGCATCTCTTAAGTAGCCTTTCTGTAACCATGTTTGAAGAACCGTGATGCATAGTTTAAAGTATAATAGAAAAATGTTAGTAGTTTTCATACATGTGTAATTAATAGAAAGCTGATTAAGTAATGAAGGGCTAAAATTCTGTGGAAAGGGGTTTGAGTGACACCGTGAATCTGAAGTGTAGAACAGCAGAGGTTTTTTTTCATTAGTACAAGATGCAAGAGCCCCGAGAGATGACTTTCCTTTTTCTGAATATTGGATTTTTACTAATAAAGTATTAGTGTGTAGGCAGTTTGTTCCTGCCTCCATTGCCACGCCATACTGATTATACAGCAAGTCTAAGGATTGATGTTGTCAGTAACAGGAACTTTTGCAGGAGAACTGTGTATCTTTCGGGCTGACTTTTAACAAACCAGCGGCTACGTTTATAAGTATCTCTTAAGTCTGGCAGTTATTTTTACCCTTCTTCCCTACAGCTACTTACATTGCATCTTCTATATTAGGTAGAGACATGCATAATTCAAAAGACATCATTAGAAAATTTGAATATAAACACTTTGGGATAACTGTATTATGAGCACTGGAACTGTTATTGTAACAACATGAAGTTTGGTCTACATATAATATTACTGGTTTAAACAAGAGAAACAGGCTACCTAACTTTGAGAACTAGTCAGATCTTGAACTTCCTATGGAACCAGTCGGCAGTATTGTAGTCTGCTTCTGAAAAACCTTTCCAGGTAATTTCCTAGAGAGGGTGAAGCGATAGCCAGCAACACACAGGATTTCTAGCGTGACTTGTCTTAAGGGGAAAAACATGTGCATACAAGTTTATGGAGCACCCAAGTATTTACTTTTTGGAAGAGGTTTTCTTTGTTAGACACTCCTCCCACCCTGAAAAGCTCTCAGATTAATTCTGATGCAAAGTGGGAAAACCTGCAAATTGCCAAAAAGATTTCACAGAATGGGAAACCCATTTCCCATAAAACTTTATTAGCCAAATCTTATCATAGCAGAATGTTCCTTTTCATGCCTCTTGACAGGTCCCAGTTTGACAAAGTAAGCTTAGCTTTAAAAAGCATCACTGCAAAAAGCAAAACCATTATTGAGATTGTAATTAACACTTTGACATTGTGTTATAGAGCTGGAGGTGTATGAAATTATTCCCCAGGAGTTTACCACCACTGGGAAAGGTGATTGATTCTGCTACCTGTAGAAAGTAATAGATAATGTATTAAGTAACACAGGGATGGTTTGTTTTGTTCACACTAAGTAAAAGACAAATTTCATCTTCATTTTAATTTTTAGATGAGAGGCAGCACCACACAGAGGCACAGCTGCAAAGCTCAAACTTCTGCTGCTCCATATTGGGACCCCAATGAAGCAGAACATTAATCTGTATAGCAAACAAATGACTATCATTTACATAATTACATTTAGTCACAACTTATAACATATTCATAAGCGCATGAGTGAGAATGATGCATTTGCTATATAAGGGATAGGAACAGTGGATCAGCTTGGCTTTTACCAGGACAGGAGGAGTAGCAGAAAGAAGTGATTTGCCAACATGTTGGAAAAATCAGACTGGTGATTTGAGTTCAGCCATCAGTTAGTTACTTGTCCTTTCTGGTCTGGGTTTTGCTTACGCAAGTGATAGTGGATTGAGGCTTCTTTTGTGTAAACTCATGGTAAGATTTACAGTGACCTTTGGGGAAAAGGGCAACTTTCTCCACAAATGCTTGTGTTAACAATTCATGATTTGCTTGGAAATGAAAGTAGGTGGATAGAAAACTGAGGGACTTCCAGCAAATCTGTCTTGTATTTTTAACTATTGCTCTTATGACTGCTGTTGTTCTACTGTGCCAGTGACGAAATAGCGGAGAGTAAAGTTTCCATAAAGTTTAAGTAAGTCCAAGTCCATGTCCATTTCTTTCCCTCAGCAGAGTATTAACTAATAATCCTAGGCATCATTTTTATCCCTCCTTCATTATCAATGCTTGCTTCCTCCTCTCTTACCTTTTTTCTTACTTTTCTTATTCTTTTCTTATTTTCACCATTTTTTTTTTTTAACAAGTCCAACAGGCAAGCAATCATCCCACCAGCTTTTATAAGAAACTGTTGTTACCAGTTCCATCTCACTCTCCCCATTTCACAACAATTCCTTTAATTCTGCCATTTTTTTAAGCTACTGGACACCTATTTCTGAGATTTCTCATTACTGATTTCAACTATTTCTCTGAGGTTTAGACTTCTCACATAAACATGTCACTGCACCAGCTCTGTCATTCTGAAGAACATGCAACTACAACTTAGACTTTGGAGAAAAGAAAAAATAAAGCCATGCAAAAAAAAGCACCTTATCTGGTATAATCAATTAAAACAAAAAAGATATGATTGAACTAAAAACCGTCTTTTGTTTTCTCCTGGAAATAACAGTTCTGTCGGATAACGTCTCTACAGAAAAGAATCAGCCTCCTGTTCAGATTTTTTTTTTTGGTCTTTTTTAACCCAGCAACTTGTTGAGGGATTGCTCTCCACTCTGAAAGCATCAGATCAACAGCGCAGTGAGGAGCAGGATGGAGATGGTGCTCCTCATTCCCAGCTCTGCCAGGGCACTTAGCCGACAGGGTGATCCGATGCGTCACGTTCAGCTCTGAATGTTTGAGGGGTTCAGTGGCAAAGAAAGAGGAAGGACATGCAAATAAGTAACCCTGTAGTGAACCCTATAGGAACTACATAAAAGGCTCTGGGATGTGTTATAGTATCGTGATTCAGGCTGTACATGACTTCACGTATCCACTTTTTAAATCAGCAAAGAGCCCTAGATGTTGATGTATCGCCTCCCTGAATAGTGCTGTGTTTAAACAGGAGGTCAACAAGAGAGATGAGATTTCTTTCTTTGGAATCACCACCTTAGTCTAAATTCAGCTTTGAGAAGGTTGCCTGCTACGAGTGCTGATATTCCTACAGTGAGGTAGTTACTCGTTTATTTTTACTGACTGAACTATGTGACTATGTTTTGTTCAAAAGCACTGCAAAGAAATCCCAAAGAGAGCTTTTAATGCAATAGCAATGTTCATATTCAACTCCCACCCATTTAATACAAAAATTAAATGTGATAGTTTTTAGAGTAATTTTCACGAAACTATTGCATTTTTCATAAAATCCAGTTAGATGCATCACAATTGCACTTCACGTGACTTATCTATTTTCAGCGATTTAAAAATCCCAGAACTCTTTTTCATGCTTTCTTAAGCACTGCTTTAAAACCAAACAAACAACAAAAGAAAGTATGTTACAGGAAGAAAAACTATTCCTCTATCAAAGTTATATTTTTTTATCCTAGAAAATAAATTTACTAAATTAAAAATACACATCTTGGAGATTAATTTGCAGACAGTGTATATTTCGGGCTATCAGTACTGTCTTTTTTTTTTTCAGCCTAAGCATTTAAGTTCTTAGGGAACATGGGAATAGTTCTGTGACCACTGGACAACTTCCTGCTTCAGCCTTTTTTGCTTAAATAAATCTTTGCCTTTGTGCAACTTATTACCTCTCTGCTAGTTCCCATGATATAATGTAGTTTTGTGCAAAGCAAGACATTACTTTTCCTTTGCATGGATATCTTGTATTAGCTTATCTTGTGGTTAATCTCTGGCCATAGGCAACAAATGATGGAAGTAGTTACACACCAAGTTACTGTAGTCTTCTGTAAATGAGGTTCTGCTGAAGGATTCAGTACTTGCATGTGAGGTTTCCATCAGGGGTTCCTACTTTATCTTCTGGTTTCATTTTGATCTTGGGAACTGCAGGTACTCAGTTCTGCTGGCCACCTGACTGTGTGACTGACCCAGGCATCTGAAATTTGAAGCATCAAAGAATAATTAAGACTGAGAAAGTTCAGACCAAGCTTTGGAGGCATGTTTTGTGCTCTCCATGAGAGATCAGATGGCTTCTGGCTTTCCTTTTTGAATGTTGTCCGAAAGACCTTAAGGCCAATATTTCTAGAGGTTCCGATCTTGGGTAAAAACTTACATGGATATACTTTGCAAAACATCTATTCTCTCTGGACTCAGCCGGTCCTTTCAGTCACACATGACTGACATGATGTTTGATGCAGAGCAAATAAAAGTACAGAGAATTCAGGGATGCTGATAGAAAAGGTCAGGATTTAGAAAACATGATATACAAGAGGAACTGGAAAGAGAGAAAATAAAGTAGTGAAGAGTAAGAGAAGACTGTAAAGAAGAGTGAAGGGATGGAGGAGGGGAGACATAACACTACAAATATGTAAAAGGATTCTCTACATAAGGAAAAAAATGTATGGAGAGAACAGTTCTATTCTGGAAATGATTGTTTGATGGAAATGGTAGAAATTTTATCACTGAAAACTCTCTTAGGGAGGGTTAGATCAACACCTAACAGGGTTTTGAAGTGACATACCTTCAATTGAGTCTGTTATAAACCCCTTTATCTCATGATAGCAATCTCTTTTTCTTTTGTGAGTGCACGAGGTGCTGCACGCCTCAGGCTGGGCTGTGCTGGGTTCTCAGAAGTATGGTGTAAATATGAAACCTCCTTGTGAAAGGGGGAGGGATTACTGCAGACTTCTATGAGCAATGCAAGGAAATGTAATGGGAATTAATGAACTGTGTTTGTCTGAAAGACCATGAAAGCTCCTCTCAGGAGTGCCCTACCGTGGAACGTTTAATTCGGAGAACATTAGAACCATAAACAAATTGGTTATAAGTAACTTTTGTTATTAGGAGGTTTAAGCAGTTTTTAAGAAAACTTTTTAAAAAGGCTTAATACATTTTTGATGTGGCTGGTAGGAGGAATTAGAATAGAGGCATATTCCAAGTGATCAGTAACCGTGTAGTGAGTTGTTTTATTAGGTATAGAAATGTGTTATTGGAAAATAGAGACAACTTCCAACATATGCTTTTATCAATGAAGTTATATAAAGAGGATCCCTAATGTCAATCAACCTGATCATTTAGTGCTAATAAAAAGCTACCTTCTCATTTATATTCACTATGCAATTACTGAACTGCGTTTCAGTAGGAAGCTGACAAGCCCCTTGGAAGCATTAAAACTGATAAGTTCTTGAAGATCATATTCCAACCCAGCCTTCTATGACTCTATAATCTTTAACAGGTTTCAAAGCTTATGGGATTTCTAACTGACCCTCATAAACATGATCTATAGTTTTGAGGATTAAATAAGAATTGGGAAGAAACTTGTTCTCCATCCAAAAATGACCAGATCTGGAATGATGGTGAAATCTGGCAAAGAAATCTGAGAAGAAAAATATAATTAAACTTCTTTTCTAGCCATTATGAAAGGAATCTCCGTACTGAAAAGACAGCACCAAAAATCCAGAAACTTAACTTCCTTCTGTATATGCACATACTCCAGCCCTGCCAAGAGGTAGTTTGTGGTACTTGGAAAGATAAGGGTGAGAGGATGAAGGAGAGCACACTTTAAAAGAAGTGTCTATTTTCTCAACAGCTTAAGAGGATTTAGTGTTCATTTCCTGATGACATGATAAATATTGTCTTGGGCGATTCTTAAAACCTTAAGTTGCCTAAAGTGTCCTAGCACGCTGATAACAAGCTCACAGCTGTAACAAATACTGTGGGGTGGGTTTTGGTTTTGTTTATGGGATTAGATACTTGGCAAAAAAACCAAACCAAAACAACAAAACCCAAACAATTAAACAATAAAATTACTTGGAGAGGATTTCAGTTTTCTTTAAAGCTACTGTGGTGGATATTGCTGTCTATGCACCTTTTTGTGGGAGAGCAGAGGAAAAGAATGAATTTACCATACAGTACAGTGAGTAATAATATTGTGATGTGTCAGTCATAATTTACGCAAGTGCTGTGGAAACTTTTTGCCTCTGAGATTTGTGAACACAGTTCAAGTTCAGCAAATTAAGTGAGCTGCTCATCAGTCAATGTATGGTGATAATGTTAGGTTTATCAAATCTCTGAGAGTTAAATGGCAATTTTATAATCCAATTCCATGTACTGCACAATGGCATCAAAGAGGTATTTTAGGATGTTACCTAGGCCTTCCTTCCTTGTAATTTTGAGGAAGAGTAGTCTGTTTTTCACATTTCCCTTTATACTATCTTAGTTGCACTTTCTAGCGTGGTTATAGTGTCCATCTCAAAATCCAAAGTCCTTTTCCTCCAATTTGCACAAGTCGTTCAGATCGTGGTTACTTACACCTTCCCACTCTGCTTCCTCCTCCGTGTTCCACAGTTATGTTTTAGGATCTACTGGGCTTTGGAAAATCAGTAGAACATCAGAATTCACCCTGATACTCAAGTCTGTCTTTCCTACAATGAGCCATGCAGAGAATACAGCCTGAATGGTTACTCCTTTTAAAGTAACACAGCTCAGAGCAGAGTAGCTGCTTCCCCTCAGGACACAGTTATAAAGTTATTATCTTGATTAATGCCATGGGCTAAAATGCATCCATCAAGAATCCTGACGTGACGTGCTGTGCAGCTTCATTTGAGCCCTGGCCTGTCTCTGGTTATCCATCCAGTCTGTGTCAACCTTGGATGTCACAAAATGACAATATGTTTATCCCAGGATCATTTTCCCTTTGTCTGTTGGCTTTAGACTTTGCCCATATCTTGCTCTCTTCACTGCAGTATTTCCCTTTCAGATCTTAATACTGGGAAGACACATGAATTATTCAAGGAACAGGTGTATGTATGCAGTTGCAGTAATCACAAAACTCTCTTCAGAAGCAGAACACCTTTTTTGTTTTCTTGAGTTTTGGCAAACTGTAAAAAAGATCTTATCTAACAAGCTGGCACAGGCAACAACATACGCGACAGAAAGAGGTAACCCAGCAATAGTATAATGCTAAAGCAATTAGAAGTTATCTTTTGTAGTACATTAATATAAATCGATTATGAACTTCAAAGGTGACATGGCAGAGGCTGATGGAAGATGACATAGTATGCTAAGTAAATATTTACTGGTCTGGGGGTCTGCATCTCTTCTTGTGTCCAAGGTTTTCTTCAGCCCCAAAACGCAGTAATTGCTGTTTTCACAAAGCTCAGCTTATTAGAGTATCTGAATGTCTCAGGGCAATGGAGGGCACATTGCAGCTGAAAGATCAGTGAGAAAATAGCTTCCTGGGAAAAGTACCCTGTAATTGAACAGAATGACTAGCTACAAATGAATCATTTGCCTTCCCTAGGAATTACTGGGTGTGACTGCACTTGAGGCCTGTGGTCATCCACTTGCTATTGGCCAACAAGTAATGTTTGCTTACCATGATCCCATTAAACCAGTAAAAAAAAGGAGACAGCAATAATTATGACTCCTGTGGATTCTGTGTTCTGCTTCTATTTGGTGTCCTTTCCAGAAAGGGGACAGCTGGGTCTATATGGAAATCAGTTTTGAATGTTGGTTTTAGAAAGGGAGTTAATTTTTGCGTGGTTCCCCACCTGAATTTTGCATCTGGCTAATAAAGAGGTCAGTAGCCAACAATGACCTGGATGAGGGGATCAAGTACACCCTCAGTAAGTTTGCAGGTGACACCAAATTGGGTGGGAATGTTGATCTGCCTGAGGGTAGGATGGCCTTACAGAGGGATCTGGACAGGCTGGATCGACGGGCCGAGGCCAATGGTGTGAGGTTCAACAAGGCCAAGTGCCAGGTCCTGCACTTGGGTCACAACAACCCCATGCAGCGCTACGGGCTTGGGGAAGAGTGCCTGGAAAGCTGCTTGGTGGAAAAGAACCTGGGAGTGTAGGTCGACAGTTGGCTGACTATGAGCCAGCAGTGTGCTGAGGTGGTGAAGAATGCCAAGAGCATCCTGGTGTCTATCAGGAACAGCGTGGCCAGCAGGTCTAGGGAAGTGATTGTACCCCTGTACTCGGCACTGGTGAGTGCAGCTCACTACAAGAAAGATACAGAGGTGCTGGAGCACGCTGCCTTTAAGGCCATCTTCAAATCTTTTTTCATGATCTGGAGTTCAATACCATCTATTCCTGTTGCCAGAGATCTGGAGACAGACATGTTGCTGTTCACTGAGTAACTTTTCGGCATTGATGGTGTCAACCTCCTCCTCATTCCTGATTTTTTAATGGCTGTTGCAAGACACGACATTGGACTAGCTACCGTAAAAATACATTGCTGTTTAGCAGACTTTGTGAAAGCTTAGCAGTGACAGTGTATTGTATCCAGCCTTGAAGCAGATGCTACCTCTTGGTATGGAAAGGGATGTGAAAGCTTCAAATTGACCGTGGCATTTGGAAGGAGGAATATCATAGGAAAATCTGCTATAGAGAGACTCAGGTACTATGCAGTTACTTGGCTTTTTTGAGGAATTTCTTGTGACAGACATTATAGGGAGCTTCATTTTTTTAGATAGTGATCACTGCAGAGAAAGTGACAAAAAACTATCAGCACAGAAAGACAGTCTCAAGGAAAAAAGTCTTAAATAGAGGAAGTCAAAGGGGACAGTGGCTAGGTGGTTTGGTTAAAAGGAGCACCATGACAAGAGGAACAATCCTGTAGAAAGAACTGAAAGATAGAGATTGCAGACGGCAGATCCTCTTAGAAGAATTTATGTCTAGATCGATATGTTTTGCATCTGAGCTACATTCTTTCTCTGATTGCAAGATCTCATAAACAGAGTTAGATATTTATTTCCTTACATTTCCCATAGGGCTCCGAGCACTCTGCCAACACAAGAGAGTGAGAAATAAGGTGTATTAAAGGTTCATTTATACACATTGCAGAAACTTCTTCAGGACTTAGTTTGCAATGATGGAAATCCCAGAAGATGAATGACAAATCAGTATGATCAGCATTCTTTATTGATATTTTGAACCCTCAGTAGGGGTCTGCCTTTATGACCAAGAATGGTAATTGCATTTTAAATTGACTAATGTGCATTAGGTGGTAAAAGCGGTATTTCAAATTTCAGGGGTTGTAAGCTGAAATAAAATTCAAGTTAGAAGTAATGTAAAGTGAAGGGGAATTTGCCTTGGGAGTAAACATGCAAAGGAGGAAGTAGCATACCTAT
Organism: Chionis minor; assembly: GCA_013398295.1. Classification (NCBI taxonomy): domain Eukaryota; kingdom Metazoa; phylum Chordata; class Aves; order Charadriiformes; family Chionidae; genus Chionis; species Chionis minor. The sequence continues at coordinate 340,100 of VZSF01008371.1, read as the reverse complement.
CACCTAAAAGTTTCTGAAGAAGAGAGGAAGATATGATTTAGCTGATTCGAAACTACTGTGCTCACTGCAGGAGGAAATTCTGTTACCTCTTGGACTGCTGGTTGATTTCAAGGATAGCGTGATCCAGGGTAGTCTAAATTCTATAACCCCTTCATTTGAAATACGATTCTTGCCGCTGAAGCTTCACTGGAGAGGGAAGAAAATAATGCACAAAGTTTTACCCAACCAGTGCTTAAGGTTATAGGGTCAAGGAACACTCCTGCTCATAAGGCGAGAAGACCATGAGTCTTCACTGGCTGACCAGAGCCCAAATACCCGCAGGAGTTTCACCGCCAATGCTTGAAAACACAGCTCCAAATACTGCGCTGTGTTTCCCCAGGAGCTGTGTGCAGTGCCTTTTCATCTTGCCTCTGCTGTGGTGTGTTAGTAGTATGGCCACAAGACAGGGAGATGTTTACTGTAGATATTTCTCTGCTAATTAGATTAATTAAAGGTCTTTGCTTGTCAAAGCACCTTCCCCTGATTCCTGTGCTGCAGCTGGAGCTGTCAAACTGCTGCATCAAGCTTGTGGCACAGCCAAAACCCTTGTTCAAAGCTCTGTTCGCCTGTCACAGAGCATGGCTTCCTATTTCTACTTACCCAGTGGTGCTGCCTTACATCCCACCTGCTTCCTGCTAGGAGCTTCCATGAGCTCTTCAGCATCTTCCTTCAGGCAGAGGCACAGGAACAGGCTTTGACTTTCCTCAGAGATTTGTATTTTGAACAAAAGTAATTCAAGTATAGCAAAAGAAATTCTTCCACTTCTATCTGTCCTGGTTTTAGCTGGGACAGAATGAGATTTCTTTCTAGTTGTTGCTGTGTTTTCAGATTTGGTACGAAAGGGAATATCGATACTGTATTTAGTTGTTGCTGCATGATGTTGATACTAGTCAAGGACTTTTTCCAGCTTCCCATAGAAGCTGAGAAGGAGCATAGACAGAACAATGGAATGGCCAATGGAACATTCTGTACCATAGACGTCATGAATGGTATATAAATGGGGCTTGGCCGAGGGGGTGGGAATCAGTGATCACTGCTTGGGTCAGCCTGGGGAACCAATTCACCGGGTGGTGAGAGTGACTTGTGTCTTGTATATTATTCTTTTACCATTATCATTATTATTGTTGTTGTTTTCCTTATCCATTATTGTTTTATTAAACTGTCTTTATCTCAACCCACGAGGTGTTTTTTCCCTTTTCCCCTCCTTTTCTGTCTCTTCTCCCTACCCTTCTGCAGGGGCAAGAGGGGATGAGTGAGAGGCTGTGTGGTCCTAGGTGCTGTCTGGGTTTAAACTGCGACACTATCTTATGTTTCCTAGAGCTGCCTGTGCAGCTAAAAACCAGCATCAACATGAAGACCTGCAGTCTTCAGTTTTTCACAATTTCATAATGACCATACAAAAAGCATGTCCCCTTTCTTGGGACCATGGCTGATGTACCTCTGTGCATATTGGGTTTCTGCTAACTCATGATATAAAGGGTGTTCTTTGTTTCAGCTTTGCTCATTCGTCTGACACACCTCCTCTTTGTACCTCCTCTTCTCAGTGTACGTACCTTGTAAAGTGAGGCAGTGGCAAAAACACAGGGTGAAGCAAGTCATAATAACTTTTGATTTGCTGCCTCAAACATCAGGCTGCTTTCTCTTGTAGGACCTCCATAGTTGCTCTTGAACCTATTCCCTTCAATATAATGAAGATGATCGGGGGTTGGAGGACCTCTCTTAGGAAGACAAGCTGAGAGAGTTAGGGTGTTTCAGCTCGGAGAAGAGAAGGCTCTACGGCCACCTTATGGCCACCTTCCAGTATCTGAAAGGGGCCTACGAGAAGGCTGGGGAAGGACTTTTTACAAGGGCATCTAGTGATAGGACGACGGGTAATGGCCTCAAACTGGAAGAGGGGAGATTTAGGTTAGATCTTAGGGAGAAATTTTTCGCTCTGATGGTGGTGAGGCACTGGAACAGGTTGCCCAGAGAAGTGGCTGAGCGCCCATCCCTGGAAGTGTTCAAGACCAGGTTGGATGGGCTTTGAGTAACCTGGTCTAGTGGAAGGTCTCCCTGCCATAGCAGGGGTGTTGGAACTAAATGATCTTTAAGTTCCTTTCCAACCTAAACCATTCTATGATATATCATGCGCTGGTGGTCTGTGCCTATAGCTGGTTATTGGCTCTCATCCTTGTTTCCTGCAGTTCATCTATATTGAAAGACAAAAATAAATATGAAAGATCTAGGAAAAGATAAGGATAAAACCAAAGATTAGCAGCCTCAAATTGTATTGCTTGTGCGCACTCCTGGGAGAGGATGGAGGGCACAGAAGACAGAACTGCAAGTGTGTGAAATATTTTGCCAAAGATGCTGCCTGTGCTACAAGAACTTGTGCAAATCTCTTGTTTTACATGCATGGCCTGCAGAAGGAGAGCGCTATTCACAGCTGGATGGTTAACACCTTTTTCTCAGTTTATGCTATGCTCCTTAGCAATACTGGAAGTGCCGTCTCACTTCTTCACTCAAAGCATTAAACCAGGTTTCAGATTAATCCAAACTTAAGTGGCAAATAACCACGTTGTCCTTCATGACTTCAGTGTTTCTTTTTCTGAATCAGAGGTTTCCCTTTTGATCTGTCCCTGCTGCTGGGAATCACAACTGTATTTTGCAATTTACAGTTCGCTAATTTGCAAAATTAGAGGGAGGTTTCTTGGGCTACCAGGGACCACATGGCAGTGAGGGGCACCACACAGCCCCCAAAGCCCTCCCAGTAACTCCATTGGGAAAATGCCAAACCTACCACTGTCCACTCTCAGGTCTCTCAGAACTGCAGCTTGATCAAATGTTCAAATAATTCCTTTAATTATAATTCACTGAAAGGCAATAAATTCACAGCAATCATAAGCTTTACTTTCTCTCCCCCTGACATCTGTACCTTATTACATCTGTAACTGAAATAATACGATGTTAAGTTTTGAACAGAGCAGAGAGGAAAGCAATTTAGAGTGGGCATCCCTGTAACAAGTGATTTGAAGTCCGAGGTTCACCTTCACAGAGAAATGTATGAAGGCTTTTAAAATAAAATTACTTTGCACAAATTTGTTTGTTTTTCTCCTTTCAGAAAATGACAAGATTTGAGGGTTTAAAAAAAGACAGTGTTTGTAACCTGATGTGTTTCACTTCTTTCTGTGGCATCTATTTGTGCTGTTTTACTGTCCTAGCCTTACTCAGAAGTAAAGCGTTTACAGCCTTAAACACCTTTTTCATTATTATTTAAAATAAAGCTAAATAAAATGTGGGTAATAGTAAGAGAAATTTCTGGTTTTTAAAAAATGGATTAAAAAATCCAAGAAATGTGTTTTAATCTTGCCTACATGTTCAGTGGTTCATCTGAGCTGCAAAGTGGAAGTAGCTATGTTTTTTCATTGATTCTAGAGGGCCATGAGTTAGTACCCCTCTGGGCTATATGGTCTTTACAAACACAAACCAGAAATGCTGCCTTGTTGCCAATTTACAAAATAATTGTAAGAGAACCCTAGCTTAGGCGCATCGTTCACTTATCCGTGCATCGCCTGAAAGGTGAAAACACTCTGTAGTTGCCTGTCAGTGTGTGCTATCTGCTCTGAGAAGGCAGACCTTTGAAATACTGATGTATATGCTCCTTCTTTCCATGTTTGTCAGTCATATCCATAGCGGGAGCAAAGCTGGCGGTCAGCTGGCAATCTGCTCAAAATGCTGATGAGGAACAGGAGGTGAATATTTCAACGTGGCTTGGGAACCTGAGCAGCAAGCAGTGCTTCTCACTCCTGTGTAGACAAAGCCTCTGAAGGAAGATGTATACCCCTGCGAATGCTGCCTGTCTGCACAGTTTCTGTTGGAAAACCAGATAAAAATTGTTGGCTGTAACTCAGGGCACATGAGTAAGTCAGAATGAGTTCTCCCTCGACAGCCTTAACCTTATGTGCACTCGGCTTCACTGTACATGAAATGCATAGATATTTTAGCAGGGTAACCAACTTCTTTCCCTTCCTCATCACAAAACTTTTGTTTAAGCAACTTGCTGTTTCATACACTACAAGCAAAGCTCGATGATACATAAATAAGGAAAAGCTGTCTGAAATAATAGCAGGAGGCTCTCCTGAAGCTGGTCCTCTCCTTCGTTATCATCTGCTGAAAATGCAATAAGGGAGACCCATTTTAACTCATACGCTTTTGAAGCTCTGCATTTTCTTTTTTTTCCTAGGTTATCTGCAACACATTGAACTGACACCTTACTGAAAGCTTTTTTGGGAAAATAGTGTTTATTATTTCTATAGTATCCACAAGATGTGAAGTGATTCACAAGGTTAACAAAATAGTTTCTTTATTACTTGAGATCGTTCCAGTTCCTAGTGGTTTCCGCCTTGGCATGCCAGATTCTATTGGTTTTAAAGTCATTAACTCGATATCCTATTTTATTACATTTTATAGTACATTAATTTCTTGTTTTGTAACCAATAACATATAATAATTAAATAAATTCTCCTTCTACAAAGCATAGAAATTAATCTGGTATGAAACTAAAAAACAGGCATTATGTTCCGCAGGGCATATTCCATTGAGCAGCACTGAATTCCCGTATAAAAACTCCTTCCTTTCAGACCAGAGTAAATTTTAAGAATTTAGACCTGTATTCTGATGCAGACTTTTAGCTCCTAGTATCTTTTGTGTGTTTTTAAGATAACTTTTTCCTCTTGAAAGCCTTTTCCTGCTTTTCTGTTTTCTTTTTATAGTATATTTATTTAATTGCTAAGCCGTAATTAATGTTTCGCTTTTGTTTTCATTATTTACTACATTAGCAGCTGCTTGGTTAAAATCTTCCCACACACCAAAATACAAGTCAAAATATTCAAGTGAAGTGCAACTCAGCTTTTTTTCTATTTATGTTATTAAGAATTGAGCCTTGCAGGCAGGAGGTAAATTTATTTGAATAGGTTACTGAATCATTGCCTCCTAAATATAATTAGCGCATGATAGTGAACCCACATGGTCAAATTAAATTTTTAGTGCCAGAACATTCAGTGTTAGCAAAATTGGAGCGGAGCGTTTGGAGCTTTCTCTTGCAAAATCTCTTCCCAGTTACTCTGTCAAGAGCAACTTTTAACTTGTCTCTGACTGGGAAGTAATGTTTCCTTAAATCCTGTGATCTGTGCAGGTCAGATGTACATGGATGGTTTTGTGTCTCTCCAGATATGTCTACATTAGCAAGCAGTGTGCACCAATATGAACAGATTCATACAGTAAATCAATTGGTGCTGAAGTCCTGATGTCCACACAACGGGCATCTCAGGGAGCTGAAGTTCAGATTAGGTCTAGTCTGAGCATGTGGACAGTCTGAGGGTAGAGGGCATCCAGAAGAGCTCCTGGGATGCATCTTCCAGTTATTCTTATGCTTAAGAAATCAAGCTCAAGCAAGATCACCAGATAAACTTGTACAGACTTTGTTACTGGACAGGACAGAAAGATATAGTGAGTGACTGCACATATTTATTGTCGAAGTTTCTTCTGACCTTCTGTTGAGCACTCCTTACAGTTATCTCACACAGATCAAATCTGTATTTTCCATGAGCCATTTGAATGACGAAGCCAACTCCCCTTGGCTGGAGGATATACTGCAGATATTTTTTTTTTGGGTTTGGTTTTTTTTTTTCCTAATCACGTTTCAGTTTTCTTTAGTGCTGGCTATTGCTTGCATTGTGTTAAATTCAACTGGGATGAGATACCATTCAGCAAAAACAAACAAGCAGAAGTCTTCTGCCTTTTTTTAGGTATTCAAATGTGAGGATAAATGTCACACTGTTGCAAATTGCTTTTACTTGGAGGTAAATAAATAATATAATTGTTTGTGGCAAGTCATTTGGGGTCAGTGACTGACCTTACCGTTCCTGGAGGTATTTAAAAGACGGGTAGACGTGGTGCTGAGGGACATGGTTTAGGGGTGGTTTTGGCATAGGGTTATGGTTGGACTCAATGATCTTGAAGGTCTCTTCCAACCCAAGTGATTCTATGATTCTATACTTTGTGTCTGTACCTGTGTTTGATGGGGAAAAGCGTGCTGTGATAGGTAGCTGCATAAAGTGATGATCAAATGCAGCGACTGTTGATGTGCTCTTACTTAAAAGCGTGTAAACCTTCCATTTCTCCTCTATCAATGAAGATTTTTCTCTTTGGCTCCTGTAACACTCTTGATATAACATTCCTAAATACCTTTAACCTCATTGTTCATCCACGCAACATCTCCTCAGAGCGTTGGTACCAATCCTATGACAACCAAGAAAAGAAAATAAATTCTTTTCCTTTGACATTCTAACAGGAATTCCTGGTGAGAGCACCGTCTGAGGCCAAGTTTTCGCTTCCCATTGTAGTCTCTTCAGGTTTGGATCATAAAAGATTAAACACTGAAAATCCATTTCCCTGAATTACTTCAGTCTATTTATTTAAACCCGAGAAGAGGTTTAAAGAGGTGTGCAGACCCAAGGCAGGAAAGCAACTCGTTCTCTGTGGTCGTGTTTCATTGTAGAGCATTATGAGTGTGGTGTTAACAACATTTAGAGGCACACCGGTTTGCTTTTTTAAACAAGTGTTTTGTATAAAAAATACTTCTTGCCCTTATAAGCCTTCCATTCTTTTGTGTCTCAGGTGTCAATGGGTAAGGAAGGGATTTTTTTATGGGAGTGAAGGGAAAAAATATATTCTTTTCACTTTTAAAACCAACAGAAGGCAATTTATGCCAAAACAATTGAATAATTTTTATGTTATTTTAGGAAAAAAAAAAAAAAAGAAAAACCCACCCAAACGTCTATGCTCTGCAGTTTTTCAGTATAATAAATCATAAATCTTGTGGTAGAAAACTATGATTTTTTTTTTCATAAACTTGTCCCTTCACTTGTCACCTTTGAGTTTGCCTTATGATTGCACAATGTGATAGTCCTCTCTCCCCCTGTTTGCATCAATTTATTTTTCACATGTTCCAAGATAACATGTGAAACTTCCCCTACTTTTTTACTTAGTTAGCAAATACGGTGCTCTAGAATTCAAGCGAGCAACACCTCTCCTGCTCCGACAGCTTTCCAGTTCACTGCAAATACTCACCACTGCAAAAATGAGAGCGGAGAGGGGTTGTTTTCTTTGCTTTTATGTAAAGCAAAGTGTTCTGTGTATATATCCTGCCAGTTAGGAAAAACAATAACGGTCTTTTTCAGTTGTCATTTGTTTGCTTGTCCTAGAAAGCAGATAATGCTAAAATAGTAGCCTTCTTGCCCAGGTAAGGAGGGAGACCCCTTTCTGTGCCCCATCAGAGGCAAGAAAGACACGAGGCTCTGCCACTCGATTGACCTGAAAGCGCGTGGGCTTTGCGCAGTGAGTTACATGTGTGTTGGTCCGTGTCACTTGTCCCTTCCTGGATGAAGTCTCATAGGTGATACAGGTAAGAGCATGGCGACGCAGGAGTAAAATCCATAAGTAAACAGGCCTCAACTCCCTCACCAGTTATGGAGCAACGCCATTCCCTCAGCAAGTTCAACGCTTCTGTGCTGTAGCACACAAGCACTTTTATTGCCTCGGAGTGACTTGTAAGTGAAGCAGTTTTATAACTATTCAATGTTTAGGGTTAAAAAAAAAAAAAAAAAAAGACAGACAGATGGAATGCCACCTTCAAAAGGAGCTTTGTATCTGCTCCCCCTGTGGATGAAATCTGCATTGCTTTTGTTCGGCTGGTTCAGGGAGTGCTGCAGAAGAGAAAAGTGTGTGTTTAGGATCTGTCAGGTGGTAGGAACACCAACCCCCTCGCCACATTCACCTCTTTATTATCCAGATGTGCAACACTGTTGGCAAACGCAAGACAGCTGTACGGTTTTTTACTTTGTGTATAAAGGTATGGAGAGAGAGGGAGAAGGAAACGTTTGTTTTCAAAGAAACAGAAATGCATAGGGCAGTGTTTATCAGCTCTCTGATATTTTCACATATACACACACTGTAGATAATTTATCCCTTGCATTTCTTTGTGAGACAACCCCGTGTCACCTGAGCACCTATAAAATATTTTCTGTTAGAGTGAAGTTGTTGTTAAAGAGGTTTTCTCATTTTATACTTGGGGAGATGAGGGACGGAGAGACTGAGGGTCACAGTCAGATCTTCTTCTATAGTATTAAGGCAATCCTGTTACTGTATCTTCACGGCTGTGTACTTTGGTTTCAACAGTCATTTTTTGATTTTTGAGGGGTGTGTGTCTGTTTTTTGGTGTTCGTTGATTTTTTTAAGAATCATACAGAGTTCAGTTTTCAGTGCTTGAAATGGAGAGATTAAACTCTATGTACGTTTTCATTTTAAAGATTTACCTGCAGCTAATTTTGCAATAAAAAGTGGGTTTCTGTGCATCTCTTCTGCTACTCTTACCTAAAATTTCTCAGTTTATGGAACCTGAAGGGAGATGGAGGTGTACAATGCAGTGTGAGAGGGTAGCTAGTCAGGGTGGAATTCATCCTGGGTTTATACCTGTTCTCCATCTATATAACTCTTTTGCTTGCAGCACAGTAGCATGTGACTGGAGTAACATGTATAAATTGGAATATGTAAAGTAACAATTTGGGGGCATAAATTTGTATGGATAATTTTCAGAGCGAGATCAAGCTCTTCCCACTTTTGCGCCTCCTTCTGTTCCTTCAGAAAATACCATTTTAGCAGCACTGGAGATATGAGATAACAGAAAATGTGCATTTTTATAAAAGCATTGTACGTTCTGGAGTGTTCAGCCTGTTGTGTGTCCTGTGGCAAACAAGCTTCAGATTTGATCCGGAAAATCTGACACTAGAAGAGGGGTCAGCCATGTGGTTTTTGGCCCACTTGTCACAGTTCCTCAGAACCAGCAGCTGTTGTGGCCTCACATGGACACCTGCCTGCTGGTTCCTCACCATGGTCATTTCATGTGTCCATCCATCTGAATGTCTCTAAACTACATTAAATTTCTGTTCTGTTTTCTTAACTACGCACATCCTACCGAGGCCCGTGGAAAAATTATTTTCTTTTAACAATGTGGGAGGTTTGGTTTTTTCATTCCATACAGAAGTATGCTTTATACGTGGGCAGATTTCAAGAGTAATAGAGACACAAGAATTGAACAAGGGCGAAAACAAAGACACAACCAGTTCATACTCAGCCAAGCAATTTTAGAGCAAGTCACAATGGCCACACTACTCGCGATTTGAGCAGAGAGCAGTGACCTACTTGCTTCACCACATTGCTAATCACACCTTACATTTACTGTGTCAGCTTCAGTCACTGATGGATATCAAACTTTTCACTTAGAACTGTTTTAGATTACCCTGAACCATATTCCATCCCAGCCCTGGGGAATACTAATCACCATTTTATTACATTTGGCTAGAGAAGTTTGAATTCATTATTGTAATTTTTAACAACACGTTATAGAGTAACAATGAGATAGAACTAACAGACACTTATTAATTAGCATTAATGATAATTAGAAGGGGAGAAAAATAATATGCCAGCGATAGATTTTACCTTATGATTCTGAACAGCATAGAGCCATCTGAATTACCTTACTTTGAATACTTTATACCAAATTATTGCTCAGCATGTCAAAAGTGGAAGTCCTTTTACTGTGAAATATAGGTCAGATTGTATTAGACTGGAATCTAATTTAATGTAGCTCCTACTTCACCCTTAATTTCCCAAAGCACTTTACAAAGCAATAACAGGAACTAGTAGTGTGATACACAAGCAGGTAAATCTATAACTTATTTGCAGTGGGCCAGCTCCAGGCTTGCTGTTAGCTTGCGTAGCTCTGCTGTGTGTGGTGGGTGGTGTGAGGCTGATTTACACTAGCTAGGGTTCAGTCCAAAGACAGAGGTCTGTACGAAAAATAGCAAAGCATATGCAGTCTTATTTAAAAGGAAAAATTAGAGCTTAGCCAGGAGATCCCATTTATTCCTATTACTTTTTAGAGCCTCTTTATCCAGTACCCACAGAATTTAATCAGAAGTTTTGGCTAAGATCCCACAGGAGCAATAAGATCCTAAATTTTTGCTCTAAAGGACGCTAGCAAAGGGACAAATGAGATAGCATTAAATGTCCCATCCACTAAAAGCCACTTTTATAAGTAAAGATGTATTGCAGGTACAGAAAAGCATGTGAAAGAACATGTATCATTATGTGCTCAGAGGAGAAAGATGGAAATAGAGTATTGCTCATAAAACTGTTTATTATTTGCCCGCTTAATAAATCACTGGCATTTTGCATTCCAAGTGAGAAGCAAATTTGAGGACAAGAAGTTGATCTTCTGTCCAAATACTTGTCTGAAGCACTTGCAGAAGGATCTGTAGTCTCACTGTCTTTGCAGAGCCTCACTGACAGAGACCAGGAATTGAATGAGGAGTTATTCCTTGACACCACAATTAATTTTAATATTTTTTTTGCCATTCTGTTTTCTAACCATCTTTTCCCACTAAGAGCAGCAGCTGTGTATCTGTATGTCAGGTGCCATTGGTGTCCCAGGGGTCCAGCTTTAAAGAACCTCTTATCTTTTGTCACTGAATGAAAGGCTCATGGACCACAACACTGTTTTCTAATATTAATGCAGATCCAGTGGCCACTGCGGATAAATGGGAGTTTCCAAACTGCCCGTACTTTCTTTTTCCGACTAAAAGTATCAGTTCTGTTTACTTAGCAGCTTCTGAATAGCCTGCCTTTCACCTCTGTTGCTGTTGTTATCCAAATCAAATGCCTTCTGTTTATTCCTTGTACATTTTACTTCTTCACTGGACAGCATGACCCTAAATATACTATAGAAAGTAAGTCAGTCATATTTAGGGATTTTGCATAAAATTTATTTTGTTACAGACTTCTTTGTTATTATGTGTACTTAACAATGTCCCCTTAGCTGCACTTCAGTTTGAACTTTCTGGTTAGAAAAATAGGAATATTATTTCATCGTGCACTATATATTTTGCTTATTCATGTTGAAACATCTTGGAAAGGGGAACTGTTTTTTTTCTGATGCTTTTTTCCTAAGAGTGTCATAGTCATTCATTTTCTACACTAAAGCATTGATTTTAAAACTTTTTTATTTTTTAACAAAACTGATCTTTTTTTCAAACTTTTCCCTTGGAAAATCTGTGTTTGAAAATACTGGTTTTTTGAGTGGGCTTGATTGTGTTTTCTTTTCAAGCAGCTTCCAGGTTGTTAGTTTGTTAATATTAAAAAATCAAAAAAGCCATTTAATGTGTTTGAGCTACATTAGCCGTTGTTTGGGTCCTGATGGCTGCTACTATCATGCAAGGAGCAATGCAAAACTGATAGGGAGAAGAACAAAAATTTCTTTTTGTTCTCCAGAATTCATAGAACAATGAAAAATAAAAGAAGGCAAAATGTAATTTCTGGAAACGTTTATTAGGATTTAAACAGTGTGACTTGGACAGGTATCTCAGACAAATATGGTCAGCCCTTTGGACTGCTTCAAATGAGATTGGCTCAAGCCGAGTCAATGTCAAGACATTACTGACAATCCTCACCATGAGGGCTGAGTGTGGACGTGGCACAGGAGAAACCTGCTCACTGGCAGATGTTTTCTCCACTGCATGGTTTCGTGGCCTTTTATGGAGTCAGCTGGGTTTCTGTATTTTACTTCATTTTGGTGGAGGTGGGAGACATAACATACAGATGGCATGGATGTGCCTTCAGCACTGACCGCTCTGCTCTTGAGAAATAAAGATGAAGTTGATTTGTGTTTGTGTTCAGGAACAACCCTGAGTTCCAGTACAATTGCCAGAAGAGGGCTTAGTTTCACACACATGTAATAGAGATATTTCACATGCTGTCGTCTTGCCTTTTATTGCAGTCAACTGCTTAATGATACCGTCTCCAGCTTTCCAAGTGAGTTCTATTAGCATCTATCTCCAGCAAATTGGAGAAGCCAACTGACTCCTCCAGCATTTCATCTGGAGGTTTTGGAGGTACTGATTATTTCAGCCTCTTCTTTATCAAAATGTCTACACGTTCAGACAAAAATATGCAGCACTAGATCTACAGGACTGGTAGCTCTCCAGAGAAATGGGAAGGGAAGGAATCTCCTGTGGGAATTCTTCATGAACAGGCAACAGCAACACATCAGCTATTTTAGCTACTTCTTTGCAGATGGTTTGACAATCTGCTACAAGTTATACCCCAACACACAGTCTTCCCTTTCTGCTTTTCTTAAGTGATGATGTCTCTGGGTATCTAGCTCCAAAGAATATTCCCCTTTGATCCTAATGACACTCTTTGTATGATGAGCTTTCTACAGATACCTGCTGATCAGCAGCATGACTCCAGATCCTATTATAATTTGCCAGGTAGAAATAGATAAATCCATTAGCCGAGGCTGGCCTTGTTTCATCATTGTGACAGCTTCCCATGAGCCTGCATTCATCAGATTCCCTCAAAACAGCCAGCCCCCACATCATCTGACAGATAAATTTCCACGACCAGATTCTAGGTTAATACATCGGTAATCATTATTTAATTACTCATTAATAATCCAGGTCCTGATCCATTCACCCCTGTCCCCCCCTTTAAAAAAAAAAAAAAAAAAAAAAATTGATTACTGGATGTTTACTGGCAGACCAGACTGATGGCTGAAATTGCTGCCGTGAATGTTTTGGCATGAACTGCCCGGCAATTTTGTTAATCAAAACAAAAGAAGCACCTAAATGCCTTTTGCTTCTTATTAAAAGACACTGGGCATATCCAGTTAAATATAGCAACAGGTTTCTGTCTAACAGATGTGGCAGAAACATTACTGTGCTATCGTACATGCTGCCACAGCCACTCTGGAAATCACATTAAACACCCGTATAAGCACTCTCCCTGCAGACCCTGCCTTGTGAATTATCAGCCCTAAAAACATGCTTCATTATCTTTTCAGGTGTACTGGAGTAAAAATAGACCATGGGAAAAATAAGTAGAAGAAAGACTCAGTTTTGATATACTGTAACTGTCATATTACTGAGTTATCCCCCCTTTTTCTAAAAAGATAGTGTTACCGGAAGGGGAGAATTTCTGTAGTATTAGATTTCAGCTGATTCAGGTTCTAATTTTCAAAGTTCTCTGTCAAAATCTATGTCAAAGAGAGAAAACCTGAGAACATGGGAAGCTGAGGTAAAGCAGGCTGAAAAGGGCATAACCTTTTCCATCTCAGTGTAATTTGTTGAACAATCCAATTGCATTAAGCCTGTATTTGCCTTTCTAAATACTGGATCTGCTGAAGTTGACTGCATTATAGTACAACTATCCATCAGGTTTCTACACAGCATCCACGTGAGAGTTCCTGTTTCAAGTTTCCAGCACTGGCAGACTCTCCTGTGAACTTGCACTGAAAAATGTAGCAGCTTTAACCCTGGATTATGGTCAGCTCTTGAGTGAGTATTTTAGTTCTTCTGCAATCTCTCTGTCTCGCTCAAGTCAAAGTCGTGCCATTTTCCACCTCCTCTTCTACTATTCAAGTCACTGAATTTCCTTTTCCATCTTCAGATTGCTTTGTTGAAGAATTAGGAAAGCTAAAATGAAAACAGTTCCACCTCTACAGATGGAAAAATGGGGGATGTCCAAGCTGATAACATCAGCCTTGCTGTGGCTCTTCACTAAAAGCATGTATTTACTAGAGATAGGTGTTCCTGTGCAAGCTTTAATCCCACAGGCAATAATAGTCACAGTGGCTTTGGTTTCAGCCAAGTGTCCGTGGTCTTGTCTCAGCTTTGCAGCTTTCTGTGGCTGCAGATCTATTAATAATGGCCTAAGATCATTGCACCAGGCCAGCTTGAAAGTATGTCAAGGCATTCTATCTTACCTCCTACAGTAGAAAGCAGTGGACATCTAAGACAGAGTGATATTTCCAAGATATGTTCCCTGAACCTCCGGTGAATTGCAGTTTAAATTTTGAGACACGCATAGAGCCTCCATGGAGAGAAATCTCAGTGGATTTTTCTTCCAGTATGTTTTGCAGTCACTTTTTGAACTCACACAAACTTTTAACATCTCCAGCATCCTGTGGTAATGAGCTCCACAGTTCTAATTGCATTTTGTGTGAAGTTTTTTTTTTCTTATGCTTTCTAAAATCTGTCATCTGTTCATTTCATTTAATTCACCTTAATCCTCGCATTAGAAGAAAAATGAATAATTGTCCTCTGTGCACTTTTGCATTGCTCCATTGATTTTTATAGACCGCTATCATGTCTTCCTCCCTTATCTCTACTCCAAATTGAAAAGTCTTAATCTACTTAGCCCTTCCTTGTATAGGAGAACTGCTAAGATTACTATTTTAGCTAGCTATGTAAATAGAGATTGCAGTATGTCTAAACCATTAACAGATTTTTTTTTTACACTGGCTGTAATGTTAGAAAAGCGGTAACAGCTCTATGGTAAATATTTTTCTTCAAAGATTTAATAGTCAGTGTCTCTTAAATTTTCTGCACAGTGAGGGGAAGAAGTAGTGCTCCCCGTCTCCAACTGTTGCATAAATATTTTTCAGCCCCAGGATACTGAATTGATTGAAGACACGGTTTATTGCCTGTTGCTCTCCATGTTAATCCATAGGTCTCATCAGATATCACAGTCCTTGGGAAAGAAGCCTCCATGGAAAACAGAGGATGTGAAAGAAGCATTGCGGCTAATTAGCTCAATGACAAGAATATCAGTTTCTTCACTATTAAAGCCATCATTTCTTCATAACAGTAGACGGAACTGCCTCATGAGCAGCATAACCTGATTCATGGTTTCTGGCATTTGTTGTCAACCTATAGCCCTTGCCTGTTTCTGTTCAATGTGGCAGTTCTTCTGCATCTGGCTTCCATCTCACAGCTTTCATCTTGGACAGCAAGGACCCATCCTTCCTGACACCTGCCCAGGGCAGCAGATTCTTTGGCTGTGCTCAGTCTTCTCAGAAGAGCTTATCAGACCAAGTTCATACTCTGCATAGGTCTCCAGAAATTAATCTGATCCATTTTAAGCCACAGTGTCATTGAGATCCAGACATACCTTCTAAAATGCAAGCTTTGCTTTTTCAGATTTTTTTTTACTCTGTCCAAAGGGAGGTGTGATACTAACACATGACATTATTCCTCACAGTTGTAGTCTACCATAAAGATGAGAAAAATCATAGAATGGTTAGAGTTGGAAGGCCACCAAGTTTGCCAGACACGATTAGACCCTAGTGGAGCCAAATAAATAATTGCAACTTTTGAACCCAAACTCACAGGCCTGTGTAAAAATCCATCTGCTAGGAGAAACAGGATTATATCAGCTTTCTAGGCCAGCCACTACACAGCAAAACTGTTATAAACGGTTCAAATTCCACCTCGGGAAGGCACTATGATGAAGCAAACATGACACCAAAGGCATGTCTCTACGTGAAGATGCAAAACAATCCTCTTCTGCATGAAGCTTCTGGGCTAAGAATCCCTTCAGCAGCATTGCTCCAATGGACAGGAGTTTGTCCCCAGCTGTCACATATTTCCAAATGCTGGACACAGAAAGGCATTCAGCTGTTAAAGCACGGGGACGCTCTCTGATTTGTGTTTGTCTGGGAGACTGCCAGTCATCTGCACTTCGTGTGTTTGGCATCTGATGACTTCCTGGAGCAGAAAGGGGCAGAGATGAGTACTCCTCATGAGCAACGTCGCAGGGAAAGGGCATGCACAGTAAGTCACACAGGGAGACTGTGACATATGACAGCATTCAAGTAGATAAATAGAAACTGATAAAAAACCAAGTTGGTTTTATCTATTGATCTGAGTGGGAGGAGGAGAGTCTCCAGTATCTTCACTGGGAACTTTTTTTTCTCCTAGTTTGAGGATTGACAGATCTTCAAAATGAAAGACAGATAAAAAGGAAAAAAAAAAAAAAGACAGAAAAGGAAAGAGTTATATCACCCTAGTAGTGGAGATAGTACTGTGGCTTCGAGATATGCTGTTCATATTTGATCACCCTGGTTTGAACTTCTCATTCCTGGCTCCCCAGCTGTCCACCAGGACACCTCAGTGCTGATATGAAGCACCAAAGATGACTTCAGTCCGGGGCATCCCTTCTGTGGATCACACTTGTAGTGAGGAGGACACTTAGTGATTAAAGCCCTTGCACTCATTTTCACTTGTGACTTGAGTTGAAATACTCAATTTAAATCTCAAAAACTGGCAGTTAAAACCTGCAAGTCTAATTGATTCAGTCCTCAGAATGGTTTCCCTTTCATTTCCAAGCAAGTGTTCAGACTGATTTTTATTTTTAAATCCAGATCACTGTGTCTACCCTCTTATGAATCACAAAGAACTTTCCTGGCTGGTTCCAATCCATTCTAATCTGTCAGTCTTCGGCAAAGGCTGAAGCTATAAGCAGTTGAAATTAGATTAATTTCTGCTAAGGCAAAAAGAAATTGCTGTTTTATTGTCAGCATCTATTTCAGAACTTGGCTTTCTGAGCACCACTGGGATGTGGAATTATCACTTTAAACCCTCTGGGCCAGCCCTTAGCACCAGTGCCACAAGTTTGCTCCACCTCAAGTCGCATCTGATTAACAGCAGGATTAGACTGATCCGTTTGGCATGGTGGTTAATTCATTTCCCTGTTTCATCAGCATTGTTACGTATTAACCATGGCAAGGGAAGCAGCGCAGCCACCCAGTATCTCCGTGGCAGTCAGGATGCTGTTGGCGTGGGTGAGGTTTTATCATGGTACTGAGACCCTTTGCCTGAGAGCATTTATTGCCAGTCATCGCTGCCTTCTCCAGCACTCCGATAGCTTACATGGGATGTGACCCTGAAAGTCTTTGCCTTTTGACTTCCATGGTTTGCAATGGGATGTATAGCTCCGCTCTGGATACCTAAATCATATGTTTTGTGTTCCTTCTTATGCTGTCTGGTTAAATCTCTCAGTTTTAAATCTATGACTGCTCAATCAAGGGAACAAAGGAGAAAATGCTGACTGCATTGTAAAAGTGTCTGAGCTGGGAGGCTCATAGATCAGCTTTAGTTGAGCAGTAGCACTTTTTGGAAAAGCTACTGGCAATATGTCCCTGGGTTAGACGTGTGTTGAATATATAATTTCCTTTATCTGTTTCAAAATGATGCAGATAGAGTAATGGCCCAACGCTGCTAATAAGCCCTTCCTCCTGCAAGGACGGGTTGTTTTCTTTTTCCTCATCGTGGAGAGCAGCTCCCTAATATTAGTGCTCCTTTCAGTTTCAAGAGGATTTCTGGGACTGGAGGGTACAGGTAGGTAGTGTAACACAAACTAGCATAGAATCAACAAAGGTCACGTGCCTGGCCAGAGGCCAAATTAATTATCTTCATATTTTATATCTCACTAGCTTTTCTGCTCACCTTCAGGTTAAGCTGGCATGGCTTGCAAGAAAATAAAAATGAAAGCAGAAAATAAAAATACAGCTTGAAGTTGTCAGCAAACTCAATCACTTGCCTCTGTAGGAGATTCCCACACCTGTGTGATGACAGACAGCCATCAGAAGGGAAATCAATATATCTGAATCTATTTTTTTCATATGGCTGGATCTGTGGCATACAGTGAGGAAAGCTGAGCAGAAAGGTGGCAAGCCAAACTAAATTATTTCTGGATGAAAACTAGTTTCCTGTGAACAAATGAAAATATTCCTTTTAGCACTCTCTCTCTGGAAATGCTGCTCATTCAGGTTAAGATCCTGTTGTAAATTGGGGCTTTACTGAAGTTTAAGATAGTGGAAGGTTAAGAAACGCTGGACCAGTATACATAACCTAGAAATAAACAGTTCTGTCTGCGTGAGATTTTGCCCGTATTAATAGTTAAATATTACAGTAGGAAGTAGATTTCATATGGTGTAAGAAAACCTTAGGAAATTTTGACTTGAGTCTGTTTATGTTTCACTCTTAGTAGACGATTCGTATCTATAAACATGGACAGGCAGAGTCACATTCACGTTCTTTCCATGTTGTAGGATGTGAAATAACATTTATGGCTCACAGAGAACACAAGAACTGTCTGGTGTCTCTCATGTGGTTCTTGTTCTGCATGGGGCGTTTGTTATATACGAGCTAATTGGTTAGCAGCAAAAAGTTTTTGCAAATATGTTTTTACTTGATGAATTTCACTGGTGCATCCAAGTAGTCTAATAAATATTTAATGAACAGTGAACTATATTCAGAGTGAGTTCAAAATAATGTAACTGCATTGAAATCTAAATGAGATGAATATGCTAAGGTTTGGTCCAGTCTTGGATCCCTTAAAGAGCTCTTTTGTTAAGCACAGCAGAAGACAGTTTGCGTTAGTGAAATGCAAAATAGAGAAATTAATCAAGGAACATATTTTCTGAATAATATTCTACCAGCTCAGCTTATGATGGATTTGTTGTTGACAATGATGCAAAATTAACATGCACAACAATTCCATCTCCCTGTAACTGGTCCATGAAGGGTCTGAGCAGGAGCAGCTGGCATGGAGGAATCTGTAGCAAATCAGGAGGATACACTTACTGTAAAGCTGTTTGAGAAGAGACAGACTTCAAAGATGCACATTAATCAGGGAACACTGGAGATTGATACGATGTCTTGGGAGAAGCCTGAGTGAATCTTAGACAACATAAGGTGCTGTAAAGATGGATTTATAATTTCAGGGCTTTATATCTCCATGAGTACTCTTTCTGTAATATTGATAAAATACAGTGAAAAATTGAAATTAAAATGGTTCTTTTAGATATGCTATTTTCAAAAGGTCCTGTTTCTTTTTTTTTTTTTTACCTTGACAACCCCACTTCCCTCTCCAGATATCAGGCCTTGTAAATCTCTCTTCTTGTTAGACAAAAGTGCCATGCTGAAAATAAATAAGTAAACACATATCATTGCCACCTGGATGTTCAAACACTCTCTAATTATCATTTCTTTTAAGCTGCTGACACCAATCCATATTTTCCCTACCTACACCTATGGATCAAATTCTGATCTAAGGTATTTTGGCTTGCTTTGATCAGTGACGCAGCAGCTCATGTTCTGTACTGTGCTCTTGGCGACTGGAACATTTAGGAGAGAGAAAAAAGGAAAAAAAAAATTTGATAGTAAATTTCCAAAGGCGGCCCAGAAAAGAGTGCATGTCCAGTAAAAGGAGAGCAGAAGAATCGGAGTGTAATCCCAATCTCTGCTTGCAGCAGAGGGATTGAAATTTTCCAATGACTTCTTGAAGCTTCGTGCTCTATTTTCTGTGGTGCCACCGTGCACCTTTGCTTTAAGCAGGATCACTACCACTACCGTGGCTGACCATGTTTGTTGATTTCAAATATTAATTATTTATATTGCAGATAAGCACCAAAAATACCAATGCTGGGTACCATTGCCAGGTTGTACACGTAACCAGTCGTGATCAGCAGTAGGGATATGCATGTCCTTTAGCTGTATGAAAGTCCAGCACCTTAGTGACCTTGCCCAAAAGAAATGCAAGCGTCACTCTTGGCCACAGATATTCGTGGGGTGAGTGGCACAAGGGAAGGTGGCTGCAGTGGCAGCTTAGTACCTAAAACAAGTGGGCTACATGCCCTCAGGAAGTGTGACAGCAGGCAGGTATCTTAGACCAGGCGTTTTAACTTTTCAACAGGTGAGATTAGCCCTGTTTAGGTATGCAAGGGCTGGGATGCAGCCCAAGAAAATCGTTCCTGAGCACTTTCATACAAGTGAGGGGAGAAATAACATTCTCAAATCTAACAGCAAAAAGGGTTGTTGTTAGAAAGCAATGTTAACAGCTGCAGTAATCTTTTTCTAGTGAAATTAATCCCTACAAGACACTCCAGTAAAGCTCTATTCACAACCTGTATTTTTCTCGCATCCTCTCAACAGGATTGAGCAGATGTTGAGCGGTGCCCTCTCCAGCAGTTTGGCTGGCATCCTTGACATGTAAATAATTTCATCAGTAAATCGTGGGATCCTATGATTTCATTAAAATCCATAGCAGTGTGAGCATATGAAACATGGAGAGTTAAGGAGACTGTTCATAAGAAAGAACCTGTAATGAGATAAGGAAAAAGTACTCAGTGGTCTGCAAGATGGTGAGAAAGTCAAATAGTCAAAGCTGCTCATTGGCTTTCCGTGTATCTCCTTGACTTAGTGTCTCATCATCTTATCATGGATTAGGTCCGTTAGAGCCACAGGAACCTAAGAGGAAAACAGCAGCAGTTCATGGCAATCCAAAGATAAGCAACAAAATGTGACACTCACAGCACAAGAAGGGTTGCCAGTTATACTTAGAAATACCTGGTTTTTACCTTACAGTGAAAAATCTAAGTGAAACTACAGTGAAAGTAAATTCTTTTTCTTTCTTCCTTTTTGCTTTTCTGCTATATTTTTCAGTTACCGTAATCTCTTAATGTCAGACCTCATAACAGGATAGGTAGTGGACATGATAAGGATAAATGAAGCCAATAATTCCAGGGAAAGGAAAAAACCTCACACAGATCAGTCATATATATTCCAAAGCAGCAAAGCATCGACTAGAATAAGATAAAGAGACAATAGAAGATTAATAACTCAAAAGTTATAAACAGAATGCAAGCATCCAGTTTAAATAAAAATAAAAAGATCCGGAGTCAAATGATGTGTGTTGGTGGGAATGTGTACACTTTCAGGCGTTTTGGTCTAAAATATTGAAAAATAAATATAATTCAGAATTCTAGACAATATAAAATAGCCTACCTACTTTGTCTTACCAAACTTATTAGGACGTCTGGGTCGTAGATGTACAAGCACTAATGTTAAAGCAAGACAGAGAAGCCTATCGCGTACGATGTGCTGTTTAACCGATGACACATCGAATTCCAGTTAAACATTGCTCATCTCATTAGTTGTTCTGATGAACCTGAATTTCCTTCAGCTTTTGTATGTGTGTACTGTCTGTTTCAGATGATGTATTTTTCACGTGATACCCGTTGAAGACTGTGGTGAGATGACTTTCTTAGTCTGATCTAACCAAAATCATATGACCAGAAGATCAGAGCAAAACATTCTTGCTCAACATTCCTTGCTCAACTCGTTACCTAAAGGCCTGAAAAAAGGTCAGAGACAATTCATTTACATATAGACAAGATGTATTTCCCAGGTAGCAGCAGCAGCAAGACTTTTCTTGCTCCTGCTAATTACATCAGATACACAGAGGCTGCAGGTGTGGGGAGACTCTGTCCTCTCATCTCTCTTGGTAAGATGACTCAGTTTAAAATCTGCAGTTTTATGGTATGAGTGTTTCACATCCTTCTAATGCTGCAATAGTCCCTCTGCTCCGCGCTGCCCTTCTTCACGCTTTTCACCATGCGGCAGCTCCGTGCACAGGCTTAGAGATGATTTGATATAGCAGCACGCAACTTGCTTCAATCAAAGCTCATAAGTAGCTACTCAGGGCTGGTCAGAGCTTTGAGAACCAGTTCAGCAGCACATTAAACCCATTTTAATACAGGAAAGTGCCTAACAAACAAGTATTTAACGCTAACTGCAGTGAGAATTGACTCGGTGCTAAAGGCAAGCAACAGCGGAACTGGTATTAAAGAGGCTTCACCCAAGGATCTGACATAAAGTTAATTTTCTTTGTGGATTCTTGGTTTGAATTTCATATTTTTATGCTAGGGAAAAAAAATTAATTGCATGGTTTATATAATTTTTACCGTGCTACGAGGTGGGCTTTTTTTTTGCTTTCCAATACTTTTGGAAAGTCAATTAAGTAATAAAATAAACTTAAAAGTAAAAGTGACCCTCTGTTAGCCAGGCATTCTTCTAATAAAAACCAAATTATCTCCTACTGACTATCACATCAATACACCTGCTTTCTCTAGGGAAATTTACATTAATATGGATAATTCAATCTTGAGTTGATGTAAAAAAGTGAAATAATATTTTTGACTACTGATAAATATCTTTTTCAAATTATATTAGGTAGGGAAAAAGAAGATGTAGTTACAGACTGTTTTATCCCAAATGAAAAATAGATAAGGCAGCACTAAAGTTTGAAACACTGAAATCTACATTAAGAAAATTATTATAGAATATTGAAATCATAATAAAACATGGACTTTAAGTGCAAATGCTAGCGATTTCAATGCAGATATATTCATATTTAATGCCCAACTGATGTTAATCTTATCTAAGATGGAATATTCTGAGATTACACAAGCATTCTGAGGTTTTTCTCTCTCTCTAAGGACATTGAAGATTCTGAAGACATTTGTCTTGCAACAAAATACTGGAGTGCCTTACTCTTCATTATATAGACCTTTCTCTAAACCAATTATTCTTTCTGTTATAAAGCCTCCCAAAATATAATTCCAAATTACTCAAACAACATTCAGAGAGGAGTTAGTGTTATATATCACCAGTGTCACCACGTATTTGCAGATACAGTGCTAATATAGCTAGTCTTAAGAAGAATAAACATCACAAAATTGAAGTGTTGAGTATGATTTTAAAACAGATGGGTTGTGATTCTTGAAATTCAGGGTACAAACAATACATGTGCACTAATTTCCAGGTGTAAAACACCTGAATCTCACCTGTTATAGGATTCTTGGGACCTCACTGAGGTCCTTCCCCCTCTTTTACTCTCCGGAAGACGTGTGTGGTAACAGTTACACAAACAT
Source organism: Chionis minor (assembly GCA_013398295.1). Classification (NCBI taxonomy): domain Eukaryota; kingdom Metazoa; phylum Chordata; class Aves; order Charadriiformes; family Chionidae; genus Chionis; species Chionis minor. The sequence goes on along the minus strand of VZSF01008371.1, from coordinate 317,410 downwards.
ACTACATTCTTGACAAGGTAGAGTCAAATACGTAATGACTGTCCCTCTGCAGCTCCGGGAGATCCTGGTTCTCTGTTTACTGATATCAGCCTTTGGTCAGAAAACTGTGACTTCCACTTCAGAAATTCAGCTACATACAATGTTGTAAAAAAGGTGAAAAATCCCAGTTTTGAAAACAAGTGCCCATGGAGGTTTTTTAAAGACCATTCAACAGATGATATAGCTCTAAAACATAAAAATAGCATTATTTTGTGTAAAGAATTTACTAGGAATATGGCAACAGAAGTTCTAACAGGGACTGGGGAGGGGGGAGAGAAGAAATGTGTACTGCCTGATGGGTAGCTGTCTACTCTAATGCTTCCTAACAGCTAGCTTCCGTGGCTGTGCAGCTCGCGAGTTGTAAGTTCAAAGATTGATTAATCATCCACTCAAATGCACCATAAACTTTTAGAGTTTTTCCCTTGGTAGATGTCTGGAACATTTGGGAAAAAAAGCAGGCAATTTACAAACAAGGACAAGGAAACCTGAATAGCTGTTATGATTTAAAACCAAGCATTTACTGATAAAAGCTGCCTACTCACTTGCAAGTGCTTTGATCAGAGAGGATTGAGGGGGTTGGCTGCAGTGTGCCCTACCTTATTGAAGACTTCCCTAAACTGGGGCACGCCAGTCCTGTGAGCCATTAAGTGTTTCTTGGCACGACATGTAATTTTGGAATGTGTTAGTTTAGTAAATATTGCACTTTCATATTCAAAAGTTCTTCTGAGAGTTTGTGGTTCGGGGCTTTTTTTTAAATACAAAAGAGGGACAAATCCTCAGATGGAGTAAAAGGGTATAGTTCCACTAACCCCATTAGAGCTATGCCAATTCAGACCAAACAAACCAGCTGGGAAGCTGAAGGAAAGTATTTTGAGGAAGGTATGGCCTATCCTGGTTTAACCCTGATAAAGAAGCTGCATTCTTTGTGGAAATAGCTAGGAAAAGACACGGAACGGAAACGTTTTCTAGGTGTCAATGGAGAAGTGAAACCGATCTCTGCTTTTGGGTCTGAGACATCACTCTGTCCTGAAGGCCAGCATCTGGACACTGGTCATAATCTTTCTTCTGCATCCTCTTGTTCACAGGGACTCTTACATGAGAATCCTAATTTTAAGTGCATCCTTGACATTTTCTCCCTCAGCAATAATTTGACATTTTCCACATCTTATTACTTATGAAACCTGACATCATGTCAGTCTTCTCGCATGAACTTTCAGCCACTTCAGTATTCTTCCTGCTTAATTACAGCCATGATTGAAGGAAAATTGTTAGCTACTCTTGTCCAGCTAGCCCACTTATGGGTAAATTATGACATTTACAGATCCAAATCATGTTTCTAAATTTACTAGCATATTAATGTAAGGCTACAAATGTATGTGTATATATTTTGATATATATTTGAATGTGCACGCATGCATATACATGTAGGTAAACATTTTGCAGCATATGCATTTTGACAGTAAAAAAGCGTTACATGACCATATTTTGCAAGGGACATTCAGTGTTAAATCAATACTAATTAAATTGTTTTATTTGTAGAGTGTATGCACTGTTCTGACTATTTTCTTTTCACTTTTGTTAAAGTAAACACTTTCAAAGCTATATACCTCAGCACTTTATGAAACACAACTGGGTTTCAGCTCAAACAGTTTACCGGTGGCTTTGTTACCCCCTTGCAGATGAGGATTTCCACAGTAGAAAACTATGCCCTAAATAGAATTGAAAGCAGTGTGAGTAATTTGTAACAGATCCTTTAACTATTGTGCTTTGATACAGCATTAGCAGAAAGAAAAAAAAAAAAACAACCCACAAACAAATCCTGTTGCAGTTGTGTGATCTCTAGAATTCCAGTCTTTGCACCTGCAGCTATAGGGACCCCTTTTGGCTATTTGGAAAGAATTAAGCAGTAATGAATTTAAAGGCATCTTTTGTGTCTTGTTGTTACATGAAGCAGAAGTTATGTAAACTCTCTGTCTCATAGTAAGTCAGTGCTGAGAAAAATGTATAGTGAAAAGTCATACTGCTTCTCCGTAGGAAAAGCCAAGGAAATCTTCAGGAGGTTGCCAAGTCCTGGGTGAGATCCCAGAGGCTTTGGGACACCTCGGCTGAGCCCCAAGAGTGGCTGGAGAAGCAGCAGTTGTGTCAGTCCCATACTGTGCCCCTTCCCCTAACTCCAAAATTCCTGCTGATCCCTCCTGGCAGATCGAGGGTAGCACATAACACTGCATTGAGCTTATCCTCCTGTTTTACTCTTGTAGAAAAGCCAAACCCTGGCGGATTTACTTCCCAGAATAGATATTTTATTCTGCTGGTTGTGGATTTTTAAAAGTTAATCCATGCCTCAAATTCCAGCAGTGACACATGCCCGCTAGCCACAGAAGCAAAACAACGAATGCTGCTCAAGCGTTTTGGGATGGGAAGCTGGCAAGGGAGTCTCAGACTTCAGGGACAGGCTGGTTCACTGGCATGGCTGCACTCTTACCCATCTGCTAAAGTGGCAGTGTGCCTGCTTAGAAATCACTTAGGGCTACAAAAGTGGGTTGTGCGCTCTAGGTGAAAATGGCAACCTAAACATTCATATTTGTCTTGTAAAAATGCAAGCGTTTTTCAGGAAATTTCAGTTGAGTGCCTTCACATGTGTGTATGCATGGGTGTTTGTGTATATATATATTTATATGTTATATATGTGTGTGCATGTGTACGCACAGAAATATTTGCCTCATTTCCTCCAAATATAGATTATTTCTAACATTTATTTTCTACTCTGACTGCAGAGTCCTTGTAGATCCTTGTTTCTCTGCCCTTCATTTGCAACCATCAGTGCAGTAGGCAAGGAGCATTACCCACTCTTCCAGTCCTGGTTGTTACACCAGAGCCCAGCAGCTCTGTCCCAGAGTTAGATGGATTCCTGCCTTAGCCTGGAAAGACACACTCTCCCCATCCCTTCCTTCCTTCTTGCTCCTGAGTGACTGCTGAAACTACACCAGGGTGAGGAGCATAACATCAAAAATTAAGGTTTGTGAGGTGCCAAGATGATGGGCATGGCAGGAATGTATAAATTACTTTTGCTACAGTGTGAAAGAACTTCTTTGAAGCTGTTAAGCTCCAGAATCCAGCTTCCATATGGAAATAATAATTGAGAAGTTCGAGGTTTAAATGTTGACTCTTCTGTACGATAGAAAATTTTTTGATTGCCCTTGTGACTGAACAGAAGCAGCTTAGACTGATTTTTTCCCTTACTACCATCACTCACTTTTCATCTAAAAATGTCAACTGAGTTTCAGAGTGAAGTCTGAATTCATCTGGTCGAATTAACCTTCTCAATCGTCTTAAAGCAAGAGCTGACCTTTGCTGAGGTATAACTTACATCAAATGCTTTAAGGAAATCTTCAGATTGTTCTGCAAGTGAGTTGCTGTCTTCAAATTGGGAGCACTATTTAATATATACAGAACTTGAATTTTGTCAAAATACAACAGCAAAAAAATTTCCCAATATTTTTCCTTGAATCCTGAAGTAGCACCTTTAAATGGAGCCTCAGTTTCCACTTTAACAAAAACATTTCAAACTGTGAACGTGTTTGCCCATCTTATATGATTGATATGTGATACACTAGATTTAAATTTGAAGCATAGTTTTCACCTCTGTCTAGGAAAAATTAACCTTGAGCATGATTCCATTTCTTGACTCAGCATTTTTGGGGGAAAGGGAATGCTGAGCTGAATCTCTGTATGTCCCAGAACAGGGAAAGAAGAAAAAATGTAAATGACATCCATTTTTTTGGTGACTGGACCCAGTCTATTGGAAGTTCACTGCTTGATTGTACTTTAGATAGCAGATGGAAATGAGGAACAATATTGGTGCAAAAGGTAATGAAGCTAAATCTAATACACTGGTTTCTGGGTTTAGGTTTTTTAGTCATTATAATGCTCAGGGCAGCACTGCTATGTGCCCCAAACGGTTACCTGTTCAAGGGCGATTCGATGCTTTGTCCTCTTTGGTTTGAAATCTGAATAAGTGTTGACTCTTGATTTACGTTGATCAGTATCTCATATTATGGAGGGGTTGTAAGGAAGAGGTACCCTCAAGATCAGCTGTAAGAATTCAGAATAAATCTTACATATGACACACTTGTTCTAAAAGCATAAATTGTAGGATTTGCAGATTCTCTGCTACTTTTAAACATCTGTCCCACTTTTCTTCCCAGGACTACAAGGGGCTGTTTGAAAAAGGTCCAGGAGCATAGAAACACATCTCTAAGTCGGTGCCCTGCTCTGCTAAGAGCTCCAAAGTACTTGTGACATTTTCCTTATACTGCAGATCTTGAATAGATGGTTATTTCAGCAACTTAGAACAGAGGGGATGATGCTGAAGTTTAATTGTCCCTGTGAAAATCTCGCTTAGAACCATACGCCACAAAGCAGCAATTACTAATGATCTAAGAAAACTGGAAGAATATATTTTCACATATTAATCAAAGAAACTTTACTCCAACTACAAAGCAGCCTTGGGAGGTGGACAGTATAATTGAAGGAAGGATTCTCCCTAGGGAAATAACGTAGGTATGGCTAGAACTTGTTACATCTATCTTGCTGCTTAGGTGGATTATGCGATTAAAGAATCTGCGTGTCACTTGTGCAATGTAAGTATTCCTGTTTCTTCTCTGAGCTATCATGCCTTATAGTGAAGACTCAGGATACCAGAAAACCTGTGAGGGCTGGCGCGTGAGTGGGTGTTTGTATGTATCTATATCGGTACAGACAAAAGGATGCTCCGTCTTTTTAGAGTCCCTCTTGTTCTGTTTCAGCGTAAGAAAAACAGATATGCTTGGGTTTGTTTATTTTTCCTAGTAGTATATGGGGATCATGAAGGTCAAAGCAGATTTCAGCCGTGGTGCAATTCAAAGTGACAAGGAGGAGATATTAGTACCAGTTTTTAGTATCAGTTTGGGATCTAGGTACCACAGAGATGGGCTAAGAATCATAAAGAAATGAGCATCTGTTCAGCTTCCAGTGATGCTAAGCTATCTTATTCCTCTGGCACAGATTTATTTATATGAAGTGAAGCACTGAAACAAAATGTTGGCTTAGCCTCAATCTCTTTTTTTTATTTTTTTTTAATCCAGTGTCATGAAAACCATTTTGTTTTGTTTCAATTGTACATTACAGTTCCATTTTAATTTTTGGCATTGTGGAAAATGGTTTTCTCCAGGTAAATGTTGGCAGTTTACAAAGGCTTGTGTGAAAAGGGAATGGAAATTGTGTGAAAATTCAGGGGTTGTCCTGAATGTTGTAAACTTTTCTCGTCACCATCCTGTAGGAGAAGAATGTGGACCTATACTTGCATTTACAAGTGTTTCTGTACGTGAATTCAAAAGCCCAAGGTGGATTTTGTGTGTGGGTTTTGATCAGCTTAAAAAATTAAAAGCAGCTGTGTTTCATATCAAATAAGACCCCCAAGGTTAGATATCTTGGTTTAAAAGTAGGTTGTTTTGGATCTGCCTATAGCCTAAGGATTTCAACAGAAAGATTCAAAGGTCTTAATGAAAATTTGGTCATATCCTGAGAGGGCAAGGTTCTGTGTGAGAATTCAGCTATGCCTGTCTGCTTGGCTTGGAACAGCCCTTACAGCTGCATTTCAGCTTCTAGCCAGAACAAAAATGAAAACATAACTTACTTTTTCTGCAGCCTCATTAAAATTGAACTAATTTTTATGAACAGTATACCATAGTTCCATACTTCATAATAAACTGTTTATTTTTTCCCATATAAATGAGTGTGAACCATTAAGCTTTTGACAACAGCACCTAAAATAATGAGGAGGAACATATTTTTATAATGAGCATAATTGTAATTGCAGAACTTTCCAAGTGAGGCAGTAAATTTTCTCTCAGCTCTAGGATCGGACTTTATCTAAAATAAATGCTTTAGTTTAAGTTATTAGGCTCATTATTGAAGTCACTGTGTGAAGTTTGGTGGCCTAAATTTTTCAGAACAAACAGACTGAGGCTTATCGTATGTTGAAAATCTTTGAGTCTTTCAAAGAATCATTTGCCTCATTGTCGAAATCCATTGCATTTTTGCCATTTTTGTCATAGAAATGTTCCTCTGCTACTTACCATGGTTTTGAAATTTAGTCTACGCTAAAAATTATTTATAGTGATAGAATAGGAATCAAAATTTCCAAAAAAGCCACTGGTGTCCAAGAGAGGGTACTCCACCCTCACTAGCCACTATCCTAGTCATAAAAACCCCACTCTGTTCTCTACGGCCAGATAGAGAGAGAGTGCTAACAGTGGTGTTTCTCTGGGATGTAGCATAAAAGTGACATAACTGCAATTGGGTCATTACTTGGAACATTTTCTTTCCTGCTTTTTTTATGTCGTAGCCCAGGGTTGCAGGTAGTCAATTAGGCAGGGGCTGTTCTCGTCCTTTATGAAGATGAGCAAATGGAAAGACAATGAGAAAGAACACCTTCCTGCTTGTTCCTGCCACACAGGTGGTCACGTTCACTCCCTTCTTTAGGGTTCAAGTCATGAAGGGGTGAGAAAGGCTCCAGGTATCCTTCAGCCTCCTGCTGTCCTTTAAATTACCCAGCAGAACTCCACAGAGTATGTGGGTGGTTATCCTCAGAGGTGCAATGAATTTGTCTTCTTGTAGTTATTTCTAAGGATATGTTTGATTTCCCTTTTGAGGTGAGGACACGTAAGTGATCGTACAGCATTTGGTGCTTCCAATTAGCTTTCTGTTCCAAACCCCAACATCAAAACCTAATGAATGGCCCTTCAGGGTTTAACTGAATTACCAGAAAAAGAGAACAAATCTTCTCCATACACTCCAGAAGGAATTTCTCCTTTTTTTTTCTCCCTTTGGTAGCAGACAGATTGATTTGTTCCTATGTCAATTTAACAAAGCAAACAGAATGGACTGCTAGAGAAGGAACATCACAGTGAGGCGAGGAGGTGATGAGAAACAGAAAGTGATGATTCATAAAATGATGTGATTATTTATGTAAGGGCTTCCACCCTCCACACCCATCTACCTACCGCGGTTCAAACAGGTTTTTTCTTTGAACCAGTTCATCACATAAAATATGCATGGAGATCCAGGGAAATGTTTATTTAATTAACTGTCATCAGGCTGAGACAAAAAGAAAAAGCCTCCTCTATGAAAATATGCTAAAAATAAAGATGATACCACAACAAAGTGATTGTGTCAAGGATCTGAGCTTGTGCGCAGAGCTCTCCTGAATATTGGTTTGCTTTTTCTGTTTGACTGCTTTTGCTGTACTGTTGAACAGTCAAAGTACAGCGCCAAGGCCTCAGGCAAATGATGTTCATTTTCACCAGACACCCAGCCCAGCACACTGTGATTAGTTAGCACCTCTAGATTTGGGGCTTAGCAATTTGGTCTGCTAATGTGCTTTTGGGCTGCCGGTTCTGCCATGCGCATTAGTCCGAGCATTGTCCCTTTTAATGTCACTTTTAAATGTTTAATAATCTGATTGTGATAAATGGTCTGGCTATTTATCTCCTTCCTCACTGAGAAGGATCCCATTAGTGAATTCAGTAATTTCAGGAGGGCCAGACTTGCTTGCCAGAGGTTCAGGTCCAATTTAGCACAGGCTCCATTTCTTTCTATACCTTATACCCCTACCAGAGATGTCATAAGGGTCCATTTTTCTGCCATCAAACAGAGGATAAGCTGGCAAATGGTGGTGCAAAAACCAGTTCTGATCAAAGAACCCCCAGCAACCCTGAGGACCTTCAGTACAGCTAACCACTTGCTTCCCCTGACTCTCTGGATGTGCAATCATTCACGTTACCTATTCCTGGCTAAGAGACAAATGTATCTTTTGCTTTGGAAGGACACCCATTTCTGTTTGTCTCACGGAAGAAAAATTCTATATAAGTCAACAGAGAAATGTCAAGTAAATTAGAATACAGCTAGTAGACGTCTCTTGTAAGATGTCACTGTAAAACCTCAGGAAAAGTTGTTAGTTATGTAAATTATACTAAATAGCTGTTGTACTGTGTGACTCTCTTCTTGCCACTCCCCCATTTGTCCTAAAAATAAAATTTGGCACACATTTAGATCACAATGAAAATCACTCTCATGCCGTAAGAACCTTTTTTTCACTATTTCTTGCCATCTCCCAGCTACTCCAAAATAGTAGCTCCAGGTTTGAAAAAGTTGTCTGAGGTAGGCAAGTTTTGAAAGACCTACCTGAGGCTCCTAGCACACGCTTCACTGAAATACATTGGTTTAGCTTATAGAAATTCGCATCTGAAGCTGGCTTTGGACACACTGGCCTTCTCCAAGGGACGTTATAATGAGACACTTGGATTTGATTATGGTGACTCAGAGATTATTAAGAGGGTGAGGAGCTGCCTGGGCATACCCTGGACTGAAACAGGAAAGTATCGTGAGGACTGTGTGTCCCTGGCTTGCCATGTCTGTCTGCTGCCATCTGTTTTCTCGGGCTATTAAGTTGGTCTTCCAACACCGATCTATCTTGCAGATTTGGGTGTCAGCTCACTTTTGTTTAATATCACTTATTTTTAACCAGGTGGTTTCTCTTCTTTTGCACATGTTAATTCATACAGGCAAATACTTCTGGAGCACTGGTCTGTGTCCTAGATTTCCCCTCCTGCTGATGGTAGGAAAGTACTTGAATGGTCCCCATAATTTTTCTTTTCATAGACAGGAATGGTATTAAAATGTAATGAAGAAAATTATAGACAAAATAGGAGTAATGAATGGCAGCTTTTGTCTGCTCTGAGATTTACTGTGCAGTTACAAACTCATCAGCGTACCACAGGCCGGAATATTTTGCCCTGGGAGCACACACATATGCGCTTTTTTGCCCGGTGTCTGTCGTGAGGAGCAGCTGTAAATTCCCAGGGAGAGAGAGCCACTGTGAAGTGTGAAATCAAGTGTTTCATGCAGTACCCTGGACTTTCTCTCCTTAATAAGAAAAGCCTTGCAGAGGACACTGAGCACGCTACGTTCTAAAGACAAAAAATGCTCTCAGCAGAGGAAATGCCAATTGAAGAAGGCTTTTTTGTAGCGATGGTCCTCACGTTTTCATGAGGCAGATGCCTCATTCACATCCATGTCAACACAAGAAGAAGCCAAACCTTTCCAGGCTGTGAAGATAAAAATCACGATCTTGGACAAAAAGAGCAGGAAGGATCTTGCCCAGCTGCATCTCCAAACTACCCCTTTCCTCTGGCAACCTGCTGGGTGTCTGCTCACTGGGACTGTTAATGCCTCTCTCTCCAAAAACCACGTTGCTGCTGCTCTGCCAGAAGGAGGAAACACTGAAGAAAGTGGAGTTTGTTGTCTCCTTCCTTGAACAGAGCGCCCCTTTCCCTCCCCGCTGTGATCTCCTCCCATGCGCTGGGCACATGCCACAGGGCACAACTCTCTGCTGAAAACACAGCGGAGCTGCTCGCTCGGCTCCCCGGGAGCCTTCGCCAGAGCCTGCCACCACGGCTAACATTTTAGAAATCACTGTTTGAGAGTCACAGGCAGGCAGTCAGGGAATTGAGAGTGACTAGCCAAAGCTTCATTGCCCTGGGATATTCAGGGTACAAGTTGCATTCAGAGAGGCTTTATTTGGCTATGACCATTTTTCTATGCTGAAAGTTGCCTTGCTTTGGGTTGGGGTTTTTTTTTGGTTTGGGTTTTTGGTTTGTTTTTTGGGTTTTTTTGCTACCCTGCGGGTAGACAAACAGGTTCAAAGATATTTACAAAATATATCTGAACCAATGTAATCCTTATTATTATGGGCAAGTACAATCTTACATCTGGGAAATGTTTGGCCTGAAGACTTCTGTTTTTCTTAAAAATGGAACGTACACAGCAATGCAAGTGATCTTTCACTAGTTTGAAAATGGTGGCCAGATTTCAGCTGAAAGTCTGAGGGATTCTGAGAGCACTCAGCGAACATGACTTGAATTTATCATGCTTATCTTGATGCAGCTTACTGAGTTGTCTTAGCACCTTGGATGCTTTGGATTCCTTTTCTGGATGATCAGTGCTCATTAGAGGAGTCACACTAGGTTTTATTCCTGTCTTTCCCTTGATTATTGACACAAAACTGAATGCTTAAGTGACTTTTGTTAGAGGAATCTAGGCCTTTGTACATATTTTCTTTTGAAGGGTGGATAGAGAGTTTTGTTTAGTTTTGGAATGCTTGGTCGTTTTCTTGTTTTGTATACTGCCAACATCTGTGCTTCTCTCTGATTTGGATTTGTTACGTGGCTGTGACCACCCTTGCCTTCTGCTTTCCTATCAGAAAATGATGACTGAGCCTTTAAGAAGCCTGTGCTGAAAAGCCATCCCAAATGCTTTGACTGTGATGAGTTGTTGCCTGTTAGAAATTGTTAGCGACTCATGCAGAGGAGTTTCCCTTTTCCTTTCTCTCTCTCTTCTTTTTTCTTTTTTTTTAATGTTTGCTGTTTTACTCATAGGTATAATAAAGAAGTTCAACTCTCACTCATCATTATCTAAGAACCCTACATGTCTCACATGTACCAGAAAAGTGATGCAGACGCCTTAAATTAAAAAAAATATCCTAGGTGAATGAATGATTTCCTGACATCCCAAGGCTGGTAGGACTTACAATAGAAGATCTACAGGAAGAGCCAGGTGGCTCCCAGAGGCAAGATGGCAAGCCCCTAAACAAGAAAGTCATGTACATTACTTTCTTCAATCTTCAATTCTGTTTTGTTAAAATAGTTAAAATTCACTTAAAGAAGCGTCCTTATATAGCCTATTACTAGCTAAAGCAGCTTCAGAATATCTTCATTAGTTAAACCAGCCTATATTTCTTTTTCATAAGGCTAAAGCTTGGAAGGCAACGTGGGGTGCAGTATGATTCCATGTGCCTTATCTCAAATATCATGGATGCTAGTATCCACTTACACTCAAATTGTCTGGGGCTCACGCTGCTAGGGAAACTCATGGGATGACACAGAAAGAAGACAGCATAAGAAAATCCAAGCTGGTTATGACTGTGTTATGTGCTGGGTATCACAAAAAGAGCTGGGGAGGAAGAGACAACGGTCATGGCTCTTAGTGCATCCTACGCCCCAGATCACGGGCAGGCGCAAGGTGGGAACAGCAGCCGAGAGGTCCCTCAGCAGCCCTGGAGCTGGGCTGGGCAATGTCCCTTTGGGGAAGAAATAGTGACAGGGGGTGGGTGTAAATATGTTGTCTGTTAAAGCACCAACTGGTGATGGGTTTAGACTAAAGTACATTTCCTTTATTAACCTGTATTTTCCTTTTTTAAACAAATAGAAGTGGCAGTGCCATTCAGCTTCAAAACAGAAACTTAATTAAGTAAATCCTGGGAAATGGAAATATTTGTGTTAGATATGTATGTTCATGAACATACAGGGAGTTACTGAAAGCCTAGGGAAGCCATTGCCATTTAATGTCAATTTTATGTAGGTTTTGTAAATCTATTTTACTCTGCTGTTTCCCCCAAATGATTGTTACCTTAGCAACTGCCAAGTTGCATACATACGCTTGCTCCGAGAAGCAGAGCTTAACAAAGTAACACACCAATGTTTAAGGAGTCACCAGGAACATAGTGTATATTGTGGATTTTTTAACTCTTATATACACTCACCTACATAGATGGAACTTTTTTTACTTTCAAGTTTTCCAAAACACCTTTCAGCAGCTAGTCAGCGATAGCATTGCCTTTGTCTGCTCCTCTTCTTCCAGATTCCTAACTCATTTTAAAAACTTATATTTCATTCATAATAACGGTGATGAATCACTGTGAGGTCAGTGATGCATGTGCATTGGGTTGGGATTATGTTGAATTGGGTAAAACAGCGAGTAAGGTTTCATGTGCCAGAGGATTCATATTCACTAGTTATATCCATCTGAGATATGTTTTGATCCACGTACAGACTATAACATTTGGCATGGACAAACAGGTTAGGATAAAATTCAAATGAATTTTGAACCTTTTACCAAACACTTGAATCTGATTTTTTTTTTTGTTTTTGTAAGATTTGCAGAAACTAAGTTGGAAAACCATCTACTTTGCAACCAATCTTTTGCTGTCTTATCCCGTGTACTGCTGTTAACCTTAAAGGAGTAGGAACTCTAACCTTTTATGCAGTAAATGAATATAGGTACATTTTGCATCTGTCGTGTTTGGTTATTCTTCCCCTTCCTCCCACAACGCAGCCATTATGCAATGCTCTATCTAAAGAAATGCATGTCAATAAGGGATGTCACAGGAGCACATTTCAGTTTGTTCAAAGCAGCTTGTCAGAGAGGCCAGCCTTTATACTTGTTTTCCAGCTGATTTCCTGAGATGTAATCAGACAAGTTATTTATCCAAGGTCACACACCAAGACTGTAAGATCCCGGGATGCTCCTCTTTCACAAGCTTTGACTTTGTTTACTTCTGCTACAAGGCTCCATTCCTGTGCTGAAGTCCCAGTACAGCAATCTTAACATTAAACATTATTAATACCAATGAAGTCTTTTCTGCCCAGAGCCTTCATGGTTGTTTTTTTATTGGTTTGCTTGGTTGTTCTTTTTACATCAGCTGTCTTCCTAGATCTGCTCTTAGTGTGACACCTGACTGGAAAAAATCAATTCCTTCAGTTTAAATAACCCAGTGAATATACAATGTGTGAGGTATTTCTTAATTCACTTTGTTCTAAATTCAGTAGATAACACTTCTGCAGGACATTATACCTGTAATACAAAGCATGCACCACTAAGAAGAAATAGGCATCAGGAAATTACACCAAGTGGTATGAGTTTAATTTGAAACCAATTTCAAATTTGATTTCCTATACAATGACCTAAGAGCATCAACTGAAGTCAGTTTTCTGGAAAAGAGTCACACAGTCACATCATTGATACTTGCAGATAACCTCTTCTTGAGACCATTGAGATTTTTATGTATATAGTTTCATGGGTAAATAAGGAAGCAGGCAAGGGTAAGCCTTTTAATTTTGTACAAGCCTTTTAATTTTGTATGTGCTTGAGACATATTTATCCAATCCTATGCTAGCCAAGGGAGGGGAAAAAAACATGAAGGGAAGAAAGAGGAGGAAGAGAGGTATTAAAATTCAAAGCTTTACTGCCTTATTACTTTCTTCTACAGATTGCTCTGTCGTAGGCAAAAAGTCAAAATCAGCATTTTAATAAAGTGCATCACGAAGAATTTGTTTCCCTTTCCTGCAGGTGAAACAGAATTGAGTCTTCCATTTATCACATCGCCTTGGCATTCCAACATGAAGTTCAACCATAGTTTTATTTTATTGAAAAATAGTTTCAAAGTTATGGCATTTCTGTTATACCCTATTCTCTTTCAATCTTCTAGCTCTGTTTTTTTGCAAATATTTATATCAAAATCTTTGGTGTGGTTGAACATTTTAACCACGTTTCTTTGGCCTGTGTGCTTTTTTCTCAGCAGACCGTAAAGGAGTCTAGGACCTCAGAGGTCAACATTTAAATGGGCTAGGTGGGTATCCAGCCATTCTCTTGAAAAAGATTTTAAAAAAATGTAAAATAGAAAGAAAGAAAAAAAAAGATTTACAGTCTGATAACACTGATGGGCTTCATTGCAGGGTACTCTAATTCATTCAGCCTGTTGTAGGTCTGCTTGCAGTGTCAGGGGGTAAACAATAAACTGCAGCTGGAGTTAGTGCAAAAGGAGATGTCCAGCCACGTTTTTTCAAGGAAAAATTTGAAAGAAAATTGGTGGGGATTTTTCAGGTATCAAAACCATGGCAGCATAAACCATTTTGTGAAACTTTCTTTTGGTTCTGATCTCTCTTCCTGATTCCAGAAAAGACAATTAATAGTGCTAAATACATTAATTAACATGTTATATTCTTTTCCCTTCTTCACCAATGGTCTCTAAAATAAGAATTCTCAGGTATAAGGTAAAAGGTGAAAGCTGTATCCTAACATAAAAAAAATCCACATCTAACTGAATTAGCCAGTTTTCTTGGGTAGATAAAAGCAGGAGGCTAGGGTACCATACTGATGCAATGATTAACCTTGCTAACAAACTAATTAGCCTGCCTACACACACTGTGTTGTTTCTCAGAGCTGTATCTGATAAAGACATTTGAAAATAAAAGTATTGCCATGGGACAGAAGAGCACCAATCCTCTTGTACTTGCCAAGCTCCAGTTTGGCTGTAGTCCATCTCACTTAGATTTTCCTTCTCTTCTGCCTAATATAAAAAGTCTTGGTTTTTATTTTCTACCTTCAGTTTTTAGGTGCTTCTTGCAAATCAATAAAATTAGTATTAGTATTTGCCAAACTTTTAAAAATATTTAAATATGGGCTACACTGAAGCTGAAGAATAATATTTGTTATTGCTACTAACGTAAATAACAAGTGAACTAACCACTGTGACAGTAGCTCTGTGTTAGTAAAATTTGAATACATGAGTGTAATATCTATTTACTTAGAATAATTTTTTTAAATAGGAGCTGCTAGCTTCTGAAATGAAAGGTGCTAGTTATAAGTCATTATTCTCATCACTAAAGAACTTCTTTTAGCATACTTTGCTTCTGGAGAGGGTAGACAGAGGCTAAATATTCCAGTTTATAAAGAACAGTCTATATTAGATTGAATTCGGAAAAGCTCAGGTGCTGTCTCTTCATACGTGCTTTGCTGCTAAATCTATGAAGCCTTCTGGCACAAAAGCAGCATCTGTCATTTGAGGGGAGAGGGGATCTCCATGGAAAAGGACTTGAAGCAAGTATCTATGGATTCAGTGATCTCAATCATCCATTTCAGTAGTTTTTGTCCAGAGGAAAGGAAGTAGGTCTTCCCAGTGCCATAGGTAACCTTCCTATCTCATGTCTTTGGGATTATTACAGTTTATGCCAATAGAAATGTGGAAGAAGAGGGGTGAAAGCAGAACAAGGTTTTAGCCCAAGCCCACGACAAAGATCGATCCAGATCCAGTTGTTGTAAATGAAGCCTTTCTTTCAGGTTGGGATAAACTCCGACCTTCCTTTCATTCCACTGCCAAGGCTTCACTGAGGATTTGAGGTGTGAAAGATCTGTCTTCAGCCCAGCTTTCACTCCCATTCCCATCCCAGTCTTCACTACTTGGTGAAATTCTGTGCTGTGGCACACCAGAGCCAAAGGATGTAGATTAGCAGGTATCTCTGATTTAACAGAGTTGGTGCAACTTTTGAACTACAATCCTTTGTGCATCCAAAATGCAATAAACCAGTCGTTTCAAATAGGGAAAAGGCAGAGGAGAAACTTGACTTTGTATTTCTGAAGTGTCAGAAGAGCTAGAGGATAATAAAGAGGCTGTCTGGAAAGCAAAGCGTCTCTAAATTCATTGGTCCTTTTTCAGTCGAAAGAGCACAGGCTCAGCAGCAGCCACACCATCTCAGAAGGGAGAAGTCTGCCAATCAATCACTCAGTAACAGCGAGTTCCACACTCGCAGAACAGTTTGTCAGATCAGTGCTAAAGCAAGTGGGGATTAAAAAAGGTAAAAGTAGCATGGGGCTTGAGGGCTTTCTCCAGAGCCCACTGTTTCAAGAGAAAGACAGACTTAAGCTGACTTCAGGATAGTGATGATGTCGTATCTCATGCCAGACATGACTTTTGTATCTGATATTTTTATACTGTGTTTTTAAATGTTTTTTCTCACTTTCTGTTAACATACTGAAAGAGACAAACCCAAGCACTAAATAAATAAGGAAGAAAAAAGAATAAGGAATTGGA
Organism: Chionis minor; assembly: GCA_013398295.1. Classification (NCBI taxonomy): domain Eukaryota; kingdom Metazoa; phylum Chordata; class Aves; order Charadriiformes; family Chionidae; genus Chionis; species Chionis minor. The sequence continues at coordinate 301,626 of VZSF01008371.1, read as the reverse complement.
GTGTGTTTCAAGGCAAAGAGGGGTATAATATCGCAATGGGATTTATTAAATGAATCTGCTGGTGCAAACGACACTTGGTGGTTTTCCTCCCTAAACCCTTGACTAAAGAGACAAAGTTAAAGGCAGCTCAGATGGTCTTCCCAGCCTTCACCTGAGCAAGGTGTAAACTTTGAGGTATAAAGTTTATATAGGAGGCCGTGAAGCCTGAGCCGCTGAAGCAGTGAGACTTGTCCACAAAATGAGGATGAGAACGAGCTCAGAAAGTTCTTCCTCTCCAGGGCTATTTTCTGTGGTTCCTGCATCCCTCCCTCTGCTCCTGGCCATCTTCCCTGGGCAGCAGGGAGATGGAATAAGCAGCACACGGAAACAGAGTCAGAGCAGTACAACAGCAAAATGGAGGCAACGCTGGCATCTGAGTGTTTCCTCCATTGCCAGAAGTTCAAACAATGGGCTTAAAAAGAAAAGGGGGAGAGAGAAAGGAATACAGTAATTATCCACACCAACGACCGCAGCAGGGATGGAAACAAGCAAAAACTAACGCCTTATTATATTCTAAGCTGCTACTGTGTGCCAATACTGTCAAGAACACAGCATATAAGGCTAAAACAAAGCTATATAAAATTACTGAAATCCGTATGATGAGCTCTGTGGGAAGGTCAGCAAATCCAGAAGAAATTCCTACTATGTAAACGACTGTAAAACCTTGTGGCAGTTGGGGGGACAGAGATTATTGCTGCTGCTTTACATAGAAATCCCCTTGTCTGCACCACATTTTAGCAAAGAAAAGTGAGAAACACCACTTCTTAGGCAAGGATTTCCTTTGTACGTGCACATCCAGGCATTGCAATCTAAACATTTCAGTTTTTTGCTCCCCTTTCTAAATCTTCCAGGTTACAATATAGTTATGGTATGACAGGCAAGATGTGATTATTGTATTTTTCCTCTGTTGCCGTCTCTAAAAAAACCTATGAAATGAAACATTACATGGGAAAGCTATCTGCATGCTTGATATCTTCATTCTATAAATGGAAAAAGAAAAAGATGAAAACAGAGGAAATTGTGATTCATAGAATCTCTTTGTTCTGCCGATCTCCTTATACCTTGAGTGGTACTTCTCTCAGTTAAAGAGAAATCACTTCTTATTCTGTGTTTCTTCAGATACATAGCACTTTTACTGCAGGAGTGAGACATCACTTAGAAGCTGGACGTTTATCCAGCTCCCAAATCTGGTTTTGTGTACTGCTGTTATTGCCTGAGCAATTCCCAAGAATTATACCACCTCTTTCCACAATTCTTTGAGAATTTTTTCCATCTCCGCTTCTACTTATTCGTCAGGATTGTAACAGAGGAAAGGGGCAGATCCTGTGGTGTAGGGAGTGAGCAGGGCTCAGTTGTCCAAGGTAGAATTGTGCAACTGTAGTAGCCAAAGACCCAGCCACAAGTTTTTCTCTTTGAAAATGGTTTCCAGGGTCAGTTTTCAGCCAGATATATCCGAGAATTACTACTTAGCTAAGAAACGCTGCAGTAAACATATTTTTAGAAAAACTGCATTGAAATCCATACTCTACCTCATAATGGAAACTTCATCAAAATGCGTACACTTTCCCTGTACATTTTTTTTCCTGGTAATTCTTCATTTATATGAGCATACATATTTGTTTTTAAGCAATACTCTTTCCCTTGCCACTTTTATCTCTCCAAATTATGCCTCATTTCTGTGTTTGTGGTACTACAAGCTTTCTTAAATTAAGACATCTGAGGCCAGGAATCGTCTAAACCAAGCTGCAGTGACAGATGAGAGCGTGACAGGCCTTTACGCACTTGCCAGTTCATATTCGTTGGCAAGGGCAAGATGTCACCCAGGTCAGTACACAGTAGTCAGGCACTGAAGGGCTCACAATTTCTTCACATAAGCGCTTCCTTTAAATACCATGCAAACGTGAGCCACATTTAGCAATAAAGCTATGAGAGCCCTTAGGGAATCTTATTATCCCATGAGACTGAAAACTATCATTTCTGACTCATTCTTAAGTAGAATAGGAAACCTTATTTCCTAGCAGCTGCTGTAAGCATAGAGTGATAGTGTAGCTTTAGTATAGGGATATTCTTATATCAGTCATAGTTTCTCTGAGAAAGACAAGGCAAGGCCAGTCCTATCAAATAGTTCTGTTCTAGAAAAGGCACCATTCCCTCCTTATCTCTGCCAAGCCTTTTACAGTTTTGAGCAGCCAGCTTATTGCTCATAAAACTGAGCAAAATGACTTTAGCATTTGCAATACAATAAGGATTGATCTGCAGGTGATAGAAAGTCACCTACATCTTTTCTTTCACTGTAAGACGGAATCTGTCTTACATTTATTTAATGTCTTTCCAACCTGTTCAAATCTGCATATGTCTCAACACTGCTTATTCATGTATTTCATAAAACTATATTTATTAAATTTTGGGGGAAAAACCTACCTATAAGCATTTCCATAATCAGATAGGGTGCTGGTAGGTACCTGGAGTGCCTGAAAATTTACAAATGTTTAAGGGAACTCAATTATCTCATACACTGCAAAATTAACAGTACTTACAACCAAAATATTTATCATGGGAGTACTGAAATACTTTCCTGGTCAAGCAAATAATGGTAAGTGTTGTAATGACAAAGCATAAATGGTTCTGAACATTTCAAAGTGGCAGACAGAGCAGCTGCAATATTTCTTATTTTGTAGGATGATAAACAGAGCTGCATTATGAACACTTCTCCTTCTGATGGAAAAGGATTTGTTTCTACTAAGGCTGCTGCCTCCATCACCTTAGTATGAAAAAAAAAAATATTCTCAGTTAATCCTGAAAGCTTTCAAGATGAAAGTCAACAAGATGAATGAGCACAGGAAAACCACCATAATATGTGAGCTTACTTTTTCTATACTTCAAAATGGAAATGTATCCTTGCCCTGAATATCTGGAGATGACCACAAAAAGGGTAAAAGTGAGATTAGAAACATGGAGGGGGAACGTTTTAATTATTTGTAACTGAATGATTTAGATGGCCTCTTTCCCAATGAGAGATTTGTGGAAGAGGAACCACTGGCCTTTGTCTATAACACATATTTTTCAGATACATGTAGCTCTCTGAAGACCCACCAACAAATTCTGAAAAGCATGCAGGCCCTCCCTGGGGTGTCTCATGTTTGCTTTTACTTTTAGGCTTTATAGTTCTCTTGTAAGCATTGCTCCTGGGATTAAGATAAGCAGTTTAAAAAAACGCGAAAAAGCATGTGAGGAAAAGATTACTATAACTAAGAGGAACAGTGAGAGACCCAAATGGCACCTGTGATATACAGCCCAGAGCCCAGGCTAGAGGTCACTTTGCCATTGAACTGTCTGTGAGAACATAAGAGGAAAGGAAAAAAAAGAAAGCAGAGAACTGGAAAAACCTTCGGGACATTTAAGAAATCGGACTGATATATAAAAAAGAAGTGTATGGTGAAATAACTGTCTGCATGATTAAGGTCTAACACATACCTGAGCGAGGTTTCAAAGGAAGGAAGGGGATGGAAATTTGAGATGAGAAGACATCAGTGCTGGAGTACCTGGCTGTTCTTCTGGAACTGGAAGGCAAACAATGGGAATAGCACGAGCAGGAAAGAAATCTGATCTACATTGGAAATATCTGAAGATAGTCTGGAAGTATTTTAGATGCCTAACCTTCAGAAACTTGGTGCAGGACACAGAAATTGGTCTCCTTAGCACAAATCAGTGCTACAATTCTGCTAGGATACGTTACGTGGGTTACCAGGAAAATGACAAGATATAAATCTCTTGAAGACAACCATTAGAGATAATTGGGAAATGGATGATACAAGGAATGATGAACTCACTAGCTGATACTGAATTCACATTCATCTGTCTCATCAAGATCTATAATTATACAAAATTACAAATTAAGCGTACTTTCATTAGGCTCACACGTAAAAGGAAATGGCTTTTCTAATGATACAAGTAAATTTGCACTGGAGACACCTCGGTACCTGAGCCAAATCTTTTCTGGCAGCTTAAAAAGGGCCCCATTACCTTTTTAAGGTGAACTGGAAGAGCTGAACCCCACACTAAATTTGAAAGTACATTAAGCAGAACTAATTACACTGAAACCTCCCCTCATCCTATCTCCTGTTTTCTCTCTGCCTCCGGGGCTCCTGTGTCTCATTTGTGAAGTAAATTAAGGCCATTGTTCTAGGATGAGCCACTTGTTAAGCCTCTTGAGCTCAGTCTTGTGTAAAAAAGTGGAACACTGTAAAATTTAAATAAATAAATAGGCTTATTTTGTCTCTGCTTTTGCATAATAATCTTACCATTCTCTGTGAAACACTTCTCCTATCCCCACAACTCTCATATTGTTAAGCCAAACAGTATAAAATATATTCAGAGAAGACTAAAAGAGAGAAACAACATTATTCCTCCCAGTTGCCTGGATTCTTTGTGTGAAATGGGTTCGAGACCCTTACCTTTGGGGCCAAAGCCACCAAAACTTGGAGTGAACACTTAACTCTTCGCTCAGCAATAGTTGCAGTCCCTTTCTGTTTCTGCTGGGCAGCCCCAGTCCAGTGAGAGGAGACACACTTAATGCTGGGCGCTTTATGAAATACTTACCTGGACTGGACCACTGTGCAAGACAGCCCCAGGGCTGAGCTCTGTTTGATTGGCATGGATTTGTTATCTTCATTTACTCATAGGTGGAATTAGGTAGCCTTCTTCAAATCCTCTTACAGTTTTCCTTGTCTTTAAAGGTAAATCAATGGCAACTTTAGGAAAATTTGTCATGCTGCCAAAATAAACATCTGAATCTAAAGAAATGCCAAAATTAATGAAGGCAACGTGAGCTTCGGGGCCTCGCCAGCCTGCATTGTCGGAAGCATTGCCTTGGGTACCTCAGCAAATTGCACTCATGGGGAACCATCCAGCGGGACAGGGCGCTTCATCTCATAGCTGCATGCAAAGCCTGAGTAAAGTGGAGCAGAAAATGGGTGAGTAAGCTCAGCGGTGAGATTGTTAAAGTAGGACTTCGCAAGATGGAAACTAAAGGTATTGTCATTTTGTCACTGTCTTCACCAGACTCCAGATCTTATCCAAGAAATCTAAGTCAGTTAAAATATACTGAACAATTATGTCAATGAGATTACTGTAGATTTAAAAGAAACACATAACATCTGATGAAATATGTCAATCTCATATGTAAGAGAAAATGTTGCAATTCCTTGGGTGTTATAACTGTAGGCTGCAATGATGAATAACAAGGGGGAAAAAAAACCAAAAGGAAGAGGATATTTATAAAGCCATAATGTCAGTATTTTCTGATTTCTTGGCATCTTTTGCACAACTTTACAATACCCTACTTTCCTATGGAATTTACCCTGAAATAAAACAAATATCATAGCTGCAGCATCCTTTACAACACAGCGATATCAAAGGGAAGCGAAGGTCTCTAAAAGGCTGGTGAAATCAAATATGTATCAGACATCTGTCTAATCCCATTAAAATAGAGTTTTAGAAAAGATGACTTTAAAATAATCCCTTTGGATCAATTTGCCAGTAAGTCCCCTTTTGCCACACCCTCCTCAGGTTGCATTACGCAGCTCATTTTCTTCCTGTAATCCTACCGGTCTCCTGTGTACTGCAGATTAAACAAACCAGAGAATTCTGGAGATAAAACTGAATAGACAATTTGCAAATGTGAACCAGATCAGGGAAGGTGTTGGATATAAATATTGCTTCAACTGAGGAAATATTAATTTTGTCTGCTTTTTAAATAGAGAGAAACATCGTGAAGAAAAAACAAAAGTCATGGTAGGAAAGGATAAAGGGAGAGAAAGGAGGGACTCCACTTACTCCTCATGCAGAACATAGGAAATATTGTCAATATTTAAAATCTGTTTTTCTTACTGCTAGGAACAGAGTGCTATCAGCAGCTGATTTGGAAACGAAACATTCCATTTTTCAGTACAAACCGAAATTTTCCCCTTCCTAAGTGCCAAAAACGGTCTGTGCAAATATGCTTTGCTCTCAGCAGTGTGCAGATGAGCAGCAGGCAGCTTCTTGTTTCTGTGTACCGTATCTGAGAAACCCATCATTTATTAATAGCTCTTCTGACAGAGTCACCTGGAACTCCTTCATTTCCCCTGATTGCTTTAAATCCAGATTTGTCCAATGGTCCCTACAATTACAGATCCAAATTTGGATTCTATCCTTTTCTTAAGAATTCGTGTTTAGGGCTTGCATTTCTGCAGCTTTTCCCTAGCGGAATTAGTTTTCTTTTTCCTCTCCAGAAAGACCTCATATCTTTTTTCCCTCTGAGGAGAGGAAGGAATAGGTCATTGTATTAGCAGAGAGCATCTTCCTTTCCTGCGGTCTGGAGCGGCAAGGGGTGGAGAAAGGTGCAGGTCCTTCTATAAGGACCTGTAACTCTGCCTCTGCTCACAGAGATCAGAGATGCTGGGTGGCAGGAAGAAAAGAGAAAGTCCCATCTTACTGCTTCTTTTGGAAAATAAGAAAGACACAGATTGTGGAAGGGATTCTCAACAACTTTTAAGGGTTTAGGGGTGGGTTGGATTTTTTTTTCCCCATCAAATAATGCATATTCAAAGCCAAAACATTCTAAAAAGATCAGTTTAAATACACTTCTAATTTCAGAACATAAAGGAAGCTGATGAATAACAGGTTTTACGAAGTTAGAAAACCTAACTATAGGCTTCAATACACACATATGTTTTATTTTCTCAAACTTTTATGGCAAAGGAATGTTTCATAAACTTTCCTTTCACCTAGTCTTCTGGTGAGTTTGCCCCACATAGATATCAAGGAAAGAACAGTTGAAAAACTTTTGTCACCTCTTTCCTTTGCTTTTTTTCTCTAAATGGACCATCAACAATCTAATCAATGTTTTTAGACGTGTCTTTATCACGCAAGAAAAGATGGCAATACAGTTTTATGGCAACACGTTTATTTAAGTGTTGGCAAACTGTCTAGATCAAGTGCTCTTTTCATACCTGTATGATGCCTGGGATCACCACTTGGGTGACTGATTCTTCATTACACAGTCTGCTTTTTATTGTCTTATTTGATGCTGTAACTTCTACAAATAGAAATAGCACCCCAAACAGGAAAACGTTACAAAGAGGCGTTAAGAAATGAATATTACCTTTCCACATTCTCTCAGAAAATTGTATATATAGAAACACAAAGCCCCATTTTTCTAGAGATCTGGCCTTTTTCCTGGCAGAGAGAGAAAAATGTAAACCACAGGTAGCTGTCGGCAGCTTTTATGTTTACTGTTCCCCGATCTATTCCTACTGACTGCATTTCCTGTATGTGCAAAGTTGGTTATGGCCAAAGGTCTGTGATGTCAGTTAGCTTCTAAGAATAAAGCTAACACAGTCATCTTGTTTTGTGAAGACTAGGCAAGCTGGCTTTCTCCATAGCTCAGCAGCTGGCTAGTTTTGTTTGCATGAACAAGTTATTAAATCCCTCTGAAATCTGTTTTTCTCAGTTTTAAAATAGGCATAAGTATAATCTGGGGGGTTTACGTAAGTGGTTTGCTCTGAGATCCTGCCACTTTAAGGCTGGCAAGAACTGGCTTAAATAGTTTGATGGATTGGGGAGTTTGCATTATTATTCAGATGTAGGTGCCTTGAAATGGACATTCCTGGAGTTGAAATACTCTTTCTGTTGAGTTTGGAGCTGAGCTTAAGAACTGTAATAATGATGATGGTGATGATCGAAATTTTCTGTCTTCAAGAACTTGTTTCTCCATGTTATAGTAAATGCTGTCATGTCTTTAAGAAGTTGCAGCACTGATTTCAGTGGTTTCCATGAGATATGTGGGGTTACAGAGGATTATAGATACTGTCGCTCTCTGTCTCCTTTCCTCTTCCAGAAAGATTTTTCGACACAGGTTCCTTTTCACCTACGCTGCAGCAGAGCAATAGAACAGTTGGTGGACGAAGGTGGGGTGGGCACCCGCGGATTCATGAGACACATGGAAACTGCACGTAGCATTTCTGACCAGGGTCAGGAAAGGACTGATGTCACTCATCTTTCACCTCCCCTGGCTTGCTAGATGATTACCTGTCAAACGTATTGTAGTCTATGAAATCATTTAGGTAAAACAGGCAACAGGTCCCTCCTGTACTTAGAACTTAAGCAAAATTTGAACTGAGTCTCTTCTGAGGTTTGGTTATGTCTAATTTACGTCATCTGATTAAGAGAAGATGATGATAATGATGATAATAATAATGAATAATTTGACCATTGTTATCTCTAGCATTTTTTCGCCTGGATTTTGTTCATTCAATCTTCCCTGACTTCAAGGAAACTCCGTAGTCAAGGACTGAAAAAAAATCAGGGCTGAAGAGGAAATGTATTCCTCAGGTGAAACAATTAAGGTAGCGCTGAAGAATTCCTAGCTTTTCCAGACATTTTCTGCCCAGTGATTAAAAATGTGCCTAATTCTTCAGGTTTACTGGTCCTTATCAATCTGCCAGAAATCATACTCTTCTACTCTACTCTTTGTCTTACTTCTTTAAATCATAGTGTCTTCAGCGAGGAACTTCTTCCTATGTGTACACCCAATGAAGGTTTCAGCTCAGTTTGTGGGTGTTGGGTTTACTCATGTTTGGATTCAACTGTTTGCTGAAAAGTGAATGTGCAAATGTTTGTTTTAAATCAGCATTTTTGCTTGAAATCAAGCTCTAACTTCCAAAAGGATTGAATTTTACTGACGATTAATTTCCAAATAGGCTATATTGAATAACATTAAAGGCAAAAAGAAGAACTAAAGTCCTGCAGATCTTAGGTCAATGAGAAACTGATTTTTCAGGTTTTCCCTTCTGCTGATTCATCCAACTGCTATGGGGATTTATATGGTATTGGAGAGAGAGAAGGAAGCACATTGATCCATTTGTACATGCATCAGATACCACTGCCAACTGCAGTTAACTCCTTCACTCTACGTTTTAAAGTCTTAACCTCATACTCACCTCTTTAAATGCACCCACCTCTCCACCTCTATAGATTTCAATCAAACCAAGCACCAGGCAAAGTACCAGCTGTATTGCTTCGGTCAACCAATACCACATTTCATTATCTCTTCTAAAGCTTACACTTTTCAGTGACAAGATTCTGCTCCCTTAGTCCCTTCTCACTACTGGCAGGAACTTCCTCTGTTACTCTTTTCCAAAACATTCATTGAACTCTGGAGTTTTATAATCCAATGTATGAAGGGTCACCAGGGGCTGGGCATTGTTCTTAGCATTATACACCTGCAAAGCATGGTTGGGTTATCTTACATAATTGATTTCTTTTCTTTGTCCACATCTCCTCTGCTTGCCCTTTCTCAGTTGTGTGTTAAAATAAATCAATATCCTGTTTTGCGTGAAATATCACAAAATACAAATAAACTGCAGCAAAATGATTCAGAAAGAGGATTAAGATTTCATCATGAGATAAACCTTCCTGTTTTAATAGCATTTTATTTTTATTACATTCTTTTTTTATTTTTGTAAAAAAGAAAAAATATGAACATTTCCTTGTCTGTGGGGCAACTCCCACTTCACTCCTCTGTGGGAATTGCCCTGAGACTGTTCCTATCAGGCACATAAATTGCAATTGAGAAAGTTGTGTGACTTCTCACCTTTACTACCAGATTTTCAACTGTGTCTCTAATTTTTGTTGTTTGAAACAACACAGTTGTTTCTAAGACTAACATCCTTGATCATGCTAAAACGGGATACACTGGGTACTTTGCCCTGCCTGAAATAGGAAAATAAGGAACAATTCACATATTCTCATCCTTTGTGTTCACCCCTGAAATGCAATATTGGCTGCACGCATAACTGTCTTGGGTAATGCTTTTGATTTTTGCTTTCCTCTGGCCTTCTACCATAAATTGGCATACTCACACAGACGACTACGATGCAAAGGGATGCTGTTAAATGTTGCAGGATTTTAATTTCTGAATAACATCAGAGGCAATGAACCTTGCTGAGTTAGTGTTTTTCATGTCTCCCTCTAGATGAATAGTATATCTACCAGTCCCACCTGCTTATAGCCGAAGGTGTTTAAAAATTCCGTAAATGTGGCTGCCTAGGTAACTGCCTTGAATCCTCAATATCATACTGGTAATAGTATTGTGAGTACAAGAAGTTATTATATAATTGTAATATGCTTTCAGTGACACCATGAAGTTTGGTTACCAGTGCCTTCATGTCCCCTAGGTTTTACTTAAGAAAAGAGCTGATCATTTGAATGAAGACATGAGATACTCACCAGTATTATTTCAGGTGAAACCAAGCACTTCCTCGCTGTGTTTATGGTAACTGTATTTGTCTCTAGCAATGCAAAAGGCAGAAATATTTAAATTTATTTAGTATTTATGGAGAATTCTGAATTAAGATTTTATTTACTGTCTTAATGCTTTGTTACTACATATAGATAAGGCATATTATGTAAAGATAGATTTAGAAGAATTTTTAAAATGTGAATTCTTGAGAATCATTTAGTAAATTCCTAGATAAATTGTCAAGATACAGAAAATGAAGGACTGTGGCAGCTGGAAAACTAGGGAAGTTTTAGACTATGGTTAAAAGGAGAGGCAAGAAGTCAATCACAATCGTAAAAGTTGCTGCAAGAAAGCACTGCATATGACAAAGGAAAGGGCATACTCAGAATACATGAAAGGAAAAAAAATGAGCAGGGCATCACAGAGAAGATGTAATGTTCTCCCATTCTTATTCTGCTGCAGTGTGGAAATAAAGAAATGACAAATGGGAAGCATTTAGGACACCTCAAGCTTATGCAATAAATTTAACAAAAGAGAATTAAAAAATAAATAAGATGCATAGCACAATTAGATATAAATAAATGACAAAATAAAGTTGCATATCGTGACAACAAAATGTCTTTTGAGATGGCATGACCCTTAGGGATAAAACTGGAAGGCTCTAGATATTTCACGGCTTTCAGAACAGCCAGTAATGATAAAGAAAATCACCCCCATGAGAAAAAGGAGGGGGGAAAAATGGGTAAGAGAAGTGAGAAATTAAATTTCATCTTTCTCATGAAAGGGTTTTCGTATTTAGATGTATGTCTCAGCCTCTCCCAAGTGATCAAAGTCAAAATTCCTATTCTGTAAGTCTGACTACCTTTCTGCCAGATGGAGCACCTCACTCCCTCAGCTGGATTTCTGCAGAGAAGTGACATTCAGTGACTCACTCCACCCGGTTTTCAGTGCATTTGGTCTGTGTAGGCAGCCCCCCTGTTGCGGCTTTTCAGGAGCAGTCCCTTTTTTTCACAACCGACTTCCTCATCCCGTACAAATGCTGATAAATACATTGATGTATTGGTCCCCTCCTTTGATATATCTGTCTCCTCTTCTGTGGACTGACTCCCTTCTGCAACAACATTGTTCACAGAATCACGGAATCACTTAGGTTGAAAAGACCTTTAAGGGCATTGATTCCAACCATTAACCCAACACTGCCAAATCTACCACTAAACCATGTCCCTCAGCACCACATCTACAAGTCTTTTAAATACCTCCAGGGATGGTGACTCGCCCACTTCCCTGAGCAGCCTGTTCCAACGCTTGATAACCCTTTTGGTTAAGAAATTTTTTCCTAATATCCATCCTGAATCTCCCGTGGCGCAACTTGAGGCCTTGTCCTATCACTTGTTACTTGGAAGACCATCCCCCACGTCTCTACAACCTCCTTTCAGGTAGCTGGAGAGAGTGAGAAGGTTTCCTCTCAGCCTTCTTTTCTCCAAACTAAACAACCCCAGTTCCCTCAGCTGCTCCTCGTAAGACTTGTTCTCCAGACTCCTCACCAGCTTCATTGCCCTTCTCTGGACATGCTCCAGCACCTCAATGTCGTTCTTGTAATGAGGGGCCCAAAACGGAACACAGTATTCAAGGTAGGGCCTCACCAGTGCTGAGTACAGGGGGACAATCACTTCCCTAGTCCTGCTGGCCACACTGTTCCTGATAGAAGCCAGGATGCTACTGGCCTTCTTGGCCACCTGGGCACACTGCTGCCTCATATTTAGCCGGCTGTTGACCAGCACTCCCAGGTCCTTTTGTACTAGGCAGCATTCCAAAAGTTCCTTTTAATTCCTTCTGTTCAAGTGCAACCCATTGTCCGCATGCATTTTCAGGACTTTCTACATTAAGTATTCAAGATGGAAGGACTAGAGTAGTAGAACCATTTCCCAGCCATACACACTGATTTGCTTTATGAATTCTAAAAAGAATTTTGAGGAATTCAAGAGGGATCTAACAAAGCTAAGGTGAACAGAAGAGATGATGACGCCGAAGTCATTTGAGAAGAATTAAAATGCAACACAAGCTGTAAAGAAATGAGTTATAGCTAAACTAGCTTTTTTAATGAGGGAAGTCTTGCCATGGTGAGTGACTCGGCAAAGATGCCAACTCCGTGCAGTAAGGGAAACATAATAGCACCATCATGATTATTGGCTGTATATGTTTGTCTGTTTCAGTGAAGGATTCTCCTGTGAATGAATCAAATACTGACTACCAAATTCAACTCTAGTGTTCTTCCCTGCAGATAACCATATGGCAGCAGAGCTAGAAAGCCTTGAGGAATGATTACGAGATTAGTATAGGAACTTGTACAGAGAAATTCATTTGACACTGTCTCTTAAGTGATGTGCAACAACATGTTCTGTTTGCTTTATTAAGAACTAGGCATGTGAAGTGTTTTAGAAAATAGGTGTTCACATTGGTAAATATGGATTTACTATCATTGAGAATATAAAGCCTATTTAGACAGCTGGATGAGTGGCCTCATTTAAGCTTCCACATCTCAATCCTACTTTCTTTATCTAGATCATTTATTGGGGGAAAAGATTAATAGAAGCAGCCTCATAACATACAAAGTCACTGGGACAGGGAGTTTAGGGATTTGATCTTTAAATTAAGATTACATTTCTGTCTTTCAATTTCAGGCAAACGTTACTGCACTATAAAATTTCAGCCAGAATTTTCTGCATCTAAGTTTGCTATAACAGCTGTAAAATTTTGATATTTACAAGAGATACAGAATTTAAAAAAAATAAATAGACAATTTAATATATATGATGGAGAACACTGCTGAATGTGCGTATATTTACTGCAGTGCATTACAGATTTGGACATTCAAAGAAATCAACAAATTTAAATCAACCCATCTTAATACGTTGTATTCCTTGCCTCAAGACATTAATAAGGCAAGAAGATTGGTGAAGTTTTTTCAAAAGATTAGATACGTATCTGAATAAGAACAAAGAGCAGCCCAGCTCCGTTTGGCTCAGATGGCATTCTTTTAAGTTTCTCAACTTTTAACATATCTATACACAGCAACTTGACTCAATAATATCTCAAGGCAGTAACGAATCCCTCTATTCAAGTCGAGCTAAAATCAATGATAAAGTCAATGAAATCAAGTTAACTACAATGGAATTTCAATCAGGTCCAAAATTCTGGTGGGTAATTGCTGCTGGACAAACTGACATCCTTATGCTGACTTAATTCATCAAAGTCAAGTCCCACACACTGAAATGCACCTAATGGACTGTAGTTTTGATTCAGCTACAACTAGGTGGTCAAAAAGAGGGGGAAAAACCTCTCTAAGCTCAGGCTTCCACTGTCCTCCCATGATTTACAGCTCTTAGTCACCAGAATAGTCATCTGTCTCACAGTCATATTGACTCATTTATTTACAAACAATCTGTCCGTCTTTCAATGTGATCTACTCATGTAAAAGCAGGCTATCACAGAACAAAAAGCAATTTTCAGAAGACAATTGGTACTGCATGAACTTAGACCAAAGCTTTTGTGCTTCAGCCCATGTGAAAGATGATTTTATCAGGTAAGTAAGACTATTTTGGGGTTGAAAGTGTTCTAGATTTACTTTTCAGATTGTGGTCTGTTTATTTAAACTAGCAAATGTCTAAGAAATTAAATGGCACGAAGTATGGTGCATAGTTGAGAGCAATTCTTTGTGCTTGTGGGATACCAGACAAGATCTTACTATTTTGACTGAAGCTTCAATAGTATCTCTTAAAGAAAAATAAAGAAGACAAAAAAGGGACACAAGAGTACAATTTCTTCTTCAAAATTATCAGAAGCCAGAGTAAAGGATAAATGACCAATATTTTGAAATTATATCTTTGTACTGTTACAAGCCACTGAGATAATGAAAGAAGACAGCAGCCTAGTTATGTAGTAATTCCCACATTGGGTTTGTAGATCAAGAGTGATTTTTTTGTTGTTGTTTTATGATGTTACCAGGGGCATTACAAATTAAGTCTGAGTTTCACTGGAGATTCTGGAGAAGGAACCTAAAAGTTCACAGGAGAGTGGTTACATCTATATTAGCAGTAATTCAGTTTAAGAGGAGTGGGTTGGTTGACCAAAGCAATTCATGCAGAATTGTTATATACCTATGCTATATATGTCTTGGGGGATTTACTCTAGATGAGACAAAATCTAGTCCTTGCGGATAAGTGCCTCTAGGATTTGTGATATGAAGCTTTGTGGAAGGAAAAAGTGTTCCACATGTACTGAGAGAGCCATGAGGAGGCAGCGGGGCCTCTTGGACTCCATGGCTTCTGGCATGAGCTGTCACTTGGGTTCCTTCCAAAAGGAATCTGCTCTGGGGGCACCAAATCGCTCTGAGAACTGAACTAAAGGGCAGTCAGGGGATCCACTTCACAGCTGCCCCACTGGTCTGCAGCAAACCACTCATTTGGACACAGCCCAAGCATCTGTCTACAGACAGTGCAGTGATTTGTAACTTTGCATAAATAATGGATAGGGCATTTTGATGCAAATGAGCTTTGAGCATCTCTGCAGAACAACAACAACAACAGAAGGAAACAAGTTAAAGCAACTCAGCAGGAAATGACAGGGCACCTGCCTTCAAACGACACTAGGTGGTTTCACATTATCAACTCGAACTGAAGTTACCAGAGTAAGATAACCCAGAAAGAGCCAACCCTAAAATTCCCTACGTCACACTTCAAAGCAAAGCAAACGGTAAAGCTCGCAGTAGCTGAAATCTCTTCGTTCCAGTCTTGATGTTTACCTTCTTTATCCCAATGGAGCAGCATGGTGCTGAGTCGTAAGAACCCTTATTTCCACCGTCGTTAGTAAGATCAACATCTTGTTTTGCAAATGAGGGAAATCTGACATTTGGAGTTCTACAAAGAGCAGTCAGTTGGCTAGTGCTCTGTGACAGCTTTTATATATGCACCTAATGAATGGCGGAGAATGATTGCAACGGGGGCACACAAGGAAGCATGGGTGCTATAGCAATAAATAAGAGCTGATATAAATCAGTGGCATTTTATTGACTTCAGTTCTGCTGGCCTGATTTAAATCAAGTACGAATTTGGCCCTAGGGCCTTGCAGAAAAATCACTGGGTCTGAATCCTGCTGTCCTGACTCAGACAAATTTTTCCTAAATTTCAGTGAGAGTCATGGTTGAACAAGGATTTCAGGATTCTGCTATCACATAACACAAAAAATAGCTCTCTCATCAGCAGTTCACGTAGTGTTGAAATGTATCTAAATGTTTATGGAAATTATCAGCTTTAAAATTGTTCCCGTTGCATTTTTAATACTGAGGCATTTTCCACTCTTCATATGTTCAAAAATGTAAGTCACATTCCCCAGCTTAAAAAAATCAGAAGCATGTGTAAAAAAAACCCCAAACAAAATAAACAAATTTGTGTCCTCTAAATTTCAGAAGTTGCATATTACATAGAAACAAGCAAAGTATCAATGGATTCATGGGCACACAGCACTGTAGGTGAGGAAGTCAAGTAATAGGAGGTTTATTCATTTTTCTTTCTTGTTGCTTTTATTTTGGTGTTTTCAACACAGGCTCATCAACTTTACAGGACTGTCAGGTTGAACAGAACCACAGGTTAAAGGAATTACTAATTATGGGAAAAGGAAGAAAAAAAAAGTAGTACACAAAAAAGACGTGCTTTTTTTTAAGAGACCCAGTTGTTTCAGGGTTTTGTACTTCCCAAGGAAAACTGATTGCATAGCTTTTGAAACCACGAACCAAGGCATGAGTATAATTCCATATTGCAGAAAGAGTGCTAAAGCAGATCCACAGGTGATCTGTTCTTATGAGCTCCTGTCTCATTTTCAGGAGGCCTTCCATGTCTATGTACAAGAGAAGGGTGGCAAGTTAGACTGAAAAAGGAGCATAAAGCGTAG
Source organism: Chionis minor (assembly GCA_013398295.1). NCBI lineage: Eukaryota > Metazoa > Chordata > Aves > Charadriiformes > Chionidae > Chionis > Chionis minor. The sequence goes on along the minus strand of VZSF01008371.1, from coordinate 285,359 downwards.
CACTCCCTGCCTTGCTCTGAAACAGCAACGTTCATAACCCGGTATCAAACGCGGGAGCACATTGAGTCTCCTGTCCCACCATTCCCCAGCCTGCCAAGAGCTGCAAGGGAACAGGAGACACAAAGCAAAGTGCCCTCAGACCTGGGAACTGCAAGTCTGCCCCACCCCTTAATTAGGTTCACCTGCAAAAACACCAATCAACCCTAATTAGGAAAAAAGGCTGGCAGGACAGGAGGGATATAAGCACCTCCGCTGCTGCCCCTTTAAGTCTGCTGGTTTGGGACTCCTATCAGGGTTCTGTTATGAGGAAGCTTATTTTTCATGGACTGAAGCTGAAAAGATAGTTTTCCTTTTGACCTATGAAATATGTAGATGTAAATAAGTATTTGAAGGTGGTAGGCTTGGGTTGTTTCTGTCAGTTTTTCATATGGGTGGTGACTCAGACAAGAAAAATAATTCAGGTCAAATGGGAACAAAATTTCTGTTTGTTTTATTTTTAAAAGGGAGGGAAAGAAAAAAGAAAACCACCACCAATAACGAGCAAGTTTGTTTTAATCCCAAAGTAAGTGTTTTACTTTCTGTGGGGAGCAGGAGATTGTGTTCAGAAGTAAATTTGTATGAATTTCAAAACAAAATTCTTATTTCCACATGAGAAAAGGGAAGACTCTGTTTTAAAGCTTCTGCCTTGGTGTTTTGGTGGTTTTGGTTTTCTTTTCTGTTTCCTTACTGCTTTGATCTGTTGAAGTTGGTTGACCAGTTGTTGTGGACTCACTAATTGTTTCTGGCAAATGCATCTGAGGGTTTTTTCTATGAACAAATTAGTCTTCTGAAATATTTTCGTATTTCTTCAAAGCACATACAAAAAAATACTGAATTTCATCTTTGACTGGATAAGTGGCTCTGAGGAAGTCGGAGTGTCCTGTTTCTATCGAAGCCGTGAGGTAACGCTCTGATAGTGTGTAGTGTTTCCCAGGGTTATGCTGCCAATTCCTGCTAAAATCCTTGTAAATATTTTAGCCTGCTCCCAGGACTGCGGCAGCAGCACGGCTCTGGAATGCCTGCTCCACGCAAGAGCGCTCCACTTGCGTGCACATGAGAAAGCTCATTGACTTCTGTGTACTGCAACCTGTAGCCAGCACTTTTTTTTTTTTTGTAGCAAATAACTTTATAGTGGATTAGGGTTGAGCAGCTCAAGGAAAGTGGTGAAAATATTTAAGCTTTATTTCTTTAAGGTGCTGTGAGAAAGAAGTCGTTACTCCAAGAAAGCACAAGTTTTTAAACAAAACTTACCTAGAAATTTACACTTGCGTACAGCCAAATGTTATCCTGCCTGCATATCCACAAAAATCACACTTCTGAAAAGAAAATTCCTGAGTTTCATAGGGCATGTTATTAGTGCTCTTCAGAAAAAATTCAGCACATGTCAATAGCCTAGGCAGAGAAAAGCCCTGGCCACGAAATGGCTTCCCCTCCATCAGAAACCTGGCCTTGCAAGAGTTGCTACTTGCTCTCCCCTCCCTGTCTTTCCTGGGAAAATCTGCGTATCGTTTGAGACACGGCCCTGCAGATCTCGCTACAAATGTGGAAGCTCCTTTTTAATTTCTTTTGCTTTGACTGCGTTGGACAGCCTTGGAGAGGATGGTGCAATTCCCCGTGGGCACGAGCCCCAGCACAGCCATTGCCGTGTCAGTCAGCCATCATGTTTTCAGATCAACCCCTTTCCTTCAATGCAGGTTACTGCTGTCATCGGTATTCCCTGCCCTAGCTCGGCTCTAGGGCTAGAGCCGGCGGAGTCAGGTTTACTTTGCTGTTTAAGTTTCTCAGAAAAGCGCCCGTGAGCCAAAGACCGAGATTAAGCCTGCGGCGACCGACTTTAAAGCGGTGGTTGACATGCCCTGATGAGCAGCCCTGCCTCTGCCGCTTGTTACCACGCTTCAACTTCACAAACACCATGGGTGTGCAACATGCAAACTGCGGAGGAGGTCAGGGCACTGCAGATGAGTGCCAAAGTTGCCTGGGAGCGTGAGGAGAAAAGGCAGCGATGGCGGTGATGGAGGCAGCAGTTGGCTGTCAAGCCTCGGTCCTCGGCACATTATACAAACTGCACTTTGTGTCACATTCCTTGCGTGCACCTGCCAGTTCTGTGAAGCATGAGCTTTTGCTGAGGGAGAGCTTCAGATGGTTTCTTGCTGTTTTGTGAGGCTTTGGGTTTTTTAGAAAAGCTTGTTGGATTGTTTTTCTTTGCAAGGCTGTAAAAATAAGAAATCGATAACGGAGGATGGAAAGTAACTATTGAAGGCAGAAATAAAATATATGTTAATTGGTACATTTGCTTCAATTATGTTGGAATACTTTGCTATAAGATTATCCCCCGAGTTCAAAAAGGAAAGTACCCTTTATGTATAGGCTAAAGCTATCCTTGGCTGTCACCATCTACCTAGCCCCTAAGTAAAAAAAAAAAAAGTTGAAGAAATGAGCAGAAGTGAAAGAAAGAGAAGAAATGAGAAGAAAGATATTTAGCAGAGTGGAATGATTAATCCTGAATTATGTGGCTTAGGCATGGATCTACATGACCAGTTTTTCAACTGAGTGAGGGGGAAAAAAGCTAACCTAGTCTAAAACGCAAACGAGAAGCAGTAGGATATATAGTGAAGGAATAATTCAGCCAGCTGGGGTAAAACAGTGTTGGTGACAAAGGTGAAAGCAGAACAGGATTCTGCAAAAACAACAGGTAAAACAAAGGGTTTAAACTTAATAGCAATATTTGGAAAGAAATACTATGTGATGATGGTCTTCCCTGTTTCTTGCAGCTTTGGATTAAATAGATTTGGTTCCTGCACTGTCCAGGTGAAGGCGGTATGTTCTGCATACGTGCTCAGCCCAGTTTTTGCAGATGAATTAGGTGCACATATTTCCATGTATATGGATGACTGTCTGAGCTGTAGCAAACATCAGACTCTTCTGAGGCTGATACATGCGCTAGATCCGGGATGCTCAGAGGTGTTTTTCTCCTTGATGTTTCACTTCAGTAACAAAAACCTTTGGATTACACATCGCTCCTGCTTGATAGTCACGTCTTCATTACTAGGATATATAATATTCATCACTACTAAATATTAGAAAAGCTGTCTGAAGACTAAATTGTGAGCTGGGAAGACGCTTCTAATGTCAGTGTGGGTCGTCAGCTAAGGTGCTGTGGGGATTTGAGTATTTTAAACCTTAGTACACAACTATGCTTTGGTGTTCCTTGAACCGCTCTTTCCATGTACTTCTAGAAAAAACACACAGTTATTTGTGGATAGCATATCACACCCTTGAATAATAACCAAATGCTTCTAGCCACAGGAATAATGCATGGCAGTTTAGCTTCAGTGCACAGTACCCATGGGTAGATGACCTCGGATCCTACCATCTAGCCCTTCTGCTTGGAGCACAGCAGTACAAATGTCTAGACAGGAACCAGTCCAGAAGGTTGGCATTCTGGGTGAAGGGCAGGGCATCCTACACATGTTTCATTCAATAGGATGAAAGTCCTGAAAAGGAAGAGGTCTTTACTAGCAAAAAATTGGTTTAGAAATAAATTATTCAAAATTAATTTTTTTTTATTTCTGGAGTATGACATGAGATCTTGTCAATAGTGATATGGCTCCCTCTAGGTGACTGACAGCCAACATGTTGTCAGCTTACATGCTGGTTCTCTCCTAAGATCATTCAAAGTGATGGGAGGACCTGGATTCAGCTGAAAGAAGGCTCTGCAGAGGGACAAATCTTCCAATTGCCTAGGAAAAAAACACCTTATTTTGCAAAGCAAGAATGCTGCACAGAATCAGAATCTCAGCAGCTGAGAGGGATTGCTTTATCCATCCACAACAATTTCTGCACAGAAGAAGCAGTAGCTGTTGTTGCTGTGCTCTCCGAAGAACATGTCCCTGCTCTGGGGGCAGAGCCCTCCTGACACCCTGCAGCCCCATGGGAAGGAAAGGTGGGGTAATGCCATAGGGCACAGTGGGCTGAGGAAAAATGCATGACAAGATATCCTGCACAAGATAGAAGGATGCCCTGAAATGCAAGGGAGTGGGAAGTATGTAATTGCAGATGAGCACTGATGATATCGAGATGCGCTTTCTTCCAAAATGTGGAGGTCAGCATGAGACACAAGATCAATGTCGTTTAGCTGGATGGATTAAATAGCTTAATGACAGGGTCTAACATTAAAGTGATATATGGAGGAGGAAAAAAAAAAGGCGAGGAAGAAGACATCCTTCCCTTGGAATACAGAAAATAGTCTTCAGCTGCAGTCACGTTCAGAGCATGCTCTAAGCCAAAGGATCACGTCAGTTCTGGTGACAGCAGCCACCTCGCTATAAAGAGGTGATAAAGCACTTTGCCAGTACTTTTGATTTGTATCATCACCCTGATGCTTTTTAATAGATCAGGTCTGCTTTTTGTAAGACTGTCCTGGTTTGTTAAAAGTGGAAAGTTCTGCCCTGAAATGGGACTGTTGCCTGATGTGTGTGGCACTTTACACTTAGAGGTGCAAAGGACTTCACAGCTCCTTTAGGGCTCTGCCTTCGGAAGGCATCTCACTGCCACAGCTTCAATAACTCACATGAGCATGAGATCACCCGTCTGAGCTCCAGCAAATTTGATTCCGAAACTGAGCTGTGTTGTATTGGCATTAGTGTTTTGAAGATCATTCAAATGGATTTTGAATGATTTGCTGTTTATCAATCCGGGCTGTAATTTATAGGACAAACCTGCCTGTTCTTAAATCCATGAATTAATCTCTGTTTTCCGTGAGACTTGAATTCTGAGAGATGAAGAGTTAAAAGAAGCTACGTTAATCACTTACCATTTTTGACAGTTCGTGAGGTTCTAAAACATCTAAAATATCTTCTCAGTTTCAGTTCCAAGCAGCCCTAGATGACCTCAGACAGAAACTTTAACGGAAACACCGAAAAATTTAGTAGTCCCTCTGTTTTACACTCAAAAATACAAAAACATAGAATATTTAAAATGTTTTAACTTTAGGTTTATATAGCAATAGGAGGAAGTAAATAAAGAATTACTATGAGAAATGTCTCTGAAAGAGAACAGTCTGAGTATCTTTCGTTTTAGCAAACCACAGCTTAACTGAATGCTTAACAGGTTGCCTACAGCTAAAGTGAGCCATTACTGTACATGGGATGAAATAAAGCAAAAAAACCAAAACCTCTGTGACTTACAATGTTTACATATGCAGGAATTTCCCTTTCTTTTCAGTGTAGTTGGTTCATTATTTGCCATTTTTTGATGGGAGAAGTTGTGCTGGTTTTGTTTTTCTTATTGGATTATCACTCCTTGTTTTCTTTGAATTTCTGCTGAAGTGAGAAACTCAAAGCAAGCTAAGACTTAGAGAAAGTACCACATCTAAACTGTATTCAGTGATTAGTATTAAGATAATTGTGGAAATAACAAGGCGATATTGACGCTAATGTTTGAGCCTTTGTCTGACATGTCTCGAGATTAAATTTTCTGCTTAAATTGGTATCAGAAGAGATATAGTAATTATTAAATAGTATTTAGAAATTAAGCTGAAGATATTTCATGGATTTGGTTGGTTTAAAGTTAATACTATTTAAAGAAGATCATTGTTTTCTTAATTAAATGTAATTTAATTGCTGAGTAAGCTAGGACAACTAAATCCAGCTCCTTATTTTTAAACACCTCCCTTCTTCAGAAGATAAAAACAATAGGATTTGAAGCTCCTATGTTTCTGCTTTTGCACCAGCTGAAAGGCACAGATCAGTGTTACAAAGCATCATGAAAAAGTTGCATCAGTCTTCTCTATAGACTTTGTATTCTCTGCAGAGCCTGATGATGTGAGGAGAGGCCAGGAATATTTATATGGGAGTTTTCCCCGAGTTGGGCCAGGACAGATTCTGGAAAGGTGGTTGTTTTCACAGTGAGGTGCTGGGCTATTTCCGGATTTACTAGGTTAAGTGCATGTCTAGGGTGGGTGTTAGCCTCTGTGTTATCTCCTGTGCCCAACTGACTCTCCTGTGCTGCTTCTCAGCACTCCTGGAGCCAAATGGGAGATTGGGACGTCCCTTATGTGCTCAACAACATGTACCTTGCCACGTGAATCCCTGCCAAAGCCACGCAGCTTCCTACAGCTCAGCATGAGGGACCTTCAGCCCCTGCCTGTTGCTCCCAGCAGCCCGTCATCTGCCTCCCATCTGGCTCTGTGTAGCATGTAAGTACCCTGACTTGTTATTGTTTGAGATTTTTCTCCCAGATGTGAATATCCTAAATGCAAGATTTGACCCTTAATACTATAACTTCATGGTTTTTGACCTCTTTAGTTGTGTTGTTAAACTACTAGTCTCTTCTGTGGTCTTGTAAGAAAATATATATATAGGTGCTTTTGGTAATGTAATTTATATTTTTGCTACCTGGTGAGTTGCTTGTAGTGAGACTGGAAGCAGAGAAGACTGTTAATTGCAGAAAGTGCCTTCAGCTATTCCAGAGCAAAGTCAGAAGCTCTTCCATGTAGCCAGTGGGAGGGTTACATTTAAAACTCATGAAGACAACCCTGAAAAGACTAGATTAGTTCTGAGGTGTTATTCCAGCCTTTACCCATTATACAAGCAGCAGATGGTTCATCATGTTATATTTTATTGACCTACAGGAAGTGATAGAAGAGGTGTTTTTGTCACTCCTACTTGCTACAAAACCTATAAAAGTTGCTTTTAGCTGTTAACTAGTGACTTTAAAGTAGGTATCTGTCTTGCTTAATGAGGAGAGGAAAAGAGTAAAAAAAAATAAATCAATGAAAGTAGGGTTTGTAAATATGTTATCTGAATCCCCTGGGCTTATTAGATAGGATAGTCTTGTAGACAGCAAGAGCCATATGGAAATCCTTGAGGTAATTTCATGCAGTGTTGTTCCATACTTGTAATTCTTTGGCTGTGCAGATCACTTCCTATCTGACCAAACTAAGAAAGGCAGGTGAGTCACCCATTAAGAGGATTAAATGCTTCTGGCTAGAAGAAAGCAGAGGCCAAGCTTTCATGTGTGGCATGGAGTCGAGCTAGTATGATAAAAGAAGCACAAAAAAACAATCTAAATTTCATTTCTGACATGCTTAGATAACAGAAGAATTTGGAGCTACTCTATTTTAAATCAGAAACCTTAATGGCTTACAAAAGACCATTCAGGGGGAATCAAGTTTAGAATATAAACTAGATGCCTAAAAGCAACCTTTGTAACTTTGCTGTGAGTTGCTCTCCTAAAACAAATGTATTCTGGAGTCATCGGTTTCTTGAATGTTTTATAGCCTTAGAAAGTTATGTCAAAGATGTGAATTTTGACAAAACTGTGACCTTAGGACACAGGAACTCCACCTTTTTAAGCTTGTACAGAGAGGTGGCTCTGTCCGAGCCAAATTCAGACAAATGGAGACTGGGAAATGTGGCTGCAATTCCTGTAAGTGTAGACAAAACCCATCAGGTGTGCAAGTGGCTTAGTTCACTAAAATCTACAGATCAGTCATAAAGCTGGAAGGAATTTATGGACATAGAGTATTAATTTTAATCAGCAGTGCACTGGTGGCATTTATATTTGAAGGACTGAGGCAGCGAGGGTCAGGGGTGAACAGATAGAAGAGCAGAGTCTAACAACTGGTAACAATCCTGTTTCATATATGGATTTCATCTGTTTGGCCACCTTCAGTGGAAATTTGCATATACTCAATTTGAATAGTTTCTGAATGATGAAGGCATACAGGGGTGGTTCCGCCCTACAAATTGCTTGGCAAGTTATATCCCCAAGGAAAATTTTGAAAAGCAAGGAGCTCTGAGGTATTTAATTTCCCTGGAGTGGGTTTTGAGAGCCTAACTCACATTGAATACCTATCCAACTTTACTGTTCCTTCGTGTGTACTTGAATGGGTCACCACTCTGGGCTTCGTGCTTCAAATCTTAAGAGTTTACGAGAGAGCAGACTGCTGCTGATGACTTGTGTTTTCTTACTGTATTAAACAAGTGAGGTGCTCCCATCCCACCCCCAAAAATGAAAGCATGCTTCTACAACCCAGAAAAGACAGAGTTAATTTCAAAAGGCTTCTTAAATAATCATTAGTACTTAGGGCAAAATGCTTAAAGAGCAGGCAAACAAAGTTCAAGGCCAAGGCAACTATGGGCCTCTCGAAGGCCTTATGCCTCAGCCTATCATTTATACTGTGAAGATGCACAGTGGCTGCTTGACGAAATGACACTCAGCAAGTTTTGCTTGGCACTCAGCATATTTTTCAACTGGGAAATTTCCTGTCAGCTGTATAACAGCTTTCATTGACTGAGCAGGGAAGATCAGCACAGCCAAAGACAAGAGGAAGAAGTGAAAAGTAATGCCCCTGTCTGGTGGAAGCCTACCGTAGTAAAGAGTGGAAAAACACTTCTTAAACATTATTTCTACTTAAGTGTATTTTGAGTTGCTGAAGAAATGAAGGCTAACAGCAATAAATCAGGAACTGAATGAAACATGCATTTGAGACAATTTTACCAAGCATCCCAGCGGCGTTACTAAAACAGCTTGGTCTTGGCATCTACCTCTACTTTTATCTAACAAAGCTTTGTCTTCTAAACACAAAATCATGTTTTGGTTTCTTTGGGGTTTTTTCTTTTTTTTCAAACTGAACGACTTGATGTTTCTTCTCTAGCAAATCAACTTGGTCTAGCACAAAACCAGTTTATTATACATCCTCAAAGTTTGGTACGAACTTGGATTGGGGACAGAATGAACTCCTCCTTTACTGTTGTAGTACCCTTGTGCTACCCTTTGGCTCTCACTTGATGGACTCAGCAATAGGATCAAGGGTTTGCATTCCTAAATGTTAGCAATAAAAAGGGGGAATGCTATACCCACCCTTATTAGCTGTTCTTGACCTTCCCCACCACTGGTGCTCTGACAACATGATGCTGCTGTTCGGCATGGTAGATTTATCTCTGAAGCCCGTGGTGTCTCTTGAAAAAGCCACATCCAGGGAGATATGTCTTTTCTCCTCTAAGCAGAGAAACATTCTTTCTTAACAGGATCAGAGTTTATGGTGCTCTCATCTATTCCAGCAAGTGCTAAATCTGCTGATGGAGGGTGATGCCAGGTCTGTTTTCCCTCTAAGCATTCTCCATAACGAAAGCAAAAGAAAAGAATTGATGTGCTGCTCTTACAGGCTGTCTGTCCTCTCTTCAGGCTTAACAGTAGACACTGAAAAAAATCTGAAAATGGGGTTTTAGTTCTGTAATTTTTTATGGTCTGTTCTTGTTTGTCTCTCCTAAACCGTGGCACAAATAGACCCCTGGTCATGTTTTAGAGGTGATACAAAGCAATGGTAAACTGTAGATTTGGTCCAAAAGACTGTGAATAAACTGATAGAAATTTGGTGGTTGGACACCAGATTACAGTTTCTTGGAGAAGGTGGCAGGATTACCTGTGTAGGAAAACCAGCCTGCTTGGGCCATGTCTCTTCTCACTATGCTGCAGTTATATCCATCCTTGTGTCCTCAAAATAGGTACCCCTGCACCTGACCTCTGTGTCCCAGCTTCCTCAGCTGTAGGAATGGGGGTGATTGCCTAGTGCATTAGGGTCTGAGCACTAATGTGTTGTGGTCTGCAAGTTACTCAGAGACTTACTGGAGGCAATATAGGAATGGAGAAGTTCCAGCTCAGGAATTGTCTGTAAACGGGTTAGCTCTGTAACGTGCTTGGACTTGAAATGCAATAGTGGGGAGAGAAATAACTCTAATTTACTCACTGAAGGTCAGAAAGGGGGAGCAAAGCATGAAAAATAGCAGAGTGGTGGCTATAGGAGGTATTCTGTCTTGTATTCTTAGAGAAAAGCCCTGCAGAGCTGTAGGTATGTTGAGTTCAAGCCAGTATTTTTTTTTTAATTTTTTTTTTTAAACTGTGAGCTTAACTGCAAAGCTGTGAGAAGTCTCCCTGCATTTGTGATCAGTGGCTCGGGGCCTGAGATCTCAGGGCTTGGCTGGCTGGTGCCAGGTTCTCTCCAAGCTCCACTTCTTCATTTGCCCTCCTCAGCAGGCAGGTCTCAGCCAACTTATTCACTGAACAACAGCTTGGGACAAATCATGGTTATTTACTATGTGAGCTTTGCTTTGAGCAACTTGTGCACACCATGAAACATACCTGCATTTCCCGTGTATTTTTCTAAATTGTAAGTGTGTAGTCACATTGAGAGCATATTTCATATATGAGAACTGATTATGCACACGAATTGTTTGGCAAATGTTTTCTGAATAATGAACAAATGGTTGAGAAATGCAGTGTTCGCTGACAATGCACACAAACAGAGCAAAGGTAGAATTTGGCGGCTACATTATTCATTGCAAATTATTCAACCAGTTCTAATACACTTTTTTCTTCTCTTGAGGAAATATCAGGGAATACGTTCTTCAGTATATTTCTATTTGATTTCTTCTCTCACCGAATGGCTTTTACATTTGAAAATCATAATCTGTTGCAGAAACTTGTGAAATGGTCTATTCCTTTATGTCAACCTACCATTACTTTTCCCTGTCCTTATGATAGCCCACTTTTTTTCACCTCTCCAAAGAGCAGAATAGTATTTCCAAATTCCCAGGCTATAACTCACTACCCGAGGAGCATCTCACAGCCGCAGCTTGCAAAGGGAGGCATGGAGGGGAATTCACGCTGCTGTTGGAGCAGAACAGAGAGAAAAGCTGCTGTGCTATTATTTTAAACATCTGGGTCTCCTCTTTGATAAAGTTAATAGACCTGTGCAGCATTGACTGCAGTGAAAAGATGGTTTCATCACCCTTCTGCTGTGGCTAGAAAACATTGTTTGTTTCTCTTTTGGATTCATGGATTTAAATTGTTCCTCCCAGAGTGGCGAAGTCTGGGGAAACGGAGAACAGGGCACCCTGAAGGGTGTCAAAAGTAGGATTTTTTTGCCTCTTAGTGCCGCAGGCTCAATGGCAATGATCTGTGTCTCCAGCCAGCCGCCGTCAGAGCCCTGGGAGCCTGTGCATGACACAGGCAAGAGCTCAGATAATTCAGTATCATCTGCGCTTATACCCATTTTGGTAGCTCTGTGCACAACAGCAAAAGCTAAACCTCAAAAATAAGCTGCTTTCATAAACTTGGCTGTATGGGTAGTTTGTTGTTTTGTGCCTTTTCCCTTTGGGCATCCTCAGGGATTCTCTTTGTTTCCTCCGCTGCTTCTTAAACCGCTCTCTGTGGGCTGTGTAGGGTTGCTGGTGGCGCGGTGGCTTCCCCACCTTTGTGGCTGGCTCTGCCTCCCCTTGTCCCTGCCTGGAGGCTGCCAGACCCTCTCTGCCAAGCTGGTGTTTTCGCAGCCCCCGACTGCAAGCCAAAGGCCTGTGGGACTGAAATTTAGGTTATTTGCCAGGTGACACTTGAAATAGGCAGCACTACTGTGTACACTATGAATTTACAGACTGGGAGAGCCGTGTTCATCACCTACCCTTTCCTTGGGAAGAGAAGACACGCCAGCCACCTTCACTTCTGCAGCTGGAAATGACAGACCTACCCCAAGCTTGTTCAAGAAGTGATAACACTTCTCTTCCCTGCTCGTCCTCCCCCTCAGGGGAGAGCCTCACTTGAGGCTGTTACCATTTTGAGGTATTTGAGTTAAACAATGCCTGTTTTTATTCTTTGGGTGTTTTCTCTCAATTTTTTTTCCTGTGGCTTTCTCAACATGATATTTGAAATAAATCATATCTTGAAGATAATTGTATCTTGAGATATATTCAATATTTAATGTTTTTCTCCCAGCAAACCCTGGGAAGGCACAGGCACAAACACATCTTCTATTTTGACGTGGTGTGCAGTAAGTGATATCTGTTCTTCCTCATTGGTTATTTTTACCCACTTTCTCCTCCTCTGTTGCTACTCTGCAGCTTTTCTAACCCTTCTTCACTTATGTAGCAAAACTGAAACTCAAAGAAAGTTTTTCAGCTTTTGTAAAGTTACTGTGTTTCAGTTGTCCTTTTCAAAAGTGAGATTGCCAAAGGTAAAAAAAAAAAAGGAAAAAAAGACTGAAAAAAGCATCAGTGATTCTATTACGTTCACTGAAAATTTTAAGGCTTTGGTTTTTAAATTTGCTGCTGTAGAATTTTCCAGTGGGAGAAGAAAAGATGTTGATAAAAACCTATTGGAAAAATGAGCTGCTGTGAAAGGCATAACTTGAAGAAATCAGTCTTCCCTAGCACCAGTATTTCGATGATTAACAAGGAAACAGTTTCAATAATTCTATGGATAACACAAAGACGATCAGGCAGAATTTGGTTTATTGCTATAGCTGCTTCTGGAAATTATTACACTCTGTTCATATTCAATACATGGTACAAATGTAGTTTGAGATCAAAGGTTACGAAGAATCGGAAACCACCAGGAGACTGGAATTCTCATTTGCCAGAGTTGGCTTTTTAGCTAGCACAGACAGTAATTTCTCTTGGTTTGCTGGATAAGAGACACTGTATTATTTGCAGAGCCATTCAGTAGCTCAAGGATTGAGCCAAATGTTCCCGCAACTCTCCTTCATGGAGGGAGAAGCTTTCCCAAGAACGCTCTGAATGTCTGTGACAAGGAAGGGTTACGTTCTTGGTGAAACTGGTGATGTTTGGCTTTGTAGGAAATGGTTGGCTTCTCCAAAGGCAGAGCAGTACTGTGGCGTGAAGTGAAGCTCATAGGACCCTAGTTTTTTAGTGACTACCCCAGCATACAAGTTCAAACGTGTGGCCTGGTCTACTTCACACTGTAGACCTAACGAGGTGACACAATGCAGCATTTTATTTTCTTGTTCTAGGGCTTGGGAAATTCATGACCAGTTATTGATGCTTATTTATATTTGGATGTAAACATTACATTAAATGTGCTTTTACTGCCATTTGTTCCAATAAAAAGGTAAAAATGTATAATCTAAATGTAAACTTGTCCATGAGTAATGAATAAAAACGGACCAAAAAGAATAGCTGGTAAGTTGGCAGTCTTACAAAATCTGAAATACCATGGAAAAAAAATACAATAAATGGATGCAGAAGGAGAAATAGAAGAAAATACATTTATTTTGAAATAAAATAAGTACAAGGAGGAGATAATTGTAGTCTAGACTTCCATTCTATCAGAATATAATACAATATGTTCTCTTGATTCTTAAGGAAAGTCTTCCAATGTAATTTTCTACAGTTTTTAAAACAATAACAAACCAGGAATGAAACATGGGTTACTCTAAGGAGCATCTGCCACTTCATGCTTTCTCAAAACCTTTGTCAGTAGAACTTCTGGGCTATTGCGTTAGGAAAAAGAAAAATGTATTTGCCATTAAGATCTTCACAAGAACAAAGCAAGGCAATAATAAGATGCTTGAGACAACAGATAGAATGCTATAATGCTATATGTTGCTGAAAAGCTATTTCTGAAAGTCGGTGTGACTTTCATATTCAGCCCAGTAAGGTTGGCTTGTGCCCATCTTTCCCAGAGAGCTAATCTTGAACTTGTTAACTTTCATGGTGCATCACTATTTGTAGCAATCTCAGTATTATCGGTATCAATCTCTTGCACTTAAAGATATGGTAGCAGAATCCTTCAGGTTGCCTAAGGATGACACGGTAGGATTATGCAAAAAGCTGGTGGGAGCTTTCTGTGAAAATGCATTTGGCCAGTTTTGAAGAAATCATTTACAGATACGCTTCCAGATAGTCTTTATGGCTGCTGGAAAGTGGAATAGGACATGTGATCAAGGGAGGAGAAATGTTCATGGCTTGAACTCAGCAAATGCAGAAGGAACACTTATCTAAATGTAACTTCATGTAAAACTTTAAAAGCAAGCCTACAAAGGCTTTCTATGTTAAAGCTGTGTCCTTCAATGTGCTTATACAGGCTTAATGATGTTGTGGGCTGATGCCCTATTCGCTCACCTTCATGCTATTTGGGACCACGTGTAATTGCAGAGGAGCAGGTCTCCCTTGGTCCCAAAGGGAACTACCAAACAAACACAACTAATGAAACTACTTCCTTCTGGACTTGTGTCACTTGGGTCAATTCATTTTTAAACTCAGTTATAAATGCAGGTTTTTTTATGACTCCCCAAATACCAAAAAGACTTCTGCCTTCTTTGCCTCAGGCCTTCCCCCATTTCCCCATGCTGAATATTTGGCAGCTTTCAGCTGCAGAAAAGAGAGATAGCCGCATTGAACTTCATCAGGGTTTTGTAAACTGCCATCTTTCTTTCTCTAATGCCCTATTTCTAAAACACTCCTAGGAAATGCCTGATCTTTGACAGCCAAGAAATATGGGCATGTTCAGTCACTGAAGTCAGTCTAAGACAAAAGCACTGATGTAGCATCATTTGTGGTTCCTATACCATCAAAACCCCTTGCTTTTTTTCTTGCAATACATGCAGGAGCAGGGAAGTGGGTTCAGTGGTTGTGTGAGGATTTGCAATTGCGTGTATCCTTGAGTGTTCTGTGTAGCAGGTGAGCTGTGTCTCAGCAGTAACCTCGGAGAACCTGTGCAAAGCCCCTGTCTGCACCTCTATGGCCTGCAGCCAGGTCAGCACTTTGCAAATGGTATGTGGCTTTGTCTCTTACAGACCTTAAACTGACTATTTCTCAACTTTGAAATATTGCTTGAAATCATTAATAACTTGAAATAATAGAATGCTTCAAGAGCTGCTTTCTAGAAGCTTTTATGACACTTGGACATAGATCCCTCTCTATATATAACTCCCATGTGGGGGCACAAAGCATTCCTGATTTAGGGGTTTTTCCATGCAGCAGTATTAATTTTGGAGGGCAGAAGTTGTTCCTGCTAGATATTGCACCTAAGTTGTGGATAAAGAATTATTTATCCCATCTGATTGAGTTTCAGGGTGGAATTTGGTCCTTCTCTTAGCACACGGTCATAGTTATGCTGCTCTATTGTCAGCTAGGAGACAGTGGTGAGACTAAAGAGATCTGAGCTGTTTGAACATGCAGATTATGATAAAGACTTCAGATTTTTATTCTGCATTAGAAAAGTAGATTAGAATAATTTTTTAAATATTAGTTTATTCTAAAATTCTTGGGTTTTACAACTGGTGAAATTATTCAGACGATGCACCAAATATTTTAAAGTAAAACAAATATCAGAGCAAATGGGATTTTCAGCTATCAGAGACAGTGAGTGGTACGTTTGAGGAAGATTCTTTTGGTTTACACCAGTTGTTCACTTTCTTAGCTTTATGTTGCAAGTCTTGCATGTTTTAGTTAGTGCTACGTTGAAAGATGAACATATGTAGGTTTTCATGCCATAATCTATTAGATACACTCGAGCAAATAATCTAATTTTAGGTTGACTTTTCCTTTCCCTGTCTTTCTTAAAGTATTTTTCAAAATCTTCTAAAGGCTGCCACTGGCAACATCACCTCAGAAAAACTTGGATTTTGCTGGATAGCTACATTGCTCTAAACAAGAATGTAAATGCATTTTAACCAAGGCATTTTTTCACAAATTCTTAATTAAATCATTCCTTGCTTGAATTTCTTTTTCTTATTTTTTTTTTCATGCATCAACTTCCTTTTAACATTCTAATGAAGAGCAATGAATGTGGTGTCCTTAAGAGGAGCTTTTATCTCTACATTTTGTCTACAAAATTCTCCTGGAACTTAACCATGAATTTTTAATTTCTTTTCAATATTTTCACTATTTCAACGGTGGTCAAAAGGTCATGCCATATCAGAGGCAAAGGTTTCAGTCCCTGTTGACTGCATCTGGCAGGACACAGCTATCCTTCCCTTCCCCTTGTAACTATCCGCTCCCTTCATCTGCCCTGGGAGTGTCACAGTGGGAGCATCCTATTTCCTGGCCCTGTGACTATTGTTTCTTTAGGTGCCGAACATGGGAAAGAGACATTTCCATATAACATCACTTTACTGTCCATCCATTATATACTGCCTGGATGGTATGTATACCTTGTGTTACACCCATTAAGAAATATTTTTCTCTCTTTGTTAACAGCGGAGAAATAAATCAGCCCAAAACATAATTTTCGACAGATGCTTTTCCAGATCAGGTTGGAATAGGCGAGAAGAGCTCATTCACGCAATATCTAGTGGTGTGCTAATGCAATATTATGAACAGGCAACTGCTGCAATAAAAACTCAAGCACGCCAAAGTTATGACCCTTATAAATCATAGGTTGCAGGGAAGTAATGCTTTTCAGCTGCTTTGGTGTTTATGAGCTGGATGTACACACTGCCCACGTGTGATGTTTGCTTTTGGCTTTGTCCCTGCACAGTCTGATCTTTGGGAAAAATTTCTGATGTCATTATAGAAGCGAACCAAATTCCCATCTGCCATTTTGTTTGGTCCCTGATCTCCTCCCAATACTGTCCATCCCCACTGCACGCGAGGGCCCCTCAGCCTGGCTCCTGCAAGGCCAACTGCAAGGCAGAGTCAGACCAAGAGTGCCGAAGCGTTTTGTCCCTGCCAGGTTGGCTGTTGTCCCTTCTTTTTCTGGGAAGCTACTTATCATGTCTTGCCTTCAAGGTCAGTATTTCATTTTGATTTGTGTGAAACAGCAAGGAAATGGAGATCGAAGTGATCAGCTGCTGAATTGTGTGTCCTTTACCTTTTATTAGAGGTGTTAGTTCACATCTTCATGAAGGATGTGTTACGTGATCACAGAAACAGAATAGATTTACCTCTTTTTAAAACGCCTTTTATCAATTTCCTCTTGCCATAAAGTATGAATTATTGACAAACCCCAGGCCTCCTGTCACACCTACCTCTCTGGTTTAATAGCCCTCTCCTACATGCCCTTGTTGCTATGGTGCTCCATTTCACAGCTACAATGCATTATATATTGTAATAAGTGACATATGCTCAAGGCAGCCCAAAAAGTCAGCACACTGGCAATTAATAACTTTGAATCCTGACTTAAGCAAAGTTTTTTGAGGACACAAGGCAACCAAAGTGTTGACAGGAATGGCAAAGGTGCTCATGAGATAATTCCCATGCTACCTGCCATTTGAAAACGTGTCAATGGGACAAGGGATTTGCCTAGAAGTAGTAGGATATCAAGTGCGTGCAGCAGAGACACAGATTTCTCAGATATAGGTTATCATATCTTATTGATGTTTTTAGTTAAAAATAAAGAAACCTGTGTTTGAAACCCGTTATGACGGTTTCCTTCTGGCTTGTAAGCATAACACTGGCAGAAAATGTGATGATGTCTTAAATGTGAGATCTCAGAGATTTTTATGCAGCAACTTGAAATGAAAAGCCTGGAACTTTTCAGAGTTCCATATTTTGCATTACCCCTTTCCTTACAATAACAACTTCTATTCTGTACCTTTATTATGCACAGAACTACTGAGGTTATTAAAAAAAACCCAACAAAACAACAAAAGCAATGCAAAATTTCTCTCTTGGGAATTGAACCTTCAGTGTCTTCCTGTGCAAGTCAATGAAGTGGTGCTACCGCTTGTTTGAGAAGCTAACGGACAACTGTCTATCTAAAAAGCATTTGCAATCACAGGTATATTAACATGTATGTTCACTCTAATACAAATCAAGAATTTATACGTTTATTCACTGAATAGTAATGTTGATGATAACATATGCATTATTAATGTGCAATAAAGTGAAATAATTTAGATATATAAAGTAGCATTTGACAGGAAAGCGTCAAAAGAAACTCATCCAGGTGTAACTCAATTTTTGCTACGTTAAAACACAGTTGTCTTTTAGAAGACCCTTACCGCTAATTCTATGCTGATGAAAAATACGTTTAAGTTGGCCAAAACCTATTTATTTTTTTTTTTAACCTCAAAATGTGGAGTATAAAAGTGAAAAATTAGCACGGTCTTAATGTAAAAATACTGTTCTCACAAATTAATGAAACCCCCAGCTCCCCTGATGCTCGGTCGGGCATGGTCTGCAACGAACCACCCAGCCTGTTTTCAGCACGCGCAGAAACGCTGGTAGTGGAATGCTCCGCGCTGGCTGAGTCTGTTAGGAACATCTTCGAGAAAACGTTGAGTGTCCAGGGAAGTCTTGGTGGACCTTGAATCTTCCAGCAGTGTCAAGTTCCCTGCAAGGCATAACCCGCTTAGGAAATCCTCCAAAAGGAGGGGTTTATGTCTGGGGCTTTTTTTCGCATTTACTTAATCCCGTCACCGCTGTTTTGGTTTTTTTTTTTCCCAGGGTTTAAATGCCCAGCCCTTTTCTGGCTGCCTGGTGCTTGTGCTGAGCTGATTCCCAGCCCCGCCGCAGCGGCTGGCACCTCTCCCTGGCGGGGAGGCCAGGCAGGTGGTGGGCAGCGCTGCCCACCAGAGGTTAAAATGCTGCTGCTGCTTCCCACCGTCCTGGCTGCAAACTGTCTCCTGCCGCCAGCGTATGAACGAAGCAGACATTGGTGTCTCCTTTAGTTTTTTCCCCTCGTGTCAGCTCGTGATGTTTATCTAGCCAGCAGGAGTAACCTTAAAAATAACTCTTGGGAAGAAGTTTAACACCAACTTCACACTGTCTTTAACCTCAGGCAGAGTGTTGTCAGCAGGAGACTTTTTAATGATTTATTTTTTTTTCTCCCCCCTATACCAGCTTTTTTCTACAGCACTGTGCTGAGACCCAGAGATACAGACTGTGTTCCTGGCTCTGATGTTTTTGGTACCTCTCCTGATCCCTGTCCAACCCTTCCACCATGTACCTGGCATGTCCTACACCACCTCTCTTGGGCAACCGTTGCACTTTGCTGCACGCTTTTACGTCGCCTGCTGAGTCTCAGCTGGGGTCTCTGGTTACACGCAAAAGGTAAATAACAAAACTAAAGGGAAATTGCTAACGAGACTAACCTCACTATTTCTTTTTCAAAGCATCCTGCTAAAAAGTCTTAATACGAGGCAAGAGGGGAAGACAGCCAAAACCATAGGCTTTATTTTAGCAAGAGTTAAAGTCATGCGTGTGCATGTGACTGCCAGACAGAATTTAACTCCGTGGAAACTTTTGATACTTTAAAATTTGTTTTCAATCAAAATTGGACAGAAGGTTATGTTTTGAGAACCTTACACTAAAATGCTCCCCTAATGTGTTTGGAACTGATGCCGTTTTGGTCACGTCAGAACATTTTCCAGAGTGTAAAAGATATTTCCTTGCAGGGAAAGAGAACAGATATCTTTTTGGAATGGGGTCAAAGCATTCTGATATAAACATCAAATGACATCCATTATTAAGTAGGCTATATAAATAGCAATTACCGCTAAGTTCTTCAAATCATGAAATCATTGAATAATTTAGGCTAGAAGGGACCACTGGGAGGGTTAAATAGTCCAACTTACTGCTCAGAGCAGGGCTAGCTTCAAAGAGCAACCAGCTCGCTGAGGGGCTTGTCTAGCTGAGCACTGAACACCTCCAATGAGCCTCTTTGGACAACTGTTGCAGTGCTTAAGCTTTTCATGGTGCTTTGTTTGGGTTTTTCTCCCTCACCTTATACCCAGCTCTAATGTCTCTTGCTGTGATTTATGAACATTTTTATATTCCTTTACTGCCCACCTCTGAGAAGGGTCTGGCTCCATCTTCTCTGGACCCCTGTCTAGGTGGATGAAGACTGGAGCAGGTTGCCCTTTTTTCTTCTTGTCCCAATGCTGAGGAAGCTCAGCTCCCTCAGCCCTGCCTGGAAGTTGTGTGCTCCAGCCTTCTCCATGGTCATATCACTACATCTCCCCTAGCGAGGGACAGTGTTTGGGACACTGCATGTGTGATGTGGTGGTGCAGCTGCCAAGTGAGGGGAAAAAATTAGTTCCCAACCTGCTGGCTAATTCCTCGATGAATCTGCCCAAGATGAGGGTGCAGGGCTTGCCTTTGCTGAGCTCCTTGAAGCTCCCTTGGATCCATCCTTGCAGCCTGCCACGTTCCCTGAACAGTAGCTCTGCCCTCCAGTAGATCCTCTCCGTGCTGTAACGTGGTGTCACTGCAAATTTGCTGAGGGTGCGTCTTTTTTCAGTTATTTTGGTCTCTGGTAGAGAGACACCAGCCCCACTATGAACTCCTAAGGATGTCACTCATAACTGGCCACTGGTTTGAACCACTGCCCGCTTGAATCAGCAGTACAGTTCAGATTTTTACCCATGCCTAAAGAGAATTAATCGTTACAGTGATTATAACATAATCATTGTATTTTATATTTTACCACAATTAAAAATGAAGGCAAACAGAATCGAAATTGGAACATTGGCATGTTTCCTAGAATTGAAATGGTGTTTCATCATAGTTTAAAACTGGTATAAGTTATTTTGATATATTCATCTTTCCTTTCTCTGCTTTTCATTTAAAATAAAGAGATTGCTAGAATCAACTTCTAAATTATTACATCTTTAAATAAAATTAAGTAGACACTGTCTTTTCCTGTTCTGAAAGTAATATTAAAGTGTAAGAGTGATCCCTTGAATTTTTAAAGGAGAGTTTCAGAATATTTTTGTTGTTGTTGTTAAAGCAAAATGCCAGATATGGTTGCCAGCCTGGATATGGAATTATGAACACCAAGGAATAATAATACACTGTTGCTCAGTTTCCTGCTTTTATTGGCTTGCTTGAGTGTTATGGCTGCTATAGAGTATCAGTTCTGCTGAGAATGGGTTTGACAGCAGCCAGACAGGTTCCCTCTGCAGAACCGGCACAAGGCCGGCATCTGAGCTGCTACTGCTTGAAATTCGACAAGGCGTTTCTCCAAAGCCCGTCTAAAGGTTGTAATGGCCAAGATTTATCTTGGTAATTTTGGTCTTGGCCCATTGGAAATGTTTTTTAGCCTTCAGACATGCTGCTGGTCAAAGCTTTCCAATGGGATGTGAGCCATAGACTTTCTGAGTTGTCGTAGCTGAGTTATTTTGCTACTCAGCTATGCAGAAGCAGCAGGCCTTTAGGCTAATTAATAAATCATCAACGCATTTGTGGTGTGAAAAATGAAATATTTATGCTTGCCAGAGTAATATTTCTGTCTTGCAGTCCCATGCTCTGTTGATGCCTGATGGAGGATGAAGTAAATACCAGCTGGTGTAGAATGAGCAGAATATAATTACTTTCTACAAAGTTAACTGAATTTCAAAAATAGAAGTCAGAGAAGCTGGCAAAAAGGGAAAAACATATATATGCATGCCTGAAAGGCAGGGCATAGCCAATACATGAAGGGAACACTTGCCTAACTAGTGCCTTGGGGATAGAGAACCTGCAGGATCCATATTGTGTACAAATGTGTCACACAGAGGTCTTTTTACAGAGCAGTTAGTGACCAGCTGGAGTAGTTAAAAGGCCTGAAGGGAAGCCAAGGATGCTCTAATGTTCCAGTCGGTCATCATTAGGGGACCAGTGAAGGACTTAAAGCATCAGATGTTGTTGCTTTTCAAAAATGTGTCCACTATTAAAAGAAAGAAAATATTACTTCTAGTTTTTAAGGCAACCAGGAGCTAGTTTTGTTCTTTGTGTTCTGACACAATAGTAGATTTAACGGAGCAGTGCTGGGCGTGATTTTTTGCAATCACTGTCCCGGTCCTTCTCCACAGAGTGAATGTGTGAGCACCAGGCCAATCAAACCCCTTGAAGAAAAACATTCTCATGTAACATAAAGAGGATTTAACCCCTTATTTGAAGTGGAGACTCTTTACAATAATCAGCTAAAAGCAATCTACACAAAGGGCTGATTTTACATGCTGGCAGTTACAATCAGAGGGTTTGAAAGGGCGAGCCATCAAAAAAGCAATCCAGACAGGTGGAGGGGTGGCATTGTGCAGGTCAGACATCAGCCTTCCCCCCAACTCACAGTTCTAATTTCAGATTATTTTTTACCTGTACAATTTAGTCTGACTTCTTCCCTTTGTTTTGTGTGCACAGTCTGAGGTTCTGATAAAAGCGCAATGTCCAAAATCCAGGAAGAACATTCAGTTCCTGTGAATTTTTTTATTTGCTTTCACAGCCACAAGAGATTAGGTTGTTCAGGTGTTCAAGTTCAGTTGAGCAAATGAGTCTGTGTCTCAGCCAAACCTCAATGCTAAACCTTTCAGACTGGTAATATGGCTTATTATATATGTTCAAGTTTGGTGATTTATAGTAAAGTGAGGATGAAAGGACAGACTTCTAACACAGATCATAGGTTTGTTCTGCAGTGAAGTGTTTATTTTAAAATAACAAAAGAACACGCTGTTCCTTTCTGGTCTTGATGTTTCTGGAGACAGTCAAGGACCTGAGGTTAGCACACAAGGCAGTGGCCAGCTCATCCAGCTGTTCCTCTTACGGGGAGCATTTGGTGTCAGGAGGAAGCAAAAAGTTTTGCAGTTTGGGTTTGTTTTTTTTTTGTCTTAAAGGCTTTCTGCATGATATGTTTATGGCATTACTGTCACTGTTTAGTAATGTATCATCACAGCCATGTTACGATTGCTGCTGTACCGTGGCACAAAGCTGTTTCAAGGCGCGTGCTCTCTGCGCTCAAACACCTTGCTGGAGGAGTGGAGTAAGCCGGAGATTTTGCCCCTTTCCTCCCCATCCCTGTGAATGTGCGAGCATGGGGACAGTCTTGCAGCAAGGCAAAGTGCCACGCAGGAAACCAGAAGTCCCATTCCCATGTGGCAGCAGCAAACCTGATGCAGCCAGGTCCCCTCAGTCCACTCGCCATCATACTCCCTGCTAACTATGATTGAAACGAGCCAGTAGTATAGCTACAAAGAGGGATGAATGTACCCTTTTGCCTTTGTCTGTCAGAATAAAATTAACTGCATTCCAGGAATTTGAGAAATAGATATAAATATTTCAGGAAGAGGTAAATTTAAGATCTTCAAATGCTACTTTAAAAGGATGCTGGACCACTTGAGAATATCCCTTTTAAATAGAAGAATTACAGCAGTAGCAAATGATCTCTCTTCTCTATTTGCAACAGGGCTTAGAACTAAATGTCATATTTTAGGTCCATGCTTCATGTTTGCTTCTACAAGAACAGACAATTTAAATGTCAGTTATTATAGCTTGTCAATAAATTTCAGAATCTAAGCAAATCTGGCAAACATGACTGACAGCTACAAATTAATTTAGCTTTGTTAAATAACCAGCCGGCACTGCACTGCCACTGCTGACATGCATCAGAGTACAACACTAGTAATTCAGAGTGTGAGCTCTTGTGTTGTCATGAAATACAAATTATGCAGATTCTACTCATCTCCTAGGAAGAGAGAAATCTTTGAGGCTGTGATGCCCTTTAGGAGAAGTAATTAGTAATCCAAAAAGCTCTGTGGTTTTATACTTAACAGAGCAGTAGTATGGTTTAAAACAAAGCAGGCTATCATCAGTGCATAAAATCATAACCACTAGTGTGGATGGTAAAAATTGGTATTTCCTGCTTAGAAAGAAAAGAAATATTGTGTAAATGAAGGCCCTTGCAAAGTTAAAAGTCAGTCAAAAGCCAGCATGAGCCTACTGCTAGATTATCAGAACTTTTGAATATGAAGCCATTTATTTAAACGCTTTAAAGTCATAATATACTAAATACAAGTGTGTGTGTTTGTGAAACACTAGGCTATATCCACACTGGGGTGTTGTACCTGAAAATAATTTCATCTCTGACTAATCATGGAATCATAAAATTGTTTGGATTGGAGGAGACCTTTAAGATCATCAAGTCCAACCATTAACCTAACACTGCCAACTAATGTTGTTAGTTGGCTGCATTGGATCATAACCTACACCAAGTACCCAATGAAAAAAGGGTGTTCCTCTCATTGACATAAATCAGTGGTCTTTTCTTAAAAGCTTTCGCCCTCTTCCAAGTAGGCTGTGGCCCTAATATTGTAGGTGTCCCCACTATCTTCACCAGGGTTTGCCATGAAGTCCAGCTAATGGGCAATTCAGAACCTCTCCCACTGTGTGAAACACTCTGTAGGAGTTGTTCGATGCCTGCTGAGGATTTACTGGAGATGTGTGCTTGGGCATGTGTGCATAATTAACTTTCGTGCTGTGCTTTACATCTCTGCAATTTTAAGGTTTGGTTTGTTTTTTGGTTTTTTTTTTTTAAAGTCTATTTACTTCTAATATCCACGTGTTCTTCCCACACAGTTATTGGTGATTAACATGGGTAGCATCTTTCACTGTTCAGCTCAGTCTTTAGTCTTTTCTGCTATGGATTTGTAGCTTTAATGTTTCTTTGATACAGATAGGATGAGCTTACTAATTTATTATGTCAAAGATATGATACAGCTATGAAATAGGATTGCTTTTGATCGCCACTGACATAAGTTGATCTGGAGCCTCCCTCTGTCAGAACCGGCACAATGTCCATTTCGACACTGATTTGGAGAGAAACAGATGCCACTGTGTATTCTGCTCAAATTCTCTAGAAATGGTTATCTTTTTTGTTTTTCTTGGAGTTTTGGGGTTTTTTTGTTTTGCTGGGTGGTTTTTTTTTCCCTAATTTTTCACTATTTAACAGTGTTATAAAGAAGGCAAAAAAATTGTAGCTGTACTTAGCATAATGCTACTCCTCCACCTGCAGAGAGGGATTCAGACTGTATCTTCTCCCACAGAAAGCATAAAGTCATTAATCTACAAAAAATACAAAAGGCCTCAGTTAGCTGGCTGTTAGTCCCAAGGTTTAATGATGATGGTGCAAATTTCAGAACTATTAATTATTTTGTGGAGACATCTAGCAACGTTTCTGTCATTTGAAGCACTTTAAGAGGCCAGTCAGCAAAAGTTAACTTTGGAGCTATAAAGGATCAAATAATACTCTAATTAAAGATTTTGTACTTCAGTGGAGAGCCTGAGAGAGTAAAGCAGGCGGAGGTGAGATTTGTAGATCTCGGAGGGGAAATAAAGATATTCTAGGAGAAATAGAGGGACTGGATCATTTTAATAGTCAATTTTATTTAAAACTATTCAACCACAGTATGACTGATGTACTCTATAATTTGTTTGGGCTTCCAGAGCTGTTGTGAAAGCAGTTTTGAAAGCACTTGAGCAATATTCTGAGGGCAGAACATGGCAAAATGGTTACAATTTCTCATTATTTGCTATTCATCCTCCAGTTGACTGCCATACGGTTGTAGTACCAATTGGATCTGCCTGGTGCTGAGTATTTTGAAACTCCAGCTATTTATTTAAGGTCCAAAATAAGAGATGGTCTTGTTTTGATGAAGACTGCCATGTGGTAGCCTAGGGAGTGATATCAACACAGAGAGGAAGATTCCTTGAAAGCCAGGAAGTGTTTTGGAAGCTTTCAGTGCTTGCTTAGGCCATGTTCCCTGACTGTAATCTTAATAAACTGAAGTTGTTTAGTTGTTCTATGAATTTCAGTTTTCTCAAAGCCTATGAACATCTTCAGTTTCGATTGCAAGAGCCTTATCTCATCATGTATTAAATGGCCATGTTGTGACAAATAATGCAATATTTACCACTGTTAACTCATGGGTTGCTAGGTTCAAGGGCTTCATCTCCCCATCCAAGGACTCAGAGTCAGTGTGTGTTTGATAACCTCTGTAGTTAGCTGATCAAGTTTGCATGCCATAAAATGTCAGGGTTTGGGGGCTGGGATTTTTTTTTTTCTTCTTCCTGACAAAACAATCATCCAGGAAAAAAAGTGTGGTATAAATAGAACATGTAATGAAACTGGCCTGAGTCTGAAACTCATCAATCTGGAACTCAAGAGATGCTGTAAACCCAACAGGTAATAGATAAAAGGTCATCCTATTTCATGGACACTGCTTTAGATAAAATAGCTGTTAGAGTTAATAATTCTCACTATAAATCTTACTAACGTAAAGAGCTCAGTTATACAACTGTAGTTATTTTTATATCAATGACCTTAATTACTAATACGAACCCTTTACTGTAACAGATTTTGCTCTGTCAACTCCATGCCCAGAGAATGGCAGTCCCCAAAATGACCACTAGGGAAAGGAGTCAGTATTATTACAGTATTTAATTTGCATCAGGTAGCTTAAATCTACAGTGGGCCATATCTATCATAATTAGGCTCCTCATCAAATTGCAACGTTGGCAGGGAGCTGTATAAAGCACAACCGCTTTGGAGTCAGAGCCTGGTTTCAGCCTTGACTTAGCTTGAAAAGAGCTTTCAGACCTGAAGAAGGACCTGTGTAAATTTTCTGTGCTTTCAAATAATATGAGTTGGCCTAATGAGAGCTACCACCTCTCCGTACGAATCTGGCTTCCATATAAGGTCACGTTCGCACAAGTGAAGTCCATTAGTTTAATATAGAGATGAGTCTTGAGTAGCTCTCTGGTCTATACTTCATATGGGCCATGTTTAATCTGAGTTTTCAGGTCTAACATGACCGCTCACTCTATTTCTAAGGAGAAATAGAGGGACTGGATCATTTTAATAGTCAATTTTATTTAAAACTATTCAACCACAGTATGACTGATGTACTCTATAATTTGTTTGGGCTTCCAGAGCTGTTGTGAAAGCAGTTTTGAAAGCACTTGAGCAATATTCTGAGGGCAGAACATGGCAAAATGGTTACAATTTCTCATTATTTGCTATTCATCCTCCATGTCTTAGAGCCAGACTATCAGAAAGAGGGTAGCAAAGGACTGAGGTGGTCAGTACTTAGTTTGAATTTAAGTGTAAGTGTCTGGTCCTGGGTTGTGTGTCAGCATTAGGTGCAAATAAAGAACATTATTCTGATTCATGGAAAACTTGCTTTGTTTTTGCACTGCCTCATGAGAGAACTGAAAGCTTTCTGCCTGCATGGAGGAAGCCCAAAAGCCACCTTGGGGGACTGAGAGCTAAGCGGTGGTAATTTACCTTAGTAGGCCTCCAAAATGAGCTCACTAGAACTAATCACAAACATCACGTATGTCTCTTGTAAAGATTATCCTCCACCTCTTCGCCTGGAAAGACAAAGCAGGGAGTTACAGGGAAGACTTCAGATAATCTCTAGGTTACTGCCTTGCTCACTGTGCCTTTCTTCTGCTATTACCTTGTGTTTTACTACTCAAAGATGAACCCTCCATCCCTCTTAGATCATCAGCTTCTTTCCATAGCATCAGTCGGGGCCTGCTCTGAGTATCACACCAGTCATTTGTTCCAGGACTAGCAAACTCCTGCTTTGCTGCTGTGTTCACGAGAGAAGGGCAGATTTGGGGTTATTTCTGAGGCTCCAGGACTTAGGTTAATTGGTCAAGAGGTCCAATACAAATTTCTGTAGTTGTGCAGCCAGCAAGTGCCCATGTCCACTGCATATGTTTCTTCTCCTGCTTCCAGCCAGGTGCTGGAAACTTGAAGTTTCTTGCTTAGTTTCTGAAAATAGGAAGAAACCGTTGTTGCTTTGCTTCCTATGCAAGTGAGGCCCATTGCATATGAAACAGGCCAATAGGCTCAAAAGTTACTTAAAGATGGCGGGCAGACAAAGTATATGATTCCTTAAGTATCAGTTCATAGGGCTGTTGTCAGCAGTAGCTTATAGGTGTGAAGAGGTAAATAGAGTTCGTTTTGTTTTTTTTTTTTTTACCTTCAAAACTCAAGATTATAATTTCTGTGCTTTTTTTTTCAAGGTAACTCTTGCTTTGCATAAGAAATAACAAGAAAAAAAATTGAAATTTGCATTACAGTAGGGTACTTATGTGCAAAGAAGACTTTGTAATGAAAAGCAAACAAAAAGACTAACAAAACATTCTTCACTAGTATACTGGATTTTTTGGTGTTTAGTTAAGGGTGGAATTGTTACAATTTATTAAGTGACATTAGTAGAGAAGGAGCTATGGGAAATAAAAGCAGAAGAGTTGTAAGAAACTAATGGTGTTAAACTTGCAAATTTCACATGGAACATTTCAAGTTTTCTCAAGTAGAGATAATCAGACCTTGCTAATCTATTTTACAAATTCTCATCACATAGGGATGATTATATTAAAATTAGTTCTTAGTATAAAGTAGGATTCACTACCCTTACTAATATGATAGATCTCTTAAACTATTTGCTTCGATGAATGTTCCTTTCGTGTGGTTCAAGGCATCCCAAAAGCTTGCAGTGAACTGACAAAGGTGCCTTTGAATATTTTAATTATGCATGGCCATCTTTATCCTATTTAGACTGAGACTTATCTAGATTACGTGATTGGTTAGCCTTTCAGAACAAGTTGACCCTTAAATTAAAATGTTGCTCTTTGAAGACTACCAATCAAATTAAAACAAACAGGCACACTTTAACCTCTAAAATAAATTGTTTTTTAAGTGTTCTCTTTTAATGATCAGTTCCTACAAAATAATTTATAATTGTCAGTAGTCCAAGCTAAAGAAATTCAAACTCAATTGAAGATGACAGACTATGAGGGGCCCTTCTCCCTGCGCTTTCTGCTCTTCAGAGCTATGGTTTTGGTAAGATCATAGAACAAATTAGAATAATGCCACTCTCAAATTGGGCTGATGGCTGAGATGAACTAAATAGAAAGCGTGAAAACCAGCCTTCTTCTGACCACCATGTGAGGACTTCCAGCTGCAGAGTCAAGAGCTATCCTTTGGCTATTTATTAAACTCTGGTACATTTGGGGGACTTTCCAGCAGATGGCTAGTCTAAAGTCTATAGAAAAGGTTCTGCCTTTCCACCATGACTCTGTGGCTGGCTGCAAAAGCCCCGTGGTGGCAAGCTCCGCTCCTTCTTGTAGGTGTTTTGCAGGTGGCATCACTCATGTTGCAGGCTGCTCCCTGAGCCCTAGCATGTTCTGTGGCTCTGGAGAGACCGCGGTTTTCTCCCCTCCTCTTTGTAAAGCTTAAGTTTCTCTGGAGGCAGCAGATAAAACAAAGAGAACATCTGCCTTTTTTTAAAATTTTATCTTTCTATACAATGTCCTTAAAAAAATGTTTTCTGTAGCATAATCTTACAGTACAGCTAGCTGGCAGCAAATACTTTATATATTTTTTGTAGCATTTCACATGCCACTTGTCTAAAACACTAACTGTAAGAGAATTTCATGTCTATATTGACAAAACTGGTAATTAACAGCTCATGTAAAATTTCTGCATAAAACTTCTGCATCACTCCTTTAGTGTATGATAATAATGCCCTTCTATTACTCATATTGATTTAAGCCTCAACATTGACAAAGTGAGTTTGTAGCAAAAAAACAGTGGTGTTTGATTTAAACCAGAGTGTTTTTCGAGTACGGCAGCAAAAGTTGTAAACTTGGGGGATATCCTGGCTGGTCATTACAGAATACCTAATTCTACATTTATTTTTACACAACAGTGATCAGTGCACTTAAAGTATTACTTAATTGCAGAATAGCTTTAGGCTGAAAATGTTTTTAACAATAAAAGGTCTGTGTGTGTCATGATGCCATACATGAGACAGGGGGGATCTGCCTAATCTTCAATCTGGTCCTGGTTTTCTTGCTAGGAAAAAGGTGGAGGGTCTCTGGGAGGTGTTTATTCTGACATTCAGATGTCTGTCACTTTTCAAACTATTTTATTATGCATGTACCATGTTTGAGGTTACTCCCATTATAGTCAGTACGTATTATCTACACCACTGCAAACTGGTACTACATCAATGGCTGAATTTAGCCATGCCTATTTCAGTATTTCTGTCATACAAAGGCATAGGCTAAGACATGATTATATCTCATTAATATATTATTAATGAATATGAATATTAATAACACCAATTTATATATTATTGGAATGGTTATTATTTTAAGTGAGCAGTTAAATTATGTCTTGGGTTTGAGCATAATAAACATGGACCTCATGGACAAGTGTTTATGCAAAAGTTGAATGCACAAGCAAATGCTGTCTGATGTGGCTATACTTACAATTTTAAATTAACTCAGCTGAAGCTCCGTTTTAGATGCTGGCAAAACCTAATCAGGGTGTGTTAACCTGGACATAATTCTACAGTTGCTAGTGAAACCAGGAAGAAACTTAGTGCATGAGAGAGCTGAGCGTCAATATCAGTAAATACAGCAACAAAAAAATCAATAATTATAAATAATAAAAGGTACTGTAACAAGAAGATAGCCTTTAACGTCAGTTCTCTATCCACTTCCATAAACTTCTGAGATGATGCTTTTATCTGCCACTTCCTTCTTTCCCATCTCCCACACCATATGTAGGGTTATATATAATTTTTTATTAGTGGACCCAAAAATCCAGTAATACCATGGCCTAAATACAGAAGCACAGCCAAAAAGGCTTTTCTTTCCCACTTAATGAAAGAGTTATTCTGAGGCTCTAGTACCTAGCTGTATTGATTTCTGCTTCTTACATGTTAAGTAGGAAATTCTCTCTAGAGTTCATTTGTACTGCCTCTTTGTTGCCTTGAGGTTTCAGTAAATAGCTGAATTTCACCTAGAAGTTTCTTCTTTGTAAAAAATCCTTATTTTGAAGAAAGCAGATAAATGGCAAACAGGTGAAAAGGTCTCTACTGTTTTAGAATTTCATCTTCTCCATTTTTTGTTTGATACTACTTTATAATTGATTAAGAACTACTGTACAGGTCTGGAGGCACTTCAGAACATCATTTGAAAGACTGATGAGTAGAAAGCTTATGGAAATAAATTTTGTTTGTAGTTGTACTTTCAGCTGTTTCCTAGTACACCTTGGCAGAATACTCTTCCTAATTTCTCCCTGGTCATCAAAAATGATAATGGTGACCTCCTCTAAAGCTTCCCTTGATGTCTCTGATCTTGTGGACTCATCATTTTTTATAGGTGTAAACTGAAATTGCTTTCAAAAGCCCTTAATTGGTTTGTCCTGGCTTAGCATATGACTTGTAGTATTTTTGGAGGTTTTGTTTCGTTGTTTGCTTAATCCTTCCGTAACTGTCTTGTTGATCTAGGACACTTTAGGTCAAGCGTTGCAAAAATGACATCATGACATTCTGCGCTTGTCTGTTTGAGCAAAAAACCATCTGCCTGGAGTCTCCAGGGGATCACAACTTAGACACTTCAAAGAAAGGGCCTTTTGGTGATTTAACCTCTTGATTCTAATCAGGGTCTATAGATAGATGTGTATCCTTTCTAGTTCATGGTAAATGAAGGAGCTACTTTGAAGAGAAAAATCTATGATTACACACACTCAAGAACCCTGGCAATTTTAGACACGCTTTGATATTCTACCATTTTTACTCGGCTGTTACAGTATGCAGGCAGAATAAAAATTAAATTTGTATTAGATGACATTAATGTTGACCACAAAGCAACTGCTTTCAGAACACCATTCTTATGGGGATTATTGTTGCATAATTATTTGCAAAATTACTCTAATTTTGTTATGACCAGTTCTATTGTTTGAGATTTACCTAAATATATATAATAGATTTTTTTGCCTTTGTGTGATGACGTGTTGAAGGAACTTCTTCAGTGACCTATGACCCTGCCTGCATGTTGCTTTTCTTTTACTTGTGGCCACTGCGGTTTTGAGCCACTGGACAGAGGGTATGCTTCAAATGTAAATCTCAAAGGATTTAACCTATTTAACCTATTAAGTTTTGATTTACTGAACAACAAACTCTTCATTTAGCTTTCTATGCATAAGGATGATTATTGCTCTTGGTTTCTAAGCCTCGCACGTGTTGCTTGGAAATCCCACCTTCTTAAAACCAGCAGTTTTAGTGACACACTTGAAGTGTTCTTTATCCAGCTCAAGAAAATTCATTAGTCCAGCCATATATTGGAGGAAAATGGGAATGCTATGAGAAAAGATTAACCCTTGGCGCACAATCGTAAAAGCAGTACAGTCTGGGAAAAAAGTTTATGACTAAGTTTGTCTTGATTTGAGTTTCTCTGAAGGGCAGAAATTACTTCATTAATACAGTCCATGGAGAACATAGAGGAGCTCTACAACTCAGTGGGTAATATCCCTACTCAGAAGAGATTATCAGTTTCTGTGTTAATGCAGTTTTAATTCAATGTGCTTTAAAAAAGTATGTGTTTTAACACGCCCCTTCCCAACCCATCCTAGAACATAGTAAATTAGAAAATAGATGTCAAATGTATTTCTGTGTTCTTTCAGTATAAAAAAAAAAAAGGGTCTTTTATGAAAACAGTTTCAGAAATATGTTGCAAAGAGTTGGTCATCTTTTTCCATTTTTCAGTCCCTCCCTAGCTGTCGCAGCATTCCCTGGCGAAGTCGCAGGCTTTGTGGGGAATCTAAGAAATGATGTTTTGGGGGATTCTTTTTCTTGATGCTGGAGAAGCCAAAGTCAGGATATGGTTAATTCTGTAGGTGCTTTGGAAAAAAATCTTCTATGTGCAAAGGCACAGTAAGGTTAAGGACATTTGCCATTGTCCTTTAGGGAGAAATTGTTAGTGCTGAGGTTGTAGTCCCTTGCCTGGTTTCTCTCTATATCAGGGTTAATGTTAAGGTTGTATTCGCAACATAAACTGAAAAATGGCAAAGTTTAATTTTTCCATCTACTGCAGAAAGTTGCTCATAATTTTTTGATAGCCATTTAGTCCTGCTAAGGTCACATCCTCCAGCTAAACTAGGCTTAAACATATGTAGTCATCCATATTTAAGCCTGATAGCAAACAATATTTTAACTTTAACAAGTATTTCTAGTTCAGGATCTGCATCGGCGTTTAAGCCAAGGCTGTGGCTGGTTTCTGGAAGATGTGAGCTGACCTGCATTAAAGACTGTCGTGCAGGATGAGTGTCCTTGCCCGAGGGATCCCAGAAAATGGGTCCATTTGCTCAACTTAGTTTAAAAAGACAACTGTTCACTATTAGTTATTTAGACGTGGACTGCAGAGTGTGGTGCGCTGTGTTTAAAACCGAGGCCACCAGGCTGTTTTTAGTGATCGCCCCTTCAGTGGCATTTGGACTCTACTTACTCTTGTGGCTGACGGGGACTGCTTGAGTAGGATTCGTCACAGTGATGGTCCATCATTACTTACTTGGGGTTTTGAGACCCCACGAAAAACAGGATTGAAAATACAAACACCCACTGACAAATCCAAGCTCCAGTCCGTAGCAGGTATTGTTCCATTATATTTGCCATCCTTGGAGAAAAAAAGTACAGTACGCTACAGTGTTATTTTATTGAAAGGCTTAATAGACTTTACGTTTCAAAAGCTTCCAAGTAGTTTACCAGGTTGCAATTCATCAAGAAATACATTTGATGTTAGTCCAAAAGGCACTTTCATAACTTGTTCTTTCTCTGGGAACATAACTGAACATAAAGTAAAATATCCAATTGCTAATAGGTTGATAGGATAAAGGGGTTTTTTTTTCTGATGGGAAGAGAACAGAAATAATCCTAAAGGCAGCTTTGCCAAGTGTCTGGGGACAGGGCTGCTGGTTGGGCTGCGGTGCTCGTGAGCTGTCAATAGCGGCAGGGAAACAGGCAGCTTCCCTCACTTTCCCATTGACTTGCAGGCTGCATCTGTCCAGGAGGAGAAAATCAGATTGTACTGGATGGAAATGGGAACACAGGGGCTTTGCGAGGAGCCCTGTTACCAGGAGGTGCATTGAGTTGGCAAGTTTCCCCGACAGCCTCTGCTAGGCATTAAAACTGCCATGCCTTGATAGACATCCGAGAGGAACGTGGAGTCCCAGACAGGCTGCCTGGGAATTCAGGCAGCATTATATGAAGAGGAGAAATATAAAAAACAGCAGAGATGCGGGGGGTCTATTTCCCTAATCAAACACATGCAAATGAGGTAAGCAGGGGTGGGACTGTCAACAACACTGTTTTGACTGTTGAAAATTAATACTTTTAGCGTATAGAATTAAGTGTTTTGACTATTGAAAATCGATACATTTAGCATATAGGATTGAGTGGATGCAAGTATGTTATATTTAATGTAGGGGTTTATTAGAAGTACAGTATCTCTTTTTATGCGTTAGATAACTTAGCTGTGGAGGTTAGGGCTTTGCCTCACTGTTGGATTTTGTTGTGACAGCTAACAAGGGTATAATCTGCCTCCTGGCCCTACTGAAATTTGCTGTCTCTCCAACATAAACAGCCGAACAGGTCTCACGCTTGGTCCTTGCCAACCGTACCTCTGAGTGACATTTCCTACTGACTCATCAGCCGCTTGTGGCAATTAAAGGGTAACTCTGCAGAATGCGCTGAGGGAGTGGCAAAAAATTGCAGATGGGTGAAGGTGGCCACTGAGGCAGCAACTTCCTGTGGTGCCATGAAGCTGTAGCAGAGCAGGATCCCAAGGTGTCACCCACGTGAAGCACAGCGGGCTCTCGGCAGACCAGTGACTCACTAGAACACCAGGGATTGCCCAGACCGGAGTCTTTCCAGTGATATCTGGGAAAGCCAGCGGGATATGACAGCAGTGGCTAAGCTGGTCCTTGTGCCTGAATGGGCTAGCAGTTGTAGGTGATGTGAACAGACTGACACCTCCCTGTGCAGCAGGCTGCTTCACTACTGGCATCGTAGGACTCCTTTTCAGTGTTTCATTAGCTTCTGGCTTAGCTTGTTATTAGTTGCTGGTAGGAGACTTGCAGTCCACAGCTGTTTCATGCTGCCATTTGATCTAAAAGCTAATGTTTCAAATGAGTGCACAAAAGTTTGCGTTCTGACCCGCGAGTAGCTAACACTGCAGCTCCACATCCACGACTCGTGCCGGCGATACATTGCATAGCCAATGTAGTCTGGGGGCCTGGGCGGTGTGTTTTACTTCATCGCTAAAGAAATATGTTCCTAAACATTATTTACCTATGACCAAGTAGTTATTTAAAAAATAACAATTAGGCACATTGAAATAGTCAACATATATCATTAGTTTATATTTATATAATACTTCTTAGGTGTCATCAACAGTGCCCATATCAAATCCATATGAGTCTAAAACTCAGTAAAGGTTTCGTTATCTAACTATTTTAGTTTGGATTTTAAAAATAAAAAAAAGGTCTTTTGAGAGTTGGCACTTCCATAGGACCTCGCAACCCTGAGTGCCTCGTCATGTTTTCTAGGCAACGTTTGCCAAGCCGCCGTTGGCAGAGCAGCCATCCTTTCTGTCGGCACAGCAGCACGAGGAGCCACGTGGCCAGCAGTGTCAAGGGCTGTTTTGCCCACTTCATCAGGCAGTGCCCCAGGCTGTCCTCCCTTTGCTTTTATGTACAGACTGATGGTGACTTATAGCAAAACATGTCACATCCACTGCTCCAGCCTGCTGAGGTATCCCAGGGCCAAGACAAGGCATGGTCCTCCAAAAGCAGTTGGCACAGAAACAGCTTCCTTTTTTTTTCTTTTTTCTCTTTTCTCTTGAACTCCGGCCAAGGAAAAGGATACAGCACCACCCAGCTCTTTGGTCTGGGTGTATTTGTGTGGGCATAGGTGTGGAGAGAAGCGACTCGAGCACCTACAGAGTTTACCGCTGCCTGGGACCAGCCGCAGCAGGGCATCAGGCCAACGCGCTGGCGACATTTCCACTCGCTCACCTCCTGTGCTTTTGGAATTAGTTTTGTAGTTAATGTACACATTGATGTCAAACAAAATGAAACCGTTATGGTGTTGTGAGTCGTCTGAGTGTTCCTTTGAATTTAATTATTTAAACGACCTGCTATTGTTCCTAAATTAAATATTTAAGCTTGCTAAATGACTGCCATTCTGGCTTAGTTGTTAATGTATCATGATTGGTGCTGACAGAACTGGAGCTGGATGCTAGTATTGGTGGGGAATCTCAACTCTTCACTGTTTTCTTTAGCACTGTCACCACCACTACAAGGGCCAGTTCTGTGGAGATGTGTTTGCAGTCTTGTGGCTGGGCAACCAAGTTTCTGGAGCCAGCTGAACCCTAAGAGTCCAGGTTGTCCTCTTGTACCCATACATGAGAACCCCATGTGAACAAACACGCACAAAATGGGGTATTAACCCTCTTTTAAGGGCCATAGCTCTTTCCATCCTGTGGGTGAGTGCAGGATGAATGGCTTGAGCTATTAGTGCCATGGGCACTGGGAGAAATGCCCCAGAGCTGTTTTCATGGAGCTACAACAGACTCCCCAGGTGCAGAGATGGGGCTCTTGAGTGCCCAGTGCAGACTTTCCCCAGGCCCTTGAGATGAAGCATCAGTCCTGCTCGTAGGACCATCACCCTTCTCGGTGAAAAAGGAGTCAGACTTCAATCAGGGAGAAAAATAGCCAGTCATCTGAGTAGTCATAAAAATCAATAATTTTCCAGGTTACCTGAGGTTTCTCAGGCTGTACCTTTCACTTTTCTACTGTTTAATAAGATAATGAAGGTGAGCCAATATGGGAAGAGAGTCAAATTAGTATTGTGGTCTTTATTGGATTTTCAAGGATTTGAGCATGGATTTTATGCATCTGTCTCGTATTTTAATTGTAGGTTTCTTTGTGTCGACCATTTCAAAATCCTAAGACACTAAGGCTGCCCTCTACTTAAAAACCTTAATTTGAAATGAAGAAGTAATAAAATATTAGTTTGTTCCCATCAGTGTGCTGAACAGAAAGGGCTGGGAATGTCTGATTCACTTTTATTGCAAACCTTTTGTTTAGGTGTTAATCAGCACTAAAAAATATTTGGGTTTTCTTAAAAGGCAGGTGTTAAAATTCCAGCTGTGTATTCTTCTTTTGGGTTTTTTTGCATGGACTTTGAAACATTTGAGGGCACGTAGAGTAAATGTAAATATTTTTTTAATTATTTTTTAAATATGAAGAGTAAGGGACAGTCATTTTCTTTAATGTAATGGGAGATATTCTAATGGTTATTTAAATTATTCATAAAGCCTAAAGAGTTAGTCACTCTAGTTATTTTACAAGTGGACAGGCAAAGAATACGTACTACATAACTAAGGTCAGAATTCAGTTTTAGACATTAAAGAGCATGAATGCGTTTATAAAATGTGTCTTTTAAGAGGTCCACCTTGTGCTTTTAACTGCACAGACATCATATATTTCTTCTCAAATCTTCTGTCATCAAGCACTGATTCCATCCAAGTAGAATGTAATAGTTTTAGCAACCTTAATATTTTTAAGCCCCTACATTTGCTGGTTATACCACGGCGAGGGCCTGAAGAAGAACGTGAGCCTGGCCAGGCTGCATTAGCTCAACTTGCCTCTTATCTCCATTAGACACCTAGATTTGAGCTTAGGAACAACGCAAGTACAGAGTGACATCCCCAGAGTCTGCCACCCATCAAGAATTTATATGGCAGCTAATTTCTGAGCCACACATGCCATCTTTTAATTTCTTTGTCCTCACTGGATTTTTTTTCCTCCGTTGCTGTCTTGTTCACTTTTGATTCTCTGCAGCCATTTAACATCCTAAAGCAAAGCTTTTTCTCAGCGTAAATTCACTAGCAGCCATCTGCATCTTCGATTATTCCTAATCATTGTATTATTGATAACTATGACTATTGCTGACACACGCCCTCACTTCTTGCCCAGATTTTGTTGTCCTCTTCAAAGCCTTACTTAGCCACATTATACTTTAAAGTGGTCTTGTTTATTTAGTCCTTCCAGGAGAAGCTGGTTGATACCTGAACATCTTTAGTACCATCTTTATTTCTCTACACCATTTTATGAGATGGAGAAGAGGGAGGAAGGCAGCACCACAAGCAGTAATCGTGATGTGGGCAAAACAGAGATTTATATACTGCATAATGATGGCCTTTCTTTGCACTCTGTACCTGGTCTAAGCTTCCTAATACCAGGTTTCCTTTCTTCTTCTTGTTGTTTGACTGTTAACTCTGTGCTGATACTGCCTTAATGCTAGCTTGTAGGTATGGCATTTCTTGGTGGTTAGAGACGGTATGGAAATAATCATTTCATATGAAAAGCTGCAGGGGAGTAAGAAGGGTCTCCCATGTTCATTTCTGTCACTGACTTTCTTCTGCTGTTTTTTTTGTCTCTTAAAAATAATTTTATTTTAATCATTTAAGAGTCGCTGGGTCTTTCTGTGACGGTTCTTTCTGTGGTTCCAAAGATGTGCCCCTCTCCTTTAAGAACCACATTTGCTATCATAAGCAGATGTCCCCTCCTTGTTAGCCACTTTTCCAGTCACTTATGACAGTGTATGCCGGCACTGGTCCCTGAAACCTCCCCTGTAGCCCTTGTGTCTATTGTAAAAACTGACACTCACATGTCATACTGGACCCTATTCTTCATGATCTTGCCTGGAAATGGTGAAAATTCAGATTGACATGAAGCCTGCTGTTCTCCAGTTTCTATTTCCAGGACAGTATTAAGCTGTGTATTGCACATGGCAGTGAAGGATGGGGTGTCTGCACACCCGGGTTTCTGCAGTGGGTGACAACCACTGAACAACCTGGCCTGTCACCATCACTGCCTGGACCAGAGCAGGTTTTGGAGCAGGAGGGGGCCTCCTGGGGTCCCTTCCAACTGAAGTGTCTTACAGGTCTGTGACCCCCACCTGGTCCTCGCAGTTGATGTTCGTCTGTTGTCCCATAATGGCTTCTACCACCACCGTGTCTGACAGTGTATTTGTTGTTTCCCTAATTCCTACCCCAAACCTTACGTTCCAAATTGTTTCATCAGAGAAATGAGTGGTTCCAGCACAGAGCTCTCATTAGCTTCTCACATTACCAGAGATACCAAGTAACAATATTTTTTGTTGTGGGAAGACAAATATGCACCAAAAAAAAAAAAAAAAAAGTAAATACGAATTGCCAGTATTCTAAATCAAATACCTGTTAGAAATGGCATGGCAGTATCCACTTGCCCACTTTTATGTGAATAAAGTATGACTCCTCCCCTGCAGATACCTTCTGAATATCTCCCTGTGCAGTATGCTTGGTAATACAAGAAGGGATGGAGCTCAAATACATTTTCACATATAAAGACTGCAAGGGACTTTTCTCTGGGGTAGGAAAAAAATCATTAGGCACTTGAGAGCAGAGCAGAGTGTCAACCAGGCAGAGACACAGCTCAAAAGTCACCAGTTTTGAAATGAGGGACTTGCTTATTTTTATCAAGCTGAATTGTAATATTTATTTCAACTCTAAGAAATACAGACAGATATGAGACAAATGTATGTCTTTGTAGTTTTGGACAGGGAAATTGATAATGTCTTCTGTTGTTTGTATGTTTGTATCAAAGTCTTTAAATCCACAGGACTTTTGAAACCAGAAGTGTTCACAGAACTTTACAATTATGACAAAATAATGTTTGGGGATTTTTTTAATAGACTTGAGATCTATTGACATTGTTAGCACTGGGCCTTTGATTTATTTAAAATTGTTTTAAATGTCATATGCTATCAGTATAGAAGGGATGATTCCTAGTAGGAATTGAACTACTCTAATTATAACAATTGTATTTACGGAGGGGAAACAAGTTCCTCTCACAGGGGGGATATTTTAATCTGTTCTGCTGTTTGTGATGTCTCAATTTTATTTTTTTGTTCACCTAGTGAATAGGTTAAAAAGTAAAAAGACAGAATTCTCCCCAGGAGATAGATTCTTCCCAGGCACAATATATATTTTAAAATGACTGCCATCAATGTGATGTGGTAATAGACCTTCATCCCTAATGCAAGCGCTGGCAGCAACTGAGGCATCCGAGGCATCATTTACTAGAATATATATGAGGATGACTTTTTGAAGCTTTTTGTAGCAATCTGAGTTCAATTCAAACCATAATCAGCTAATCACTGGCAATTTTCAGATATGAGTCAAGCTAATTTCGAGACAATCAGCCTTATATAGTTTCATTGAACAGCCCTGGAGATGATGTTTATGTTGATGTCCATTAGTATTCCAGCTGACAGTAATGTGCCCTCTGCAAAAAGAAAAACAAACCAAAAAATCCTACAAAAAAACCCCAAACAGTCCTCTCTAAATTGAGTAACAACAAAAAGACTGCGAGCCTGAAGTGCAGAAAATGGAAGTTTATTTTTACCCAGTGGTGTTCCCTAGTAGGTGATCTAAACCTAGAGTTGCTCTGCATAAGGTGGCGGTGGGTCATTTAGGATAGTTACCCTGGTTCGGAAGTGTAGCTTAGCTTCTGTTCAGCACTGAATTTCAAAACATTTGTTCTGCGTAAAAATCATGGAAGGTAAAAGCAGTGTCAGAATCAAGGCCCTACCATGTGTTTGTTACTTTTTGCAAGAGCTTTTAGATTCAAACCACATGCAACTTCCCTGCCATGCATCACTATGGTATGTAAATGGCACTTACTTAATTTAATTTTTTCCCTTTTTTTTTTTTTCTCTTTTTTAACCATTACTTGAATTTTTTTTCCCTTCACAGACTAGATACTTAGCCACACATAACACCCCATTTGCAGAGAAATATCCCTCACAACACAGCGGGGTGCGTCTTTGAATTCCGCAGCCAAAGTGAGATGTTGTGAGACTAAAGCGGACCAGTTAACCGTGTGAGCAGCTTGCCTTTATGAAAACGCTGTGTCGGTCCGCCCGCCAGTTTATGAGCAGATATGGGATGGGTAAAGCCTGTCCCTGGCGCTGCTGGCACAGGGAGGTGTTTTCTGGCATCTATTGCAAGGGGAGGGGGAACCCTGAGGTCTGTTTCTTGGAGCAATATGGTATTTTGACAAAGTTATTGCAGTGTTAACGTCACTAAGAAGTATTTGTTTCATTTTGCCATTCTGGTTCGCAAATACAGCCTTGCAAATAAAGCCTGTTGCTTTTTCCTTGGCCTGTTGCGTGCCGTTAACACAAAATTCAAGGGTGGTGGTCTTTCTTGGCTGGGAGATGCTGGGAGAAACTTCTCGGTGCCAGAGACACCCGGGGTCCATCCCTCCTGCATCACAGATCTTAGAGGTCTCAGCACCTCTTTGTAGGGGAAGAACAAGCTGGTGTGGTAGTGTGGAAGAGCATTTCTTAGACGTAGACCCTGATGGGGAACCCCCAGAGACAGAGAGAGAGAGAGAGAGGAGTCTTTTATTAATGCTAGTTACTCGACCTAGTTAGAAAACAGCAAACCCTTCAAAAATTGTGAAATACGCAGATTAAAAAAATAAACTAATTATTTCAAATCAGTCACCACTTAAGGAGACCGAAATGAACACTAAAAAAATGAATAAAAAAGTAAGTCAACCCCAGTGTATTGGGCAATCTGATATTCAGTGCTGCATACTAAGAGGCGCCAGTCACTTAAGCAGCTGTCTCCTGTTTGGGGTCTGAATTAACTTGTCACCACCGGGGAAGGGGACCTGTAGTCATAAACAACTTTGTGCAATGTACAGGAGTGGTCGGATGGCAACCAGAAGGTGAGCACAGCTGAAAATGCAGAATGGATTAATAGAATAAGTAGCAGAATGCCATTTCGTAAATCAGTACTCCTTCATCTTGAATAGTGTGTTCTGCTGGCTGCATCTCAAAAATGTGAATGGCAGAAATAGGTCTTCAGAGAATGGACATAAAATGATTCGTGTTGTGGAAAGACTTTCTGAGGGAGAGAACATGAAATGACAGTACCTGTTTACCAGGGATGAGATAAATCAGACAGAACATGATCCTGTTAGACAAAGTAATTAATGGCAGGCTTGCGCTCAGAGAGTTATTCTTTAATGAGATTTTAAAAAACAAAGCATGATTTAATTTATGGTGGGCGGCAGCAATTGTAAGGTTTACACTGACCATACATTACATATCATACGTTACACATTTTGTTACATGTTACCTGGTATGTTACATGTCATACATTACACATTATATGGTCTATAAGTTATGTGTTATATATAAATTATATATTTTTTTATGTTCTTATATGACATACTACATATTATATTCAAATGTATTATACCATACATTATAATATACTATATAACATTATAATACATTATATTATACATATATATTATGTATATTATGTATAATATATGC
Source organism: Chionis minor (assembly GCA_013398295.1). Lineage (NCBI taxonomy): Eukaryota > Metazoa > Chordata > Aves > Charadriiformes > Chionidae > Chionis > Chionis minor. The sequence goes on along the minus strand of VZSF01008371.1, from coordinate 243,571 downwards.
AATATATTATACACATATATAACATATAGTGATATATATGTGTATGTATAAATATAAAAAAAATACAGTCAAATACAGACTTAATATGTTAACTAAATCTTTTTTTTGGCCACATAGAGTCGCAGGTAACAAAGACTTATGAGGAAATAAAAGGAAGGCAGTTTAGGTGGGTAAGAAGAAAATCTCCTAAGTATTTTAGATGTAATTATATAATCACTGTATCATTTCATATTATATGAGTAAATATATTTTTATAGAGTACAAATGTTGAACTATATGTCTGAAACAAATATCTTTAGAAATAAAAACACAAATTAAGCATGTTATTAATTATTCTTAGGTATTTCTAAAATATACAAATATATATACATAAAAAAAGGAAATGTATAATGTATACAGAATAAGAGAAATGTCATCGTCCTCTATGGGTATGCCGATTGATAATTGTTTTGGATAAAAAGCAATTTCTTCCACACACAGGTCATTCCATAATTGCCCACTAGGAAGCACGTTGCCAGAATAACAAAGACTGAGCAGCAGCAGGAAAAAAATTACCGTGGATTACTGGCCACAGATTTTTCCCTGTGTCAGTCTGATACATAATTTAAATGGTCTCACGTTGCAAATGTCTTAAAGCAGGTACAAAAAGCAAGCTTCAAATAAGAGCCTTTTTTAGGCAGCTCTTAACACATCCAACCACAAAACCCAAGATATATCCAATGGCAATTGTTTTTAATGCTATTTGTCGTTGTATCAGCTGATGCACTAGCCAGAAGGGCAGACTGGGATGCTTTCTCCTGGGGACGTGGAGATATTAAGGGTAGATTTAACGTGCATTTGAGAAGAAACCGCTGCTACCTGGGGAGGCTCCCGGCTGGACAGTGGGCAGCAGCTGATCCCAAAAGGCACCGCGAGCCTTTTCCGCTCACTGGTGGGGAGCGTAGGGAGGCAGTGCCAGTGTGTGGAGCCCAGAGAGCAACTAAAAATACCTGTCCAGGCAGATTTTGCTCAGCAAAAGCCAGCTGCATCAATATTCATGGGAAGCAAATACGAAAGGTATTTGTGTAAAATGAATACATTTTAAAAGGGTTGTAAAATATTCATAGGGAATATTGCTGAGCATGAACTTGGAACAGGGGCCCAAGTCTGGACACTCCTGACACATTTCTCCAGCTTTAAGCACCTGGCTGCAGTCAGATGGCAGGTCCCTGAATTCCGGAGGCAGCTCTGGGTCTTCAGCAGCTCGGATACGTGAATAAGGCTGAGGATTGGGTCATCAGGGCTGAGCTCCAACATGGAATTGGGCTTGTTATTTCACTGTCTGCGTAGCTGATCTGTTGACGTGCTGCCCCGCTGTTTTGCAGGGTCACAGACCACCAGCGCTAGAGAAACTGGTCCGGTGCCCTCTGTAGCAACCGCAGCTGTGGAGACCCTGACACCTCCTCTCTCAGGGCACCGGCGCGGAGGCTCTCTGGGCTGCCAGGGCTCCGGTGGCTCTCACTGACTGAAGCCATGGATGTGCAGCTATGTCTGACAGCAGTCCTCTTCTCACCCCAGCCGAGACAGAAGAGGTTAGGTAAGTACAGAGAGTGCCATATCCTTCTGCATTTCAGCTGGGTTTTTTATTTTCCTGAGTTGAATGAGATCCACCTAACTTAAAATTTCAAATATACTTTCCGTTGTCCTTGCTTGTTAGCTTTGGTTTGCATTAATACCAAGTCACATTCTTAAGTGGTTTATGTCTGCTCTCAGTGGTCTCCACAAGTTTGCAGGGGTCAGAGACCAGACAGGACTAACAGAAGGGAGATCCTTTGAGGATTTCTGCATGCACAAACTGACTCGGGCAGTCCCCTGAGCTGAAAATGGTCAGGGAAGGGGACACTATTAAGAACGAGTACCTATACGCCTGTTGCGGTATGCAACTGTACCCCAGACCACATGGCCTTCTCCTCCAAGCTCATGGAGATGTTCTGCCAGCTCTTACACTCCATGTCAGCCTTGACAAGAATGACATGTTAGGTGCTGCAATAGGTGGAAGTCAGATATTCAATGAAAAAAATGCATAATTCCCCTGAATAAGCAGAAAAAATGGAAAATTCTGAAACCAGTTTTGCTATTAAAATGAGAATTTAATCCCTTATTTAAACACTTTTACATTAAAAATATATAGCGTAAGCAGTAGACCTAACAGTAAAAGAGACAGGCACTGTCATGTTTGGTTGCAGGAATGCTGAACTGTAGCATCTCTGGGCTCCTCTCAGAATTATCTTTTAGCAGAATTAAGATTTATTGAGCCTTATTTGTTTGAGATGAAAAATGGCTTCCCCTCCATAGCTGGTTATGGAGAAGGTATTCATTCCTAAGGTGAGGAAAAGAATCAATATCCACTCCATTGGATATTGATTTATCTCCATTTTAGACTCTTACTTCCTTGAAAATGATGAAATACAGTGCGTGTGGTGAACTTCCAAATGGATCCGCATTATTAAATGGTGCTTTCAAGTCGCGGCTACAGCAGAGGCCACAGAGATGGTCTTTCTCAGACTGATGTGAGTATCTCAGATACACATGGGTGCGATACCTGGGCAACGCACCTGAAAGGCTCTGACAAATAGAGAAAAAAAAAAAAAAGCTGCATTTAACATAGTCCCCAACCAAGGCGCAGGCCATGGCTGACAAGCAGGAGACGTAAGCCTGGGAAATTAAATGAAATTAAATGAAAGCAAAGGCATGTACTGGCAGTGGCAGTCTGACTGTTCCTGTAGAATGCAGGGAGGGACAGGGACAGTTTGCCCCAGTCTTTCCAGGGGCAGCTCCAAATGGAAGCCCAGTCTCATCGCTATGCCTTGGCTGTGTGGCTTGTCTGCTGATGAGGAACTGAGTGAAGTTAGACCCGCACCATCACCTGCATGGAGGATCTGAGATCCACAGCCTCTGTAATAATTAACAGTACACAAAGCATCCTGGTGATACATCCTCCTGAAAGACACAGGCTTGGAATTGTCTTAATATTCATTAATTTATTCATGTGCCAGATGGCCACCCAAACACCTGGGTTGATACCAGGGAAAGGCTGCAGCAAACTTCAGTTGTCTCCAGGCTAAAGCCTCAACTTGGAGTGCTCCTGGGGTGACAGGGAAAGGGGTACCCAGAGACACGGTTGTCTCATATGTGCTCTTATTAGCACCCACTCATCTACTGCCGTATGGCACCTTATGTCGAGGTGTGCTGTAAACAAAATTGCAGGAGTCTCAATAATATTTAAGAGAAACAAAAAAGAAAGAGCAGCATAGGCCCAGCTGTTTCTCAGTACAACTTAGAATTGTAATTATTCCTTTTCATCATCATTACAACTGAATCTGCTCAGCTGCCCTTACAGTGAGTTTCATCTCCATCTAATTTTTTTCAAAGTTAGAAGCAAAAGTTCATTTGTAAAATTAGACAATAATCAATGAATCGCACAGTATTTGCGTTGGATTAGTTGAGTGCTGCTATGGATGGCAGCTCAGCTGGGCTTCTATTGTAGTAAAGAGACTGAATTTTCAGTAAAACTGGCGTTCTTGCAGAGCCCGTGGTGAAGTATGGCGTCTGTGGGAAGTCAGCCTTTCCTGGCAAGAAAAGATTTAGTGAAAAGCAATTTCCATTTAAGAATTTCCTCTCTCCAACTCCTTCTGATGAATTCTGGAGTGAGGCTTCAAGTTTCTTTGTCCCTGACACCCACAAGCATATGGCTGCGCAACCACAAGACTTACTGGAGTAGTAGTTCAGTAGATGGAGAGATAAGACAATGAAAGTAGTAGTGGTACAAACATTATTCAAATCACATTTCAAAGAGATTTTTTTTCTTTTGGAGAAGACTTCTCTTGTGCAGCACTACATGTAGGTACCACTTCTAGACAAAAACTAATATCAGCTTCAATATTAGCAATTCACCAACTGCAGCATATACCATCAGATGCATGATTCCTGTCATGCACACACACTAAAAACACTATTTTTCTTCCTCTTTTCAGTAACTCTTTCCATTCATAGCATTAGCTGACCACCATAAAGGACACTGTAACTCTGTATTATACCTGCATTTAACCTGACAGAAGAGACGGTTCAGAAGAAAGTAAAAGAAAACCTCGCTCTAGGATTGGAAATACCATTAAAAAAAAAAAAAAATAATCTTAAACTCCGTCTGAAGTTAATTGGCAGCATTTTTTTTTTTCCCTTTTTTTTCTTCCCCTTCATTCCTGGAAGCATGCCCTTTACTTTTTCCTGCAAGTCACCTAAATCTTGGTCCTTGCTTGTGACAGCTATATAGTGTATGTGTCGATCAGCTACGCTGAGATACATTTAGTTGCAAGTAATTATGTTTGGTCAGATGAAATTGTACGGTTAATCTTAATTATGACCAGATCTGTTTCAATATAGCCTTTCAACCTTTGAATTGCCCCATATGCTCGCACTCACGGTTCAACTTTATCTCATTAATTGACTCAGTAAGTAATCACAGACAACTATCTGTAATGTAACCATAATGAGGGCGATACTACTGAAGCTAAAGGACTACAGGCTAGGCTGTGGCTTTGCCTAACAGTTTCAGAAGCCTGAAAGACCAGCTTTTGAAAGGGCTGGTTTACGGTCCTGAGTTACTCCAGTGGTTTAGATGTCACCTGTTACCTCCCAGTCAGCACAACAGTCCCAGCTTCATTGAAACTAATAGATGTTTTTTGTTTGTGTCTACGTTTATGAGTCAGATAAAGCTGAGGACAGGAAATGAGAGCTGAATACATCACTTGGGTTCCCATTCACTTGGGTGAAGATAAGGCAGAGGAAGAGCTTTGCTTCACAGGTTGACTTTTGGTTCTCAATACAGTCCCAAGGACATGAGTCTATGGTGCAGTCCGTGTATCATGCTGATCTTAGGGCTTTTATTTTCCTCTTTCAGAAGAGCCCCTAGGATTCTAGGAGCTGGAAGATCCTTTGAAGAAGAGAGGAGCCAGGCTCCTGAGACCTTTTCTCTGTTAACAGAAACAAGTTCTTGCCTTTTTCTTTTATATATCTTCCAACCACCTCTTTTCTAAACCTGCATTTCCTCTAATAATGATATATACCAGTGGGAGGAAAAAAAAGCAAAACTTTTACTGTCTACTCTAGAATCTTTGCTGAGTGTATTATAGGTATGACAAAATAACTCACCCAAGGGCTTTTTGCCATGATTTATTTTAATATAGCTATAGAAAAAATTGATATTACAACACCAATTTTTATGCAGAAGGGATAATTTATAAGGCATATGTTTTGTTTATTAAAAATAATAAAATGAAAGGCAAAACATCCTCATAATTCAAAGTAAACTGATGGCCAGTCTGCTCTCCACCACTGATACTGTGTCATCTCTTTCTTCATTTTATATGCCAAAGAGATTATTACTGGGTAGGATTACTGAAGTAAAACCATATTGGACACATTTTTTATCTCCATATCAACCGGCATGTAAAAATGCAAAGGAGTCACAAAGCTTCCCTTTCTTAGAGAAGACTTTAAATGGTGGAGGTAACACATTTTTGAAGTGTGTTGACCCAAAAGGCCTGGGAGAACAAGGTTTAAACTGAGGAGGTGGAAGAAGAGTGGGAGGAGGGGTGTAGAATGACGGTGTCAATTAAACCCTGGGTTAGGGAATGAAAAATGACATCACCTGTGTATTTCTGACACCCACACCAGCACATAGGGCTGAGAAATACAGCAAATTCAAACTTGGTGAAGTGAGAAAGTTAAGATGAGATTTAAAGGGACACTTTTGTCGATGTTCTATTTTAGAGGGGAAGATAGATAGAAATAAAACATTTTGGCTGTGTTGTATGTTTGATGCTCATCCAAAATGATTTTGCCTGGCTCCTGAATTAGTAAGCTGCTTTCCTTAGATGTGATCATTCTTCCCACCCTTTTCTTATTACTTTCTTTCCCTCCCACAATAAGAAGCTCTTAGGAAAAGAAAAAAAAAACCCAACAAACCACAAACCCAAACCAAAAAACTTTGAATGAGTGAGTCTTCAAGAGACTTTTGTAAATGGAAGGATTAGAGGTGCACAGAGAAATTAAGGACTTGGACAGGAAGGATAGGAAGACAGAGTGGCATTTATTTCATTTTGTATATGCCATGTCACATTAAGTGGCAAATGAGCTCAGACTTGTGTTGTGGTCATATTTCTCACTAAAAGCCAGTGATCGTTCTTGATGGGGTGAGTGTCCCTTGGAAGCAGCCAGTTATCCTCCACATGAAGCTGACCAATGGATTTTAGAAAGCAATTACTTGGACAACAAGCTGGGAGTTCATGGCTTGCCTTTGGATCCCTTGGACACTCAAGCCATTCTCAAAGCGGAATGGACAACAATTTTTTTTTTTCTTTTCTTTTTTTCCTTGAGTCCTAACCAACAGAAGCGTTTAGAATCCTGGATGAGCAAATGTCTCTATACCTTTAACATGGGATTTATTGATATTTGCACAGGGAGCACCTCTGTGTTAAAACTTTGCAAGTAAGGTAACTCTAACCTTAGAAGCTCATGAACTGTGCTGGCAATGAGGAACAGCAAGATGCCTGGATGGATACAGGCCAGACCTTTCACCCTTTGTGCAGTCACTGCCAGTGAGGAACAGGGAGAACCTAGTGCACCCACATGAGCATTTCAATATCCCAGTCCTCAATTTTAAAGAGAGAAGAAAAAAAAAATAATTACAGATAAAATGTAGTTTGTTCCAGTAGCATTGGTTTCCAAAATTAGAATAGGCTCCTTCTACTGCAGTAAAATCCCACTACAATAATAACAATAAAAGAAATCCCCAGGTTGCTGCTCTTCCTTTTTCTAAAATGAATTTAATGATTCGGAAAGTGAGAGACTCGGAGCAGAGTCGTGAGTCAAGCGTGGTGTGGGCAGCTGCCCTGCAAACCTCCCCGTACCCCAGCGCTCGGGCATTCCGCATCTGCTCCTGCCTGCTGCCCCCAGCCCACTTGCTGATCGTGATCAAGTGCAAAGTATTTGCACCGTATTGATGATTACAGCTGAAGGAAAGCAATTTGCCCCTTGGGAGGTGAGTCCTCTGAGCTCCTTTGCACAGTCATCTTACCGAGCAGCTCCGGAAGCACAAGGTTACTGCACGAGCTTAATATGGAACCCAGCACTGTGTATTTTCATACTTAATATGCAGATCTAATTGCTTGCCTGCATTTTGATTACCTTCTCTTCCTGGAATTTGCTCTTGTGTGGCTAATCCTAGTGAACTTCAAAGCATGAACTCGGTGGCTTTTATTTTTTTATTTCTGCAGTTTGTGTCTGAGACCAATGTCAAAACTCCTTGTAAGAAGCAGGACTAATTTTACAGAGATGGTTTAGAAGAAAATAGAATAAAACCCTTAGCATTCAGTTGTCCTCTTTTTTTAACCTCAGGACCTTTACTTTAGCTGAACTGAAGAAGGTTACACATTTGATCTGGCCACGGTTAAGACTTCCCCATTTATCCTCCTGCCAGCAGCAACATCCTCAGTCCTGCCTAACTAATGCAGCTTCAAGGATGGCTCATAGGTTATTCCTTTTAAGAGAAAGGCTATTCTTCATTTCTGGGTGTAAATGTGAAGCAATTTGACTCTTCCTGTCTCAAACTGCTAAACCCAACCCACACAAATGCATTTTCCTGTAAGTGCCCCCACTTTCCTCCCTCTCCCCCACTTCTCTCTTCTTTTCCCATTATCCACCTCCCCAGCAATAAAAGGCAATAAATTTGTTTGCTTTTTTTGGCATGGTGACTGTCTACTTTAAATGCCATCTTGTTTAAAGATATTAAAAAAAAAAAAAAAAAAAAAAAGAAAAGAAAAATAGCCACAGAACAAACTAATCTCCCTTTCCAAATATAAAATAAAAGCTCTTTTATTTTTAGGCTTTGCAGCAGCTCATGTGTCATTTTCATCATTTCTTTCTCTCTCGATGACTGAGAAGCAGTGAGAGGAGGCGAGAAAAAACTTTTTTTGTTCCCCCTGGAAAATACATATTCAGAGCTTTCCCTAACCTGATTTCTTTCTACATTAAATCATCCATAAACAAAGCTAAAACAGAACCTCAATAACCCAACACTTCTGTCAGCTTTTAGTTAAATGTATCTTGGTGATTAGACTAATATAACGGCATCAGCAACATCATACAAGGAGGCTGTAATTTTTAACATCGTAAATTGTTAGATTTGCAGCACACAGCAGCAAACTAAGGGAGGGAAGCAGGGCTTCTAGAGATGGTTGAAGGCAGATTGTGAAGCAGGGCAGTTTTAGGTCAGAAATGAACCATCCCTTTACCCTGACAGCAAAGGGGAAGAAGCAGCACAAGAATCAGTTTTGGGCAGTAGTGGGCCCATGGGGTATGTTGTGTACGTCACGCAAGGCCTGGCTCCAGCCCACTCAGGTCAACACAAAATGATGTCCCAGTGACTCCAAGGACAGTAGACCCAGTCATTAAGTCTTTCAATGTCTCAAGACCCTTCATGAATAAAAGGCTTTCTTTTTTTCTTCCCTGTTTTTTCTCAATAACCTCCAGCAGGCAGCTACCAACACAAGATGAGCTTTGAGCTTCTGCTCTCGAGACTTAATTTCCACAAAACAACAAATAATACCTTCACAGCACTGCAGCATTTATGGCAGGTATTGCCTCAGTGAACGCAGGGGATAATTCATCCTGACTTCTGTATATTTCTTCATATGAGGTTTCTGTTAGCCAATGTATTATGACAGTGGAAATAGCTAATTGGGTTGCACAATTAAAAACAAAACATTCTTTGTCTTAAATATTTGACTTTCAGCTTAAACTGCCTGAAAAAATGTAATGCTTTTTTCATACTATCATGACTGCTTTATATCAAAAAAGCCCTTTCAGTGTGTAAACATAATCTGCTGAATTTCTCTAAACATCACTAGCAGAAGAAAGCGTGAAGTTGTCCAATAAACGCTCTTGAAATCCATTCTTCTATCCTCTCAGCTGCAGCAAAGGGAGTTATTCAGGGAATCTGCTAGCTGATGTACATTATAGTGATGTTATTTGTCTTTTGGGACCTTTGATCATTAATTAGAAGTTCCAAGTGTAATGAGCAAGTGCAGCTGTAAATGGCCCAGCGGCCCTGTGCCGGTGGGTTGGTTACTGCACTCCAGTCTGCCGACTGGAGACCTGCTGCCACACGTGGTAGTGAAGTAGTGATGCTGCTTTAGCCTGAGTGCTGCCTATAACTCTTCCCTCAGTCCTAGCATCAAGCTTATTTGCTTCACCTGTTCATTAACATAGCTATCCGCTGTCTAAACCATAACCCCATCTCCTGCTTCTGCCATAGTCTTAATCTCCAAGAATCCAGCGCAATCTGCCCCTGAGTTTCTTGCTTGACCCTTTGTCCTAGCTTACCATCAGCATTCCACAGGTCTGGTCCCTCTGTGCTAGACATACACCTTCCTTCACTTTCCTGTCCTTAAAAGTAAAACTTTTCCTATTTCTGTCAAAGACTGCTAATGTCTCTAGTTGAGGAGCTGTAATAAATTCTTATTTTTCAGTGTGCAGCTGTCATTTAGGGCTGGTGCTTACTCTATGTTTGAAAGTCTGATAGATCTATTAATAGTAAAGTATCAGGCATCTAATTCCTGGATACTCTAAAATTCAATTTCAATCCTATTTGACCGTCCTGGACTTCTAGTTAAAATTATCATGCATACGTTTCTGCTAGACTGTGTTTCTTTATCCTGATGTTCTCAGGTTCGGTGCATATTTGTTCAATGGATGATCTGGATAAAACAGGGAATGCAATCATACTTCCAGTTCTGCTCGTGACGAAGGCAAGATCCAAAAAAACCAGAGGAAGATGTCACTCCGTTTGAAAGAAAAATTTCCTGAGGGAAAAAGACAGAGAAGAGATCCAAAAGCAAGAAGTCCTGGCAGGTCTTTTGCAGGACTCCTGTACCAGACACTTAATAGACGTAATTTTTATTCTAGAACTGCAGTTTAGCCTCCTAGCTTGTCAGCTCTTTTAAGGGCTTTAGTCTACCCTGATCATCAGCCGGAGCTGGCCGAGGCCCAGCCTTCAGCACAGGAGCTACATTTAGCTGCTTTTAAATCACATAAACGGCATTAAGACAGGAGTAGTAGAGAGACACACAAAACCACAAGCGTGCACATCCCTTGCTTTCACCCTCCTGGTCCTGATTTCCTACAGCGGCGTGGTAGTTTCCTACATGTTTTATGAGCAATCAGTTTTAAAGTCTCCCAGTTGTACTGAGTTGGTAGTTAAGTAGCACCGTGACTTTGTCATATTCTTCCAAATTCCATTTCCTTTCTCTATCCCTGTACGTTGAAAGGACGTCAGTGCCGCCCTGCATACGCTAACTGTAATGAACCCTAACCCAGGTAGTCTGCACAAAGATTTAAGGGGATATAATTTATGTCTTGCATAGTCACATAGTGTGAATCAGAATTTAGGCCCTAATGAAAACAGTTAGAGGGATCAGTGAAGATCATCCTCAAACGAATTCATCCCATCATATTATATTTTTTTTATTCAAGAAAACACATTTGTGAATAGTTACCAGTTCTGCTCAGTCTTTTCTGTCTTTGGCATTTACAGATTCAGGGTTCCCTAGAAGTCTTTTTCTCATCTTTTGAAGGAGGTAGTTTTCTTTCGTTTGTGAAAAAGAAAATAGGGGGCTGGATAGATGATGGGAACTAAATAATGTTCCCAATAGCAATAGTAACCTGTCCCTTTAGGAGAATTCAAGTGCAATGTAGCATTGTCTCTCAGTTGTTTTTTTTTCTTTAATATCCACTATTTACCTATGGTTTTATGAAAAATCTCATCACAATTAGAAATTCCAGTTCTCATTCATTAGCACTTAAAGCACACCATAATGTTAACGGCAACAGGCCAGAGCAAACAAACATCCTGCTTGTAGAATTGTAACACTTTATATGTGCAGCATCATTCTTCTCATTCTGGTGAATATTTCAATATCCAATATAGTCTGCATTTAAAAAAAAAAAACCCAAAAACAAAACAACAAAAAAGCCAACAACAACAAAACAAACAAACAAACCAAACAAACAAAAACAAAAAAAACCCCACACCACAACCAAAATCTCAAAACTAAATAAACCAAAAAAAGCACTGCACTGACAAATATATATACAGTATGAATCTTGTACGTTGTATCAGGTAAAAAAAGAAGATATACTCACTTTATTAGAGAAAAGACTATGTTTCTGAAGGCTAGAATAAAGAATTAAAGGAAAATACTATATTATAAAATGAGAAATGCTGAGAGTGAACAAATTACTTTGTAAATCCCTATATTTATGCATCCTTGTGTGATTGCATTCACTCCCTCATCACAGACTGTATGTGTTCCACGGTTCTGGACCTAATGCCATAGAAATTAATAAAGATAAATGGTGATAAAGAAGCAGAAGCAAAGATGGAAAAGCTATGAAGGATGAGGTTTTTATATCCAAAATAGGGACCTGACTTTTAAAGATAACTATGCCCAATAAAGATCAACAGAAGAGTAAATTAGATTTGATTCAGGTCCTGAAACGGATCTATGGGACTTTGATCTTACTTAGCTAACTCTTGTGTCAGTCTGAGGAAGCTGGAACAGGCTGTTCGCATGTATGAGAAGCTCCAAGTCAAGCAGAGGGCATCAAGTATTGCACTGTTGCTGTAGAAAATAGGGGAGAAAAGTGAATGCTGTATCCTTTGGAAAAACAGAAACCCAGAAGAACCACAGGGTGTGTGGTCCCAGGAGCACCCACAAAAAAATGTTGGAAGCGTGGAACGAACTCCACAAGGAGTGGAGTTGCAAGCCAACAACCAGAGCTGTGCCAGGACAAAACCCACCTGCTTGTGGTAAGACTATAAAAGAGTCCTTTGCTATAATTGTGAAAATCTGGATAGCTCTCTTTTAGTGTATAAACTCATTTTTTCTCTCAGATGATATTCAGGAAGTGTACACCCATGAAATAGGTGAGTATATTTCATTAATCCTGAAACTTCTCTACACATAGCTCTTCCCTAGAAGTAATAGCTCATTCCTCTGATCAAACACATTTAACATTTGGAGCACATCCAGAGCTGCAAGATCAAAATCCACACTTCCTGGGTAATAACTCACACCTTGGTAAGGCCCCTTCCCATGCCAAGAATCCATCCAGATTCATTATTGTCTAAACAAACACACTAAATAAAATTCGTTCTTTTGAGCATAGTTTAACATTCTGGTATTTAGACACTTTTCAAGTAAAACTCTTTTGCTGAAGTAATTAAATAACAATAATTTCAGGCTCAGATGTATATGAATAACAGCGCGAAGGTCAATCTTCGTAATAATTTTGCTTTAAGATATAGGCAAGAAATATCATGCATTTATTTTAGAGACTGTAAGAATAGCATATATATTTAGGTCTCACATATATTAAAAAATTAAAAAGAGAGAAGACTGCCATTATTTATTTAAAGATTCAAAGACAGGCAGAATTTGAAAGTCATTTAAAGATAGAATTTTAGAATTGGATGATTTTAAGACTTTTCTCTTTTTGAAGATAAAATCCATGACAGAATTACTCACTAGCAAAGGTAGTCTCTTAAACACTTTGTCTATATCACAATTCTCACAAAGCAAAGTAAGAGTAACACAAGATGCAATAGTCTTCAGAAAAGACATTTCTATAAATTTTATGTATTTCTCCACCCTGGACCTGCTTTTCTGTCATGCGGTTGACATTCTCTTGATATGAAAAGATGAAAAGTCAAAACAATGTCTTTTAAAAATAGAATTTTTTTGCAGTTTCAAATAACATTTAGTTTGGAGTTACACAAGAACTTTCAGTAAGAAGGTTCAAAAACAGATATTTGTGACAGAATACCTCAGAGGACTGCTGTATTTTTAGTATCTACAGAGGCATCTTCAGTGCAGGAGCTCTTCATTCTTGCTCTCTCAGTTTCCTGCCCTCTTGATTGGGAGATCAATTTTTAGCCATCAGGATGCTTTTAATGAGAAACATGAGAAACAACATTACTGTGAGAAAAACAAGTTTTTGGAAAAACATGCAGTGATACCATATTTAAAACTAATTCTATATAAAGACTTTGTTCTTCTGATTCGTTAGGCATCTGTATTCACAAGTCCTAAAGAATGATATTTACCCTGACATAAAATTTGAGTTGAAAATTGAAAAGACAAACTTTTAATCAAGAGCATGGAACAAGAAAGATTTAGTAATAAAGAGAAGAAGAAAAAATTATAGAAGAAAGAAAATATTTCAGGAAAATTTCCGGTAGTAATTTATTCCCAAAGTTTTCTATAAAGAAGTTACACCTAATTTTATCTCTGAAGACCAGTAGTGTTTACCACTGATTGATTCCTGATATTAATTATAGCCAAATTTCCCAGATTGCCTAAAAGTATCAGCTGCATAATTTGATGTCAGCTAGCTTAATTACATCCCGAGAAACAGAGTTTTCTATTGATTTCTATTGCATTTTTCATCTCCATTTTTATTCTTCTCAATGTTTGGGACCAGAAAGTGTAAGGGCTTTCTTTATAAGTGTGCATGTAATTTCTCCGCTATAAAGAGGAAAATATACACATAACTCTGCATTTTTCCCCTGCATTTTACGGTGAGACTGGCCCCCACTTGCAACACTTTGACTCCAGGCTCCTCCTACTTTTGTCTTCTGGTAGGCACCATCAAATAGACTTTGAGCTCCTTGGTCCACAGCAATGCAAGTGTGCAATTCACTGTCCTAACTGCAGTGAATTGTATAATTAATTGTCAACGCAGTATTACTTTTGTAGGACCGAGATGTTTTTTTTTTTTCCATGTGGTGAAGCAGAAGGAAAGTTTTAATAGGATTAAATTAAAGATGAGCTAGCAATACAGGTAAGGGTTATAAACAGGCAAGTTATTTGTCCTTTTTAATTACACTGTCTCTCTCAGGCTAACAAACACCCAATACTGCAAGATATTTAGACATTTGGTAGAAGTTTGGAGGGCAAATTGCACACCTAGGTTTCTGGCTTTCCATGAGGGTGAGATAATTTATCTTTTTTTCACTTGCCAAAATATTTATTTCTAGAATGGACTTACAACATGTCCAGCATACTCTGTTTCACATATTGAAGAGCAACAGCAAAAATATGCCACTGCTGCACGGTGTGTCTGATGACAGGGGTGTTAGATTAACATTTTCTGAGAGTATTAGATAAACCCATAGGCACATATGTACACATACATACAAGTTATTAACATAAATAAGAAAAAAGGATTGTAACCGTTGATCTGACCTGTGGTTAACTTATCTGTTGGCTAGCCTCACCACATATCAAACAACTCACTTTTACTCTTTAGCAAAAGCATTGCATGACAGAGGAGCAGTGATAGCACATTGGAAGAGAAGTAACCAAAAGTTCTATGGCTTTACAAGCAGTTAAAATTTTGTTATTGTGCAAAAATAGGATTAAAAAAATATATAGCCTGGAAGAAAAGACCAAACCACTATGATCTTGATATATGCCATTTAAAATTCATCAGATACCCCTGCTTTCCCTCATAAATCAAAACTGAATACACAGATCCCAGGGATGAGGAGCAGGTGGTAAAACAGCCTAAAAATTTCTTTTCTATACTTCAGCAGAGAACTAATTTAATGTTGAAAAGAATGGGTCATTTTTACTGCTAGTTTAGGCACATGGCTCCCAGGTACCAATTTTGTAAAGTATTATCTGTTTTTGCTCTGGGTCATTTGTTTCCTCTGCAAATTTCCTTGAGACTTACAGAACTTATACGCATGGATTTTTCCATCTATGCTTTTGAGTGTATAATGATGATTGGAGAGGTTATCTTTCTTTTAATCTGTAGAAGACATGACAGAGAATGCAGAAAATTTTATCCACTGTAATATAAAACAACTTTCCAATCACAGCACCCGAAGGAGACATGGGCATTGATACCACATAAATTGTCCATTTCCCATGTTCCTCTAGGCCACCTGTAACTGCTAAAATATTGTCTTAGAAACAGATGTACAGAGTTGGAGATTTTTTGCAGAGAAGCCAATAGCTTGGATTCGTTCGAGAAATAAGAGCTTTGTGCTTGAACAGAAAACACTATTTCCCTTGTTACTAGTTTCTATCCCAGTTACATAAAATAATTTGTTTTTCCTAATTCTTGACTATCTGTTCTAAGTGTCTAGGCACAGGTGTCCCAGATTGCTAGCCCTATATACTTCATATAAAAAATGTAATGGTATCAAAAATAGCAAGTCGTACACCCCTGAGAGCCAGTAGACGAGACTTGGATGTCACCAAGTCACTTGTGCCTCTGAGAGCCCGGTCCAAGCAAGGACACAAGAGCCCTCATACTACAGCCACAGAAATACCCTGGGGACAGCCCAGACTAGACAGCTCAGATGGGTTAAAACTATCAATTTTTCCACCTTTCTATCTACTCATCTGTATGTGTGTAAGCATGTATGTACAGAGAGAGAGAGAAGGGTGGCTGCTGTGTAAGATGAGACAGTTGATGAGCTATCGCTGAGGCAGGGTTGTGCAATCCTGGTACCAAGGACATGGCCTGAGAATTAAATTCTTCTTGGTCATGGCGAGGGAGAAAGCAATGCTCAATCCACAGATGTGGTAAAGAGGGGAGAAAAAAATTTAAAAAAACACCCGCAAACCAAGTGAGAGCAAAGGAAAGCAGTGCAAGGCTGTGCAAGGCTGAACAACTATTCTGTTTCCATGATCAGTGCGTTCAATCACACAGCACTGGAAAATTAAATAATATTCAGTATGCCGAGTGCACTGAATAGAAATTCATATCAAGTTCTTTCTACGGTATCGGACATGGTATGTCACTATGTAAGGAAATGTATTTGAGCTACATGAAGGCTAATGCCTTATGTTTTTTAATAAAGTTGAGGACAGATTACAAACCTCTGCTTTCAGCCCAAGGTTGCAGTGGATGAAAGCTATTTCCTTTGACATACTGAATAATTTGCCTTTTTTGAAGGTAGAATAAGATAATGTAAAAAGCTTTGAATATCACATAATGTGAAGTAGTAAGGTGTTAAACTATAGCATCTGAAAGAAAAATGCTGTTGAACATATAAGAAATAGGTCACTGGAACTAAACACAATTAAAGCCAAAATACCCATGTGGTACCAATCTCAAGTGAGGCGTAGACTGGGCATTTGCCGCTTTAATTATAGTTTCTTGGAAAGTTTTAAGAATTTTATCCAGCACCCCTGGTTCCTATATATGCTCTTGGAAAAAGGGAGAAAAAAGCCCCAACAAACAAACAAAAAAAATGGATTTCCATTCTTACTTTTTAATGCTGCAAAAGTATTAGCATTGCACGCATCACATCACTCACAGTCATAAGGACAGCAATCACTGTTGACCTGTTAGGGGAACTGTGTCTATATCTATGGGGTAAAGCAAATCCTTACAGAGCTGCTAACTCAAGATCTGACTTGCCTACAGCTGCTTTCTTCTGGTAATGCTCCTCAGCCCTCAGGTCTCTCCATCTCCCCGCAGCCCCTGAGGCCAGCTGGCCCAGGGGGTGACGGGTGATGCTGCTCCCTCCTCATTCCAGAGCAAGCACAGTCAGCAGCAAGCAGGGACACTGCATGGGCCCAATTGCACAGGACAGGCAGGATCCTGGAAGGAGCCCACTGTGGAATATCCTCCATCTGAATAGTGGACTTGTAGGACAAGTGAGGCTATGCATCAGGAACTTGGCTATTGGCCCTCTGAAGTTAGTGAAATTTTTTTTAATTGACTCCAGGAAGCTCAAAATGTATTGGGAGTATTGGGATAAAGGCAAGAAAGATGTAGGTTACAGTAATAATATGACGTAGTTGCTCAGTAAAGTCTACTGACCCCTTGAGGGTCCAACTATTGTGAGACATTTGGCATGAGTTGTATCCAGTCTATCTGAAACATGTAAAGTTTAGACGCACAACTGCCTCTTTAGGCAACTGTTTTGGGTTTGTGTTTTGCTTTTTTAATATTGCATATGCTTTAATTTAATTTCTTAATTTCAGCCAGTGTTGATTGTATAACTTCCTGAGAGTTTTTGAATACTGCAAAGAAAGACTGCCCAGAAGCAGTTTTCAGAAAACAGTTTAAAAATCTTTGTCTATCTCCCTGGCCCTTGCATCCTCCCACCACAAAGCTTTCCAAACACAAATAGGTGCATTTTTATGATGTCTCCAAAGAGGTATGTCAGCCTTGAGGGCTGGTTCCTCACGGTGTTGAGGAGGCTGTACAGCAGATGTAGGGAACTAAATCAAGCCAGTTGATCCCTGTACAGTGTCATGACTGTAAAATCCTCCACGAGGAGCAAGGTGGAAAGTGGTTGTATTTGTGCATTCATCATGCATGCTATGACAAATGACAGTTTTATGGTTAAATGCACTTGAATGGAAGGTTAAGGTTCATCTCCCTTCTCTGCCCTGTACTTCATATATCACCTCAGGTAAAACTAAGAGCCAAATAATACCTAAAACCAACAGATTTACTTTCCCTTGCCTTGTATTTCCAGCTCGGGTGTAATAGCAATTCTTCCCAACCTTGTCTCTTTAGATTAGGCATGTATGCCTGGAGGTTTGCTTGGGGCTTGGAGCAATGGGAAGTCTGAAGTCAGGCAGGGACCCTGAAAATATATACAGCAAAAGCAAAACCAACAACTTTTGCAGGCATAAATGAGCTCAGACGGTGTTAAGCCATCCCTTTCTGATGCTCTGCACCAAGTCATCTCTCATTTGCTGAGAGCTCCTACAAGAAGTTAGGCCCTTATGCTTTTCCACAATTGTATTAAGGGACTTAAGATTTAATTATGCCACTGACAGTTCCTATGGCATTAGACAGATAACAGGTAATTTTTATTGTCTTGTTTAAATATGTGAGTTTCAGAATACTCAAATCTGTGAGAGGTAAAGTACGCATATTCTATCCATAAAACTTGCAGTAACCGAAATGTTTATTATGGTTAAATTAACTGAAGCAGCAAAATTAATAAACCAAAATGCTTACATCGTTGTTGAAATAAAGCTAAAGGTAAGATTCTGAACTTCTCTGAAAATCGGAAGGCAGTGAAATGATGGGGATTTTTGCCAGTTGACAGCTTAGCACCTTAAGAACCTGTTTGAGTCTCCTCCCCATTACCTTTGCATGTTATGAACTAACTTATTTCTCAGTTTTAGAGGTCCATCAGTTCCTTATTCAGACATGTTTATATACCTTGTGGCTTTTGGCAAGGGTTCAACACTGAATATGAATCTGTAGAGTCCAGATAAGATAGTAAATACAGCAACAGAAATAGCAAAATATAGGTAACCCCAAGTGGAAATGTATCCCCCAAAACATAGAGATTTTTGGAAAGGTGTCACGATCTCTGGAGGAAAAGAGGAGAGAAAACTGGAAACTCAGTTTAGGGCCACTATGCAGAGTTAGAGAGCAAAAGCAGCTGTTTGGAAATTGGGCAACAGGGAGACAAAGTCAGTGAAAGACAGACAACATCAGAGCGCGTTGTCAGATGGGGATGTGGAGTCCCATACGGCCAGCTGCCCGGGGCCATGGAGGCTGAAGGCAAACATTTAGGAACGTGCACTGAGAGGATGCTCTCAGCAGGTCTTGCCACCCGGGAGAGCTTTCTGCTTTGGCAGGGGGGCACACCAGCCCAGCAGGAGAAGGCACCAGCTCAGCCATCGTGCTATGACATCTCCAAAATGAATCACCAGAGAACAGAGACAAAAGGTGATCTCAGCGAGCACGTGTAGCCTACCCTGAGTGCCAGGGTTTTCCCAGCTGAACTGACAAAGCACATTTAGATTTATTTTTGACTCATATCTGCTGCAAGGTAAACAAGTATTTTACACCCCCACCCCAGAAAAGGAAGAACTGTGTCGGTTAAATGCGAGAAGAATGGCTAGGAACGGTGACATTTCTTGGAGCTACTCATTTCTCTATGGATAAAATATTTTCTGAATTTAAGTGTGTGGGTTTTTTCCAGCACAATGGAAGATAAGACGGATGCTGGATAATGATTACACTGAGCCTTGGCTCCAATAATATGATTATGGTCATGATGGAAGCTATATAATGCAGAGATACTGCATGTGATTTATAGGTTGTGAAAAGAGAAGAGGTTTTGCGGAGTTTTGTACATTTAGCTCTGTGTACTAAAAGAAAGGATTTATTTAACAGGCTGGTTGTTATACTTTAAATGGATAGTATTGTACCTTGAAAGTACTGTGCAATCCTTGTCTACTTATATGTATCGAAACTATGCTTTATTCCTTGTAACTCCCATCCTAGACAGATGTTTTAGAGGCCTTGGTGTTCATTCTGCATGCACAACTCTCAAGCAAATTCTGCTGCTTTACTGCTGTTAACCAAGTGCCACATTTCTCCACTTTGGTATATTTAATAGGAATCAGAGGGAGACAAAAATCACACTCATAAGGAAAACACAGCAGTGTCTTCAGCTAACAACACTAACTACAAGACTGGTAATAGAAGATATATAAGACAGACGTATAATACAGACAAAAGAAAAATATATTCTTGCTAGAAAAGATTGCAAGAAACGATCTGGGTATTGATAATCCATATCATAAACTGCTTAAGGGAGGAGAGAGTCCTGAGTCATTTTCCATGGTTTTTTTCTGTGCTGAAGTCCCTTAGTAGTGTAATAAAAAATTCCTGAGTGGCTCATACCCCTCCCCAGCATGTGCTTCTGTTTCTTCTTCTGTCTGGTTTTTCCACTCTTCTTTTTTTTTCTTTATGTCTGTTTTTATCCTCTCTCATGATTTCATTCCTCTTCCTCCATCTCCTCCCTCGTACATTTATTTTCTTGCTGGTAATTCCCTTGTTCCCTTCCCTGTTATATTTCTTTTGCCAGGTATTTGCCCCCCCTCCAGTGTTTCTTCAGAGATGCTGAAGATGTAGACAGTCCTGATAAAACTCAGGGCTGAACTGATTATTGCTAGGAACAGAGTGAAAAAAAAAACTGGAGAGAGCAGGAACAGCTGCCTGAAATCTCAACCTCTCACCCCTTCTGTATCAGCTCCTTCTGCCGGAATATGCCCTGGGGTGAGGAGGAGAGGAGACTCCACTTTGGGAGCAGGGGAAGGATGTGAGAAGCCCACACTGAGGTTCAGCCCTTGGTCTGGGAGCTTTTCACAGACGTAAATTTCAAACTACCGAGAAGCGGAGTTCTGATAAAAAGACACTAGTTGCCCAGGTTGGGAATTTGGTTCATTTGGAACATTCTTCAGACATACCTCTCTTCAGACTAATTATTTCACATTTTTCATCCAGAGATCAAGGTCACTTGATGCATTGAGCTATCATCCAGGGATTTGGGGGCTTGGAGTTACACTTCTTCATTTATGAATATCAGCTGTGATTCTTCCCAATTACGCTAAGAAACGTTAAGCCCCATGAGAGCCTTAAAGAAAGAAAACTTGCCAGATTTGTAGGGGACTTTATCATTCAGATGCCCTGGCAGGCGCCAGTTGGATCCAGCCATCGTACAGTGTGGGTCCCCTGATCCAGGATTAATCCGTCAGAAGTCAGCCAGAGAATGAAGCAAGCCCCTAGAAAACCCCTACAAAGCACAAATTGCCAACCAACCAACTTCCCTTTCAGCTCTTCAGCTCATCAATATTTCTGAGGCTTAAAGAGTTATCCAGCTTTAATAAAAGTGCAAAACTATTAGTAGAAATCTCTTTGTACTGATTCAATATCCTAATCCAATAGCTTTACTAGAGTCTTCAGAAAAGCAAGTATAGCTTGATCAATCTAAGTCTTGTATTTTTGCAGAACAGAAATGATGGAAAGTATAGAAAAACATTTGCCCACCGGGGCAAATAAAATAGCAGAAAAAATTCAATTCAGATTTCATTGGCCTTTGAGGTCTTTGGAGAAGCCATTTCTATGGCCAGAGCCAAGCCAGGCTGCTTCACAGTGCAAATGTGACCATGCAGGTAGTTGTTGGTGTCTAAGACCACCAGTGTCCTCAAGGTAGACCTCAGACCAGAACATACTTGTATCACTATCCGCTGGCTGCTGACAGCTCTGTGGTAACATGCTATTGTAGCAGTGGACAAAGAACCGTATTCAGTGCGTGATTTACAGATCAGCAGTGAAACAGTTAATTTTTGTGAGTTTGACTGCAGATTCTTCATGTGTCAATTTCAGTGGAAATTAATAGGATTATTTTTGACTGGCTGAGGTTAATGGTATTACCTGTTCGGCTTTTAGAAAATCTCCATAATTTAGTAATATTTATCTAAGTCACCATAAAAGTATCAAAATTGATAGTAAAATTACAGACAGCTGGGTACAGGTTGAAATGACACAAATTAAACCAAACTCATGCTCTTAGGAAAACACAAATGCCAAATTAAGTATGTTAGACTAACAGTTTAAATGATCCAATTTAACACTAATAAAGGTACTTTAGACCCAAGTCCTGCTTGATTTTATAGTGTACGAGCATGCAGAGAAAAACATCTGCTGAGAGGTAGACAGCCCGGGCCCAACAGGGATGCCAAGGAAATGAGCAGCCCAGACCACTGCATCTTTCCATACTTATTCCGCATATTCCTAATAGTTTTTGATTAAAACTTCAGTAGAGTAGATTGCTTTGGCACAACTGATTTTTGCCCTGGAGAAGGGACGACATTTATAACAGACAAGCATACAGAACAATAACTTTTTTATTTTTCAGGCTTTGTTGAACGAAGAAGCTGTACCGAGGCAGTAGGTAACTCTGAAAGACTTTGGTTTCAGATGGCTATGGCAAGCATGCTACCATTGCTTCCTGTGGAGGAATAACTCATTTACACAGCAAGCAATTCAATCTGATATTTTAGATCTGTGTGTAAGCCAAAGACAAAGATCAAGTCTGTCTTTCTATTTCTTCTTGCCTCTCTGGCCACAGAGAAGATAATGTAACTACAGAAAATAAATACAGTTGTAGAGAAAACTTTATTAATAAGATGGCATTTGACTTTTCTTGGCTATGACTATCTTGATTGTCATTGTCTCATGACTAATATAGGCCTGATAAGTTTTAATATTTCTAATTGGTTTCTGTTACACACAGAGAGCTAGAGGCTATTTTAACTTGTGGGTTTGTACCACTGCCTCATAGTTGCATCTGTGTATGAAAGCGATGATTCAGAAAATTCTTCTTCATGTCAGAGGTATTATTTAGAAGTATTTTCCATCTAAAAGTATTTCCTTGTTATTTGTTCCTTCATTTTGTTTGGATATTGGCTAGTCTATTAAATGTAACACCTACAGGTTTTAAATAGTAATGCCACTTTCTGAATTTTATTTAATGGCTTTTTTAGACTGTGTCTCTTCAATGCATATAAATCTTCCATTCCCACAAGCAGAATCAAAAGCAAAGAGAAATTTCTTTTCAAGGTTTGAGAGCTTTGTTTACAAATGTATGGTGCGTGGCCGGGAAACTAAAGTCAAAGAAATATGAACAAAATTGTTTTACGGCATACATCAAAAGATTTCAACAGTTGTTCTGAAAAGCAAAATAACCAAATGTGACTGTCACCCAGAAAGAATGATGATGCTGTAACTTTTGCACAAGATGCAATTTCTAAAGATCCTTGGCTCTTCCTGCCACATGTAAATGTTTTATACCTTTTTCCCTATTTTCATGGAGCTATTACACTCTCTATGTGTTGCTATTTACATCTAATATGCAAAAAACCCCACAACAATTATATGGGATGCTTGAGTTTTTATACATGTAAAAGATCTTTTTGGATCCTGCATAGAAGAATGCCCTCATGGGAAGTTTTATTCCAGTGGGCAGACACTAGCAGAGGCAACATTTCATCATGCATTTGTTTCAAAGTGAGAGAAGAAAAAAAATCCTAGATTTCTAACATTGGAAAACTGTATCTATTCTTTTAGGAGGGAAGAAACAAGAAAAAAAAAAAAAAGAAAAAGAAATCAAAGTTAATAGATAAAGGTACTTCATAAAGTCACTACGTAAATTACCAATGCATGAAACCATTCTAATATTCTTTTACAAGTAATTCCACAGTAGAGTTAGTCGCTCAAGTTATTTTCATGAAGAAGCTTTTACTGTCAGCACCTTAGACTTTGCAGCCTTGTGATTCTAGGTCTCCTGAGGACTTTTGACAGATTTACAACAGAGAGAAGGTTGTGTGTTGACTTGCTGGAAAAAAAACCCAACAACATATTTATATTGCTGCATAAACATTAATAAAAATATGATCAACTGCAGCTCTAGATCTGTGCCATGTGGAGAATTCCTAGGGTGCAACATCACAAGAAAGAAAAAGAGTAGTGATATCTAAATCTAGGGATGTCTGCTATTTGCTATCATAGGGTTGTACATTCAGGGCTTGTGCTGTGGCTGAACTCCTAGATTTCAAGATGAAATTTTCCTTATTTAGGCTAAATTAAAAAAGAAAAGCAGGCTAAATTTAAGATTAAGGAAACAGTATTATTTCTTACAACTGATTTTTTAAATAACTACTTCATCAAAAGATTTTATATCTTTCATGATTTGGAAGAAGGAATAGAAATATGGTTCTGTGCCTAGACTTCTTCGTGGGAAGAGGTTATCTACATGTTTTCACGTGCTCCAAGGTTTGGTCTATGGGACTTTCCTGGCAAGTGCCAAGCTGAAAGAGCATCTCCTCCTCTTCCTGGGGGCATGCAGGTAGTGGGGAGAAGGAAGGGTAAGCCAGGAAAAATCACATCAGGAAGCGAGACACTCATAAAGCACGAAAAACCAGGACCTGGGAGATAGAACCCTCCCCCTTGACCAGAGAAAGGGATACTGGAAAGGTCAGAGATTGAAATGCAAAACCAGGAAAGAGTTATTTCAGTTCAGAATGCTCTTCCACCTCTGCAAATTTCCATGTTTTGGTTTCCATCAGCGAGCAGTCTTAGGACATCCAAAGTAGGCTCCTTTCAGATGAAGTTAAACTGAAAGGTGTGCTCCAGCTGGTTATTACAGGACCAAACTAAAACTTGCCCAAAGCAAAACATCCTAAAATGTGTACAGGGTGGATGTCAACCACCGGCTGCACGCAAACTGTGGTCTTATGCAGATCCGCTCTTTTGGTCTGTACTCATTTGCTAATGTCCAAGAGACGAGGACTTCTTGGGATGCATGAATGGGAGGAAGGCCCAAGGTCTGCAAGCTGGGACTTCTCTGACTAAGCAACCAGGAAGGGTAATACCTGGGGAAGCATCAAAATAACAACACAAAGGCTTGATCCGTCTTCAGCCAGTGGAGAAAAATAAAATGTAGTAGAGGAATTAGAGTGAAAAGAAAGTGTCCTGGCAGAAAAGTAAGGAGGGAACTGGAGGGGAAAGCTGAAGCTGAAGAGAACTCATAGGCGTTATAGCTTGAAACTGTGTACGTGCTTTATGTCGTAATAAGTGTTTTATCAAACATTTGCTTTGACGCCAAGGCAAAGTAATGTCTCTCTCCAAAAACTCTTGCCCTATAGTGGGATCTGTTTAAAGTGTTTTTTAAATGATGCTGAAAATGTTTGAAATTTCTCTGCTACCAAATTAAAGCTTAGGGAGTTAGACTCATAGCCTATTAAAATTTTGTTTAGCATGCACATCTTAACTCAGATGTTTCAATAAAAAGGGTTTCCATGTAATTATCTAATGACTTTCTATGTCAATCATGATGGGTCCCAGGTTTGTGACTTGCTTCTGAGTTAAACAGAAAATAAGGATACCCGTTCTTACCTGCCGTCCTTCCAATTTGAGCTGAAAGCAGTAAATAGTCTCATGGATGTATCTGATTCGATTTGCATAGCTGAGAAAGTAAATCCTATGAGAAAGAAAACCAGGCAAAAATATGTGGCATTTTCTTTTCATTCAGTCAATGTTCTTCCATATTACATGAGAATATACTGTGCCATATTTTCAATTTAACTGCATTCCTGTTTCTCCACTCTAAAATATTTTCATCCAAA
This sequence comes from Chionis minor, assembly GCA_013398295.1. Classification (NCBI taxonomy): domain Eukaryota; kingdom Metazoa; phylum Chordata; class Aves; order Charadriiformes; family Chionidae; genus Chionis; species Chionis minor. The sequence continues at coordinate 218,507 of VZSF01008371.1, read as the reverse complement.
TGCTTACAAATCTGCAGATGTTAGCATTTCGTGCCTGAACATTACTTGATTGAGCCACAGGATAATGAGGTACTTCCCCCCCATGTCATATTTCAGTATGAACTAACGCTCCCAAGGAAACCAAAAAGCTTACAATCATGGGCTGAGAAGACAGCAAGCCAGCCAAATAGCACCCAACCAGAGAAGGAGATGCAGCATCAAGCAAAGCAGGACAGCAGCATTTGAGAGATTTGGCTCAACCAGGACACAAGCTAAAGGTTTTGGGAAGCTGCATGGAGGTAAACTGGGACTGGAGAGTAGATTCTTCCATCTTCAGCATCCTGTAATGTGTGCCAGACGCTGCAGAACTGCCTTGGCCATCACCTTCACTGGTGCTGCTAGGAGAACCCTAACTAGGGCCATGACCTCCTACAAAAAGGCAGAGCCCAGCCTGTCTGGCCCCAGTGCCCATCTCCCAAACTGCGGAGCTGTGCCGCTAGCTCGCTAGCGGAAGAGCAGAGTAGAGGGATTTGGCATACATTGGGACCACAAGGAGTAACACCCCCCTGGTTTACTGTTTTATGGCAGCCCATCCATCACATTCCATCAGTCTGTTATTGCCTAGAGGTACCAATGTAACTAAGGCAGTAAAAATGGATGCCGTGTTATCCAAGCCCCTGCATTACTGCTGGCAGTAGCACAGATGCTCTTTCCTCACCGTAAGAAAGGTTTTCTACATAATCAAGGTATTTTCTGACAAGTTTCTAAAACTCAAGAGTTCTGCCTACAAGAGCAAGCAGATTCACACGGTGTTCCCATGATCAGTCCTTCAAGACTCCCAAATAAACAGATTTATAGCAAGGACTGGAGAACAATTTACATATCCAGATTTCTTTTCAAAAGTTTTTTCATATACTTTCATGCAACCCATTTTCACTCCCCTTTTTTCTCCATATGAACAGGGCTCTGCACCTCACAGTCCCCGCTACTGCTGCTCACGAGACCTTGCACGCTGCTCAGCTGCAAGCCCAGAGCAAGTTTGGGAATAAGAGCCGCTGTTTTCCTGAACAGTGGTCAGTGAGGGTGAATTTGTGAGGGAAAAACTATGGTACAGGATGCCTGGAGATGTCTCTATCTAAATCCAAAACCAGGCTCAATTACTGTTGTGTTGCGATATTGTAATATGTAAAAAGAAGTAATAAATAAATTATTATAACAAGCAAAAACAAGAATAAGTAGAAACTTACTAAATATATGAAGGCAATATTTATGTGACTCATCATCCGAAAATTGTATGAATACCGTGCCCGCAGAACCTTAGCAAAATTAAGGAAAAAAATAATATTTGCATTTGCTTATCAAACAGTTCAGAATTATGCAGCTATAGAGATTTTTTTTCCTTTTTATAGAATCATAGAATGGTTAGAGTTGGAAGGGACCTTAAAGATCATCAAGTTCCAACCCCCCTGCCATGGGCAGGGACACCTCTGACTACAGCAGGTTGCTCAAAGCCCCATCCAGCCTGGCCTTAAACACTTCCAGGGATGGGGCCTCCACAACTTCCCTGGGTAACCTGTTCCAGTGCCTCACCACCCTCACAGTAAAGAACTTCTTCCTAATATCTCATCTAAATCTCCCCTCTTCCAATTTAAAACCATTACCCCTTGTCCTAGCACTAGACTTCCTGACAAAGAGTCCCTCTCCAGCTCTCCTGTAGGCTCCCTTCAGATACTGAAAGGCTGCTATCAGGTCTCCCCGGAGCCTTCTCTTCTCCAGGCTGAACAGCCCCAGCTCTCTCAGCCTAGAACCCTTTTCATAAAGAGTACATTAAAAAGGGAGCTCATTGTCATTGTGCTGTTGCAACATTCGCACTAATAGGGCTGTCCATCTTTTCAAAGAGCTGCTTCTTTGAAGGAAGCTACAGTAAATTGTTTAGGGAATTCACTATTCGGTGGTTCCCTCAAGTGCTGCATCCATCTTTCACTGATTAATAATGAAGCATTAATGAAAATGTTTCTGTGTCTCCATGCTCCTACCAATTAAATATGGTGCAGAAAAAAATACAGCCTTTGGAAATTGTTATTTGTCTCACTTGCCAGACAAGCAGTCGAGAGAGTAATTCTTTACTGGGAATATTGGTAAAACAAGACCTGCATTTAGGGGATTCAGACTGGTAAAGATGGATTTTTAAGCTGACATTTAAGAATCACTGACTCTCAAATACCACATTAGCAATCAAGAAATCAACAGCGTTTAGAAGAAATATAATTAGCTCAGCATGCTCTGCTTGAAACCACTACTGTAGCTATCAGCTGCACCAAACGCCACAAGAGGAGAAATGGAGAATTTGTTTTCCATTGAAATACATTATCTTTTACTTTATTAAAGGCATGAGAGCTTGAGACGTTAATATTTCTGAGAAACTGCTGGAGCTATCTTAGATCAGGATGGATTTTTCTCCATTAACTGAGAAAATTCTGGGAAAGCAATCTATCTTTCTCTTGCTGGGTCTGTGTTAAATGCACTGCCATGGCATCGTGCAAGACAGCCGGGCAGAACGTGTGGTAGGTTATTAATATGTTTTCATTTCATTTATGTACAGAAGTTACTGAGATCGCATTTTATATGTAATTGCATTATGCATTATCTGAATAGACCTTCTTATTCCAGAATTAAGTGCGGAGGATGTCAAGCAAACAGACCACAAAAGCCAGTACTTCTGGACACAGATGGTAACGCTTAGGTATAGAGAGAGAGGAGTAATTGGATGCAAGGCAGTAAATATTTACTCAAATCCAGTCAACATTGGTAGTGCTTTAATTTGACAGCTGCTTTGAAATTTATTTGAGTATATGGTGGTCTCTGATCACCGCAGAGTTGAAAGCTGCCACCCTTCCTGGATTTCTTAGCAAAGAAGATATGGATTAAATCCTAAATGTGTCTGGGAATTGAACTGTAATGTATACTCAAAGCTAATTGCTCCAGTATATAACGTAGGATGACAATTAGCTTCTGCTGTACCTCTTCTACAAGTGAAAAGAGGCCTTAAGTTCTTCACTGTCTATCACTTTAGCACTTTTCACAAGTATCTTTAATGCATTTGAATTTTGTAGAGAGCGCTGGAGCATGAAATCACACTTCGTTAATTTGCTCAGTGCCAACACCACACTTTTCTCAGTGTGGAATAAAAGGAAGTGACACCCTTCATGCCCTTGGACCTCACCACCCCTGAGGGCTCTGTCCCTGCAAAAGAAAAGGGTGCAGTTAGGCAGGGGAAGCAAGTCACCAGTCAGTCGCTGATAAAGCCCCACTTTGGCCAACAGGCGCTTAACCCCACCGATAGCATGAGAAGTCTGGTGATAACAAATTCGTGGGCCACAGACTGACAAAGAGGTTTCTAGAACAGGCAAGAAGAAATTTGAAAAGTACTGGGTTGGAGAAGAGCGAGAGGAAATGGAAACGTGCATTCAAGGAGGAGGAGGGCAGGGACAGAAGTTACAGGATCACGATGCTCTCAGACTGCAAGGCAGTGTTCCTAGATGCCGTGGTCAGATAAATAGCAATGCATTAGTTTTAAAACACTGCTCTGAAATGTCACCTTCATCTCCATTGATCTCTAGTACCAAACAGGTCCTTCACTGTCACTTGTGACAAAAGGCATTAGTCAATGAAAAGCTCTAAATAAACTTGAAGACAAGCGAGCTCTTCTCTCTTAGCCACACACAATAACATTTTTTAAAAGCCTAAGAAAGTAGGACACTGAAAAAAGCATCTAGTACTGAAACTAGAAATTGAAATATTCTATTCTAAACCTGTGCGGCTTATAAAAAAAACTTTTGGGGAGGGTGTGTTCCCCCTCCAAAAGGGATGTGTTTGTCTGGATAAGGAAATAGCCTAGCGAAACATTTTTAATAGGTTTACTTTAATCCCCACATTATATCGGGGTAACTGGTACCCACACATCTGCTGCAAGGCTGAAATTTAACCGAGATGTGCCAAGGCTGAAGTTATGTTTGAACCACTGAACCATCTTCAATGAAACACTGAGAAAGAATTGGTAGCTGGAAGACAGTGGCCGTACAGGCTACTTCAGCAGCCTTTTCAGACCACATGGCCTCCATTGCCTCTTAGGGAGACACTCAGGCTCTGCACACCCCGGCGTCTCCTGCTGCACAAGACACTCACCTACGTAACCAGAATGATGTCTTCTTCTGCGTGTTTATGGGCACACTGTGAATGACATTTTTAGGATCGACAGCTGTCTGGCATACACCTCAAAATGTACATGCTCTCCTGTTTCAAACCCAGGTGTGCATCCATTGTTCATACAGACAAAACTTGTATTTTGGGTGAGACCAGGTCAAACGCTGGCTCTCTGATCACACCCTGGAGCGCTGAGCTTGCGAAAAGTATAATTAGTGTTCAAGCACAACAAGTGATGGTGGGGGAGAGGGTATTGTTTAAATTTACTCCATGGGTGTTCGCGAGGTTAATACTCCGTTTTCCTGCCCCAATTTGTGGTATTTGTTCTCTGAGCAACAGACTTAGTCTTCGTGCTCGAGAAATGCGGTGCTGCTACATGTACTTCGTGTTCAATCCGAAAAAACATGTTAGTAAAACCCAGATGAGTCAGCCATGGTGTACGAGCACTTTTCATCTTCTGCCTGCAGTCAGCCCCTCCCAAGCTATGTTCCTCATCCTGCAATTGTGCAGATCACACCACAAATTTGGGGGCACGTAAAATGAAAACTTGGTTTTAACAGAAGAGTTGCCTCCTAAGGAGTAAAACATGGGGCTTTAGGTAATGATTTGGAAAGCTGGTTGCAGGAATTCCTATGATCAGTTTGGACAGGCACAGCCACATAGTAGGGAAAAAAACCAAACCAGTTTGGGAGACATTCTTGTCATCGTTATATGTCCGTGTGATGAGCTGAGAGCAGTGGCACTGCTGTAACCACTGACATATCCATGAACTGCCACTGCGTCCGTTTGTCAGAGCTTGGGTTTTTCAGAAGCTGTCACCAAAGAGGAGTCTCCAGGGAAATGATGTTTCTCTGTTCTTCCCTTAAATCATAAACTGAAGGCAGACGAAGGTGGCTGTAAATCCCTCTGATGGTTGCCCAGGCAGAGGGGCACCTCCACAGCAGTGATGGCTGAGCCACTTCTCGAAGCAATCCTTTCTCAGCAGCCCCAAGACTGCTTTTCTCTGCTGACACATCCTTCATAGCAGGAGAAAAGAAACAGAAGCAAGAAGAAGATGTTATGAGGGAGGATGTGCATGTACCAGCTCCACGTCACCCAGTAGGATGCAAAGGGAAGGCTCTGGGCTCCCTGTGGGCCACCCCAAGCCCCTGCCCTACGGCTTTTCATAGTTATTTCCTGTGATCTCATACCCTCCAGCACAAACGTTGAACTACAGCTTCTGGTCCTTGTTTTCCATAAATATTGCAGTGGAGAATTAGCTGAATTTAATTACAGTTATCATGAAATAGCAAGCATTAATCAGATGCCAGTAGCAGCTGTATTTTGCTCTTTTGAAAGCAAGAAACTATTTAAAAACTATTTCATTAAAAGCTGAAAACTATTTTAAAAACAAAGCAAAAAGCATTCTATTTATAGAGTGGCATTATCCCAGTACACACAAACACCCTCAAAATAATAATAAAAAGGCCCTCTTAATAGGATGCTGTTGTAGGAAGAGCCTCTTGTGGGAACAAAATCTAGAGAAACATTTAGTTGGACTGTGCGCTGGATCTAAAAGAGAGAACAACATAAAATACATCAGTTTTCTCATCTCTTCTATTTAGGCTGCTGACATGTACTTTCTGTAGAGATGCCCATCTGATTACAGAATCAGAGGGTTCTTTAAATGTGCATAAATTGCTCTAACTCACACATCAGTTCCTCCTTTGCACTGCAAGAAACATGTCAGTGCAATGAGGATCAAGCCCTTCATAGACAAAAAGTGGTTTGCTTTTGAGATCCTCTGCTCATTAGCTTTCCATTTTCCCTCCTCCTCGTGCAACGTGGGATCCATCTGGGATCAGACGTAAAAGCGCAGAAGTGCTGTGGGAGGTTCCCACCCGCAGACCCCAGAGGACAGTGGGCAGGACGAGGTGTCTCAAGGGTGTTTTAGGGGGATGATTGCAGACAATCACACGAGCTGTTGCCTGTCCCCTGCCAGAGCTTCAGGATTCTGCACCACTTGGATTCTCCTGTAAGGTTTTTGCATGCATAAAACTACAAAGGTATATAGCCATTGAAGGAGCTCTGATTCAGGCACTCAAAATTAAGACACCACAAACTACACAGCATGTGGAAGATCAGTTATTCATTGTTATTCACATGAATTACAATTTAGATCGTTTTTACCTTTCTAGAAGCTGACAATCCATTCTTTTACAAGCAGCCCTCCTAAGCTTAAGATGCAGTTTTTATGGTGCAGCTCTTGCTACTTATGATCAGTCTACACACCAGATGGTGCAGCAATTTCATGAGGTCGTGCAACACCAGTTACCTGTGATCAACTGGATAACTACGTCACAGGTAGTGGGGAACATATTTACCATACAGCTATACATAATCATAACTGGGGACACTCAGTGCACACCTCTCACACGTCAAACACCCTCAAGCACATAAACCCTCCCCAAGACTTCTTGTCCTATGTACACCTGAGACAGTCTCATAGGTCCACCTGTCCATAGGCTGATGGGACGGACCACGGGACTTGCAGAAGCATTTTAACAACTAGTTTATTTTCCTCAAAGCTGAAGTATACTATAAAATATGTCAAGGCTGGGTCGCAGAGCTTTACAGACATGTAATTTGGGGCATGAGGCCAAGGTAAGATACAACTTTGCATAAATCTGAAGTTGTAAAACAGTTTACACAGATTGCTTTTTTAACACTGGTACTTCTAACTCTCCTCCTGCCTTTGAAACCACTTCTGCTGCTTTCTGGGGCTTCTCAGGAGAAGCACCCAAGTTTTAATATATTTCATAAGTGCAGAGATATAAAAATGTGAAGCATCAAGTCTCTTCCTGTCCCAGATGAAGAAACGTCCTGTGAGTCTTCTCTACAGTCATACAGGAAGAGAAAAAACTTATCATTGATATCAGGCAAATAACTTAGAGCGACATAAGGTAAGCAATATAAACAACCTTCTCCTGAAATCCTTCCCCCACCCCCAAAGTCAAAAGTCAAAATTAAAATAATCCATTAGGATATCATCTAATATATTTATTCCTCCAGGGCACATACTTGCATGAGTAGTTTTCAGTTTCTAGCTCCTGACATGCTGCAGTGAGCACTCTGCACTGGTTATTTCCTCCCTTTTTTGACAAACGAGCCCGCCTCGGAAGGAGAAGTCTGAGACACGGTCCCATCATCCCAGAAAGAAGTTCTTAGTTTCCATATGTGCTTGCTAAAGAATCCCGAACACCACAAACGCTTGCCAAAGACACACGCGGGTTGGGCAAGTAAAAGAAAGCACACGCAACAAAACATACACAAATTTACAGATAACGCACCCCCTTGCGCCGGGTCACAGGGAAAGGAAAGGGGATGTAAAACACCTCTGACTTCAAAGGAAAGAGGAAAAGGAGATCTATAAGCGCACACTGACTGCCTCCCCCTTGCTCTTTGCCACAAACAGCCTCATGCCTGCCTTCATCCCCATCACGGCGGAGTCCTGATCCAGAGCCCAGGTTCAAAGTCTTCAATGCCTGAAAAGTTGAGGCAAGTGCACTGGTGAGGGGGAGATGCTAAACAAGCCCTACCCAAAAATACACCTGCCTTCTGATACAAGTCCCACTGCCTCCTGTTTTTCTTGGATGACTCCCCATGCAAATTCTCACAAGTAAAGCCTTATTTAGCAATGAGATAAATCACAATTGTCACTGCAGAAAAACAAAATGGCTGATTAAAGTAACCCCTCTGAATTCTAAAAACGGTGCCTAGGTCTTTTGAGACTCAAATTTTAAAATGTCCTGTTGTAGGTAAACAGAGAGATAGAATAGATCCTTGAATGAATGAGTGCTGACAGCTTTAAAAAAAAAAAAAAAAAAGTAAAAATCAAGCTTTGGTTTTGGAGCCTGCTGTGCATGGGAAACGTTAACCTACTTTGAGTAAAGTTTGCTAACTGAGCAGCACAGAAAGCAAGCAGGGCATGCTGAAGGGAGTTGCGTGGAACTCCTTTCTTGTGCCTTTAGAGCTGCAGGGACTAAACACAAGGAGAAAAAGCCAACTGAAAACCTGGCTGCCATCCAGAAGTTTAAAGCCTTTGAAAGAGCCCTGTGGTGAAAATGAAGCTACATAACATTTTGATTTTTCCCATCTGTTTGGGGAAAAAAAAAAAAAAAAAGGAAAGACCGGATCTAATTATAATTAGTGGTCAAAAAACTGAGAATGTTGGGGGTTTTTTTGATTGATTTTTGGCATCGGTGACCGTAAAAACCTGCCTCGGGTTGTTTGCAGGGGTTCAGATACCAAGTTTGTCTCTATGATGAGATACCAAACTTTATTACTTATTGAAATGTGTAATCCCTGCTAAGAACAGCACTGCTGACATTTCCATCTCATTCTGAGGATTATTGACATTTCCTGAGTAGAAGAAGGGATAAATAAGTACGGACCCCGAAACATGCTGAACATTTTTATCACGACAAAAGACAAGGAATGCACTGTAAAGTGGAAAACAGCTTTTAAGACATAATTTTCCTGGCAAAATTGCTTTCCTTTATGGATTATTTTTTACAACTCTGCAATAAACGCTTCAAAAAAGAACTTTGCAACTGAGTATAAAGGAAACTTATATCCCTCTTTAACACAACTCCATTGACTTTTCACTTGTAGTTTGCCTCTATATGCTAATTATCATATGCCCTCTATTATAGGAATAGATCCTTGGAGGGGATGCAATTAAAGACGTAAAAGATACTTCCACTCAGGTTTCCTTTTTTCCTCCCTGAGTTTTTAAGTTTCTGGCATTTGATTTTTGAGAAAGCTTTTAAGTCTGAATGTGTGGCACTGTATTTTACAGAGCAGGAGACTCTATCGTAGCCCAAATAGCAGCTGATGAATTTCAAGGGCTTCTTTTCGGATGAAGATCTAAAACTCTGGATAGTTATCAAGCTCACCCAGCCTCCTTTTCTCTGGAAAGCAGAGGGCTGTGTGCATGGATACAGATTGTATCACAAGCTGCCCAGTAGCTGAATCTCAGGCTGCTGATTTTAGACAGGTCAGAATTCGTGTAAGGAGAGACGTGCTCTTTTGACATTTCTGTTTCAGAAAATTGAGATGTTTGTAGAACCAGAGAGCACAGAATGCCTCTCGGCTTTCACCAAACAACTCTGAAGCCCCTGAAAGGCTTGCTTTGGGTTGGGAGCAGCAGTCAGGTATAAATGCTGATTACTTTTTATTTAACCCACTCAACTGAAAGCAAGCCTAAGTATACTGCACTAAAGCTTTGTCTCTTGCTCTTAGCCTGCTAGAATATGACGTTTCTATGTAGCACATATACAATAGAAAGAAGTGTAGTGATGAAAAGAAACAAAACAAAACTCAGAACTGCAGCGTTCATCATAAAAACTCTGTCCTCAGCATTTTAGACTAAGCCGAAAGAAGGAATACATTAAGGGGTGAGAAGGAATGACAGGCTAGAAATGATGGAAAGACTTTGAAAATTTTCTGAAATCTGTGGGGGAAAACATCAGCAATACAAACTATGCCATTGCCTGGACGGTGGCTGAAATAAATGAAAATGGAGCTGTCTGAATCCATGCACAAAGCACTGTAGCAGTACAGACATTGACATCTGCGTCACTTTCCCTGTAGCCTCTGCTTGCCTATGCATCAGTGTGTGCCCTTATTTAGTGCTGTTGTACCAAGTCTTTGGCAGGTTTTTATCATTTATTAGAGGGGATTTTTCTTTCTTTTTTTTCCCCCCTTTTTTTCCCCTTCTGATATCTGTGGACTTCAAATCTCAAATACTTTGGGGCTTCTTTGGGAACAAAACAAAATGCACACTGGGTATGAGCTGGCTTTTCTCTACAGTATACGGTGCACAATATTTGACAACTCCAGCTGGGCTAGGCTGAGCAGAATCTACCAGTTTTTCTAGTACTCCGTAACAAGAACATTACTAACAGGATCACTGAGAGGTAAATGACCTAAGCACAACACATGCAGAATATGCTTTATGCTCTGTGTCACTCAAATTATCAACTTTAATCTGTCCCTCAGTTAGTGCTACCTCCTCCAGAATCTCTGTCAATGCCGTTTTTTTACACTGCCATGAACCTCAAGACAACCCCAGATTTCTTCTGAGTGAATAAATTGACTCGTTTTCCTGTTTATAAAACAACTGAGATATCAGAAGTGTTTTCAGATCATCTGCTGGAAAGGTGCTTTTTTGGAGAGCGGCTTGTAAATTGCTTTGTAGAGGACTCAGTAATCAATTCCCCTACTCACTCACTGAGATGACCAGATCTTTGACAGTGAGAGGGGAAAGTTTCTTAGAGAGAGAATGTTGAATAAGCAATACTGTGGTGAGTTCAGCAAAAAGTCATGCAACTAGTGTGAAAAACAGTACTGAATAATGGGATTTGTGAAATGATTTGTCCAATAATATAGGGAATCAGTCAAAGAAGAGAATCAGACTTTCCTTGGGAACCAGGTTTAATTCTACTTCAAGTAGAATTTTCTAACAAGAAAGATTAAAAATGAGGGGAGGAGATGGGGAGTATTTTGAAGTGTTTAATGGAAAACTGTGTTTCAAACATGACTGAATAGGAAGAGAACAAACAGGGAGGCAGGAAGAGATAAGGACAAAAGCTCTGGTTCTGTTCTTTTTTGCGCTAGGATGTAATTATTCTGCTGTACATGGGAAGAACAATGGGACAGGGAGAAACTACATAGATAAATCCTGCAACTTACCTCTGTGGATAGAGAGGATGCTGCAGCGAGACTCACTCGGCAGCTCGGCCGCGGGGGAAGAGCGTTTGCAGGAGCGGGGCCGGGCTGGGACGGCGTGCGGAGGTGAAGGATGAACGGCGTGCGGAGCAGGCACGGGCCACAGGGCTGGCAGAGGAAATGTCGCTGGAACAACGGTGGGAAGGGATTGGATTCCCCAGGACTTAAGCTCTGTGCAGCAGATGAGGCTTTTTCTCCCTAAATATAATTAACATTAAGCTGTCGGGGTTTGCTTGAAGAGTTGGGAGGGCTGTATTCGGACAGATGTGCATAGAAGCTGCTCCGCTGCCAAACACCTGTTAATTGACTATCATTAAAAAAAGATAAAATAAATTCAAGTCACTCATCAGAAGTTAATTTCAAAAAAAAAAAAAAGCTTCTGCCAGCAAAAGCAGAAGAATCCCTCCCCAGATAGCTCAATATTTTAGAAAAAATGTTTGCGCCTGGTGTGAATTACATGGCTTTAGGATACATTGACATTAGAACCATAAAATTGCAGAACCCCCAAATCCCTGAGCCTACAGAGACTTGAAGATGGGAGCAATCAAGCATCCAAGTTCCTCTCTGGTATTTGTCAAGGTGGTTTCAGCTTTCATACGAGATTATCGCCCTGGGTGCAAACCAGAAGCTGTCCCCAGCTGGAATTGTCCTAAAGAAGAGTGTTCAGGGCTTGCAATCAAGATCAGGAGGAGGTACGCTGCAACACAGATACGCTCTTCAGAGTTTAGGGGCCAGGGATGGAGGTGGACTCCGAGATCCACCTTTCCCCTGAGAGTTTCCATATGATCTCTAACTGATACTTTTAAAAGAACACCGCTTCTAGCCTCACCAAGAAAGAACTGAAATTCAAACCACAGAAAAAGCTGGGTTCACTGAGAGCAAACGGATCTGTTATTTTTCCTTCCTTGGCCTTGAAAATTAGTCTGGCCCTGAAAATATCTTGCTCATACCAAGCTACACGCAGAGGCTTCACGCAAGATCAGGATTGGAGCCAACATTTTTTCCTCTTAAGTAGCACTCCACCAGGGTTTAGCAAATCACTTCAAGATGATGTTTTCCTGGCTGGCATCCAGGGCCCGAAGCAGCAGCAACAAGTAAGAAGTCGCTGCTGTGCTTGCTGAGGATGCACCGTGCAGGGAGCAGTCATCGTCATCACTTGTGGGCTGCTTCTAACCACATGCCGTGGGGTTTCACCTGTGCATTTATCCTTCCGGCAGAGCTATGAGGTCAAGGCCCCAAAAAAGGGCTTGTGTGGAGATGCAAGAATGGGTCTCCTTCCCCATACCCTTCCTCAGGGCTTGGGGAAATAGCCAGCTGTAGTGCTGTCTCGCTCACTCTCGTTGCGCTCACCAAAAGCAATTTGGGGAAGCCAGAGGACACTGTTAATGAGGGAATCATGGGAGTTACTTTTATTCTTTATGATCTTTATTTAATGATTTAACTTCAGAGCAATGGAAGAGGGGGTCGTTTGGGAAGGTAATTTGTGGCTCAGGAAGACATAGAAAAGGAAGCAAATACGCTGTAGGTGTCAAAAAAAATGGAGAATTAATTAGACCAATGAAGAGTTGGTATGAGCCAGTTTGGGATTACTGAAATGAAATAGGAAATAAATAAAGAAAAAAGACCAACAAAAAACCTCATCAAAGTTATCTTTAATTCAACACATCCTCACTCCTTGAATCTTAAAAAACCCCTCAACAATCCTACTTTTTTTGTTGACAGAAAACAGTTCAATTAGAAATAGATTAAAATATTACCATCTCAAGCAGTGTGAAACAGCTTGCAAGTGATGCAAATTCTGGCTTAGCGTTACTTTCTACACTGAAAAAGGTGATCGGGTTTCATTCCAGTCTAACATTTACTGCTAGGTTTAATCGAGAAATAGATTTTGTAGGCTTTCCAGTTAAATGAAAACCTACCTGGAAGAGATTTTGGAGGTGAGAAAGATAGGTTATTGCAAAAATTTCTGGGGTAAAGACTGCTACAGGTGTTGCAGCTCTCCCATTTCAGAACCAACACTCAAAAAACACCACTATGGTAGCTTTCAAATACATCAGAAGAAATAGAAGTGTTCTTTCCTAAACAACCTACTGGTTTCCTTTGCACCATTTAACATCATCTAAGAAGACAGCAGAAACCAGAAGCGTAATATTTTCAGATGTCTATACGTACATGTTAAGCTTTTTAGAAGCTGTTTTGATTTCTAATAAAGTGGAGAGAGTTTATTTTCGAATATCATTGTTCCGATAACATTGCTCTAATACTATAAAACCTCCTGTTTTTCTAAAAGGCTCAACTCCGTTTTAAGAGCAGGAATGAACAGAAATGACCTTTAGAAGTTGAAAGCTGCGTGTCAAGTTTCAGGCTGAGCAGACCACCAGTGCTTAAGGAAGGGATGCCAAGCGTAACCTCGTTCCTCCAGGAGAATTGGATCAGACTGTAAGTTCAGTAGCACAGCAGCTAACTAGGTGTATAGAAGCTGTAGGTGCACGGGCACGCTCCTCTGCAGACAGAGGAGAGGTGAGGAAGGTCTCGGGTACCTGAGTCCCACCACTCTCGTACTGCGTATACAACAGGGAATTTCCATCAGCTGTCTGCGATAACAGCTCTTTCCTCCTCTGTACACCGGACCAATCCAGCCAGGCACACACAATTAAGAAAAATTATCTGTGTGACCTTCATAACTAGAGCCCTGCCCTCTAAACCAGAGAAGTGGGATTGAGTCTGTACATAGAAAAGATCATTACCAATACTCTGCTTAACCCATAGGGTCACGTTCTTTCCCAGATCCAGAGAAATCCTTTCCAAAGAAATGCAGCCATTACAGGATGCTTTCCTTGGGCTATTCAGCGCAGTTAAACACATAGCATCTTTCCAAATGCGGCAGTCAGCTGGGTAGAGGAAGGTTGCAAATATGGTTATATCCAAAGCTGCTCTGGTGAACCTCAACAATTTCTCTCATTTCTCCTCTCCCCCCACTGAGAGGAAAACATCCCAATCAGCTTGGCTAAGTGTGTTTAACCTCACGCACAGAGACCATGCGGGAGAGTAAAACAAAAAGGGGGGTGGGGGCACTCTAAAACCTGATTTTATTTCTTTTGGAGTTCATGTCAGGCTAACGACAGCCTGTGATTTCTGGATTCCTCTTCCTAAAGCTGGCAATGATTGCAACTCAAAATATATACCTGTGCCCATGATAACAGCTGAAGAGATAGGTAGAATTAGCATATATTTTACATACCCTAACACTACTAGATAACAGTTGGCTGTTCAATTGCACAGCAACATTACACATACGCTTTAGTTGGTAGTATACATAAAAATCACCTATATGCTATAAAAGATTCCTTGCTTGAAATGGACCAGTGTGCAAGCAGACAGATGAGATGAGCCCCAATAAGAGGCCTTCTCCTCCAGGATGGAGGAGAGAGTGTGAAAAAGTCTGCCATCCTGTAAATAAGTCTATAAAAATTAGTAATAAAAATGCTGACAAAGAAATAAATCTGGCAAATTCATAACCTGAAACTGTTTGAAAGCTGATATGGTTGAAATAGCACCATTTTTTTACTACAAATCTGACTCTACTTACCGTTTTAGAAAAGGGTGAGGGGTTTGTGTGGTTTCTTTTTCCCCATAAAAATTCTATCAATAGCAGGAAGGCAGAAAATGACCGGCTAAGCTGTCAAGCCTGCTTGCAACACATTTATTGATTATCCTGCTGAACACACATTTTGTTTTGATTTTGCCCATGCTGGGTTGCTCAGCGCTATTCACTTCGCTGTACGAGTTTCTGAAATGGCTACAGGGATGTGTGGGCCAGACTGACAGCTGCCAGGCATCAAAGGAATATTTCTGCACTGGCCCAGCCCCTCCGAGATGAACGGGTCTCCACATTTAACAAAGTTCACCTCAAACTCCACTGGCAAAGCTCCCGCTGCATTTCCCAGCCCCGTCCAGCTCATCTCCACAGCACCAACATCACAGCTGGATTTGTTTCTGCTGTACACCATTTTTTTTTGCATTTTAGCAACAAATCATACGCTGCTCTAGGTATGATTATTAGTGTATTAATAGAATGGGAACATTTGATTTTGTCATTAATCACCTTGTTATATGTTGATGTAGGGAAATAAAGAATGTACTTAGTGCTCCGTAAACAAGTATCACTGAATCATGTTACTGGTATGAAAAGTTTAATTTGCTCTATTCGAAGGATGTTTGTGTCAAGACTTTGTACACCAATTACTGTTTATGCTTGCGGATATGAGCGGGACAAATTATGGCAGAATAAGTGCTAGAAATCCTCTGGAATAATAATGAATGACAAGTTCTTATGTGGTTGTGGAGAATTAGTTGAACTCTTCACCTACTTCGAGGCACGGGAGGTTTTATTTCTGCACCATGGAAGTAGAGCCCAATTACATTCACCTAAGTAGAATGACTATTAAAGTCTGTACAGAATTTCTCTCATTCCTTTCCAGGATATTAATGAACTTTCAGTCCCCTCTGAATATATCTTCTTACCTAAAATTTTTTTCACAGTAGTGACCAAGCTAAGCTACAAGTCAATGTAAAACCTACTACTCTCGGGCAATCCAGATTTATTTTTCTGAATCTAAAGCCAGTTTGGCTTCATAAATTACGTGAAATTACAACATAATGTATCATGGAAGTAGAAGGCCCTCACCTTGAAAATCCTGAAATATCCAAACCCTCCCAAACTTGACACAGGACTAAAAATTTTAAAGCATTTTCAGTTACGTTTCTGGAGTGGTTTTCAAGTCTTCTGACAGTCAGCTGCTGTTCATAGAGTACAGGTCGGGATCTGCTGCATCAGGATGCTGTGCCCTGACAGCAGGGAAATCCTGCAATTGAAACAGCAAAGAAAGCATAATCAGAAGACGTGAAATATCCACATTGTGCTAAATAAATTCATTGTGATGGGGTTTATTACAGTGAAGAGCAAAATTAATTAATAATAGAGACGCCTGAAATGCAGCGAAGTGTTAGTGAGCTAGGAAGCCTTACACTTGAGGGAGTATTTAATGGAAAAGCCATGTAATGGTAGAACGAACTTAGTTACAGGCTACAGTCACGGCTGGTCTCTGATAATAAGAAGATTAAATGTCAGAATCCTACAACTAAGATTTTTTTTTTTTTCCCCCAAGAGAAAGAAGGTTGAAAAAAATGCAGTTTCTCAGCATTTTTTTCAGGTGTGGTCCATTGCACCAACAAGAAACCAAGCTTCCATGTCAATGGGAAGGGTCAGCTCTTTGTCTACTCACGCACGGCAAGCACAAGTAGCAGCAAGAGGCAGTGGCGGTGCTCTCGCCGTGCCTGATTCATGCAGTAATGAATGTGGTGTGTCAGTTTTGGGGACTGCACAGTTGACAACCCCGCCTGCAGCTCTGGCTGCTCCGCAAAGCACAGCGAAGGTCACAGTCAGCGGCTTCCCGATTTCAGGTCACCGTTGTGCAGAAAGCCTCCCTCCAGCAGTATATGCGTTTTACACCTAGCTGCTCCTTTTGTCAAGCTGTCATATTTAATTAAAACGCTGACAGCCTTTAAGGATCTCTACAATGTGCAAAAAATACATAAGATCAACACTTCACACTTCTACCAGCCATTATTCTTTCCGTACAGTAATTTAATTTTCTTCCTCTAGTTCTTGAGGTTTTTAAATTATTTTTTCCTTTTGCTGCTCTCCATAAAAGGCAGAATAAGAACCTTCTAATCAGTGCCTTAGAGTCCTTCATGCTGGCCTGTCCTCAGACAGGACTTTCTCTGCCCAGAGAAGCTCTCCCCTTGTGCTCACCATTTGGTTTCTGCAGCACGTGTGCTTGGGCTGCCGAGAGGAGGGCTCTCGCTGCGCGCTCTCTCCGGCTCCCTGATCAGGCCAGGATTTTTATTTTTATTTTTTTAAACCTACAAGTACTTTGCTTGCAGTTAAATCCATAGGAGGTTAAGGCATCTAACTGCCTATGAGATCGTTAAAAGCTTTATCCCACTTCTGTAGTATTAATTCAAGTGCTTAGTTTCCTGAAGTTGTTCTTTGGGATGTACCAAGGTGATGAGTTCACCCCTGTGTATACTCACAGCCAAACAGTTTCTCATTTCTTTCCTCCAAACACCAGGAAACCTCAATGTTATCTGGGAAATTCTCTTTTTTTTTTTTTTTTTTTTTTTTTTNTTTTTTCTTTTTTTTTTTCCAAAGACAGCAATAAGATGCTATCACCACTGCAAATAATTTACAAGAGCTAGAAACCAGAGAGAAAGTCAAGGCGGTCTATTCATCTTTATCAGCAGAGGGCTATCAGCCCTATAATTTTATGCGTGTCTCTTTCTCTCCACATTAACCTGTTCTGGCACTTTGTTTTTGCCATTTCGTGCGTAAATATGGTGTCTAAAGACCCCTTGTGACATTGGGTCCCAAGTTGTACCAGATAGTCTTCCTAATTCCTGTTGCTGCACACATCTGACAACCTAGAGAGACGGACTGACCAGGAAGGCTGAGACAGGGAAACCACTTGTCCCCAAGCACGCCCGGCATAACACAAGAAACTAGAGACAGTGTCTGAAACGGGCCCGATCCTCATGAGCTGCAGCAGCTAAGAGACCATCTACCAATCCTGCAAATTTGTTCAAGGTAAGCTTGCTCAGGCTGCAAGCTTGGCTACTCGCCAAGGGAAACCTACAGGGGAAAACGCATCCCCCAAAACATACAACAAAAGGGCTCTAAATTGAAGACTGTTCAGGCAGAAAACACTGATGAAATAGGAATATTCACTTCCAGCGTTGTCCTCCAGAAGGAAGCAAGTAGGAAATCACTCATTAAACCGTGTCTCCACTTACAGAATCACAAAATTTTGCTGCAGAAGCACAGCAGCACGAGGGTTTTAGTCTAGACCGGGAGATCATTTCTGAAGCACACCCACCAGCCCCACCACGGGCCACCCGTTCCAGGTGCCATGTCTCAGAAGCCACAGGGTAGCAGTCACTTCCCCGGACCTGCTGCTCCACGGCCACAGGGCACGTCCCAAAACCATGCTCAGTGGCACCTCTTGCCTCCCCTCCGCGTTTCGGGGAGCCTCTCCTGAGCAGGTCAGTCCCCAGGCTGTAGGAGCAGATGGGATGGGGCAAGCCAGGTTGTGGCCCCCTCCTCCATCTTAATCACCTTCGACTCCAATGATTCAGACAAGTGAGACCTGCAGGAGTCCCACTCAGAGCCAGACCTCCTTCCCCCCATTATAAAATCAGGTGCAAATAAGTTCTACAGCTGCTCAAGGGAGATGCTTAAAAATGACCAAAGTATTCAAAAAATATTGCCTTTCAGCAATCCATCTTTATAAAAAAATGCTCATGGGAAGTGAATTGGTAGAAAATGGATTTTGCTTTGCAAATGTAATGATTCATATCATGATTATCTGTGCGTTCATCCAGTCGCAGCAGCAGAACAATGTCATATTACACATCTGACCAAACACAACTAATCAGTATAGATTGATTAAAAATTGAGATACTCATATAGAGGGGTTTTGTTGGGTTTTTTTTTCCCTATTTTTTCCCCTGAAATCAATCTGTACAGTTACATAAAGGTAATACAAGACACTGAATTGATAAAGAAAATTATGATTTTGTAATGAAGTCTAAAGTAGAAAATCTGCATGAATTACTCTTTTTGATTTAAATACACAGCTGCAATAGCTACTTATTCTATAAATACATCTAATATGTATACATTTATGTAGTCTGAGACAGTAAAATAAAACTGTCTAGAAGGTCCAAAACTCAAGAGGTTATACCTCAAATATTTTAGAATATAAAATACTATTTAAGAACTTTAAAAGTTAACTGAAATTCTTTAGTATACACGAAGATTGCTCAAAGCTTCCAGACCCCGCCTGCTGATTTTAAAGGCCTTGTTTTCATGAAACTGAATGTGCAAAACTCTGCACAAAGATATTCATATTCATGAAAGAGATACTAACAGGAGGGCATCAATAAGGTCTTGCGTGGGAACTGAATGAACATGCTTAAAAAGGTGAATAAAGATAAAGGAGACAAAGCAACAAGCTTCAGACTAGTCTACTTGGAAATAACTTCCTATCTGAAATTTTTCAGAGGGTTTGTGCCTGCAAACTGCCGAGTCTTGAGCAAGCTACTGAGTGTCCCCAAGACCCACATGCACTCAGAGACACGAGGATGTGGACCTCGCTACCTCAGCCAGCATCAGGCCTGCTTAAAGTTGGCTGAGGAAATACACCCAAAGGTGGATTAGTCCCTTGTAATCCCTGTTCAGAAGAAGATACGTTTCATTCCTAAAAACACAAAACCTAGGCCATTTGGCTCTGCAAAGGCCCAGATCCAGCTCTCACTAATGGCTTAAATTAATTGTGTCATAGCTCAAGTTATACATATGTTCAGAATTATGATAAATGAAGCTGCCGAGCCCTCTGGTGACTTGTCAAGCGCCAGGACACTTGGTGCACGGGCACTGAAATGGGCAGGGTTTCCAGACGCCATCTGGGCACCTCTCTCCACGGCTACTCAGTGGAGGTAGTTCATTCACAAAGGCTGCTCCAGGTTGGAGACTTGCATACTCCTACCACTTCAGCAGGAGGCTCAGCGAAGTGCTTCACGTTTTGTAGGGAAGACATTATTTTTCAGACGTCCTGCTTTAGGCAGCTACAGAGTTGGTGTCTGTTCTCTGCCGATTAAAGCTGGAAAGTTTGGCTGCTCCTATGGGCAGCTGCAGGACCCAGAGTAGAGGAGCCCAGTGGTGTCTGCTATGCTTGCCCCCATCTGTTTCCTTATTCACCTAGGAGAAGTCAGGTAATGAAAAGCGGGCTGCTCTCAGTCCTCCCAAATTTCCGGCTGCCGTCACAGGACTCAGCGGTGCCAGCGCTGCTGTGAGAGTCAGCTGGTGAGTGGCACTGACCCGCAATGGCCAATTCTGCCCCGGCTCCCGGGGACCGCACATCCTCCTCCCCGCTCCTGCGGCTGGGCTGCAATGCCCTGGGGCAGACATTCCCAACCCTCCCTCGCTTCGAGCAGGAATCTCGAGCAATGACCCCTCTGCGTGTTTCCTCAACTTGGACTGTTCACAGGAATATTGTTCCAGCGAAAATCTAAGAGCCTCACAGGCATCACATTGGCCAGTACCACTGGTTGGGGACTGCTGGCCAAGAAGAATTAAAACCAAAAAATGATGTTCAAGATTATTTTTATTATTATTTTGGGGGAGGGGGGTGGGGGGAGTGGGAGGGAGGAGCAGGCTGAGATCTCCAAGTTGTTTTATACACCATCAGAAACTGGATTTCTGAACGACTCATTTGTTTCCTGGTTTTTGATGGTTTTGGTTTTTTTATTATTATGAAAGAGTGTCTTAAAATAGTCAAGGACCTAATACACAGGACTACACTTTGGCAAGACACAAGCATATACTTTTAACTGTGGTCACCTAAAAAGACACAGAAAAAAGCTGCTTTCATGCAGAGTGGGGTTGGTTTGTTTGGTTTTTTTTTCCCTAGTTTCTTTTCCTCCTTTCCCTTCAACATACTGATGTTGATTGTTCTGGAATGACTCAAAGTCGTCGAGAATCACAGCGACATGACAGAAGATATTGAGAGCGATTCCTACCTAGCACGTGTCAGCTTCTTGCTTTGCAGTTGCACACACGTATGCAGGTTGCTCCCATTTTTCTGCCTAGCTTTGCTTCTTTATCAGCACATCTCAGCGCAAGTCTCTCTTTTCCCCTTCTCTCCCACATTGCAGTTCCTTCATAAATCTCCCACAGCACAATGAAGTGTCACCGTGTTTATCCAGATCCAGTAACACAGGAATGCATAGCAGCACACAGAATGGGCTCTTAACTCTTCTCTTGTTTATTAATCTGCTTGAAATGCATAGCGAGAACACATCAATACTGCTAAGGTTAATGACTGATTGATTCATAGCAAGAGAGCACCAGCAAGTACAGTCAAATGATCCTTAGTAATTGTTGTAATAAAGACTGCAGATGAGCTCTCAAGGTGCATAGTTATGTACAGCAACTCTCTTTAGCACACCTTGGTAGGAGGGCCATCGCTTGGGTTTCTTACCGAGGAGCAGCAGGTGCTGGAGGAAGCAGAGGAACATCTCAACATATGGCTGTCACCAGCCGGAGCAACCATACCTCCTGCGATACAGGGTGGTGGAAAGCCTGCAGCTCTCCGATGAAGAGATCGGTGCTTACACCTTCCACACTACAAGAGCTGATGCTGCGGACCAACCCAAGTTACGTTTTCTTTGTGCTTTATAATAGAGATTTATGGTGAGGCAAAGATCTGGCTCCACAGGAACAAAACCGCTCTTTACAGCAGATCTGTGTCATTAAGAAGCGTAGGGGAATTAACAGCTCTCACTGTCACCGTTCAGATAATAGTGCTGTCCTTTTCAATAAATGAATATTCTAGCTATGTAGCTGGTGTCAAAGGGATGGGATTTGCTGGAGAGATTTTTAACCTGCAGCTTCAAACGCAACAGAAGACAAGATTATTGCAATTCCCACCAGTGAACGACTGACATCAAATGAGCTGTGTGAGGACTTGGCAGGGACAGGTGAAAGAGGCAGAAGCAGTTTTACATTTGATGGTTTAACATCAGCAGAAGGCTACATTCAGCAGGGGGACTTTATCTCAAAATGACAGCACCTAAACACAGGGCTTTTGGTGGCCCCAGCTTCCCTCTGCAGAAGCACTCACTAAATCACATACTACTTCTACCACAGACCAAGAAAACCACCTGAATTCTTCCAATCTCAAAGATCATTACCTTATTTTAGCTCTGAATCAGAGAGAGATGAGATTCAAAACACCTTAGCAAACTCCAGGAGTCCTTTACGCACTGAGCTGTTAAATGAAAGAAGCAGCTCAGGGCTGCTTTGTAGGAAGAAAGCGTGTTGCGTCAGCCACGTTCACTGCCGAGAGGGCTCTGCCCTTACATACAAGTGTGTAGCTCAATATGCAGGCAATTATGCATGTGATGAAATGCAGAAATTGAGGCGCTGCTTTTCTGCCAGCAAACTTTCGTAAGTGCCTTTAGAGCTGACACGTTTCCAAAGTTAGACACAGGAGAGCATCACCCTGCCAGCAAACACACACTAACCGCGTTAAAGATGGTGTGCTACAAGGCCAAGCGGCAATGACTTTGTGACAGGGTGGGGGAAAAAAACCAAGACCCACACCCTATCCGGGGGACTTGTCTTTGTTCGCTGAAAATAATGTGATTTGTTGGTAAGTGTTTTCAGGTTTCTCAGTCCATCTCCAGACTCTGCTGCCAGAGGCTTCAATGCATCCCCTGTGCTGACCAAAGCCACGTGTCCCTTTTAGGCAAGGTAACCACGAACCAGTTGACGTTTCATTTAGTTTGCCTTGCTAGTTAAACATCAGTTATTCTGGAGCCACTTTATATAATTAATTTCCATCTTTTAAATTTTACCAATCGTGCTTTTCAATAACAGCATAACTGCTTATTTGCAGACTGCATAGAAAATAGCATCATTTTGCATAGTACATGTGGAGTATTATCATGACCTTCATTTACATGAAGTCAGATGCACTGTTCTCCTCACAAATAGACTCTCCCTCACTACATTTATTTGGAAGAGATATCAGTCTCACCTTGCCCTACTTAATGCCCCAGAGGAAAGCGTGAACCTGTGGCAAAAGAAAGGCCCTAATCCCATTTTAGGCTTTAAGTACAGACGTCCTCTCTGCCTCTGGAAACATGAGGAGCATCCCCCCCTCCGCACATTCCTGCGTGAGCCAATCTGGATGCAAAGAGCGAGCTGATCTGCTGTTTACTTCAAGGACAGAAAAGGGAATGAGATTTGGACTTCATTTAACCTGCATCCACACACTGTGCTAAAAGAAGGTTTGAGCTGCGGCTGAAAGGGAATAATTAGCAATAATTAATTTCTGCTGCAGATCGTTAGCAATTTACAACCCCTATGAGCAAATGAAAAGAAAACCATGCTTCATCAAACTCCTAAAATTAGCCCTAACCAAGCCTCTAACGCTGAGGATGGCGGTTCTTTCTAAAGGGCTGGGAAGCAGCACAAGAGACCTCCTGTAAAGCAGCTGCTGGTTGCCTGCACTCACTCCAGCAAGTGTAGAGAGCTATATTTGAATGTCCTTCCCAGTGCTGAAATTCAAGTCCCCAGTTCACCAGCAGGTTAGAGCTAGGAAGACTCTGAGGACTTCAGATACTCAGTTTTCGGTAAGTGTGACTTAACACCACTGCCTGCCTTCCTGGTGGCTTTCCTTTTTCTCATTAACAACTTTTCAAAGCTAGAAACTGACTCACTACTCAGAGATGGATTTTGTTAAAGCCCTCCAAGATTTAGAACTTTATTGGGGAAAATTAGCCAAAACAAGTGTTCCTGTTCAGCAGGTCTGTAGAATATACGACCTCAGCTATTTTCTGTCTGGTATTAGGGACTTGAGAGATTTCTCTCAGACCACAGGAATGTGACAATTCATTAGTATAATTTTTTTTCCCTGCAAATCTCTTCTGTTAACAGAAACCTCAATAGTAATAATAATTTCCTTCATATGTTACTTGAGGAAAACCCTGCAGTAAAAAGATAACTACTGTGTATGAGTGAAACAGGTTGCATAATTTAAAATTAAATGTTGCCAGTATGCCAGAAACTACAACAGAGGGCCTTGCTCCATGTCCCATTTTGCATCATGCCAAGATACTCTTCAATCAGGAATTCATTAGCTGAAACCTGGAGGAGGTCTTTATCAGCCTTGCCCTCCCAACAAAATAAGCAGTCCACATTTGAAATTGCTTTAAGAAACGTTGTAAGCCAGTTTCCTTGCCACACACGTCTCCACCTGAGTCATACCTGACATATATTACTCATGCTGATTTCAGTGAAGCTGTTACTGAGGATCTATTAAAATGGATGAGTAAAGTTTAATCAGCTCAGCTGTAAACAAGATGCTGATTTGTGGTATAAAACCAGACTGAGATCCACGGTTTCCATGGGACAGGTTGTTCCCATTCTTCTTTACAGACATTGTTCTGATTAGACTGAAACCTAGGGCTTTTAAGTTTTCCTATGGCTATTGCAAGTAGGTAGGAAAAATATTATTTATCTTTAACTGAAGATCCCCAGATAAATGGAGCTTCCCATCCCAGCTCTGCGCAGCCTTGTAGAGCCAGTCATTCCCTGAGCGGTCCGGGGGAGGGCAAAATGCCTTCCATCACATCCCAGGGGTCCGGCAGCCTAAATCCCACTGGAGAGAGCAGAGCCCTGCAGCAGGGACCCACCTGGGAGCCCTCTCACTGGCTGCATGGGGTGAAACACCAGGGACAAGGACATCCCTGCTCCTTGGCTGGTGAGCTGAGCCCTGGTTTCCCTGCAGCAGGACTGCATCAAGACCGTAGGCTGTTCCAGAGCCAGGACAACACAAAATTACCTCCAATGCAATTAATAATAATTAGTAAAATGACAGTAGCATCTGAAAATGAAGTTTTTAGCATCACCTGCTGGTATCATTGCAAATGCTTTCCGGTAAGTCTATATACTGTGCATATACATCAGGAGCTCGAAAGACTCTGCTAAACTTAGGAAGGTAATGTATTTCTGCAAGGCTCAGGTCTTAGCTTCAGGTAGCACATATTCATTAACACGGATCTCCACCCAGGAAATACAACTTGAATTTTTAGCTTGAAGTTCAATAACTGTAAAATGGCAGAAAGCACATTGTAGATTCTAGGCCTCCAGATTAAAACACTGTAATCTCTTCACTCTAGCGTCA
Organism: Chionis minor; assembly: GCA_013398295.1. Lineage (NCBI taxonomy): Eukaryota > Metazoa > Chordata > Aves > Charadriiformes > Chionidae > Chionis > Chionis minor. Next base: position 193,743 of record VZSF01008371.1, on the reverse strand, counting down.
GGTACCATACTGCTTTATTATCATTTGTAGGTATAGATATTGAACGGCTGTAAATACCTATGCAGAGCGTTGGTATAACTGATTGTTTATGGACACAGACATTATCAGCTGAATCCCCAGTCTCCTGTATGAAATTCTTTGAGACCCATGGAAAAAAATAATCTATTTCAGGTTTCCTATCTGAAACAAGGATGAGAAAACAAAGGAGATGATGATGCCTCTTTAGACATTCTTTGTCTTACAGATTTACATATAATAATAGTAACTTCTTTGAGAATGAAGTATTTTTTACAGTATAAATTTGTGCAGAATTAGCAGCCTTGGGGGCCAAAGGATAATATTGTAATATAAATGATAATTAATTTATATTTAACTGGGAAATTTGTACTATAAATATACCCAGAACAGCAGTCAATGGGAGATCATGCTATGAATCCCCAAACCAGATGTGGATCAGCTAATTTAAGTAGAAATATATGATTTTCCCTAAATATAAGCAAGCAGCAAATTTGTATTGCCTACGGTTATGATCAGCCAACTTGCTGACCTGCATCGCCAGAAAATAAAGCTTTGTGTGCAGACTTTTCTCACGAGGTGGCAGCAGTAACAGGGTTCACGCAGGATAGGGGTCCCCATTTCTCCTGGGTTCCGGACCAACTTCCCAGCCCCCTGCCAGCAGCTGTGCTCCCGGCTCTCCTCACTTCTCTGCTGAAAAAGCACCTGGAACCACCTGCTCCACCAGCATCCACGCTCAGGCACAGGTTGTTTTAAAAGCTTTTTAAGCACTTAAGTGTCACTAAAATTCCCCTTTAAAGTCCAGTCCTCTGGCAAGAGCAATACGGACACGCCAGCTGTTTCAGCCCCTCCTGACAAAGCACACTTTAGTACGGGGAGCATTTCTCTCCCCTTCTCCTTTTCTCCAGCTTTCTAGCCAGTGACCTCCCCGTTTCCTCGCCTGGAGCTAGCAAAAGCAGCCTCAGCGAGCCCACGGCAGCATCTGAGGATTTTCCATAGGGGGCAAGAACGCATTGCCACATCTGTCATCATGCCTAAATAGCCTTTGGAGCATGTCCCGTGCTTTTGGTGGCAAATCTGCTTTATCTTTTTGTCTTTTCCTCCAGGAGAAAGAAAAGAACGAAAAATATGTCAGAAAGACAGAGGCTCCTGGGTACACTGATCAGCTGCAAGGCAGTAAGCACAGACTTACTGACACCATGCGAAATGCTTAGAAAACCAACATTAATGTAATTGCTTTAGGCAAAGTTGGCAGCCAAAGCACTTTCTAAACGCTCCTGCCACTCTGTGCCATCCCCGCTTCTCTGCTGATCAGCAGAACCAGCGGCGACATCTGCAGCACTTAAGTACCACGATTAGGAGATAGACCCACTTAACTGATGATTTTTATGATGTGGTATCAACATGCACTATGCAAGATCAGACGTGGTACTCTTCTCCTTTCAACATTTTCCACAGAGACTTTATTTTTCCACTTGTATGACTAATTATTACTGTTATATTGGTTCTAGGGTAACAAATATAATTTGTCAGAGTCTGTGGGCACCTACCACAGGTGACATAAACTAGACCACAGTGAAAAAATTATTTTTTATATCTGAGACAAATTTGTAGTTGCAAAAAAAAATCATATTAAGCTTCTTTTTATTCTATTATTCTTTTACTTCACACATTTCTAACATCTTATCTAATATAGTCACATATAACCCATAAGTCAATGCATTCTTTTAAGAAGTGCTCAAACTGGAGTTTTGAACCTGTCAGAAACCAAAAGAAAACTTCTGAAGTCAACACATATTAGCAAAACATTTTACTGTTGTCAAATTTGCATATTTTGTTGGTAATTTTCATCCAAAAAGTTTCACTCAGCTCTCTGCCTCCATGAATTTTCCACTTACGGGCTGTTAAATGTATATCCTACATGTTACCCTCCTACAGAAAGTGTCTTTTAACGGGTCACCGCTATGGCTGAGAGACAAAATTAGACCTGTCTGAAATTAAATATTTCATTCTTTTTGTTTACTGCCGTCTTAGCCTTCTGTGAGCATTTCTGTTCCGCACTCGCAAATTCTTCTGATTTACTTTTCCTTATTTGTGTCCATTTAACTCTCTTAAAGCAAGCATACTTTCTTTCCTCAAATATTACCTCTGCTAACACAGCATAAAGAAATTATTTGGACAGTGTCTAGGTTGTACAGAAATCAGAAATTATGAGCTGAGCCTCCAAGGAGGGCTTCAAGCTACAGATCCCGAGGCAGAGACTCCTGGGCAAAGCTTTGGCTTCAAGCTGGGAGCCGCGCGGGTGCCTGGGGCACGGCAGAGACATCGCCCTCTGCGTTGGCATTTTTAAGGCTGATGATCCAGCGGCTTATACGGCAGCAGACACTTGAAGTCAGATTATTTATATTAATTGTTTTATGAACAACATGAAGCAAAATTGATTTTATAGCGTTGCAGACTGATTTATTCAGCAAGTCATAAGTCATCATCCAGTGTCTATATCCTACAGTTAATTAGCACTTTGAAAGTCCTTTCTAAGCCCTTCTTGCATCCGCTTGGATATGATTATAAGTGCTATGTATAAATCAATTCACTTAATTATGATTAAAGATTTCCAAAAAACCCTTCCTGAAATGACTAAATTCATGTAAGCGAGAGAAGAAAGTGCAGCATCAGAAGGAGTTAAACAAATAGCATTGCCAAATATACACTGGAAAAAAATAAGATCACATCACTGTATCTACCATTCTGTAGTAAATACAGACGATAAAGGTTTTCCTTTCAGAACCTGGCAAAGCAGATGTTCTCCCCATGAACCTCCGTTTATGCACAACTTCCTCTTCAGAGAAAGACTAGACCCATTTTGGATCCCTCTCTAACAGCCATCGTGCTCATAGCTTTTCTTTCCACTGATCGGAAAGGTAGTCAGCACTAAATGACTTCTCTATTCAACACAGCGGAGCCAACGATGCGAATTGACAGCGGACCCAAGATCTTTTTATCAGCCTGCTGTAACATTTCTATCCAAGCCAACTAGATTTAATAGATGATCTCTTCATTGTATCAAAAGTGTTTAAAAAATTGAAAATGTCTTCTTTCTCATCTTTTTCATACTGGTGTAAATTAACTTACTTTTATTGAGTTGTATCAGATTTGGAGCACGGTAATTATTAGTAATAAGGGTATCATTGTAACGTTTTGGTATGTCCTAAATATCCCTTTTGTTTTATGCATATACTAATTTTAAAATTCTATCTAATTTAAATATATAAATAACACCAGAAAGCAATCAAGATTTCTTCACTATATGCCTCTCAGGATAATTTTCTCATACATATGTATTATGACCAAAAGACGTGTTCTGCATACTAACAGTAGTTTTACAGCTCAGTGTTCTTGTTTGCTGTGATAGGTCAACATTTTTTTATATTAAGTTTTTAACTGAGCACTTTTTTTTTTTTTAAATTATAAGTTGTTGCTTGCTTTGGTAAACTTCACTTTTTTATCAAAATAAAAAATAGCCAAACATCTCAGTCTGAAAAAACCCATCAATACTTCACAGAAAATGAATGTGTCTTTTCCTCCTTTCTCTTTCTTTATCTGGCATTAAATTACATACACACACCTAGCACCACATTCCACTAAGCCCCATCGCAAGAGAAAAATCATGACGCATCGTTGAAGACAGAACCTGAGAACGGAACAGACAAACACAAGACACCTAAATCATCTTCCCAGAGGAAACACAGTGGTAATTCAGAATTAAAATATTTTTTCATTTGCAACTGGAATATGTCAGGTTTTGATTTGCAGCTGAAAACAAAAATATTTTCAACTGAAGTTTTTACAGAAAGTTCCACATTTTTCAGTCGTCACTTTTACCAATGACTTACACGCCAGCCAAGAAGCATTTGTAACAGCTAAAGAATAGGCATAAGCTTGCAGTATTTCTCGAAGAGAAACTTCAATTCTATAATGAGCTATTGATAATAAACTTTACTACTACCACATCCATGATTCACCGTGTGCAGGCTACAGCCAAACAGAGCCATGTGTATAAAGGAAATGGATACTGTTCTCTTCACAGATGTGGTTGATAACAAATAAATATGGTTTGTAACCACCAGTGAAAAAAAACAGTCTCCTTACACCACTGAAATATGCTTAATCACTTATGGAGAGAGTGACAATATAAACTATCTAGTTATTTTTTCCAGTATCTTAATATGTCTCAGTACATCTTTTTCATAAAGTTGTGTTTTAAAACAGCAAGTACCTCCCTTTTGGGCAATGATTTATGTAGCGAGCTAGGCCTGATTTTCAGAAAGGACTAGGCATTCCTCAGCAAACAGGGCTATTTTCAGAAAAACAATTTAATAATACTGAATTTCACCAAGCTTTTAGCATTTGTGGATGCTGAACCGTCCTACCCTATACATCCCACCAGCAGAGGAACTCCTCATTGAATGGCCTGCCAAGCACACTAGTCTGTGTGGTAACGTTCACAGTTTTGTATGCCCGACCTACATAATATTCACTACCATCACACAAAATAAAACAGCTTCAACAGGCAAATTTGGGAAGGCTCCAGCGCAGATTTTTACAGAGCTGAATGGTAGGAGAGTTTACACGTGGGCGGGGAAGCAGCAACCCAGATTGCCTCTGACAGAGGAGGGCTTTCCATGGGGTCTCTCGTGGCTCCTATGAGCCACGCACAAAAGTCCTTCATTTTGTACAGGATCTGGTCCTGTAAACATGGTTTGGAATTTCTCAGAGCAGGATCTGAAGTAAGTAGTTTTTTGGGGTTTATAGATCCCAGTAGTTCTTAGGCTCCAGCTGCCGAGCCTGTAGGGCTTTTCTACACGTACCTTGAAGCAAAACTGTAAATAATGAGAGTTTTGCTAAGAAAACCATGGACATCCACACAATTTAACTTAGTCCAGAGTTAGGTGCAGAATAACAGATTATGGTTCATTTATGTGTTAGGCTTTGTCACCTAGAGAAGCCATTAGATGTGGCATCTGCTCCCTGTGGATCTAATCTTTACATTATTTACAGAAGTGGTTTTTTGCCTGTAAGGAGGGCAAAGCAGTAGGAAATTAAGGATGAGGTTTGCTTTGGGGTAAACTTGTGTATGATCTCTGCCCAGGACACCAGGAAATTCCAAGGAAACTCACCTCGCCTGTCCTTCATTCCTAGAGCGCCACAAATTACAAAACAATCATTCAAAGGTTATTTCCCTTGACCATTTATAAAAACCTAAAATAGTCAGAAAAGCAAAGCAAAAAACCACACCCCACATATGTAACAAAACGAACAGAACAGCCACTTTGCTGTTGTAAGTAGCACCCTCATTACTGACCTTTAGAAGAGGTAGGGAGGAAAGGCAAGGAGGTGAAAATTAATAACCTTTCTTGCAGACAGCAGAGAGCTATCACAACTTACGTGATCAGACATTTTTATCCACTCCCCCCCATCTTCCAGAAAGACATAATTAATTTATAGCCATTTTAACCTGCAAATGACACTTGTACAGTTGGAGGACTGACAATCAACTTCCCAAGCTCGCAGCAGGGTGTAAAAATCTGTGTGCTGCAGCATTCGTGTGGATGCATTGAAAAATATAATGGATAGGACCTCCTACCTCGTTAAGTGCAGTGGCACTAGCTGAAACTACATACAGGCATGAGGGATACACACTTTTCCTTAGCAGAGAGAAACAACAGTAAATAACAGAGATTAAACAGTCCCTTAAAATCCCCTTAACTTAAGGGATAGTTAACATAAATACCTATGTTTCTCTGTGTTTTAACTCATCGGACGTAGTGGTGTGTATACATATGGAAACTGTCTGGTATACAATTTTACCTCATGTTTCAGATTGCAGTAAAATTGGGGCATGATGTACACAGTTTCTGCTAGAATCACTGTAAATGACAAAAGTTAATGATAGATTTGGGAGGTGGTGGGGAGGGAGAGAGGAATCCAAACAGTAGATGCGTGTGCATATTTGTATAACAATTCAAGGAACCATAGATGACAAGTTCTCCTTTGCTAAAAAAATTGTTCAAATAAAATGAGCCCAATTTAACAGGATTGCAATACCAGACAGCGTTTTCAATACCTAGAATACCCAGAAAACAAACCTAACTTACAAACCTCTCCAACTATCACATGTGCACTTGTGGCTTGATGGACAACACTGCATTATCAGTTGGAACTGCTAGTCTTGAAGACTGAGAGTGTCTTACAAAGGCTTAGCACCTGCTTTATTGAGCCAGGTATTTTCTACTAAAGTAGCATTAAAGTATTTGAGTTGGAAAATATCCTTTATATTTTTGTTAATCGAGGACACATTTCACTGCAAGGCTTGTCTTCACTCAAGAACTGCGGTCTTGCCATGCTAGGTGACCCTAAAGCTATCCTCTTATCATAATTACCAGAAAATCTGTGAACCAGCCTCACTTACTGCATTAGGTCCTTACAGTTACACATTTCCACCCCCTCACCCCTCCTTTTTATTCCCTCTACAGCCTGGCTTTGCTTCCAGCATACCCAGGACGGTGCATATCAGTCGCTCCAAGAGAACGGCTTCAGGTCAGGTTTTGCTCAATAGCAAATAAAAGAGGTAGCACCATTCAGCTCATTACGCAAAAAATTCTCTTGCCTTTACTCAGGCTGAGAAGTCTCCTTCATTTAACTGGGAAGGAAGACCTTCCGACCTTGCAAAAGTGCCTCTACAACCAACCCTCTTTGTGCCGCTTCTGCCAAAGCAAGCCCTTCCCCTTTGCACCCTTTTACCAGCCTGATTTATGGCAGGCAGTGAGCACCACGCTCCCCGGTACTGCATTTTTATGGGACAGGGCCAGCTCTCTGCCAAGCCACTGCAGGGTCAATATTCTTACTACAAATGTGCCAGGCGCACCATTGTGCCCCCCATGTCAGAAGGAATGGTGTCTGCCTAAGAACCAGGTAGGGGCTGACAGGCGCAGGAGACATCCATCCTGCTCTGGGTAGGAGAACACGCGCAGTATACGGTCTCTTACAAAAAGTTAAAGAAGAGTTTATAAACATACGTCTTCATATACTGCAAGGAATATGTATGTAGGATAAGTAGACTGACAGAAAGCCAGACCCAAAGATGATAAATTCAATGCCACTCATTTAAAGTGGTAGAGAAATGAAGTAAGTGGTAATCAGTATGTTGTGTCCAAGCTCAGATACCTAAAAACCTCTCTTGGTTATAAAATGTCATGTTAGTCAGGAGTTGATTACATTTCTTGAGTAGCAAAACAGATACGAGCCTCCCTTCCTGAGGTAGGAGTCCTCCTCTTTTGTGGGAGCAGTGGATACCCTCAGGGCACTTAGTCATATGATACTGCACCACAGAGCTAAAAATAGGAACTTGTGTCAAACTCAGTTTACAAGAGATTGCTTTCTCTGTGTGCAGACAGCCTGATTTTAGATTTACATCCAATCCATCCTCCAACTGCATGAAAGTGTTCCCTCCTGAACACCTTCAGAGGCCATAAAAAGGTCCAGTGTAATACAGCTTTAGGTATACAAGAACAACTGTCTCACTGCCACTCACTCAGCTTAAAAAAATAAATAATAAATGGCAGAAAGAAGGGAAACCTGCAAGAATAAGCAGCAAATGTCACAAGCGCCAGCTTCCAATACTTAAGTATATACCTATAACCCAAGACACTTAAAAAAAGTGGTATCAATTTTATCAGGCCAAAACTAGAACACGTTTGCTTTGGTCTTGGTGATTTTTGTCAGCTTCCCTTCACCTAATCACTTTTCTTTTCATGAGATCTGAGCTTATATTCTATTTTAATTCTTCCCTTAAAGGATCTGCAACACATTTGTGGTACGCCTCTACTTATGTAGCCACCCGAAGCGTAGAAGGCATGACGGTATGGTATGAGATAAAAGTTTTATTGGCCTGTATTTTGGATGACCAAATAACTCATGAGCAGTGAACTCATGAATAAGTTATGAAAGTCATTACAACAAGTGCCAATAAAACCTTTTTATACAAGATTGTCATATATTCTACATATGCGACATTTTACAGGAAGGGGAAAAAAAAAATCTATATAAGGCACTTTTTAGAGAGTCTTAAAAAAATTTTATGGGGACCATTTCTTCTGTCCTTCCAACTGCAAACCAGACTTTAATTAAAATAAGCCATGTTGTATTGTGCTCAGAGGTATAGAAAATTTAAAATATCTCTCCAGCTTATCGCAGTAGCTTTTACTTTCTCAGAACTCATGACCCACCAGAGCTTGAAAAAAGTGCCGTCCTGCTGGAAAAATATAGCTTCCCCTTTACCAAAGGTGAAAAACTTCTAAGTACAATTCTGATGGTCACATAGAAATCTTTGGTTTATCAATAATCCAGGATCAAATATGGCCTATTCCAAACATTAATCATGACAGTTTTGTAAGGGAAGGAAGATTCCAAAAGGAAAAGAAGGATGTGTTATGGTTAAGCTGGCTTCATCAGAAAAATACCAACTTTCTGAAGATACTTTAAAAAAAATCAAATCCCAAGAAGCTGAGTCAGTGTCAGTGAGGAAGATATTGATCCTTGCTCAATTTTAATTTACCTGACAACTATAGGACAACAGGGGAAGAAGGGCAAAGAGGATAAGTGTGTACACACAAACTTCAAAAAAAAGAAAAGAAGAATATTACAAAACAGTCCACTTTTAGTTAGTCAAATTGTGATAGCGAGGATGTTTCTTGATAAATGAATTTGTCCAGCATTCTTCTCAAGAGTTAAACGCTTGCAGGTATTTTTTCCTCACCAAAAGGTTGGACAAAGGCCCAGATCCCCAGGAGCTGGTAATTGGAGTGATTTTCAGGGGAGCTGGGCAGACAGGGTGTGAGATTCATTTGTCTAAATGTAGGTTTCTCCATGTGAATGGGTTGTCTACATACTCCCTTCTGAAGAAAAAAATAAAAGAACCCAGAATAGACTACTTTGAAGTAAACAATTTGAGGTCTGGAAGTGCTTTCTTTCCCAGGGCAACAGAGCTCCCTCAGTAAGCTTTCCACCTGCCCTTCAGGCCTTTGCAGGCAGAGATGATTCCAACCCACCGAGTCTAATGCTGGCTGCCAACTTCTCTGCTGGCTTGCTCCACACACAGCCACTCACACACATGTGAAATTAGTCATCAAAGACCTTTTTAACTTGGTAACATTTTCAATTCATACTCTGCTAGGTCAGTGACTCCGCAGAGTGCATGTCAGCAGTTAATTTATCCTTAATTTTCTTCCTAGTGAGAGCAGCAAACCAATCAATGATGTGGCTTCTGCTGATGCTGGGTCTGCAATTTGGACCACATTTTGACATACTTGCCAGATGCATAAAGATATTACCTGGTGATTTTATATTTCAATTATCAGTTACAATACTGAAATATCCCTTGCTTGCTTATGTTGATTTCTGAAGAGATTTACCGCTGTTGTCAAAGCATCCATCAATCAAGGAGCGAGGGTGTGGGGACCGGCACTCCTTGCTGATTGTTAATTCTGCGTCCCCAGTGCAATTCTTCCTCAAGAAGTTTACAAGCGCAATTAACTTACGCTCTCAGTACTCGTGTTGTGCCTTACTACCTTTCAAATCACTGAGACGCTGAACTGGGCTCTTGTGCTCTTGCCCAGTGATTTTCAAGATATAACGTATGCAGCCGGTGGGGAAAAAAGAAAGAAACGCCAAACATGCGCCAAGCTCCTACTGTTCTCCTGACTGCTGTATGGAGCAAAACCTCCATTTTCCTGCCAGCGAGCCCAGGCTCCTGCTGTGGAATGGGCTCCTTGTAAAGCAAGAAGCGGCAAGATGTGACAGGTAATAAAAGAAGAGCACGATGTATCCAACAGCTAAATAAATACAAGACCTGGTAAAGCACTCCCTCTGCCCAGGCTGACAGTCAGACAGCCTGCCCAGGCAGCTAAGGCAATTTAAGCCCTAGAAAAACCGGGCTGTGGGCTAAAGAGCCAGCTGGTAGGATCCTCCCTCGATCCAGAGCAGGAAACATGCAGTTCAAAGCATGGGACAGCAGGTACACATGAGGATGGGAAGTCTTACAGTAGGATCTGGTTTGCTATGAAGAACTAATCTGGTTGTAATCTGTGGTGTATCAGCGTGGATCGAACCCTACTGGTCAAGCATTTGTGTTCTCTGACGACCACACTTACATCCAATGTGTATCCTTTATGTTAGCACTAGGAGGCAGTTCAGGATTAACATGGCATCCAAGTCGTGAATGCATGGAGTAATTCCCATTTTTTTCCACAAAGGCTACTCCCCAGACTCTTCTGAAAATGTAATCTGTAATCCTGGGCTTTTTCTTCCAACTCGCCATCTCTTATCCCAGGCTTTGTCTCTTGACCTCCACCACCTGTCAGTTGAGATGGCCGTGCTCCACCCCACAAACAAGTCATCTGACTGCTTTAGGAATTATTTTTTTTTTTTTTGTAATTTCCAGATGAAGTTAAACAACAGGGAACTGCACAACAGGAGAACTGAGCAGAGCCCTGATGGCGCTGGATGGCAAAAGCTGGAAAGCACCTGGGAAGGGGGTTCTCTCAACAACCTGTCACAGTAGCCTCTCACCATCTACGATTTAGATTCTTGCATCTAAACTCCTTGGGAAACAGGGGGAAGAACAACAATACGAAACATATCTGAGTTGCAGGGTTTTGACAGAAGTTAAAGCAGGAGGTATAAAAATTATTAGTGGGAAGAGAAGAACAGTAAGGAGTTAGACAACTGGGAGAAGGAACATTTACAGCAGCTGGACTAACATCTGAGCAGAGGCCAGGTACCACTGTGCTCCAGTGGTCTCCAACAGCAGCATGGCAGAGCTGACTGCACCAGGCAGGACGCAGGGCAGCCCGCAGGCTGCTTTAATGCCTGCGGAAGGTCAGTCTGGCCTCCAGCTACCCCTAGGTCAGGGAATTTGCGAAGGTAATTTAAAGAGATCATAGCCAGGATGAACAGGGCTTTTTCTTTCTGTCTAGTTTTAATAGCCTCTTCAATAGTCACAATAAAATGCAGCTCATCCAGTAACTCAAGATCTTACTGTAAGCTGAGTAATAAAGTCCCTGAGCATGCTTGGAGCACTGGCTTGAACATCACACCTTTCCATTATAACTCAAAAGGTGCAGTAATTGGCCTGGCCATATGACACATTCAAGTTCCCAAGGCTGAATCAGTGTTATTTAAATGGAGGTGCACAGAGGTAAGAAACTGAAAGGACATGCAGTTTTCTTCTTTTCTGTGCTGACTTTCTACTTCAGCCTCATCCATTTCCTGCTGCTATTTGTGTGCGCCTACAGATGTGGAAGGGTAGCAAAGTGAGCCATCCTATCTGCAGTGTAGTTTAGAAATTCCCAGCCTCATCACCAGGGAGGTGATTCTGCCCCTCCACTCTGCTCTTGTGAGACCCCACCTGAAATACTGTGTCCAGCTCTGGAGCCCCCAACATAAGAAGGTCATGGACCTACTGGAGCGGGTCCAGAGAAGGGCCACGAAGATGATCCGAGGATTAGAGCACCTCTGCTATGAAGACAGGCTGAGAGAGTTGGGGTTGTTCAGCTTGGAGAAGAGCAGGCTCCGTGCAGCCCTGAAAGGGGCTTAGAAGAAAGCTGGAGAGGGACTTTTTACAAGGGCATGTAGTGATAGGACAAAGGGTAAGGGCTTCGAACTGGAAAAAGGTAGATTTAAATTTGATCTCAGGAAAAAAATTTTCAGTCTGAGGGTGGTGAGACACTGGAACAGGTTGCCCAGAGAAGTTGTGTGCCCTGGAAGTGCTCAAGGCCAGCTTGGATGGGGCTTTGAACAACCAGGTCTAGTAGGAGATGTCCCTGCCCAGGGCAGGGGGTTTGGAACTAGATGATCTTTAGGGCCTCTTCCAACCTAAACCATTCTGTGATCTAACAGACCTGGTACAAAGCCAGGCAACTAGTCAAGACACCAAAACAGGAAGCTCAGCACCAGCCAATTTATCCTGGGTTCAAAGTTAAACTACCTTGTAGTCTTTACCCTAGATACTTACATTGCACTTCTCAGTCTTAAAACACGGTTGTCTGTTTTTCTCTTACGACTTCACTTGCCCTGATCTGACGTGTAGCCATCAAGATGGAAAAGGAGTTGGAGAACACAGAAAGAATGTTAACATTTTAGTTATGCCATTGTTATTTATACCACAGTGAACCCAAAATCACTTCTGCATATAAATGTGGCTGTAAACACTGACTGTATTTATGCCAATTTTTCTGCCTGACTCATTGATTTTAAAATAATTCTTCATAACTTTAGCACTTCCCTGAACTTTTCTAAAATCCAAGAAAGTCCTACCCATCAGCAGTGGCAGACACTGCTTTGCTTGTCAGGGCAAGCTACTGAGGTACCAGAATTCAAACAACAAAAATAAAAGATCTCACGAGAAAGGAGAACCACCTCCTTGCTGTTATAGACAATAAATATCGTGAAAAGGGCTCAGCCGGATAGACCTGACCCAGCTTGTGATTATATTCTGTGCTCAGCCCTGAGCAACAGTAGTGTTTTAGGAGAGATCTCTCACAACCCTCGCCAAAGCACAAGCAGCTCAGGGAAGAGTAAATCATCCTTACAGGGGACTGGAAAGGAGGCATGTACTGAAACAGACGTGATACATTTCGTATCTAGGGCAGTAGTTTTCAACGACATGGAGGTTTTTCCAGTCCCTGGGGCAGAGAGAAGTGGCTGAGACAGGCATGGCAGGCAGCAGCTCTGCCTGATGCTTCTTGAGACAAGCAACTAGCCTCTGCTTCCTGCTGCTCTAAATCCAAGCTAGTTTATTCATTCCTCCAAACAGAATAGTAGATATCAGCCTAGCAACCCAGGCCTTGCAACGCTCTGGTCATGCTACCACAAGGCAGTTCTTCTGCAACAAAACATATATATGTACATACAGTGGAAAGACATCTTGGTTAAATCAATTTTTTACCTCAAGTCTAGAAAGCCCACTGAAAGCAGGTAAGGCACGTCATCTTCAATAGATACGTCCACCCAGCTCTGAACCACCAGCCATGTACTTGTGGCTCAGCGGGAGGCAGTTCTCATGAGCTCAGCACCAGACTCACACTCAAACCACCAAATCCCAGCAACCATAGCTTTATCTCTATGTGCTCAAACAGCCCCTCAGACTGTGCAACAGATGGCCAAGAACAGCTGTCCATGAAACACTCTGAGAAACAAGCATGAGCACCAGAAGGAAAGTAAAAATTCCCAAGGCCTTCTTCCTTAGTGAAGAGGTAAGTCACTACTCGGTCTTCCAAGAACCAAAGATAGCATGCAAACTCTTCTGCTCTCCAATAAAAACCATGACAAACTTCTTGAAAAGTGAGCATACAGTTTTATGGAGTGACCCGAGGGGTGAACAAACTTTGCAACAAAGCATGTTCAAGAGAAAAGGCAAGTAAAAAAAAAAAAAAGATACTTTTTGCCATTCAATGTTTTCAATTCAAAATCATTTTATAGCCTAGCATAAGGTGCAACATAATGCTTGAAAGATGTGCCTGAAACATCATCCTGAAAAATATTTTCACTGACTTCCTTAGCAGAAATCTCTCAGTTATCAAACACTATATCAACAAAAGCAGACATTCTTAAAAGCTTATATTTAAAGCAGAACTATTGATTTTTAATGGCCTTCTCAGAAGACAAAAAGAAAGATAAAAGAAGAAGAGAAAAAGCTGAAATATGCCTTTGATAAAAGGACTGTACTTTTTTACAGGGTTTTGTTTCTATATGCCTGAACAAAGTATAAAGTTAAATAATTGCTTAACATAGGCAGATGTTAGGCTAGGACAACTGTTAACGCCTTCGGTAACACAGCAGAGAACAGTGCTTCCTAAAAACCTCTGAAGGACGGAGTCCCCATGCAGAAGGAACACACAGCTGTTGCAGCAGCTTTGGGAAACTGAGAATAAGAGACAAATGCCACCCAGGAGCACGTTAGGTTTGTCGTGGGGATTTAAGCTGATTCCTAAACCAACCGAAGCATACCAGCAGGCAGGGCTGCAAGAGGTGCTTCTGTGGGCTGCGAGTCAGGAACTGGCAGCAATGTGCTGGCAAAAAGGGTTGGCTACAAGCAAGGTGGGCAATTGGACAAGGTCTGCGGTGACGAAGCAGCACCAGGTGGCTCCAGCAAGGCTGCCAAAAGGGGAGGGCTGAGGCAAGAACTCACACATAAGCCTTCCTGCAGGTCAGATGAATTCAGCTAGGGTAAAGTGGCAGAAATGCTGGAAATAGCACATAGCTTGGAGCAGGAGAGCAGTCTGCACAGCAGCGCCATTTTCCCAGCCTCGGGAATTAAGTATAGTTAGCAGGCACAGCTGTGGGAAAAGTCCCAGCCCAAGAGTCTCAGGCCAATGCAGCTCATGTGGGGGGATGCTGCTCACCTAATTTTTTAGTGCATTTCCTTGCCTTGCCACTCTTCAGTGCTTTTGTTCTTCTAACTCCTCTCAGTAAATTAACAAGTCCCAGACAGGAAAACCCTTAGCTGTGATGTCACTGTATGTTGTTAATTTAGCTCTTACATCTTTGGGCGGCGTTAACTCTAGTTGTGCCGAAGACCTTCAACAGAAACCCCTAGAAATGGGACTTTGCTCACCTTACAGCCAGTCAGTTACAAGCAAGATGACGTAAAATACTTCCTCATCTATAATAAAATATGCATTTAGCAAGCTAACATGCATGATTTACTAAATACAGTGGTCAATAGGTTGAGTATTCAGTGAGTACTCTTGACATCTGTGAAGAGATTTGCTTGATAAATAAGAGATGCTCTAAGTGTTCCTGCCATATGCTTTTTGCTACAACTTTAAGCAACAGACTGGGATGTTTTGCTCCTAATCAAGGTTTGGATGCCTCTCTGACAGCTGAGAGACCATAGAGGGCCAAGGAGGCAAAAAGTCAGGCTGTTGAGCTTCCAGCAAGCTCCTTGAAAGCTCTTTTAATTTCACTTTGTGCCTTCAAGGAGAACATTTGCTGGGAAAAAGATTGACTTTTCTGACCAGCTCTAATTGCTAGCTCTGACACCGCCCCTGCTATGAGACCTTTTGCAAGGCTTTGTCCCTCTGTGTCCTTTCTCACTCTCCACCATTTTTTCTTATTTACATTCAAGTTCTTCAGGAAGCTGTTCCTTAACACCTATTTTTGCAAGTCTTGGCACAATTCGTCTTTAATCTCTGGATGATGTCATAATAACACAACTGTGACACGACAGCGGTGAGAGCAGAAAGGCCAGACCCAGACAAGCGGAGATCTGCCAGAAACTCCCACCTGTAACACTTCCACTACCTGGGTCAGGGCCCAGCACGACCACTTTCCCCTGCATTAGGAGCCCACTCCATGCAGAAACAGCCCAAACACCCTCTCAGGTGGTGTTAGCATTTAACCAAATGGCAGAGGAGGGGAAATGGCAGCCAGCCAAAGGCCTCCAAGCCCGTGGAGAGCTTTGGAGACACATTTCCAGAGGCAAGTCTTTTCCTACAGCTTCTTTCTGAGGATGCCCTCCTTAATTACCCCATTTATTACTTTGGGGGATACAATGGTAACCTGTGCATCTTCTGCGATTACGTGAATGTGGTTGTTTTTATACTAAGAGCTCTTTTCCAGAAATTAGATGCCAGTACATGGTTGACCCAAAGAAAAGCTACTACTGTGGGTTACGTCCAGAATGCATGCAGAAAAGCACAGTGGACATAATTTGGCTTCATTGTGTGCATGCAGATCAGATTGCCTTCATTTTGGCAGAAATTAGCCCAACACTGGGACTACTGAAGCCTGTCACCATGCATAAGCAACCCTAGGCAAGAGCATAGGATCAACATTGCATTTCTGCACTTGACAAAAGCCAACAAGAGTCTGCGCGTTCTGCTTCCATGCAAAAGGTGCAAAAAGACATACTCCTAGTTAAAGGATAATTAATGGGACCTTAGTGCCTGCCACTAGTTCTGTGGTTACTTTAGGAGCAGAATGCAGCGATGTGCGCAGTAGGTCTGCTCCTGGCCAGGGTCTTTGGAGGCGCATGACAAGAGATGCCTGCCAGGCTAGGTGAAGACCTGCCAGTAAGTGCAATAGGCTTTCTTCTCCCCCTTCTCCTGCTCAGAACGTGCCTTTCCACATGCTCCTATTTGACACAGGAAGTAGTAAGGTCTTATGTAAATAGAGTTACACACTTTTTTTTTTTTTAATAATATTAAATGGACTCTTAAAAGAACTATTCACTCATACAGACTACCAGTGTTACTTCAGTAACAGTTCAGGATATAAGAAGTTGATCTCTTTAGCCACCCCTACCTCTCCCAAGAATGTCAGTACAAGATTGCTGTGCTTTCAAACAACCCTTTCTGGAGCAAAGGAAAAAAATAAACTAATTTCCATTACAAGTGCTTTCAATTTTTTTTTTTTTTAAATTCCAAGTACATCCTGAATAGTTTGTGTAGTTCTGAGAAAGTAGACAGTTTAGTAATGCTTTTCATGTTGCAAAGATGGCTAAGGCAGGATGCTTGATAACTTATTTCTAGTCTAACAAGAAACAATTTATCCTGCAAAAATGGTATACTACTTATTGCAGTCTTTGCAGATGGTTCCTATGTGCTTGGGAATCTGCAAAAGCCAAAGGCAGCACGGCAGGGACACAATGCTTTCTACAACTCTCATGTCCCCATTTTCTTCATTCTCTGAGCAAACTTTAAGAAATCTGTACCTGAGCATGTTTTTTCCCCTCATGATTTGCGTGACCCAATGAGCATCTTCAGGAATTTCTGGATGTGGAGTAAAGAAAGATATGACTAGACAAGTTTCAAGCTTTTTGCATGAGACAGAAATGCAAAAGCAGAACAAGCCACAGAAGTTTAATATATCTTCTTGCTCTGCATTCCTCTCAGGCATGTATACATCTGTCATCAAATATTTTCACTGTTTGATCAACAAGCTATAAATGAGGTGACTTATTCTGATTGCTTAACCTCCCCCACTATATTTTAACAAAAACCAAAATTTGCAAAGGTGATCTGGAATGCTAAACGCCCATAATTTCTTTCAGCTTTCCATAACATAAAGGCTCTAAGCCAGGCATCATGGAAAAGCATGTTACTTATTGTACATAGAACATGTTTTATATGCATGTTCTAAGCTGTATCAGTTGCAGAAATCACTGGATTATTCGCCATCTTCTGATTGCGGCTCATTTCCTTATGCCTGTGACCACCCATCGTACTGAAGCTCTATCAGTGATTTCTACAAGACTCTTGTGTTATTCCTTTTAAGACCCCTTTTGTGCCACGTGCTTTCTTAAAGGTTCTTAAATATACAGATTCCATATTCTACTAATGTATGACTGAAATCCAGGAGGAAATGCATATAGTTTATCAAAGCCCAAAAACCCCCATGATTTTTAACTGTTGTACGTCCTTGAAATTCACTGGGAATATGACATTCCTGTGGCGGCAAGTGTTATCACTACATTAAACTTGCTAAAATAGTTCATGCTTTGATCATGTAATTGTAAGAAAGACATGAGCTTGAACTCAGTTGGAGACAGAATTGTGGACCTGTAAGATGAACAAGTAGCGTGGCAGCCTCTTTTCCAGTGTATTCTAGCTACAGCTCACCTATGGAGCTGAAATGAGCGACCTGAAGCCTGCTTTTTTTCCAGCATTGCAAATTTCCCCATGACTTCTTTTAAATCCTTTCCTTACTGCAACAACTATTATTTTTGTGCTTTTCACAGTAACCGAGAAAATCACTGGCATTCCTTCCCTATGTGGGAGCTGCACAAGTGGGAATATTGATTTCTTCACATATTGTTCTGCTTGGTATTACTGCTTGGCATGTTTCTTCTTTCATTTCTCATTCCCAGCTTACTTTACATTTCTAGTAGTCAAGCACTATTGAGCATTGTCATGGCTACATATAATATTACAGTTAGTTCCAAATAAACATTTTGGGCATCTGAAAAGAACGACTGTTTTTAGTAAGGTATATATTTACTGTGGCCCTGAGCTGGCTGAAGGTTTGAAATGGATATTACGAACATCTTTCATTGAGCTTTGCAAAAAAGCTAAAATAATTAACTTCTGAAATACATACAACTGAAAGTGAGGTAGATCAAAGAAAAAAAAAAAAGAAAAAAAAAGACTTGACCAGCTGTCCTCCCACCTGCTTTGTTTTTTCCAGGCAAATTCATTACTTGGTTTTATTTGTTCAATAAGTTTCTGAATCACTAGACACAGTACAGTGCACTTTGGACCCTAATAAAGTCTTGCTATTGTTTCTGAAGCCGATGTCCTGGCTGCCCTCTCCTCCTGGTTACAGGATCTTCAGGAAAAGTTAAACCACCCAGCTCTGCACCACGTGCCTCCCATCCCCACCATCTTTCCTTTCCTGCCCCACACAGGCCCTGAGGACACCCAGGTGCCCTAAGTTAAAAGCCATCCCCCGTGCCCGGGCTCACCCTGACGTCTCTGCGAGGGAGCACGGCATAACTGTGAGCTGTAACGGTGAGCAAAACATGCTGTCACAGTCTGGGTGAGCAACGGGTGTGTCACAAGGAATAACATAGCCTGGGGTGTCTTGTCAAGAAGAAGGAAATACAGCCCACAATGAGTTTCAAAACTTCATAGAAATTAAATGCAATCAGGAAGCAGCAGTCTGTCCAAACAAGAAAGAAATCTTCCTTTACACCTCTGTGCAGGCCACACTGCCTGTGCCTTGCCATACGTACAATAATGAGGAAAAATTTTGTTCCTCTGCTGCAGGTGCCCCCCAGCATTACAATGTCTGAGAAACGCTCATCTATTAGCCAAGACATGAGTAACATCCTCTACAAGATGTAGCCTAAGAGGCTGCAAACCTTCACTGCTGATATTAGCTGCCAACGTGATGCCTTGCTTTCCTAAAACAGATAGAGGAACATCAAAGCTTCTTCCAGCACAGACAACATCTGGTGCCATTTGCCCCAATTAACTCTGGAGCAGTCAGGAAGGGAAAGCGTATTTTCCCCACTCTCCAGGCAAATAAGTATTTGCCTAGATCCTGAATGCGTGGGAACTCTGATTGATGTGACCGCTGTCAACGTTGCCAGTACTGGGTCACACACAAGGCAAGTAGTTTCCTAGGTCGGTTGTTGGGTTCTCCGCGTTGCTCACAATCGCCAGAAAAATTCTATCTACCCTGGGACAAAACTTTCCAGCTGTCCTTCTCACAGAAATATTCCTGTTTATCCTGTAGGGCATTTTTAAGTTCTTGAACCACATCTGTGCTGGACGCAGCCCTTGCAGAGGGGACTCTGCTTCACCCCGGCGCCGTTGCCCAGCCCTAAGCTACCATCCCTGTGCTGGTCGGTGCTGGGGTACCGGCTCACTGGGAGCAGACCGGCAGCTCTGCCGTGGCACCCCATTGCACCATGCCAACTACTAACATGCTCTTTGTCGAGTTCAGCAAATGTAATCTTCCTTGTTTTGCCTTGTATTTTCCTGCAAATTGATTCTTTTCCCTTTATTTTAGTATTTCAGCCTGGGCTTTGCCTTCCCTCGCTTTTTGCTTCTTTTGAACTGCACCGCTTCAATTATTACTATAGTCAGTGGTGCTTTAGTGTTTATTTTGTACAGCATGCCTAGGTTTGCTGTTCCTCCTTTTATAAGCATGTCTTTTGAGTATATAGTGTTTTTCTTGACTTATAAAAGGCTCAGCCTTTTATTTGAAGAATCCTTGTGTTCTAGCTTTAAACCTTTAATTTCCCTGTTTTCTCTAAAGTTTTTAGAGCAGTTGAAAAAACTTATTACTGTTTCTGTACATTCATTTATATTTAAGGTATTTCTGTAGCTGCTGTAATTTTTTTTTCCTTCGCTTTTCCTTACCCTACCCCCCGATAACCCTATGCCACCAGCCCACAAACATTTATATTCATCTTCACTTTTATTAGCTCTGGTAGCTTCCACTTACAGTTCAAAGCACTGTTTAAAAAACCTTTTCCTTATCTCCTCAGTCTTCCCCATGATTTTTAAGGCTTGTGAAAGATTTACTAGTCGAAACTCACATAGACTCCACCACAGCATAATAAAAGAAAAATAAATAAATAAAAAGGAAAGAGAGAAACAGAGGGAAAAATGTTCTCCCTTTTGACGTTCACCAAAGTAATGTCGTCTGCTGCCTCTCCCCGGAAACTGCAGTTTTTGGTTCTACTCATCCACAATTAGGGATGGCCAAGATACAAATAAGAGAGCCCATGACCTGTCCCTAATAATAGGAAATAACCACAAATCCATTGCTTTACCTCTCTGCGACAGCAGTACCCTAACAGAAAAGAGAGCGACCAAAATCGGTCCGTCCTGTATCACACCAATACAGCTATAGTATATAGCCCAGGGTCTCCACTGTGTCAGAGGCAACATCCTGTGTGTCGTTTCAAAACTAGGTACCTAAATTTCCCGTGTAGCCAGCAGAGGCAAGTAGGCAACTCGGAGACTATTCAGGGCACCACGGAGTCCAATGACAACAAAATAAACCCACATTGTTTTGATCCCAACTAAAGCTGTCATGTCAGTGTCTTCCTCTCTAAAAAGCCCTCAAGAAAATGCTGTTCACTTACACATGGCATGTTACTGGAAAGCAAAAGTAGAATATAGCTCTTATTTCTAATGCAACTGGCTTTACCAGGGATAAATTCAGAAACACCAGGGAAATTAACCAGGAAAATAAATACTGTCCTTTATTAAGACAAACAAGTTCACAGATGTTATAACTAGTGTTATAATTTATTATTTATTTTAGAGTTCTCTTGTATTCTTCCATGCTTGAGTGATTTCTCCTTTACAACACATCATGAGATATAACATTGCCAACCCCAGCTCAGAGATGGGAGGAAGAGGAAGAAATGCTTTGCTTGGCACAGATCATAGCCTAAGAGCTTGCAAGCTTCCTTGCCCTTTTTGCACTGCTCAGCACTGTCCCCCCTCAGTTTATTTTACATTTGTAAAGGGTCCATTTGAATTCTGTATTGGTCGTAAATTCTGGTTTGACAGCTCTCAAAACTGAAATTATTTATTTGTCTAGAGAGCAGGCCTTGCTGCCCTATTGAAGACATTTGGTTCCTACCTGGCCTTATTCTGTAATAGGGGGGAAAAGGACAATTCATCTTCCAGACTCATTCATTATTCATAGCTCTCTAATGAGACTTCAGTCGAAAAAGCCAATGTGCATCAGGTGAGACAATGGCTATTGTTATGAGAAGACCTGTGTGAGACCAGGGGTTTATTTCACCCTGTGCTCATCTGGTGAGTGCAGGAGCAGTAGGGGCTGAATTCACACTGAAGATCCTGGAAGTTAATTCAGCTCTGGGGCCTTTTAAAGAAGAAAGAGGAAAAAGCTGAAACCAGAAGAGCCTGAAATTAATTTTCTAAATATATCTGAGAGCTGTGCAGAGAACGATAATTCCCAGAGAGTTGGGGAGTTTCAGCATTTCACTTTAGTCCAGTTTGGAAATGTTCATAACCTCCAATGGTCCGGAAGCCCAGAGCCCTAGACAGACTTTTTCAGAGTTTTCAGATTTTTGTCTCCCTCTTAACCCACCAAGAAAAGTTTCCAGCCCCTGCGTAGACATTCAGAAACCTTCCTTCAAATCCCAATTCTTCTGCCTGTTCTAGGTTTCTGTTCACTAAAAGTATCCCTTTAGACAGAGAAACAAAATTTTGAACACAAAGGAAATATCCTGAATCCTTTATCACTAATTATGTTACGAGGTCAGAGCTGAAGGACCTCTGGAGCACCTCAACCGGAGTCTCATCTCTCCGTGCCCAAGAAAGACCGCTTTGAAGCGCTGCCTCACTCGCTGCCGTTCCATTTTATTTGACAACTACTGGCCATCAATGCTCTGAGCACTTTTGAAAGTAAGTTGTTCTTGACAAAACCTCTGACAGCACCATCAAATGCAAGTATGAAAGCTTTGCAGTATATGCAGCCGTTTGTCACCGCTCTCCTTATGATCAGCTCATCAGCCAAAACAGCAAGCATTTTCCTTTTGTTCTTCCCTTTCAAAGAGAAGTTGCAAGTGCAAGGCTTAACCGAGTTAATCAGGTCAAGAAAAGCAGGAATAACTGAGATACAGACAGCTGAAGCACAAGCTTATTTGCCTTGGCCAAAGGGTAAGTACAAGTCTCAGTGACCTCCAAAGGCAGCAGGGGGACAGGGAAGGGTAACACTGAGCTCAGACCCTGCTCTCAGGCACAGGTGAGGCACTTGTGGTGAATTTGGTCTGATTTGCCTCAATGCTCAGGCTGAAAATATGACAGAATTGGTAACAGCCTGTGGTGAGCATTTGGCTCCTGTGCACTGACAGGGAGCAACCTGGTCAGAGCCCTTTGCAATTAATTCACCCCCACTGCTATATGTCCAGGAACGCTTTTTAAGAAGGGTCAAATGGGGCTCAGAGCCTGTTCTCTGGATTTATGGTGGGACATTTCACTCTCTTGAAATCCACTATGAAGTCCCTCTTCAATATACGTCACCTTTGTTCTTTTTCATCCAGAAATTAGCATGCACTGAGTGACTACATCTATTAGGGAAAATTGACCCTGGAGTCATTTAACTAAGGATTTGCCAAAGCCCAAAGGTATTTATTATTCTTATAAGCAATGAGGCATATGGTTGGCTTTTCCAAAAGCCATTTCAGAAAGAAAAGTAAATGACCATTTCTTGAAACTGAAATATGAGATATTTAAGAAACTTTAGTCCAAATCTGAGCAGGAAGATTTCATCATAAGGCTATATAAAAATGCACAGAACATGGAGAATTTATCTATGTCTGCTTCAGGATTAACGCTTGAGGGACCACGTGTTGTGGCTCCTCAAAGCGTGATACTACTCTACCCATACTGCACAAGTGCAGAAGTGGTCAGGGTCAACAGACAGGCAAGTGCTCATCAAGTGGCTTTCATACCTGTGTTCCAGAAGTTAAATGGAGATGCTCAAGCAAAACTAGAGGAGGGTTCTTTAAGAGAGGGCCAAGGTCTATCATGAAAGCCTGGAGAAATTTCCGTTTGACAGAAGTTTGTAACTCAGACTTCCATCTGCAGGAGGTTGGATTAGACAGTGAGTTCCAAATTTTCCCTTTTTTTGGGTTTACCAGAGTTCAGACGTTGTTTGTAAAGTGCTAAAATAGTGATCCAGCAACAGCACAAAGCTGTCAGCACAAACCAAAAAATTCCCTTTGACAGAGAGCTAACCAAAGCCACACATCATTTGTAACCAAATAGCAGAAGAGTTAGTAAAAGAAAGATAAAAGATGCCTTATCCTCAGCGCCAAACCAGACCACTGTCTCTGTAATAACCTTCTATTCTTCAAGCAATCATTTCAGAGCTTCTGTGCACAAGATATACAAGGCAAGTTTTAAAACAAGCAAACAACCCCCACAAAACCAAAACAAAAAAAAAAAGGAAAAATCCCTATGTTTTTACAACATCATTTTGATTATTTATCTCTGCTTTGGAACTCAAGGAATGTCAAATTTACCTTTAAGAGTGTAATAAACCTAGAGTATCTAATGCAACATCTCTCTTTGAAAATAAGACTCCCTACATTTGATGGACAAACTCATTTAACAATTTGATGAGCATGGGCATCAGTGAACTTTACTGTCTGTATTTAGGAAAGAGGAGAGTAAAATGAACAAAGGATTTTTTTGGTAATAGAATAAATTATTAGTCTCAAATAAATCTAATGGTACCTTTTTATGCGCACATAGAACAAAATGTGTTCTTCACATATAATATACTCAGTTGGCTGCCTATGTCAGGAGTCGGTGCTGCCACATACAAGGGCTACTTTCCTGGAATTTGAACAGCTCTGTTTAAAAAAAGAAAAATGAGAAGTAATATCTGGACAGGAGAGGTGCACAAAAGAATGAAGAATGAAAGAATGCAAAGAATCCCACTGCTCTGTCTTTTTCACTACATGAAAAAGCTCTGTGTGCTGAAATACACGTATCTCAGAGGGACACCTAGAGCATATTTGTCATTTTTTTTGCCAGATACAAAGACTTCTATAAAAAGGGCTTGCAATCTACTTGACCACTCAGCAGTCCTTAAGTTTAGAGCCCAGCTGATGATGCCCTTTCTAGCAACTAAGCTGACTGTGCCAGCTGCTGTGTTTCCAGTGCTACATCCAGTCACTGTCAGCTGCCAGATAAGCTTTACTGCCATGGACAGCAACATTGGCCTGCCTTGGAAGAAGACAGAAAAAACCCAACTTCTGAACTTCAGGTTGCAAAGAACTATGTTTTGGCATGCACTCAACAAGAAAGAAAGGGTGCCCAAGCATGCTGGAATATCTACAACAAGAAAAGATGCAAAAGTTACTGTTATACACAACAGGAACATTCACATGATATAGAATATTCCAGGCATGACTGGTTTAACCCATATTTTGCCTCACTGAAAACATTAAAAATGTACTGGGATGCCAAACCAGAACGCATTAGAGTTCCTATGGAGCCTCATTCACTGTGAAAACTCAGGAATTTTACAAAGACATTTCTCCACCAGAAAATGACACTCTGCTACTCATGGAGAGTCATTTATAACAAGTTGTCTTTTATAAAATGTCAAAGTTGAAAGAGTAGGATACAATGAAACTGCTAAACAGAGTTTCTTTTGGTGAAGGAGAACATCTTTTTTGTTTCAGAAGGTAGGTTAATTTAGATTTAAAGAAACTAGAAATTAAATGCTGTAAATTAACTTGATTTACATGTTGTTGGGCACTTTAGACTTATGAAAATTTCCAAGCCAGGCTGCTCATGTTAAGCCAAGATCCATGAAAAAAAAAAAAAAAAAAAAATCTTCTCATTTCAAAATTTTTTTTGCATTATGGGATTCATTTTGCCTACGGGACCAGTTCTGTTCAAAATCTTTCAAAGCCAGGCCAGCCTGCGAACACAATGAGCAATTCTGATGCATAAGCTTCTGCATGGCAAATTAAACCCATTTAATCCCATTTCCAATAAAGAATTCCCCCCCCCCCCCTTTTTTTTTTTTTTTAAGGAGTCACTTTCCCTGCTCTATGTTCTCAGTGTGCAAGTCATTTGTGAGTAATTCGGGATTAGCTTCCTCTGAGTCAAATTGCTTGTTAGGTGCTGGTATTACGGTTTTCTTTGAGTTGCTAATCTGGTGGTGCTAATTAAGACTTGCAAAGACTGTTGCAATATTCTAATTATGGCAAGTACGTGTCCCTTAAATCCATTTACTGTAGAATAAAGCGGGTTTTGCTATCCACTTTTCTTAGCACTGCATTCACAACAGTATGCTATTGCTTCCCCATGTTGAAATTATTTAAAAAATCTCAACCATTAGAAAGACAAAGGAGGAAGAATTAGAGAGGCAGCAGATACTGGATGTCAGAGTTATCTTAACAACCACTACTCCTGGAAAAATTGTTCCTGCAACCACATATCAAGCTCCTCCACCCGTTACAGGTACCCTCCAAATTACAGATGCTCCTGGGATGCCGGAGCACTCTCCTCTTACACTCAATCCCCCTGCTCCAGCTCTGAGAGATGCCTGCAAGAGCTCAATCTGGGCCTTTCACTGCCCTTTTAAACGTCCTCTCCCAAGGGCACGACGAGAGAGGGAGCAGGTAGTGTCAGTCCCTTGGTGTTCCTCAAACACCTTTGTGGGCTTCTCCAATCACACACATTTACATTATTTCCTCATTATGACAAAGCAAACTTTCACCCTGTAGCACTCGCTGCTCTTTGCAGAAATGTAGCATTTCACACAGTATGCAACTTTGGCCTGGTTATTATTCACGGCAAGAATAAATTGGTCCTGCCTGGACCTTTGCAGGTTTGACTGCAGCGGTTCAGACTCCCGTTACGTATCTCTGTCACACAAATTTGCAATACACGGTCAATGCTCTGCCCAGACAGCTGGGTTCATATACATTTCCTAGGAGAGATGGCTTCGAGGAGCAAAGCCTTCTTTCCTTTCTTACCGAGATTTTATTAAACATTTCATTTAGCAATTTCCAGTTAAACTTAATGCTCCCAATCTAATATATTCCAAAGCCTCTGGTTTTCTTTCGCATTCTGCTGAAAGGGGAATATTCTCAACTAATGGTACACGATTTTGTTTCAGCTCATGAACTTTTAACCATCTCCACATTTTTTGCACTCCTTTATAATCTAGCAGGATTCAGATGGCTTCACATTAGTTTTACCTTTTTTTGCCAAATAGTATGCTTTCTTCTCAGCACAGGGAGTAACAAGGAAGCAACAGAATGCAGATGGGACACTCAACTTTATTCCCTTATTTCTATCACAGTAAGTTTGCATAACCCATTTCGGCTCACAGGTGTCAGAACATTTCTACAGTTCTCCCCACTCCAAACTGGGCTAAAAAAGAAACATCTCAAGGGAGCAAACTGAAAATCTGAAGAAAAAAAATTCAGTGCATTCAAAGCACTTTGTTTTTATTTCAGCTTCCCAATCACAAATTCACTTATATTTCAAAATGGAAAGCTCTCTTGAGGTCCAAATGCTCCCTTTCCATATGTGTTAGAACTAAAATAAAACCCACAACAGTGTGAAAACCAAAATGAAATGCAGTGCAAAGTGTATGGTTGGTGACACACCAAAGGGCTGGAAACCAGAGTTTGAGAAGATTGTGAGCTGGTGTAAGTTTTTGTAGCATCTCTGCAAAGAAGAATGGGAGGTAAGACAAGTTTGTGGAGCATCAAAACTTTTAATTCACTACCAAATAAAATTATTACCTGGCACACGGCTGTGAGTAAAGCATCAGCCACAGAGGTGAAGTTGTAGGAGCGTGCTCCGTTAACAGAGCAATGAACTCATCCAGTTGACTAATGCCAGGACAAAAGTTGAATTGTTTCTAATGCTCTGATACAGAGCTGGCAGAGGAAAAGACAAAGTGTAAAACTCAGTTATCAGTAATGTAACACCCTCCATACACACACTCAGCACAGAAAAAGGGACTCACGGAGAGCACTCTTCCTAAATGTCAAAGCTGTTCAAACACTACATACAGCTAAGTATAAAGAAAGCCAGGTTAGTCAGGCAGCCACTCTACATATCTAATGACACTTGCCTTTTAATGTTTCTCTTACTTCTCTCATTTACAGTGTTTTCAACCATGCTGTTTGGTGGAAGAAGAAAGGGAAAAAACATGAAAAACAAGAAAGTCCTCACAACTATTTCTATCACACAACAAACATTGATTCCTTTCTGATTTTCATAGGAATTTGTCAGTCTTGTCAGTGAAAGATTGATTTCTCTGCTTCTGGGAATGGTAGGTTATCAATATAATTGCTACCATCAGTGCATTTTCACAATCCTTCCTGACATTTCTGCTCCAGTGGCAAATTAGCCTGATGTTGACTATTTCCTCACCTGAACCAGCTACCAATGCATAAGGATTTTATTTATTTATTTTCCCCTCCCTCTGGTAGAAAAGACACACCCCTATCCCAGCACCATCTTTTTATTATTACTGAACACTACAGAAGAGTTAACCAAAAGCCTAAATAATCGCGTATCTTTCTGATGCTTCTATTTAAGCAGTTGGTTGTTTGTTTTTTTTTTTCCCAGACAGCAATTCAGTGCACGTGCAAGTTGTATCTTCCTATGAGAGTACAGAGAATTTAGTGAACCTTAAGGCTTATGTTGCATTACTGCACTTTGTGAGTAAATAACAAAGCAGCAAAGTCAGTCAGGTGCTGATCATGCAGATAAGCCACGTAAGAGTTGCAACCAAGCTCAGGAGGTGCTGGGCAGCTGCAGCCCTACAGGAGGTTTCAGATGCTTGTCACCCTTCTGCATCAACCTCCCAACTAACACCACTATACAGTGGCTAGTTAAGCTGCAACCTCCCTGCTCCTCCAAGCTTGATGA
Organism: Chionis minor; assembly: GCA_013398295.1. Classification (NCBI taxonomy): domain Eukaryota; kingdom Metazoa; phylum Chordata; class Aves; order Charadriiformes; family Chionidae; genus Chionis; species Chionis minor. The sequence goes on along the minus strand of VZSF01008371.1, from coordinate 165,763 downwards.
CCATCCCTGTTGCAGTCTTTTTGGCCAACTTGCTTCTCCAGCTTTAATTTCACTGTAACTCCTAAATAAACTCTCCTCTCCCACAGGGCTGCAGATAATGAGTAAGAGGACCTGCATCTCACCAAACACGTAAGTCATGGGGCTTGACTTACCAACCTGTCCACGAGAGATCTTCCCACATCACCTTTGCATAAATGTGGCATCCAGATTTTGGTTATCCTATGTAGATTATGAGAGGGGAAAGCAGGCTGGAAGAGTGAAAGCACTGACTTGTGTGCAAACCAAATCCAGAGCAGCTCTCTGATGCTGAGCCAGGTTTATTTATGACCCTCTTGCCAACTCCCCACCAAGAGAAGAGGACACCTTAAGGGCTAATTGGGGACTTATTGAAGTCTCTGTGCTTTGCAGCAGCCCTTTAATTCCAACCATCACAGCTTACCTAGATACAGCCAGGTGCCTTGGAAACATCACATCCTACAGTGGCAAAAGCCTCAGACTCTCACTTGAATTGAGCTTTGATTTGGCTCTCAAGAGCTAAAGGATTTAGGATCTCCAGTGAGAAGTAATAGCGGGAGCTTTATTTCTGTGATATTCAAGCATTCAAAGTAGCACATCCTCTGAAATACAGCAGGTCAGAAACCTTCCATTAAAAAAACCCAAGAAGTTGCTGTTCTTTCAATTTTCAAACTGAGGATTTATTAAAGCAGAAGCTTTCTATGAGAGAATATCAGTTGCAGAACAAAGCATTTCTCAGGATGGTATTTCTAAATGAAGACCACTGTTTACCCCCGCCCCCGACAAAAGTCAGGCCATGCATCTGAGTAGAAACTTAAACCCTAACTTGTTTGCTAAAAAGGCATCTGCTAGTAACGTGGCATCCCTATCCCTAGGATGCTCTAAATTCCTGTGCTATTTCTGGAGACCTCCATTGGGCCTCTGGACACTCACGTGTCTAGTTTTAATTCCAATGAAGTCAAACAAACAAGTGTTGAAAAGTCCATATCTTTCTTTTGGTTCAGTGGAAGTTTGTTGCCAAGCCAAGCTCAGCTCTAAACTTCTGCCATTTATCTGCCTCCCGCAGAGGCTTTCAGATGCTGCCAGCCAGCTCCATCCTATTCACAGCCGCAGGCATGCGCTGCAGCATGCTGAATGACACGTTAGTAATTCATCTGATGATAATAGGACCAGCAGCAATAATACCCTTATTGTGGCTAACGGGAACTCACCAAGTCTTTGATAAAACCCTGCTCAGTTCTGCGAAGCGCAAGTTTGCTGTAAATCTCTGTAATAGGTATAAAGGTGGCCTGAGCCAACTTACATAATATAGTTTGCTGCCAGCCTGTGCTATAGGCTGAGCTGAAGCTGTACATAACACCCCCCTGAGGTGCACACCATCCCCTAAGCTTTATTTGTGGCTATGCCTTGGCAGTAATCTACCCTGCGTTCAGCAAGGACCGGCTATTTGCATGGCAGAGGTTTATTTACACATTAGCAGGGCTGCGCAAGCAGCGCTCCCAGCAGGGTTTAAGGCTGCAGAGACCTCTGCTCCCGAGAACCAATTTGGCAGCCGCTACGGTATTACAAGGCTAGACACAAATTCACTTTTGCTGAACTCCTGGCCTATCAAACGTACATTTACAACAGATAAATATGTACAGCATAAACAAGTCGGAGGGATTACCCAGGATTAGCCACAGTCTTCTCTACTGCTGCCAACGTTACAGGCAATCCCTCTTCTATAGCGAGAGCAACACATCCTGAACGTATGGTACCTATAAATCGTGTACACTCGAACAAACATGCTCACTGTACACTGTCAAAGATATATATAGATATATATGAAGGTTTTTATATCTGCTCCTTCCTCCTCCTTGCCCAAAAGAAAATATTGGAGACGGCGCATGCCTGCGAATAACACCACAAGGTCAGCCACCGCTGGGCGCAGCTCAGCGCTGCAGCTGACCGATTTCAGCACGTGCATCTCTTTCAAGTGAAGCCTTGAACACGTTAAGTCATTTAAGCCCTCCAAAACACTGGAGGCCAGCTCGCTTAGGAAAGACTTACAGAAGTCTTCTGCATCTAGTTTGCGGGATCTGGAAGATGCTGTGCGTTGGAGAGCCCTGGGCTACTGCTTGGCAATTGTCTGCTTTGTGCCCCAAACCACAGGAGCATCCCTCTCTAGGGCAGAGAGGAAACACCACAGGCAGCTACCAGCACTGGAGGTCAGTTTTGAACTAAAAAGATTTTTTTGGGGGGGGATTTTGGGCTGGTTTTTTTGGTTTGTTTTGTTTTTACCCTGAGAAATCAGTGGGTTTTGTTCCATTCCTTTACAATATTAAACACATAACAGTTAAGCTTCTCTTACTGTATTTGGGGGGACTTTGGGTATCTCTATAGCAAGTGACTGTAGTCAATTAGAAACAGCCCCCTGCTCTGAAAGTTAGAGGGGTTTATCCTCTATAAAATAATATAAAATATATACTCTTCTATAATATATAGATATGGAAACACACGTGCACACCCACTCACCCTTTATTTAACAAATAATGCCTCAATAGCCAGGTCTGTGTAGTGAAGCATTAATATAACATTTCTCAAACGAAGTTCTTGTTCTGCCTGATGTATTTTGTAAGTGTTTGGTAATCTAGCTTGATACACTCCTGTCTGTCAGGGGCTGCTACCGACTTCACACTTTTGCTAGGAAAGGCAGCCAGTAGCACTGAGAGGTACCTTCCTGGGACACTATAGCCTTTCTTCCTTCATTATATATGAGAACAGTTGCACTGATTTTGAAGCTAGTGTGAGACATGAATAATTAGAAACAATATGCAGTATTTATGGTCAGTATTTAACAGTATGTAAAGAAAGTGATGCTTAACACAGACTAGAAATGACTCCAATCTTCCTTTTCTGCACTGAGGATGAATACAAGGTTTTCGCCAAGGATTTAGTACTGCAAAATTACAGGACAACTTGCATGAAAACAGGTGGCTTCATTTTTGCAATTTGCTTCTGCTGTATGCATCTTTTTGGGGTAGATTTTTGGGGATACTTTCCCCCCACTGTGAATTATTTTGGATTTTACAACCTACATTAATTTTATTTCGTTATCCACTTACTAAAAAGGAACGGTGTCAAATTTGATAGACACATAACATGATTCACCATGTGTCTTTTCAGAGAAAAGACTTCACTGGATCCTCTCTGGGAGGTTTGCTGTAGATTTTCCAAGATGCCTGCTGTCCATATACATTTTGCTTTCTCAGGGAAACTATAAAGAAATTAGGTCTGGGGTTTTTTTTTTCCCCTACAAAGTTTTTAAAAAAACATGACAAGCCTTAAAAATTCCTCTAAATCACCAAACCTCTACCATACATCAGTACTGCAAGGCTATTGCTGAGTAACAACCCACAAGGAATATGTGTGCAGTAACAAGTACATGAAGACCTTGACACAGCACCACATTCAAAACCATTCAATAACATAATATTTATGGTGGTTTTGGAAGCTTGTGGAATAGATACTCCTTCTAGCAGGTGATGTCCAGCACACCAGCTGTGCAACTGGTCCCATAAAGTCTGATATTAAGGCATTTGTTCCTGACCAGACAACCTACCTTCAACAAAAGGAGCAATGTCCAAGGACAGCAACAATGATTGGAGAAAGAGGAGAAAACAGAGGTAGGGCAAAAAGGGATGGGGTAATAACGAGACTTTGAGTGATTTGAGATACCTCCTGTTTCCTTTCCTCCTTTCCCTCTCCCCAGTTGCTGCAGGTACCTGCCTCTGTATCACTTCTGCATTCACTTTTAATTGACCTTAGTAGTTACAAGCCCCTCTTTTTTGACTAGGAAAGGCTATCACAGCGAGTTGTAGCTGGTCTCACAGCAGAGCTGAGGTGACATCTTCCTCCGCTGCCTGCTCGCCCTGCAGGTACTTCTGAGCCTAGGGCAGAGGGGCCAACCTTCCCCCCTGTTTTCCCTTTTTCCCCAGTGTTGCTTGCTCTGGTACAGAGCATTTCCTTGAGGCCCTTCCTTGTACCTGCCACCCTCCTTCAGGGCACTGGAAGACTGTAGGCATGGAGCTGGGTGAGCAATCTACCCTGGTGCAGATATGCAATCATGGCTGAAGAGGCTAACTCATGCACAAGCACCAGAAACTGCACGAATACAAGAGGCTTCCCAAACCCCTGCTGGTCACCTGCACAGTGTCAGAAGGGGTGGGAAGGGCATGGGCACAGCTCCCTTGAGGAACACTGCCAGGATGGGAGCACGCAACCATGGCTGAGCTGAGCAGCATTGGACTGATGCAAGAAAGTTTGCCACACAGCTTATTTTTAATCTCACTCCCTGCTCCTCTGTTGTCTTTAAAACACATCAGATGGACCACCTTGATATCTCTCTCAAGGATCTTTGGGTTTGACTTGCAAGAATTTAATTTGTTCACATCAGTCTAATGTCTCTCTCCCTCAAAAAAACCACAGCAGCACCTGTGACTGCAGGCTGGGCAGATGGACAGGACCCAGACAGAGATCCTCCTGTGTCACTTGCCACTGAATAATTGTTAAAAATGGACTAAAGTCAAGCCTCAAAAAACACCTACATCCCTCTCATCAAACATGAAATACAAATCCAGGCACTTCAGCACACTGAGGGCTAGGGCAGGTTAGGAAATCTGGAGGTAGAAATAGAAATTATGTCACTTTCTTCTTGCTATAACTTCAATTAAGAAAGGCCAAATTTTAGAGAGTAGGAACTACTGAGACAAGTTCTCTTGTACAAGCACAGATGCCACTGCACAGGGAGGGGTGGGGGGACAGGGTATGACCCCGAGCACCACCACTGCCCATGTTGGCTCAGGGCTGCACAGCTCCAGCCAGGACCATGTGGTGCTCCCCCCAACAGCGTTTGGGCATGGAGGGGGTACTTCCGAACAGCCTCAAGGATCTGGGAGAGTTAAAACAAAAGGTACCTGCAACAGGGTAAAAGGGAAGGAGCTGGGTAGGGAAGTCAGCTAAATTAGCTGATGCTAACACAAGCTGTTGTTCTCCCCCTTGCATGAGTGCTCTCCCCAAAGGGCAAGAAGAATTAGCTACCACACCTGGACTTTGTGCAACTCATAATATTCCTCTGCCATCTGTTAATGGTATTTCAGTATAAAAGTTCTTAAATTGCTTATACGTGCTACAAGTGATATCTTCTTTCATGCAACCTATTAGCACACCCATGTCAAAACCAAACTGCACTGGCTATCTGCATTTGTGCATGTTGGCAGCAAATCAAAGGCAAGGAACAAAACCAGGGCTCACAGTTTCAAGAGACAGGATTTGTGATTTGTAAGCACCAGAACCGTGAGCGATGTGTTACTGAGCATGGCCTCAGAGGAGCACATTCTTCAGGTTTATCCCCCTACCCCTATAAGGAACTGACATTTGCAAGTTCCTTAAGTGCAGAGTCCTTGAGTTTCTCCTTTTTGATGACACTGGTACAGTTTCATCTGGATTCTCAAGTAGCTTGCCCTTCAGAGATACTAGTTCTGCTCAAAAACAACCCAGATGATTTTCAGTGGAGCACTGCTTCAGAGCTGTAGAAAATTAGCCTTCCTTTCTGAGTGAAGACCAGTCTCCGGGCTGTGAGCCAAGGTCATCGTTAATCAGAGAATGAGACACAGAACATGTGGAGAAATGCGTGCTTTCAGGAAGTCAACATCCCTTGGCACGTGAAAAATGGGGATTTCATTTGCCATCTCCTCTACTTTTCAGTGAGGAAAGAGGACCGTTTTCCTGCAAGAGGTGGTAGATGCCCAATTCCTCTTTCCTCCACACAAGACATGGTTTCAAGTGAGGGGTATCAATCAGCTCTTGCTGCACAGGGATGTGGGTGGGAACATGTTCTGGACCTCACATCTATCCATCACCATTGCTGGATGAGGAGACATAACTGCTAGTTAATACGACACCATGTGGGAAATATCCCTCCACCCGACACTTGTACGTGTTTGTTTGATCATTTTTAAAGGAGTGCCTTTAAAGCAGGGAAAAAAAAAACACAAACCCAAACTTCTTTCATTTCCATAAAGAATAATCATGTTCTCCATGTTTTAAATCTACCATGCGTGTGTGCAAGCAGACAGTCAGACACACAGGTAAAAAGGAAGACCGTGCTGGTTACCTTTTGGGGGAAGAGGTTTACTTTGAGGTCAATATGAGACAGTCCCCTGTTTTCCATCCAGAGGCATCCAAGTAACATGTTTTCTGACACATGGGTTAGAGTTATTAAAAGAATTCAAAATGAAAATACAAGTTAGGAAGTATGGAAGAGGTAGAGCAGAAGAGATGGGCAATCATTAAGATTTTGGGAAAGTTTGAAGGGTACAGCTCTTTTTCAGTGAAGCAAGATCAGCATTTGGAAATGACTGCTGTATGTCTCAGGCCTGGGCACCTTGAAACAAGAGCGGTCACTTTTCATTTCTGTTTGACCTTGAGATCATAACTGCGAAAGCAGCATCAGTGTGTTTCTGTTAGTAATTGGCAGTCACTGAGCTGAAGATCAAGCTAGCATGAAGACTGAATTACCACTCAAGTCTTATAATAAATTGGAAAAAATAGCTAACTAGCCTATGTTACTACATAAGAACTAAAGGTTAAAAAATGGCAACTTCTGCTCTTTGGGTTCATAAGTTACCCGATGCACTGAAAATAGGATCAGTATTGACTTTAGAATGATACAGCCTATAGCGAAGACAGCAAAGACTTCCCCCAACTCTCTAGACTAATATGAAAGCTTTTTTTTTTTTAATGTGTGTGTTTTATTGTAAATGTTGTATAAAATACCCAGTGCAGAATGAAAGGATGCTTGAATGTTTTCCATCGAGTTCCTTGCTAATTCATAACGGTGAAAACTGCAGTTTCTGTAGTTATATTGACACGTAACTCAAGAAATAGAAGAATCAGGCCAAGACAAATGGATATTTTTTGTGGAACTGAAGTGCAACTCCAACATTGCTTTTACCTCCTCTCATGGAGGTAAGCCAGCTGTCACTGCATCAGAACGAAGGGAGCTGCTTGGGTAAGGCTAAAAGGAGAACCAATGGACTTCATCTGCTCTCTACTCAAATGCGTTTGTAGTTGCAAGCTGTAATCTACCACAAATAGCCACATTTAAAGAATGCAATTACATGGAACAAAGCTGATGACTCTTTCAATGCACAGAGATCATTAGAAAATGGTAACCAGTTGCAACCTATTATTTCTTTGCACCAGAGAAATAAATTCATTATGTGTCAGCTGATTTTCTGTCACACACAAGTGGAGGTGTGCTTATAAAAATCTACTCAAGCCTGCCAGCTCTAGCCACAATGTTCACAGGGCAAGCATACGGAAGGAAAATAAGCTCTTTTGGGGATGCTGAGGAGGCCCCAAGAACTCCATTTGCTATTGCAGACACTAACATCCAGCATAGGTGAATACAAATTACAGCATCACTGGAGGTGCACCAGTTTATCCCAGTAAACAAGTTACTTCCAGTAGTGATTAAACTCACTCAGCCTATGTCCAGACAAACTCTGCACAGGAACCATTCATTTTAAAGATTCTTCACTAAACTTGTAAAAGAAAAATTTTTGACTATGAAAGATCGAGTAGTTCATGTACCATAAAAAAAAAAAAAGAAACACATACCCTCGGAATCTCATGTCAAAAACACACACAGACACAAAAAGAACCTCACAAAAAAGGCAAAGTTGTCCCTTTAAATTCAGATAAAGCTCACGCTACTCCATGCAGCTCAAACTAACAAAGCCACAGGGTCACACTGCTCTCAGGCATCGTTTGGGTGACTGAAACAACCCTCAGGAGCCTCGGGCATTGTCAAGGCAGGTGACAGCCGCCACTCTCACAGGCTGTCTTGGGCATTGCTCTGCCTGCGAAGCAGGTGCTGCTTATCTCTGGTGCAAGGCTCTGTCCCGAGCCATGACCTTGAAAAGTAATTTTGTTGATCAATATCTGTTAGGGCTGAGATTAAGCAATAGCATACGCTGGTGGGGAGGCTGCAGAAAAGCTATCAGACTGGTAAAGATCATGGCTTTGTCATTCCTTTTGTCTTTTACTTTTTGATACCAACTCCTACAGCTACGCAACCGATTTCATCTTTTTACCTCTTGTTTTCCACCACATCCATGTATAGCAGCAACAACACATAACGATGGTCTACGTATGAATCCTCTGACCTGGTTAAAAAGATGAAAATCTAAGGTTTATTGCATTAAGCTTGGCTTTGCATCCCAGCTGTGACACACTTCAGAATCCAGAGAAGCAGTAGAACTCCTAACTTGCATGGAAGGACCTAAGCTGCCACCTCACAGAAAGGATAACAAAACAGTTACAAAAGTCATAATGGGCATTTCAGACCTATCAAGAAAAAATTCTGCTTTCCCTCACCCATTCAGAGGGGTCTATATTGCGGGAACCCAGAGGTGCTGCATCTCAAAGATCAGTTGTCTTCTCTTTAAGCAGCCTGCTTACTTGCAATAAAAGGTTAAAAACAGTCTTTCTTGGAGTGAACACTAAATTCCCCTTTGGATTCACGGAAAGACTTATTTCAGCTAAACTGAAGTAATTTCAAGCTTTTCAGACAAAGGAGTTAGAACCAGAGGAAATTTTGCAGCAAGTAAAACCTTAAAAAAACCCAAACAGGCAAGCATAACTTTCTAGAAATTTTTTAAATAAATATTTTTTATATAAAATGCTTTATTTGAATTCTTGAAAGAACAAAACCAAACAAAATAATGCCAGAGAAATGTATTTTCCAGATACCATGGCAGTATGGTCACAGCTTCATTACTGTCACAAAAAGCTTAATTGCAATAGATATTTTACCAGCTCTATCTACCTCTCACTTCCCATGCAGGCAGCAGTGTTAAACATAAAATAGAATGGCTTCTCTTCAGGAAGTGTGATTAAATAAAATGGGAATATAACTAAGGAAATGAGCCCTTTAAGAGTCATTTAAGAAACGGCACACTGGTGCTGGGAATCTACCAAGAACTGTAAATCCTGTCTGAAGAATAGGCACAGGGGCTTCCAGAGAGACTGCTGGGAGTCTCTTTTCTTCTGGAGGAAATCAGTGATTGACAGAGGCAGAGAGTTAGTAAATTTTCTCCAGGAAAGGAAATCATCCTCTCTTTTGCCCCTACATTTCTAAACATGCTTGTTGCCTTACTCTCGCTACCAACTATATCTGTTCTGCATTATCCTGGTGTGACTTTTTTTTTTTTTAAATCCTAAATTGCTAATGCAATGTTATAAGAAGTATACCTGGGAATATAAGCAGACTATTAGGTATGAGTTGCTCCCTTCTCCAGGAAACAAATTGCTTGCAAAAAGATAATACTTTCCAGAAATACCAAGTTGAATTCAAGATGTTGCTGCTGAGGCTTTGCCTACTCTTAAATGACCTAGGATTCAAATTGGCACTATTACAGATAAAAGAATAAGTGAATCCATGCTGTACATGAACAAAAGCTACCTCAGGTACATTTTCATTCATTCACCTTCTGAGGTAAGAGCTGAAACTTCTATTTGTACCATCCTCCAGGGCATTTTTGCTCCTTCTACACAGAAATTGGATGGGTTTTTTTTCCCACGTTTAAGAACCACAACAACTCATACTACCGTACTGGTTATCTGTATGCCTGGAATGACTGTATTTTCTTACAGTTCCCACCCTGTGGAAATACACTGATTGGAGCTCTGAATCCTACAAAAGCCTAGATTTCACAGCCAACCTGGAAATCTGTTAAGCAAGATCACCCTGAAAATATGTATTTTTAAAAAATACATATATTATCTCTCTCCATGAACAGTCAGCTTCCGTGGTGACTTAGTAGAGACCAGGAGGATCACCTTTGCCATATTCTAATTGTGATGCCCATAATGATTATTGTGATTGCAAGAACCACAGTGATTGCCCTGTCATCTCAAATGGGGAAAGGACTTTGAGATGCGACCAAGTAGTTCGCACCCATGGGTGCTCAGTCTCCATACAGACGGCTTCAGCTTTGAGAGCGCTGCACTGGGACAGAGAAGGTAACAGCTATGAACTATTTCTAGCTGCAGGAATCTTGAGTCAAACCAAGTTGCAGGCAGGGCAACAACTCTTTATCCTAGCCCAGACAGGGAGGCTACAAGAGTCAACAAGCTGTGGAGATGGCATTTTTGTTTCTTGTTCCCACTGGGAGATGGTCCCCAGCTCCAATTCCTCCATAATTAGCCTTTGCAGCAGGGTAGGTGTTTTAGACATGCCTCAAACTAGAAAAATCTGGTGACTTTGGTAAGCAAGAGAGGCAATACCGCACAGAATAACTCCTGATATTCTACAATGAACTAATTATATTTGACTAAAAATATTTTGTCTTCCTTCCATCAGAAACACTGCTGCTCAGGCAGGGACAGTGAGTCTTCAACAGTAAGTGTCATTACAGAAAAGAGGCTTCATTCCTGTGATTAGATACTTATACCAATAAAAACATTTTGCCTAGGAAGTGGGAACAAATGGCTTACCCTAAACCCACAGACCATTTAAGATTTCAAATTACAAAGAAAACATTGAAAGGATCTAGACACAGGGATGGTGTCAATAGCTAAAAAGTTTGCAAGATATGCAAGGCAGGAAGGGGAAGAAGCTTCAAATCTAAGCAGCCTAAAAGGACAACAAAACCACTTCCTAGCCTTTCGGAATTTTCAACAGCATCTGACAAAAATTCATTCCACAAGAGACCAACAAGGGACAGACGGGCTGCATGCTATTTTCTCTGCCTCGGTACCCTTGGTCACTCTTGACTCAGCAATGCAAAGTGAGGTGTGGTTCAGATCCCGGCTGGAAACTCACAGGGACACAGAAGGATCATTACCCTTGCATGCACCTGAGGGGGACCTCCATCTACCAGTAAAACAGCATGTTTCTTTTTTTTTTTTTTTTTTAAATTATTCCCTCCTTTACCCTCTTCTTTTTAAAAAAATACATATCAACATAACAGATACTGAAGTCATGCAAAACTAATCCATTTTCTCCCCTATTATATAGGCTGATCAACTGCTCAAATTTGTGCAACCCCTAATTTAAGACGGGTTTGGGGTTTAAATACTACACTGGGGAGAGGATGCAACACTGCTATTCCCTTCGTATCCAGTCCTCAGCATGCCTTCACCTCACCTCTTCAGGAGAAGACCTACCACAGTCTGCTGTAAGGACTTCCCCTAGGCTGACATTTACACAGTTGCTTGCAAAAAAAACACCAATACCACCACCACAAATCCACCTGATTCTGGCTGGGCAAGTAACAGTTACTGGAAACCAATGCCTGCTTAAAACAGTTTTAGCTTTATCATGAACTTTACTGGAGAAAAAAAAAAAGTATTCAGCACACTCAAGAAAAGAAGTGGGGAGAAATGTCATTACTCTCTCCAAAATACAGAGCGGCCCTGAGTGACAGGGCATGATTACATCCTTCCAGAGAAGAACAGAGAGAAAAGGGATTTGAGAAAGAATCCGCCTCTCACAGAGAGATCAGCTCAGGCCTGAGCTGGCCAGTCCTTTGGACAAGAAACCTCCAAAGGATCCGCTGACACAGCCGGTTCGAAGGATGGTAACTAAGCACAGGCAGGAGCTGTATGGGGTGGGAGACACCTACAGCCAGGAAAAGACTGAGAATAAAGCGATGGACTCGCAGTGTTGTACGGCTGGACTGAGTAAGGAGGATCCCATCCTAGATTTTTTGCTTGTTATTAATTTATTCCTCACCAGCAGCTTTCTGCATGGAGTTCAGCCCCTCCAGTTACTCATTACAGAGCTGACCAGAGGCAGACATTCCCAGGAGCACGTAACGCCATGACAGAGGTGACCATGAGCCGGTGCAGCTCCCACGGGACCAGGCTCTGCCAGGGCAGGAGCAGAGCCAGCACCTCCGCGGGCACCGAGGGGTCTCAGAGCCAGCTCCCCCACAAGCTGCCAGGGAAGCCATAGCCAAGCAGGGACACACTCAGGTCTTGCTCTTTTTTCCAGTCCCCTCCGCCCAGATTGCAGGAACAGCCCCTGCAGCAGGGCTCATACAAGAACAAGGCGGCCTAGGGGCGGCGGTGGGCAGGGTGGTGCCCAATAAAAAGACCCCACACTAACCACTGTGCCTCTTCAGAAAGGAAAAACCATACTCCTTGAGTCTACTCTCGTTTCGAAAGGGTCACAAAGGATGCTCCAGTTGACGCAATAAAGGTGCATTTTCAGAAATCATTTGAAACCGTTCCTCAAAAGTGCTTCTTAGTGCAAGCCAGTTGTTAAGAGATAGCAAGAGATCTTTTCTCGGATTAAGAAAGGATTTATCTTTTAGCAACTTACCTCTTTACACTTCACTAAAGGATAAAAAACACAAAAGTGGAAACAATTGGTCAGTTTTCAAAGGAAGTGCACTCCAAGAAAAAAATATTTCCTAGCTTTCTGACCAAAAAAAGTCCTTATTTCAGTTTCCTACTTCAAAAACTAGGATATCCATTCTGAAGGTATAGAGGAAAACAATAGCTTTCTTTCTTTATGCTTAAAATACCTCAAAGATACATCTCAAATATGGGCAAAAGATGTCTCTGTCATTGACAGAGGAAGGTATATATTAAATATACCATCAAGCCATTTGGTTTTTATTATTTAGCATGGGAAGAAGAAAGGCCTATACTCCTGTGTAGGAGCAAACATTTATATTCAACTCCACTGGGATGTGTCAGAACATTTTCAAACACATCTATATTTTAATAATGGATCATTGATATATCAATTATTACGTACCAATAATCCAATTAAAAATACACTCCGGATAAACAGTCTGGCCCAACTCCAAACCTGCAGACTATTTAAATAAGCTAATGGAAACATTAGGTGCCAGGATGCCTATTTTGTTTTCTAATTAAGGTAGTATTTGGCTGACAGAGAACCAATTTACATGTAAAAGCCAAACAATTAAAAAGGTCACACAACTAAAAATTAGGCATTTCGCACATGCAAATTGAGCTACCCAGTATAAAACAAATCCACAAGTGCGAAGGAGACTGAGTTACACTGCATGTGTACTTGCTAACACAGAGACCTGTGCCTGACCCGTGACTTCATTCCCATCTTGTAATCGCCTACAATAAAATGTAAAACGCAGAAGAAAATTAGAGGAGTTCAGTTATGGATGGTAGATGGAGATTCACACCGTTCTTCTCTCCTCAGAAGATGACGGCAGCCGACTGACCATCCTCTGTAGCCAGCTGAATACTAAAGCTTTCACAAATTTTGGGTGCCCCAACATAATTGTAATCACAGCGCCTAAATGAGAGAGGCCACAAGGAACACGAAACATGGAGGTTTGGTAGGAAACAGACTACAAACGCTTCTCCTCCAGGGGTGGGGAGGTGACCGCCTGTCTGGGGCAGTGGGTGGCACAAGTCAGTCCCACACAGTTTCAGCTGGGGCCAAGCCTCTGCTCGGGCTCCCCCAGGTTTCCAGCCCTGGACTCAGTTTGCCAGTGGTAGTGTTCAAAAAGAAGGGTGTTGTGTGATGGCTGAGAAGATAACTTACTAAGAAAGGGGAAAAAAAAAAAAAAGAAAAGAAAAAAGAAAATAAAGCAGCAATTGCTGTGTCTTGAAGCCTGACAACTTACTTAGGTTACCACTTCATCCAGCGCCGGCGACACGCGGGGGCAAGCCTGCGCTCTGCTGCTGGACAGGCTCTGACAAGAGGCAGCAGGGAAATACAGAAAAGCAGTAGGTATAGCAGGCAAGAAAGCTAACCTCCAGGATAAACACAGGCTAATTTGAGACACCTCTCGCTCACACTGGTGATTGTTTTAACATAAATCTGCTGTTTTCAATTGTATTCAAGGGACAAAGTTTTAAATCTTTACTAGCTAAACAGAATTATCCCCAGACATAGGAATTCAGATTTTAGGATTTTACTTTCCATTGTCTGCTCAATTCCCTCCATGCTCCTTTTTTCCTTTCCCTCAGCTGCACGAGCATTCATGAGTCAGCAAGAAGATATCTATTCCTAAGTTCACAAGTTATTCTGGGAAAAAAATAGATAAGCCCAGTGAAGAAAATATCATTTATGTGAGACACAGCAAACACAGAGCTGACCGCTCCTTCGGGAAGGAAAGGAGTTTGTACATAGGTACGTCCCAAAATGAGGAGCAATTAGACAGCCTTGATAAGCTCTCCTGGGTATCTGCAGTTGGGACTGTTGAAGTACATGGGAAGGATAAAAGAAAAAGACTAGTTAAAAATCTCATCTTCCTGGGGCAATAAGACAGACCTCCAGTGCCAATAAAGCTTGCTTATAAAAAGTCCTTATCCACCTGCAAGCTCAGTAAGGTGTCATGCCTGACGCGTAGGAGTACAGTACACCATCTCATAGGGACGAGTTGAATGCTTCTCTTTCCCACTGCTTTTCTTTTCCTTCAGTTATAGCCAGATGTTTGGGTTGTTTTTTTTTTTTTTTTATTCTCGTTTGGAAATCTGAGAAAATTGCTAGCTGTGCCTGTCACAATGAAGAGGGGGTCAATCCTTAAGGTGACATAATTTGGCACTATGCGATAGATTGCATTTCACAGAAAGTTACCTTTCTTTATGCCAGCCACAGCAATAGATCACAATTTTTGGTTCTCGGGGAAGTGGGAATTAGAAGAACAGATTATGATTTAGCCACAAAGATGACAGCTATAAATACAAGATTCTGCCACACAGCAAGTAATTCCCTGGTGCTGAGGCTGAGACCTCAGGACCTCTTTCTTTGGGACATCATTCTTCATCTCGCCAAAAAAACCCCACACAATCCACAAAAAAACAACAAAAAATTCCAACCCATACAAACACACAACCCCAAAAACCTACATACCACAGGTTTCACTGCAACCTTAAAGGTAAACATGCAAAGGAAAGCCAGAGAAACATTGCACATTTTGTCTCTTCCCCTCTGAGAACATGACATTCCCAACATACTTCACAGCAAAATTAAAAATCTACCTGAAGAGAATAAAAAAAACATTTTAATTTCAAGGTTTTCAGGCAGGCAGAAGGATCCTATTTTGTACCCAGTTCCTCAAAAATGCTTTCAGGTTTTTCAGCCAGATTGATTCACTTACACAAGATAGTTCTTTGTGCTTTTAAAATTATTGCACTTCGAATGTAAGAGCTGTAATACAGCAAAGACAGATAAAAATAAATATTCCTTCCAACTCCCATTGCAAGAGGTAACACTGCCTTTGTGTTTACAAGCTAAGAAATATCATATCTTTTAAAAAAATACATGACAGCAGATGCTGCATGAATTACTGAACTAAATTAACCAAAAAAAAAGACTAAAAAATACAAATAACATTAGCATTAGTAGAATATAAGCAAAATTTACTTGCTGTGTATTTAATGGTCTCTGCACTAATAGTCCTTGAAATGTACTTTCTTTCTCTATACAATGTTAGGAGTGAAGTATTATCTGTTTACAGTGCTGAAAGACTTCTGTATTGTTTTTATTTTTGAACAGTTGGATCTCTTCATGGGACTTAAAGTCTATGTGACCCACAAAGGTGGGTTATACAGGGTATCTGACAGAAGGCCAGCATAAATAAATTTTAAGTATTTGAAGATTTGATCAATCTGAAACCTTTTGACATTATCAGAATTCCCTAAGCACACATCTATTTCTATATTATCTGTAGGACCACAACAGAGAGGATCCCAGCAGGTGACCAAAGACCCCACAGTATTAGGCTCTGCTTAGAGGCAGAAGAAAGTGGCAGGCGTTTTGGGTGTCTCAGTTAATAACTGCAAAATAAAGTCCTCTTTTCAGTATTCTCTCCTGGCAGAAGAGTGCAAAACTTGTTGTCTGAAGTTTTGCAATTATTAAGATGGAAACATATTCAAAATAATCAAAGTTGCAAAACTGATCAAAGTTAAAAAAAAAAGGCAAACCAAAAAACCTTCCACAAATATTAGGGTATGGGTTTGAATTAATCACCCAAACTAGTGAAACAGCTTTGAAATCTCAATGCATACATCTGACACGACATGCCCAAAATAATAGTGAGCTGACTTCTACTTTGATCAGGGACTATCAAAGGGATTCTGTGGAGTTAAGCTTCTAAATCCCACTGAAATTTTATAGTTTGGAGACTTTAAATGTCTTAGACTCAATCATAGCATAAATTTTTACCTTTTTTTTTGGCTGTCAGAAGAGTTGAGCTATTTCTCTCTAGTGCTTGAAAAAACAAAGACGAGTGACATCTAAACATAATCAACATGTGCCACCATTCAATCTCTCAATAATGACTTAATAAACCCATCATAACTAAAGCCAGGTGAGTAATTTAATGCTAATTATTTCCAATTAATTACTTCTTTTAAAAACAAAAGCAAAATGAAATTTTAATGTTTCTGTCTTTAATAATGGAATACTTTTAATTTGCAACTCACTGAGCAGTCGTTTCAACTTTTGCTGGTATTTGTGTAATGCTGACTAGCTAATTTAAACACAAAAATCCTATACCTTTCCCAGCTAGATGAATTATAGACCCCTCCATTCCAATGCAAGTTTTGATCGAAATTCAACTCAAGAAAATTTTTAATAATACATTCCAATGCAAAAGAACTCCAGAAGCATCAGAAACTTCAGAGCAGGACTTTTGGGGGTTTAAATTTAATGTCCTTGTTCCAGGACAAGAGGAAATGGCCTCAAGTTGTGCCAGGGGAGGTTTAGGTTGGATATTAGGAAAAACTTCTTTACCAAAAGGGTTATCAGGCATTGGAACAGGCTGCCCAGGGAGGTGGTGGAATTGCCATCCCTGGAGGTATTCAAAAGACGGGTGGACGTGGTGCTGAGGGACATGGTTTAGGGGTGGTTTTGGCATAGGGTTACGGTTGGACTCGATGATCTTGAAGGTCTCTTCCAACCCAAGTGATTCTATGAAATTTGTTTTATTTTGGTCTTAATACATTGTTATCTGCTCATCAAATCCCACCTATATAGAAGCTTTTGTCTTTGAGAAAATAAGCACTTTATTGGTGAGGAAAAAGGTAGAATTTTCCTTTAAGAAAAATATATATATTTTTTTTTTATAAAAGCCTATCTCCTCATCTTAATGCTTGTTTATAACAGTTTAAGGTCAAGCCAGAAAGACGGAGCTGCAGCTGCCGAAGTAACCCTGCTGCCAGCCCCGAGGCGGCTCATCCGGAGCCCGCTCCTGCCCACCGGCAGCGGTGCCGTTCAAGGCACCAGCCTGTCCCCATGGTGGGACCCACGCAGCCCCGGTGGCCTGGCAGACCTACCCTCCCTTCCCGCACCCTCAGGTAAAACTAAAACCCCACGTCAGGTCAAAAGCGGTGTCGTTTCTGACTGCTGGCACCGCACCTCGCGCCACCCCGGCTCAATTTGCAAGCGCAGCGCCCACCAAGTTTGTCGCCCCCGTCCCGCTCTCCTCCGACCCTCTGTTTGGGCACTGGCCCTGCTGAGGCTCAAACCCGCCTCTCACCAACAGAAGTTGCCTCCACCCAGGCACGATGGCTTTCCCCAGTTCCTCTCCCTCCCTCCCGGCCGGAGGACTGCTGCACCCGCTGCCATTCCTCCCTGAACGCCAGGAGAAGGGTTTCCTTTTCACAAGCCACACAGGTAAAGGTATCAAGTGATAAGGAGCAATTAAATTGACGGTCTAATTTAACACTTTGCATTTTGCCTGCTTTCATTGTCTGCTGTTTGGGTTTTTAATAAGAGGTTTAATACACTTTTCATGGCACTTAGTGCTGTGGAACTAAGCAGGCTTTGTAACTAAAGGTCTGGGACCTGCCCAACAACTGTTTAACATCCCAGCTGGTGCTGTGTGATGCTTCTTTCACAGCCTCATGGTCCCTCACGGCACCATGCCTGCACCACTTAGGAGCTTTGCTCCGGGGCCAAGGAAGCTTTTCACCCACCCCACACTCCAGCTCCATCATCTCTCCCTATTTTTGAGATCTCTCTCCCATCGCTCTGCTCCACCACCATTTTCTGGCTGTGATAATTCAGCCCTTAGGAGGTGTACCTCATCCTCCAAACGCCACCAGGCAGAGCGCGAGGGAGCCATTGCCTTCGTTGCCCCCATGGGCTGTGGCCAGACACCCCCCCACCTCACACCCCTCTTGCTGTCCACAGGTGGATGGTGTCTCCTCCTGACACCCTGGCAGTTTTTCCAGGTGCTGGCTTGGAATAACTGAAGTTATTGCCTGCACAAGCCTTTGGAGCAGACCAGGGATGATCAGCAGCTGCGCTGAGCTGTCAGGAGCTCAGAGTGACCTGTCTATGGATTAATACCCCAGTGTGTCACAACAGCACAGATTTGCTGCATGCAGAAGATGAAACACCTACTTTCCAAAAAGGAGGAGTTGCTTTACCACAGACCTCTGCAGTGCCCAGAGCACTGATTTTTTTTTTTTCCCCTGTCGCTGCATGTAAACAAGCTACAGTCTGGTGTAAAAGATGGTTTACTAAGCCACTGAATTGATAGAGCTTCATATTCCTCCATGGCAGATGTTACAAATACACAGACAGGCAGTCCTTATTGATCCAAATGGTTTGCAGAAACTCCATTTGAAAGCATATGTTTCTCTGCTTGACATTTTGACATGAATGACAAGACAAAGCCAGGAATGCAAATGCACGAGAGGAAACTGTTCTTGTGCTGTAAAAGCACATTCCCCCTGTCAAAGAGTCGGGTAAATGTTGCACAACTAATCACAGCCCAGAAGAGACGAGCGAGCCAATCTACAGACACAGAACAGGAGGGGAAAATCAAACAGCACAGACCTAAAACAGCAACTCGCAGCCCGATCCTATCGCTCTTTGTTCCCTCCATGTGCCAGGATCACTCTCACCCAAGTCTCTGCATTTATTATCACATGAATTTTAGGAAACCTTTATGCAAATGATGACGGTGGCATCCAGCAACCTCCCCGTCTGCAGTTCACACTCTGACACAGCATTTCCCTCATTTTATCTCCAAGCTTCACTAACCCTTGCTGAGGGGTAATTCCTACTCCCTCGCCTTCCCTCCACCATCAGGACTCCTCAGTGAAGACCCTTGGCCCCCCCGTCCCGGTCACTACCTCTTCTCTCTGGGGTGTTCCCACCCCCCCCTTCCCCAGCAGCTCCCACAGCTGCTCTGGGGCTCTCCTCCTCCACCACAGCTGCAGGAGCAAACTCCTCACTCCCCCGTCACTTTGCCATGGGCTCAGCGTCCCCCCAGGGCACACACCGAGCTGCGGGCTCTCCCGCCACGTGAGTGGTTGCTATACTGGAAGGGGAAAGTTTTCATGACCAAAAAAACTGGTTCTCGTCGTAATTATTCAGGCTGGCTTTGGAAGCAAGAAAAATACTACAATGTGTTTTCCTGCCCAGCTCTTAAATGGTAGCTGAAATGCAGGACCTACTCATTTCCAACAGCTTGTAAACGCTGTACCTGGCTACACCCAGCACTTCTCAGGAGAGCTTTTCCCGTCGCACGTTATCCACCCAGCTGACACCGGAAACCAGCACCCCCACAGATGGGAAAAACCACAACTTAGCACACATGGACACATCCCTCTCCTGCACCCAGAGGAGGATATGCTCATCCCTTCTGCTGGGGGCGATGGGCAGCAACCAGGGCCGAGATCAGTCCTCTGGGATCCTTACTAATGTACCAAAACAAAAAAGGGTCTGCGACTGCAGGCAAATATTTCCACCCACTCTCATCCCAGATTTTTTTTGCGGGCAAGAATTCTCTGTCTCAGGATGAAGAAGTAGTTCCCAAACCTAGTCTCATCCCCATTTCCCTGTGCTGGTGGTGTGGCTACTGATGGCTGTGGGACACTACAGTACGTCGTGAGCACTTGGTGGGATGAGCCTGGGTGCAGGACAGCGCTACCAAATGCTTGCATTAAATCCTTTAGATCTTAACTAATACCTATTCCCATTTCAGCAGACTAAAATGATGCTTTCTACATAAGACAGGGAAACATTTCCTATGTCTGCTTAGATTTATTTGCAAATATGCAATTCAGCACTTTGGTGGGCTAGAATATTTTACTCCTGGTAAGTATTTAATCTGATCGGATTGATTCAATATAAATCATACAAAAGTTACATTAAACAGAAGTCAAGTTTTTTTTCTGCTGATATATAGAAAAAAATACATAAATCTATGATCTCTCTTCTTTCCATTCTATTGTCACGGTTATATGCTTTTTTGTTCTTACAGCTGCAATTCTCACCTGAAGTGCTGGGGTCTTTTGTGCTGTACTTAACCACTTTGAAAATAATTCCATCAGAAAACAAGTACATACATTTTACAAGAGGGAGAGAAATTAGGAAAAAATTGAAATATAGAAAATCTTAAAGATATCTCCTTTAATGAATGAATGACTTTTCAGAATCAGAATCTACAAGTAGTCTGATAATTAACTAAAGCTGTTTTAAAAACCACTGGTTCCATATTCCTTCACATGCAGCTTCACTTATCATATTATAACAAAACAATTAAAAAGGGCGGGTGAAAAAAAAAAAGCATTCTTTGTTTTGAAAGCAACTTGGGGGCATGTTAAGCTGTGATTTGTGGTTTCCCATCTGGAAACCCCTCAGATGATTCCTACAGTACAGTCAGTCACGTATAACAAATTATTCAGAAAACATTTTCCGTCCCAGCCAGTTACTGGAGCAGTTGGAGCTTTGGCGAGATGTGCAAACATTATTTTTTTGCCCCACCCACCCTCTTTTTTTCCTCCTACCCTGCTACATCCCATACCTGTGTCCATCTACAATTCTGAGGACTTATTTTCTCCCCCTTATGTCTCTATAACAAAATAAGACCCAAACAGGTAGAAACCTTGATACCCTCAAGACTACAGAGCTGTATAACTGTAAGAAAAAAACTGAGCAGTTGCTCAGAGATGAGACATCTTTCAATGAGACTTACGTGAAAAGGAATTAAAAAAAAACCAAACCCACAAAACAACTTTCTTAAGGTGGTGCTCTGTTACAACATGATAGGAAGCTACTAGCAGCATTAATTTCTAAGCAAGCAATCTGGTATCAGATCAGTGAAAAAAAGAAAGTAATTGAAATAGCACCCTGTAAGTCTGCAGAAAAAAAAAAAACAAAACAAAACAAAAAACCCCTCTAATAAGTCTGACAGTAAACTTCAGAGAAAATAAAACCAGCTAAGAGACTACAGCCTTACACATTACTTACTTCTGTTATCAGTTACCTTGCAAGCTTGGAAAGATTCTGTGCTACGTTCCTCCAACACAAACACTAGCAAACCAACATCCTTATCCAAGAATCCAAACACATATGAAGCTGATACTGCTAAATCTCAACTCTTACCCAAAACCAGAGAAGTGAGAGGTTTATGGGCAGCTGATTGAGGTTGATTTTTCCCAGCTGCAAACCAAAACAGCCATTGGGAGCTTTATCCAGCAAGCAGCTCGCAGCTGGTTTAGGTGCAAATCACTGATTGAAGCTGATTTTCCCCAGCTGAGTGAGAATCAAGCCAAAAAACCCAGCATCACCAAACAAGTAATTCCAAGTCTTAAATAATATAACAACTCTTTCTGGTAGAACAAATTCTGTTTTTATGTGTTTCCTAAAAATTAAGAAAAATAATAATTAACTGAGGCAACCACTTGTATGATGGAATCTGTGCTTCTCATACAAGTAACATAGCTTTTGCTGGATGTATGAGTTGTAACCACCCTCTTCTCCCTCCCCCTTCACCATGTGTTAATTTTTACCTTTAATTTTGCGTCTCTTCAGAGTTTTCTTCTAACTTTCTCCTTGCCTTTCCCAGGCTTGCCAAAAGATGTGGATTCTTTGGGAAATTTTCAATGGAGTCCCCTAGATGTGTTGTGTTTAGATCTATGTTATTCTTTAGCTGCTTACAACATAAGTTCAAGTCAGGAAAGCAAAATAAAATAAAATAAAATAAAAACGTCTGAATACCATGGTTGCAGTACTACCCAGCAACGTGATTTCCTCTGAAACAAATGCTCCACTTGCCACCAAGCCAACAGCTTTTAACCCATTAGGTATACCTAAATCTGAACAGACTTTAAGAAAAAAATGGATCTCTAAATTATTATAGTAAATAATTTAAACTCAAATCTATGTCAAGTGCTCAAAATATTAATAATTGTTCCTCTGTTTCATTTTTGAGACTCTCAAAACATTCTCCTTTTCAGAGCTATTGTTGAATACAAGTTTATGGGAAGCAGTGCTCAAGCCCAACATTAAGAGCCAAATCCTCACCTACCGGAACTTGGTATGGTTGACCCTTTCACTGGAAGGATGCTGATTTACACAGGTGAGAACCCAGGTTTAAGTGTTTTATTCTATCAGCAAACTAAGAGAAAGTGAGTTGCTTTGCTGAGACTTCATCTACAGTGCAGCAATGGTTATCAAAGCAAGGCAGATATTGGGAATTTCACTTTGCAAGACAAATATTGCACAAGTGTAGTTGTAACTCAGCATAAAAACGTTCTATCAAGTTTCAAATCTGAAATAGAGAAGCACAATTACTCTTTTTTCCATTGCAATAGGAAAACATGACATACTAAGAAATAAGAGCAATGCATTCTTCAGACTGCAAGCAGATTGCCTGTGGATTACAAGCAAATAGGAGAAACGGAGTCACACATTTTTGTATGAAAATAAACTCATTTCTAAACTAATGGATCAATAGAACAAGACGCACTACAAGTGCTGTGCCACAGATGTCACTTTCGCAAAAGTTCATCAGCAAAAGAGCACAATAAAAGGAAGGTATAGGCACTCAATTTCCATTTCACGTACAACCACCTTTGCAATGTAAACATCCCGGAGGAGCTGGAATATTTGGGATCACACATTATTCCCTTTTTTAAGCACACTCGGGGGAAGTTCTGTTTGAAAATGGGCACCGTTTGGCCTTCAAAGTTTCCAGGAATTTCTACAGTTTTCCTGCTTTAAGTTGCCAGATATCAAAAGTGAAGGGTCAAATCTGCAGATGGTGTAAATAAGCAGAATTCTGGGAAAGCTTTGAGCTTACGCTCATTTACATCACATGGAAATTGTATTTCTCACTTCTGCGAGTAACTGCGCATGTATATATATATGCATGAGTGTGTGGTGAACACATATTATATAGAAAGTGAATGCTTTGATCTGTCAAAATGAAGATATAAATATAAAACAGGAGACAGAATATGGAAATGATACATTCTGCATTTACTTTGAAAACTGAAAGTTATGGGGAAAGAAACATTGCTTATGTTCAAGGAGAACCCGGTGATTTGCTTAAATAATCTAAAACCAAACCACCATCACATGAAAGATTTAACGGCTTCCTGTCATGTTGACAGGCTCAAGCTATGACTTGCTAACTTTTATATAAACAAATAATTACTAGACAGTGACGGATCCATTGTGGATTCGTACTTTTACAGTATAGACCCTGGTGCAGCGAAGCACTCAAGACGGTTAACTTTAAGCAACTTAATAGTCCCAGGGAGTTTGGTGAGCTCACTCACCTGCTTAAAATTAGCCATATATTTAATTTGAGACGTGCACTTTAACTCCATCGTTAATCAGCAAAGCACTTCAACCTGTGCATAATGCAGCTGCTTTCGACAGGGCTTACACATGCTTAAATACTTTTCAGAGCGAGGACTGTGGTTTGATTCTTCAAGGTCTTGATCATCTTAGATGCAATCCTGCAGAGCATTCAAACAGGCGAGTCATATTCTGTGCATAAGAATCAGTGAGATCCAACATTGTTTATAAGTTAAACCACACTTCCAAACTTTACAGCACATGGCAAGACTAAGCCAGGAGGAGAACGCTGAAGATGGAGAAAGTTAAAGTTAATCCCCAAAATATACTGTATTCACAATTAATTCTACAAATGCAGTTCAGTTTAAATTATTCAGTACAGTGGTTTAGACTGGAATAAGAAAAAGATCTAATATGTTTTGTGAAAGCCATGACACCTCAGTAAAGGAGGGTTTCTGCCGTCACTTATTAGTGTATTCATGGAGGGTGGGGAAAAATCAGAGGAAGAAATCTCTATTTTTTCCTGTGGCCATAGGGTTCTTAAGATAATGATAAGAAAAAGTATGACGAAAGAAGAAAGAAAAAAATCCCAAGCTTGTGTGGGCCAAGTCTCTAAATAGGATAAACCTAGTCAGCTGACTACAGCATTATTCATTTTTAATTAGTTTGAAGCAAATAGGGCAATTTGTGCCAAGCTGCAAAATCGCACTGTCTTCATGAGGAACCAGCTTGACAACAGAAACAAATTAATCTCTGCAAGAGTACTCCTTCTGTAAGCTCACCATCAATATTCCTCATTTAAAAAGTAGTATGCTGAGTATGCGCTTCCATTAGGCTGTTTTTGTATCAGAGTTTGACTTTTCTTCCCTGCTGCTTAAACTAGAAATGTAAAAATCTGGGGACTTCTATCATCCCAGAATATATACCTGTTGTGTAATTATGCAAATCAAATTAGGAGCAGTCAATGGAACATTTATTTATCCAAAAGCCTGACCCACATTGCCTGCTGACCTTCTCGGGACGTAAATGCATTTTTACCTCTGTTCAAACACAATTTTTCACCTTAATGCAGGCAGCGATTTTGCTGCACTGAGATTTACAGCCTTTTCCAAATAGCAGTGTTGTAATAAAGTGAATAAATCCAGCTACAAAAGGAAATTACAACCTAGCTATAGGGATACATTTGAGAAGACATTAAATTATCCCAGTTTTGAAAGATAGTGATAGTCTGTTAGCAAAAGTGGGCAGTGGGGGGCAGGGGGCAGTTATATTGGGCATTCAAACTACTATTTGGGAAAGAAACTATGTTTTGGTTTTGTTTTGATTTTTCTGTCATATGAAATTGTACTGGTAATGTTTGCAGAATGAGACATGAAGTTCACTATGCATGTTTTTCTGTCTTTGTCCTCTGATTGTGTTTCACAGGTGAAAAAAAGGTGTTTTACAGCCATTTTTTCCAAGACCATAAACATAGCCATTAAAATGTTTCTTTTTGAAAAATCAATGGGAAAAAAAGCAAAGCTGTGCTTACAGTCATAAGCTTAGTCTTGTCATTCAGGGATACGACTTCACCAGAGAGCATTGCATCCATTATGCAGCAAATTCCTTGAAATGTTAAAGAAAGCGATGGCACCAGAGGGCACAGTCACTGCAATGCCATTATGTCCTGCCCGTTAAAGCTATTCCTTGCCTCACTCCTTTCAGCCATTGGTTTCTCCCCGCTTTCAGCCATGTACACAAGACACAAAAAAAAGAGCTGATACGTTTTTCTTAAAAGGTCTCCCCTTAACCTGAACCATGTTGTTTATCAAAGCATTTATATGTAATATATATGTCATATATACAATATATATCATATATATCATATATATAACAAAACATAGGTTAAATAAAGAGCCACACAGCACAGCAGATGTGTAAAAACACAATTCAATAATCCTGTGTGTTTAAACTTAGACACTGTGTGGAAGTTTAAATCATTGTTAGAAGGAAAAAGTTCTCTCTTTTTTTTTTTCTGTTTATTGTTTGTTGGATTTTAGTTGTAATTCACATTTAAAACATTTGTTACTCCTATGCTAATACCAGCTGTTAAATTCTCCGAGTGAATTGCAATTTTGACTATAAAATAGGGTTCTGGGGAAAGGAGAGATCTGAGCATGGTGAGCTTCTCTAGCAAGAAACAGGTTTGGGTTTTTTTTTTTCTTTTAAAGAAAAAAAAACCCCAACAGTAAGAGAATAAATGTTGAAATCCACGGGAAAAAATGTACGGCCCTCAGTCCCAGTAACTGGTCTTCTTTGGCACTTGAGAACGATCACAAGTAGTTTGCCTTTTTATTCATATAGAACAAAATTTACAAAGTCATTCATACATTTTTGTTTGTTTTTTGTTTTGTTTTTTACTGACTTCGAAAATTGGGAATATTCAAAATACACTTTTACCCCACTTCATTCTTTCATTATTTACAGGTATATACAAGAAAAATGTAAGAGTTTGTTTCGGGTTGGTGGGTTTTTTTTGTTTCTTTTAAATTTTGTATTAAAAAGCTCTGCTGGTTGTTTTACTGTTT
Organism: Chionis minor; assembly: GCA_013398295.1. NCBI lineage: Eukaryota > Metazoa > Chordata > Aves > Charadriiformes > Chionidae > Chionis > Chionis minor. Next base: position 139,585 of record VZSF01008371.1, on the reverse strand, counting down.
GTTTTCATCATATGGATGTTCCATGCGAGGGCTCCATCGCTTCTGGAATGACTCCCCCCGGCACAGACTGAAATGACATTGGGATCGGGGTTTTCACAGGACTCTGACGAAATAGTCCTCCATTTGGCGACCTGTGTTTACACTGTATGGAGGGCATGGTGGCTGAGCTGCTCAGGGGCAGCGGCAGGTTGCTGCCGGAGGCAGCTGTGAGTGTCCTGCTGGCACCATGAGTTGTCTGTTCTGGTAAAAAGGTGGTGACAGAAAGTTGCGTGTTCTGGTATTCGCGTACCGGCTCCAGGGTCTGAGTTGGCTGCATGCCACCGATCTCCAAGGCTGAGATTTCAATGGACGCAGGAGAGATCTGCTTGTGGGCTATGTCTTCGTCAATTAAACTGTTCATGCGTCTGTGGACCTGCTCCAGGTTCACTTCTTTGTCCTAGGGAGGAAGAAACCAGAACAATCAGCCCAAACACCATCTCCAGTCCCTGTCTGGCCTGGCCCCACTCCACTTCCCCTGCGTGACAGGAGTTGCTCTTCACTCATTACATTGCTTTGAGTTCATCTGTGCCTATGCAAAACCTCAAGGTCTGCCCGACATCTCCAGCTGAGGAACAAACACTGAAGAAAACACCAGCTCAGTCTCAGCCTGCAAAAGCCCCTGATGCTGTCAATCCCATCTTCCTTCAAGGTAAACCAATGGCTCTCGCCCAGTTAACAGGAACCAGAGGCATCAGGGACCAGCACATCCCACAAGCCCTTAGCTCACCTTGCACCAGACCAGAAAAAAAGCATACGGCAGGCAAACAATCGAGTTGGGACTCCGAATTCCAGCAAGTAGCTTGCCACCACAAGACAGATCACCACTGTCTCATCTAGCTGCAGTGCATTTTGTAAGGAACTTGTCAGTAAAACACAGTGTGCAGCCCAGCTGACTCCAGGGTGGTGGCTTCACGTACCAAAATCTACTGGCCAGAGGCCGAGGTAATGAAAAAGTCTTCCCTTCCCAGCAGGACCCCGGGTCACCTATGTGGTACAGGCTATAGACCTGCTGGAACAGCACTGAGAGAGACCTACTCTGGGAGCCCATTAGAAAATGCATCGCCATCTTGTGAGAAGGCATTGCCTAAAGCTCCCAGGGTGGTCTCTTCAAAGGACTTTTGGGACAACTTTACTCAACATGTTTTAGCTTGCATGAGGAAATACGGCAGAAGAAGTTGTCTTTAAATCATGAAGCAGCAAAGACCTACAATGGGCTGTTTGTCACCTCAGTGTGGCACTCAGGATGCTCAAATTGGAAAGCAACAAAACTGGCAGGGTAAAGTCAACCACCTCGGATGCTGTATGACTGAATTTTAATAGCTAGCATTGTATTGCCAGTAAAAAGGTATTATATTATATAATTTCTCTATATTTCATAAAGCACAGCTATGATCTGCAGTTATAGTTATTTATACATATAAATGTAACATAGAGCAGACTAGCAGCAAAGCATCCAAAAATGCCCAACAATCCTGGAACTGGAGAAATTCCCTGATCTGACAGAAACCTGTAATTGCACGAGGCAGCCAGCAAGATTCCAGACTAAGAAGTAGGACTACCTGAAACTCTGGTGTTTGAGTAATCCCTGATTGTCCCGAGATCGATGCATGCTTAAATGCTGGTCAAATTCAACACCAGCAGTCTTACAGATGCTCTAATTCATGCCAAAAAGGAGGCTCTGGGAGCAGAGAAGTCTAAGGTGCCCACCACTGCCATCCACTCCTCATGACCTTCTGCCAGTGGTGTTCAGTTGGAGCACAGAGAATTACAATATTATTCCAGTGGTATCCACTGCTATCCAACTTTGCTTCCACCTGTAAATTGACAAGTCAACTCCAAAGCCCTTGATTCCAGTCAATGTCAACTACAGATTTGATTCTAACCTTCTGATTTACCACCACTTCTACATTACTCAAGAACTGTTGGATTTGTTGATCTCACATGGATTTTGAAAGGAACTAGCGTTACATGATGGCAAACCCAAACACGTGTCCTTAGCTTAGGCTAAATCCCTATGGATTTCAGCTGGAGTACAATTGTTCAACAATTACAGGGCTGAGCTGCACATTGCACCTCCTTTGCTAATCAGCAGAAAATTAATTCCTATTTCGTTTACATCACACATCCACCAAACTCTCAACAAAGCTCCCAGAAACCTGGGGGATATCATCTTCCTCACCAGAGAAACAAGCTATTTTTTTAAAAAAAATAATGCTTTTTCAGACAAATCCTCTGATCAGATACTTTTGAGTTAGTGAAAAGCAATGGGCAATAAAGAAAATAAACTTTTGTGGCAGAAAGGGACCACACAGTACTGGATCAGACAACCCCTGCAGCTGCGTTAAGTCCTTCTTGCCAACAGCCTTACCTGACCTTTCAGGGTCTTCATTCAGCAAGTTAGACAATGCACCAAGCTGATGATAACAGTGAGGCTCTTTCATAAACTCTGCAGCTAGGTGAATTAAGGATTTGTGGTATAACAGCCAGAGGATTACATGGATTTAATTCATAATTTATTTCTATTTATTTATTTATTTATGTATTTATTTCTATTTCTTGTGCACCGGGGGCAAGCGTGAGAAGTGTTCTTCTATTATCCCCCGTTGGGAGTAAGGGCTTGACCTCTGCGGGTGGTTTCCTCTTGCACAGGCTGCGTACTGCTGTGTGTTCCTCAGCTGTCTGCCAATGTGCTGCCAAGCTCTGCTTATCCGCAAGCTGCCACCACATATGACACTATCTGTGCCTAAGGAAGCTAACTCCCAGAATCCCGAATTCCATAATATCATGTTTCTTTAGGCACCCTGTACTATTTCCTTTCTCAAAAATGCCGCTAGCTTTGATTTAGACTCCTAGGTTGGCATCCTAGTTATCGGGGATCCATACGCTTGCTAAGCCTTTACTACAAAGAAAGAAAAAAGTAGAAAAATCAGGTTAGAACCGAGCAAATACTAGAACAAATTTTCCTAATTAAGACTTTGGAGAAACTTTCATGACTCATTTGCATTTTTCTGAGCTTTTGCCAAATATTAGTGCCTTCTTTAGATCATTTCAAGTGAAAATACACGCCAGCATTTTATTTGTATTTTTTGACTGCAAGCACATCCTCAGTGCATTCCATCCTGTTTTGCTACGGGAACAAGTATCACATGACTGGGATAACTAGCCAAGCCAGAGGGAAAGGTAGAGTTTTTCGTATTCAGAACAAGCAGTCTTTAACTGTTTGCAAAGGAAAAATATATTTGTGAAGGAAGTGTGCTCTCCATTTCGAGCATTTGTGCACAAAAGCTTATAAAACTCAAAGGATGAACTAATCCTAGTTATATATTTAGCTTAGCTCTTTTAAGATGTAAACACGAAGAGCCACAGCTGGGATGCTCTGAAAGACACCTCCTGGTCCAGAGAAGAGGGGTTATGAAGGACCACGTCATTTGGAAAGTTTTCCTCTGCTGGCCTAGCCGGATTGCCCTCTCCTACAGCCCAGCCCTGGGACAGCATTCCTCAGAAAATGGTGGATTTGCAATTGCTTATACTTCACAGTATAAACTTACGTTTCACTAAAGTTTTAATTATTACAGAAAAGAAAAACATATTTTTTGCACACTGACATCACATTTTATCTACAACACAACACTTTATGAAGTAAGTGGAGAAGTAAATGCTTGAGATTTTTTTAAGAGGTAAGGGTGGGGATTTCATTTGCCTACTTCTCACTCTTTTTTCAGAATTAAGGGTAACTTTTTGGCCTTATTATGACCAGAGAAAACTTTTTAAAGGCTTCCAAGATCCCAGAAGTTCACATTATTCCTTCCTTTTGTTGTTAAAATAAACTCTTTGTAAAGGTTAAGGAAAACAACTCTGTCTCTGAGGAATAATAAAACCACATTTTTAAAGGTTCTTCCCTTTTCTTTGTCTTACTAGATGAAGAGCAGCTAAGTAACTAAATGCCAAGCCTTGTATGAAACTATCTTAATGCTGAATGAATGATTTTTCAAATGGTTAAAAAAAACCCCAAGATAAAAAATTAGAAACCCTCGAAAAGATTAGTTTGTCATCACATACTAGAAGACTGCCTTGAATCCCAGGACTTCCAGAACTGAAGGTTTTGGGATAGCTTTATTTGACATGCCAAGCTTTCAGAATTTCTAAATTCTGTAAACCTCTTTTTTCCTTTATTGTTCTGCAAAATTCAGTAGCAAGGCATATGTTACTGAATAGTAACAAAGTAAGTGGAAAAGAGGTTAAATGGTAATACAGTCAGAAAAACAAATCTTAAAAGTTATGCTGTTTTGCTCCCTTGTCAGCTCACTGTTATCCTTTATTTTTAGTTCTGTAAGTCTCATTAAATATGAGCCATTTGTTATAATTTTAAGCACTTAGTTAAGTCGCATTTTTTTCATTTCCCGAGGCTTTGTCACCTTAATTGTGAAATGGTAATGTAGCATTGCAAAAGATTTTCAAGCTTTCTGACACTGTAACTGTTCTCTATTTCTGCATTTCTCCCTGACAAAAAATAATGAATTAAATTTAATAAATTATTATAAATTAAAAAATTGAGGCTTAGAGCTAGGGAATGGCAGAGGCATCAGACCTGGTAGCAGGATGGAAAAACCTGGAGCCACAGTGGAGGCTGGTGTGCCAGTTTTCTTGGACAGAGACATCCCTTACCCAAAGGACAGCCCCTTGGGGGAAGCCTTACTGCTTCCCTTCAAAAGGTTTCTGGCTTCAGCTCCATTTGGCTCCAGTTAGGTCTCTTCAAGACATGAAGAAATGCGCCCCCAGCTTAATAATTTAGTGTCTGTGACAGACACGTTACCACAGGTTTCTTCTCTTTCTTTTTTTGTGCTTAATATGCAAAACTTAGTTAATATTGTAAATATGTCACATCACAGACGTTTCATGCCAATTCAACTTCACTCTTCATACATAGCTACATGGACAAATGTATACGCTTGTGTTGCTAGAAGGAGATCAAATATTTTTCCTTTGCTACCTTCATAATTCTATTTCCAATATTAACGTTGTACTCCAAGTAGACCAGTTGAACAAATTAATCAGTGAAGGGAAGAAATAATATCACGTGTAAGGAAAATGAATTATAAACACAGGCTTATCCTCCTCAAGCTTGAGGAAAACAGCTAACCAAACATTGCTTCTGGTCAGGAAATTATCTTATTCATAAATACCAATTTAAATGTCGTTCTTCCCCAATGAGTTTGAGTTCTGGAAGGGCGAATGAAGGGCACGTTTCTGATACATCCCAAGCACTTGATCATGAGCGACAGGCTCAATGGCCTATGACTGACAGTAGGAGCACACACGTGGTGTGAAGGATGTGAAGGATGCTCACCAGAATTACCTGGGAACGACTAACCCTGCATGACTGCACCTGCAAGAAACTATGACTCCCTTTCAGGACTAACCAAGTTTGGCCTTATCACGTGGAGAGAAATTATGGCAAGATATAAATGCAGACAGGATGACTGGCAGAGTAATCAATATTTTTTTCTCGCTTATTTTCTGTGACTTTTGACAGTGGGCTCTAATAAAAGCATGTGGGCAGTCAGATTGAAAGAATATGAAACTGCTTGGGAGGCTTGGAGTCAGCATTATCAAATTTGAGAGACATCTCACTGAGTGCTGGAAAGGAGCTATCGGTTGATGTTTTCAAGAAACTACCTACATCACTAAACACAATTAATTCAAAGGTAATACTGCTCAGCTTCCAGGCTTGCAGCAGCTGGGATTTTCCAAAGGGAAGATTTTTGAGAAAAATATTTTTATTAATGACAGTAATATGGCCTCTTGTTCTTACTCGTGATTTCTCTGATCTTATCATAGAGTTCAAGAGAAGCCACTCAAAGAGGTAAAATCGGTGCAAGCTGATGAAGCAGTTTCAGTAAGGCTGAAAAGGGAGACAAACACCCAAAAAGGAAGGCCGAATATCTGCAGAAATTTGATGCTAAAGCTATGCCAAAACTGTGATAAGTTGCATCTGCATGCCACACATGCAAATAAAACCACACCAGACTAGAGGATTAAAAAAGACCGATGGTCTTGACCCTAAATATCAAGCACTAAAAATTCAGAAATGTAGCCAATATGTGCAGACAGGAATATACACTGAGGGACTATGGTGAACGTGTCGATACCTCCCGGTCAGATGCTGATAACTGTGCCAAGTATTAAAAGCCTGTTAATGCAGTTCTTAATAAGCCTCAGGAGATACGCAGAAAATAATGCTTTTAAAGTAATATAGCCTTAATCATCAATCACAGAGCATTTCTGTTTTGTTTGTTTGTTTCTGTCTTGGGTGATAGTATGAAGAATTATCTTTTGGTGACAGAATGAAAACTAGACATAAATGTTAATATTACATTTTCATTCTGTGAAAGAACTATTTAAGAAAATAAGGGAATTTTTAGGACTGGGGTTCAAAATTCGAGTGAAGCCCCAGCCCCAGACAGACATTTCTTCTTCTGACCTTGACCAGGTTATTACAGGCCAGCCCCTCTACCATCCATATAAAACACCCTTGAGCCATTCCCAGATGTTAAAAAATACAAGTATCAGCAGTCATGAGACACAGATAATGGAAGGCACGCAGGTACCCAGGCAGGCAGAAGGGAAGTCTCTGAGGCCCTTCCATGCACAGACAGGCAGACATACCGCATAACTGAAAAGCAAAGCAGAGAAACAAGACAGAAACAGTGAGGTCCCCATGCTCAGGTACCCACAGGCTGCTCTCTTCTTAGCTCAGCCTCAAAACCCACAGCTCCACCCAGCTCCCAGCTTCTGGCCGTGGGGTTTCACACGTCATGGATGCAAACATTCAGCTTATTAAGGAGAAATGAAGAAGCAGCAGCTCTGCACATGTACGTTTGTTTAAGATTATTGTGAAATTCTATATTCACCCAGGGTCATAATCATTACTTTCAGCTGCAGCTACTGCATATGTAAAGCTGTAATTTTAATTTATTCCAGGAGGCTCTGACAGAGTGGCAAAACTAGACATAATTGGCTTGCTCACAAAGAAAAAGCAGTAATGATATATGTAATAGATGTGCTGCAAAACAATGACAACACAGTATGGTGTTATATTAATACAAATAACCCCTTTTTAATACGACTCATTTTGCCATATTCATTATTCTAGAGATTCCGCAGTCGACAACGCAGGGAAATGCAGACAAGACGTGTAAACAGATGCAGTGATGATGTATGTTTGCTGTCATTAATTTAACACAGGCAACTGACCTAGTCAAATAGCACTTAATGTTACACAAAATTTGCTGAGTGGTTTCTGAGTGTACTCTGCTAGATACCGGTTTCACCGTAACAGCATCTTATGGGAAGTAAGTACAAATGCACCTCCAGAGCCTACTTGAAAAGCTACTTTTATAAATAGGCCCAACTCTGCAATCAAGCTTCTGCTCTTATAAGTGGAAACTATACCATGTATTTTAAATTAGCAATTAACTAAGCCATCATCCACAAAACAGCTGTTAGAAAAATGCACTGAGACTGACGTCAGTTGAGGTCCAGCAGACTGTTATCCAATTGAAAGGATAAAAGAAATGAAAGAGTTTTGCAGTGCATTAACTTCATCCAATATGTAATCATCTTGAAAGAAACAAAACTTCATGAAAAATTATGTACAAGAAGCCACCTTATTCACTAGGAGGTGCTCCCCTTCACCAGAGAGCAGAAAATACTTTATGAAGAGACACTAATATTCTTTTCCCTTCTAAGTAAACCTGAAAAAAAGTGAGAAATAACAGAATCCTGCAAAGATGATGTTAATGTGATAGAAAAGTGTTTCAAATACATTGCAAAAGTTTATTCCCACTTACAAAACAGCCAGAAAATACCTATAATTGGTGAAAGTATGAAACTATTACCAAAAAGCTAGAGATCAATCAAGTAACAGTGCCTTGCTACAGAATTCCTACAAATAGCAAGGAGCTTCATGAAGCGGTCCGTATCTTCCCACACTCATGTTGCCCCCCTTACCCAGGCTGGATTTATCTAACCTGAAAACCCATCTAGCCAGGGAACTGATTCTGATGATGGCTGTGACCACCCCGTAGTCTGTGCCCGTGCGCCGTGTCCAAAAATGCACCAGACATTAAGGTCCCCACCAGGACACTGAAGCTGCTGATGCACACCAATTTAAACCAGCTAAACATCTGTCTTTGGTTTGTTTTTTTTCTCTTCAAACTGCATCCACATGCTATGGTGCTGCGTGAATAAATACGCAGGGCACAGCACCAATGGGACAAGCATCACACATGAGGTGACAGCAGGTAGCCCCACAGTCTCTTGCAGTGATCTGCTCCCGCGTTCATCACAACCCGTGAAGACAGTCCCATGAATCTGCAGTCACAGAGAATCACTGTGATCGCACAGCAAAACCCATTTTCATCGGCCAGCCCGGCCCAAACCATGACAATCGGCTAGTCCTCGCAACCAACAGCAGACTCAAACCCACAAGGTGAGAAAGAGCTGTGAGAGCATCCTCATTTGGTACTCAACAAGAAAGGGGACACAGCCTGATGCTGGGGTATTCAAGCTTTAAAATCCATACCAATCTTGGCTCACAAGCATTACAAGCTGGTAACCCAACTACAAAGAAAATGAATGACAGGTTCACATTATACAGAGGTTGCCACAGTTTTCATGAGGTTAAAAAATAAACAGGACAGTAAAAGAATGCAAAGAAACATTTTTCAACACAAGCAGCAAAATGCAGTGCTGAATGAGTGCTGGTTGATGAGCATGCCAATGTCTCTGCAAAGGAAGGCTTTCAGGTGAAAGGAGAACTTGCACGTAGGGAAACCTTTACTGTGCACACACTGCGTATATTGTAGTAACAGGCATTTCCAACATGAAGGCTAGGTTCAAGGGGATTTCCAGGGAGAGGTAAAAAAGAGGAGAAAACTAGCAAGGATTCATCTGTGCAGGCATTTTCAACGACAAACCAATTATCTGTATGTTTATTATAAAGTCTCACCATGCTTCTGAGGCTCAACATCACATCATTGGCCATCTCCAGATAGAAAGAGAAAGGAAGATGTGGGGAGAAAAAAAAGGATCAAGATAGTGAGGCTAATAATGTGGTTAATATTTCACTCTTATTAGCAAACATATACTTATTACTTCTTATACTTCTGGTTTGAAATAGCAAACTCTAGTGACTGCAACTGAAGGAGATGGCCCTGAAGAGGGTGGTGTTTTCAGAATTCAACTACATCTAAAATAACTCTGTGATGTGACAGATTATTCTTTTACAAAGTAAGATTAGATTCACAAAGGTTCCGTTTCAAAACTCACTAAAAATTAATGGATTCTTTACATTGCTTTACACAGCTTTTAAATCCTAAATTATTAGCTAGTCCATAAGGGATGTAATTTTTCACTCTACTTAGCCCAAAGCAAAGCAATGCTACCCTTTAGCAGTCTGATTTACTCTACTGGAGCATCAGGCATAACAGATTGCTCTATCATCATCCTTCTTCACCATTCCAGCCTAGTCAAATTAAAATCTCAGAAGTTCCCATTTTTTCCTATTATGCCAGGAGTACAACAGAGAATTGGCACAGCAGATGCAAGGAGTTGCTTCTACAACCTGTTTGATGCCCAGAGCTAGTTGCCTTGCAAAGCCTCTCTTCTCCACTCCAGCCATGTGAAAGTCTTAAAAAAATCCTACTCCTGATGATTAGCCACAAGTGTTTTAATTAACAGCCGAATTTTGAAAAGGTTTCTGCACCCCCATTCAGGGCTGTATTTTGGAAACTGGCCAAGCTCATATTCTGACATGAGAAAAGACAAAGCCAGCCAAATCGTTAAACTAGGGCAGCATAATAAAAAGCTGGCCACCAGCTTCCCAAAAGAGGACTCTTGGTTACTGAACGCTTCTGAAGAAATAGTACTTGTTAGGTTGAGTAAGTCCAGGTAGGTCTTTTCTATATAGGTGCTTATAAATATGGTTCTGAACTTACAGAAAATCATAATCAAACCATCAAGTTTTTTTAAAAAAATAAATATGTATTTTCCACAATATTAGTACCTGTGATTCCTTAATATTTTGCTCATATTGAGCACAGGTTAGTTCAGATATAAAATTATTGAAATTCAATGGATAAACAGATTTATAAATTGCTTGACAATATTACTGTATGGTAAGTTCAAACTTCAGCAAATCTCCTCAATGCACATGTAACTTCCAGTTTATGCTTCGTATGTGTTGGTTTCAAAGCAACTCAAGTTTGCCCCTGCACCACTAAAATGAATGGTAAGTATTTCGGTGATCTGGGTGTGATCAGGATCAAACTCTTACTTATGTACATGTTTAAATGCTTATTTGGATCAAGGCCTAAGGCATTTTACAAACCACAAAAAATAAAATAAAAAAAATATTAAGAAAACAATCATATTTTATGTTTTTTATTTTAAACTTTTACTGATTCCGTTATTACTGAACATTCAATCCCCCCTCAAAAAGTCAGCTTTAAAATACCACTGTAGGCTGAGATAAAATATACAAACATTAGCTCTGTAAACATTGTGTGAAGAATCTAAAAGAATCTGACACATTAAGGCTCCAATTCAGTAAAATACATAAGCTCATGCCAAGCACATGAGTAGCCACAGAAGTTCTCTGGGATAGGTCATATAATGCAACTGAAGCAAGTATTTAAACTCATTACCAAACTGGAACTTTAAACAGGTTGTTTCTTTTTGACTTCCCTGCATGGCAACATTCATTTTTTAAGCTTATTTCTGTTCAATTTTTTTTCCCCCCTCACTAAGGTTCATGAGGGGTATATCCAGATTACATCCCTAAGAATCCCATTAGCAGGGTTTTCTTACATGAGTGAGAGAAAAAAGAAACCAAAAATCCCTTCCTTGCATCTAGGGAAATATGGTGGAACCAAACTTGAATGCTTCAACACTGGTTTGGGTAGGAGAAGCCTGAGCCTAGTGTCATTAATCACATGGATGACACGTCACTTTTAAACCGATTACAGCCTTGACCTAAATCTACGGTGATCAATAGCGAGAGTTGACTGATTTCATTGGATTCTGTCTGTGACCAGGTATTACAGAATATCGGCTTCACTGCAAGGGTTCTCTAAGGAGAAAATCTTGTTCCTTCAACTCATGTAAGAAGCCAACGCTGAGTTAGTTAAGATGCCCTTCCAGCTATTATCAGCTTCTGTACAAGGCAATTTATATATATTATATTCTCCTTCTTTTTGTTTTCGTTGTTTTTTTTTTTCCCCCTTTAACTGACTCTTCCAGCTTATACTTCATCATCAAACAACATTAAACTTTGCATGCTGGGATGACCGATTCCTAACACCGCTTTGCTGATTTAAAAATGCTAGTTAAATGAAGTTTCTCAGCTTATTATATTCAAAGCTAGTTTGAAACTGAATTTCTAGATGGCATTAAAATGCATTATTTTGCCAGTGTGTGCATGATTTATTTTCCCCAAAAAACTTTATTTAATCTTAGAAAAGTAGAATACAATACAGTGGTACAAACAAATGATCATTTATATGCAACTGAGCAAAAAATGTACAAAGATTTCAGACATGTCATAAAAATACAGAAAAAATAATTTAAAATAAAAACAAGATAAAATATAGAGGACATGCAATGAAGGGAAAAATAAAATATCAGTTTGATGATCTTATGTTTCCTTTCGCTCTCAAAAGGAATCATCCTGGGGGAAATCAAATTGTCAGATAAAAAGATAACACCACAAAGGAGACAAGGTAAATGAAGTGACAAAGAAAAAGCCAAGGAAAGTGGAAATAATGTTGAAAGCATAAGACTCTTTAATAATCAAAAACAACACTGCTGACACCATGCTGAAAGTACGGAAGCCTCAATTGCCATGGAATAATATCTGGCTGGAGAACTGAAGTGAGATGAACACAGTGCAAACCACAACTCCTAGCAGTAACAAATTTTGATCCATTGGACTCCTATCTGCAAGCTCATATTTCCACTTCTAAGGTATACTGAGTTTCACAGTCTTCTAAGACCAGAGAATAGTCGTAGTGGGCAACTTTCATGACTGCTAAAGCTGGAAAGATTTTTGAGGTAGGCTGGAATTTGCATATCATGGAACATGGAAAGTGGGGAACTTAAGGCAGATCATACAAGGCTGCCCTGGCCAGAGATACGGGTTTTCTTTCTTTTATCCTGCATAATGCCAAGATATTTGCAATAATTTTTAGAGTAATTTTGCTGCCTCCCACTGTCCTAGAAAAATTAGTAACTAGTAATACTAGAAAGTATTGCAGAGTCTAGACTTTTTGAGATTCAGTAACATTTAAAACATTAAGCTGGGAGTAGCAGGAAACAGGAATGACAAGATGCTGTTACTAGTACACAAGTCTGTTCCCACTCTGGACAGTATCTGAATTGCTGCCCCCTTTTAATTATTTAAAAAATAAGAAGTGAGAACAGAAAAGTGAAAGGAGTGTTGAATAAAATGATTTTGCAGAAGCACAAGAAAGTTAAGAAATCACAAACTAAGACGTGAAGACTGTGATTGTTAATGAATTATAAATTTGACACAAGTTATGAGGCAATGACTAGTAGCAACTCAGGAGGTGGAAAATTATGCTATTCCTTAACCAGAAAAAACCCCACATCGTCATGCACTACAAAATTGCAAACACACTGGGTAAAGTTTCTGAAACACATTGCTAGGAGTAGCATAGCAGGTTTGGAGAAGATACGTTTCTGATTTATAATGTATATTATCTGAGCTAAGAAAAAATCAAACCAAGGATTTCTCGAGATCATTCTAACATTGTCTTTCAAGAGCTATATTAACAATAAGTGAATCAATATCACCTTTTATGGAAGACGCAACAAGTATCAGCTCCCAGCAAAAAAAAAAAATCATCCTGTATAAGTGACTCATTTTCTTTGATGTGTGGTTGCCTGTTAATTTTTTTTTAGTAAATATATCTTGTGCACAGTGAAAAATATGGGATTTCAACTTTCTTTCAACGAATAATATGATATTTTATCTTTGCTTCTAAGTTTTCATTGTTTTGGAGTATAGTATGTGGATGAAGTAGGAGTGCTTTCTTAATAGTTCTGAAGAGATCTCAGAAGTAATAACCTTCAAGGGGAATCGTACATCACAATAAGACACAGCTGATAAAGCACAGAGGATGCTGGGGAGTCCATTGCAGTAAGCAGCTACGCTTGATCATAATGACAATGAAGATTTGAAAACTGTCTTTCAGTCTGTCAAATGGAATAAAAGATATCAATGAATGTGGCAAAGCCCTTGGCAGTTAAATGATCCAGATTATATTATAGCTTACTGATACCATGAAATAAATGCATAGGACTCATACCAAAAGATATAGAAATCCAGAGATAATTACTAAAAGCTTGACATTTCTACGGTACCAGCTTTCAATAATTTTATCTGATTGCTCAGTTATTCAGAACGGATATAGAGCGATTGAACAGAGATTCCCAAATAAATATTAATTTTCATTTTTTATTTAACAACTCCCCAAATTTCTGAAGCATACCAAAGTCAAAAGATTAGGTATCAGTATTGCAGGCTGAGTAGGAGCTGTGTAAATTCAAGATTTAACACACAGAGATAGATGTATGAGCTGGCTAAATGTCACTGTGGGTATAGGATGGCTCGGTAATAGCAATAATTAGGAGAGGATGATTATAAATTCTGGAAAATCTGATTTCAAAAAGATGACCAAATGTAATTTTTTCTGAATTAGAAAATAATAAGGGCATTTTAACATTACTGGATATCTTTCCAACTTTAAGAGATTACAAACTTGAGTCCTAATGGAAGAATGCAGCACCATTTTGCAGCTATACATTTTTTTCCTGATTTTGGAGCTAATCTTTCTTCTGTTAATGTGATTTCATAAGGATTAAATGAAGAATTAAAAGGGATAGCATTAAGATTTTTACAGCAGAATTCTTTAAAAACATTTTTACAAATCTGCTTCAAATAGAATAAAAATACCTTGTATCAACACCCTGAAAATCAAGCCAAACTTCACTCTTCTAGCAAGAGATTTCACTATTCCTTGCATGACAGAATTGTGAACCAATGGCAACTGTATTTTTGGGAAAGTTAAAGAAGTCCATGATTCCTGGAGGTTTATCTTAATAAACTGACAATGGGTAGAAACAATACTATTTTCTTTTCATTGGGTGGGGCAGATTTTCTTTATACACAAACACTGTAAAAATATCCCAAGTGGAAGTAGTCTCCATCTGACATAACTGTTCCTATAAAGTCTCTACAAACTTACATCAGATTAATATCAAAGTGCAAGTTAGCCTGTCAGGTTTCAAAAGGTCCTCCCAGTTGCATAGTTAACACTACATTTTTCACGCCCGTCGTAATTAAAAGTTGTGATTTATACCACACAGACGTCCGAGTCCTTGAACACCTCAATGTATTGGCTCAGGCTTACCTCACAAAAGCCAAAGGAATACAAAGTGGAAGAGGAAAAGGCAACAAGCTGGCAAGTATCAACACCTTAGTGTCAGCTGGAAACATTTCTCCAGCGCTAATGAAGGCTGTGGATATTCTTTCAGCCAGACTTTACAGACCCTCAACATACAAAATGATAGCCTCTAAAAAAGCCTTTCTCTCTCTTAAGCAAGCTGTAGGGCTGCCCAGCCCTGTTATAAATCTGCCACAGCAGTCATGCATCCAGCTTCCCAACATCTCTCTGGTTTCTGAGTTGGCATTTGTTGGCATGATAGAGCCTATGAAGTGGGTGAAGCCAAAGAGAGAATGTTGCACAAGGGCTCCATAAGTGATGACAATTCCTCATTCAATCCTGAATCCACTTTTATTTTTTACAATGGATTTATAAAGCTCCTAAAAGGGTAAGGGCCACAGAAGCCAAACACTGCCTCCTTGTCCTTTGCCGCACGAAGTGACTTCTGCATGAGGTGACACCAAAGTCTAATCTTAGGCTGCAAGAAAATCAGCCCCTTCCATGACGCTCCTTAAGCTCTGCACTTCTCAGAAGAAAATGGTTGGGAGACAATTCAGTTCCCACAATTTTTAGGTGATATCACAACACTTGTGTTTTGCCAAAGCCTTCCCAAAAGCAGAAGAAAATCAGCAGTGTGACTTCAGTTTGCAGCTGTTACTGAACTAAGGCGTTGGCTGGAGTATCAGCTGCAGCCAAGAGGCAGATTTTAATGTTCTGTATATTCTGTGTGTGCTGTAGCTCTGTTGTTACGGCTATTCTTTAAAAATGCTGGATAATACACAGTTACAGAAATGAGATATCCCAAATACACTCCTCCTGGAGATCAAATCCCCTTTTTGCTTTTGGTGCCCATAGCAATACTCAGCCACTGTTCCTGAATCAAGCAGAGGGCTCCCCAGGACTCAGTGCTCCCCTCATCCCCGGCTCCTGTCCTTCCCAAAGTTTTGAAACTTGGTTCTCTGAAATACATTGAAAATCTTCAACCAATCTACACCATCTCATCTGAAACTTGGTTTCCTATCTTAATTACAGTAACCATCAGCAATCCCATTTCAATCCCTTCTCAGTGACAGTACATAAATAAAATATCTCTGCCCACTAATCTACCAAGAAATCTACCAATTTGCTACATTCATTTGCTAATTTATCTGAGTGGATGTTGTGGTCACTGCTCCCAGCCCCAGTGTGCTGTCTCCTGGGGCAGCCAGTAGCTGCAGGCAAGCTGGTCTTGTACCCACTTCTGCTTTACAGGGTCCTGGGCTGCACGGGAGAGGGTCCAGACCTGCTGCAGCCACGGGGTTGGGACCCCAAGACAGGACACTGCCAGCCTTAGGCGTGCGCTCGGAGCTCAGGGTATGGTTAACGAGTTACATGGCCCAATCTGCAGGGCCTCCAGGCGGAAACGAAGTTCAGATTGTACCAACAATGTGGCTTTGCATGGTCCAGGTGAGGATCCCTGAAAACCCTGCCCACCCATGGTGCTGGGTGGCTGCCACCCTTCCCTCCAGCTGCTCTGACCTGACCCAGAGGTGCTATTAGCCTCTTGCCTTTCATTGCACCCAGCCACCCTGTTCAGGGACCTCTCATTATGTTCCATCCCACGTGCCCTCCTTACGCTTTCCTCCTGGCCGGCTCAGCCTGTGAGCCCTCATCCCCGTGCCCTCTCCTCAGAAACATGCACTTTCTCGTTCAACCTTAACACCTACTTGTGCCAGGGCTCCCACTGACTCTGTTCCCTCTCCCCCCACAGCACCCACACCACTGACCTTTTCTGAGCCTGTCCCTGTGCGCTGCGCCCCAGTATAATTTGCCTCCCTGAACCTAAGGGCAAACCCAGCCCCACACACAGGTGATCTTCCCCAGTTTGGCTTTACTGTATGGGTAACTTACGGATACTTTAAAAACCAGCAGCTTAAAAGTATTCTATTGTTTGTCACGAAAACTGCAAAAAAGGAGGTACAGAGACATCCTAATTGAGAATGTGCTGGAGGGAAAGGGGAGGAGGTGGAGAGGAATGGGAAGGGGAGAAAAGACAGGATGGAGCAGGCAGGGATCTGTAATAATCCTTCTTACAGATATCAGAAGAAAAATGAAGGGGATGGGCCAAAATCACAGAATCACCTAGGTTGGAAGAGACCTTTAAGATCGAGTCCAACCATCAAGGTAACGCTGCCAAAACCACCACTAACCCATGTCCCCTACCCATCTTTTAAATATCTCCAGGGATGGCGATTCCACCACTTCCCTGGGCAGCCTGTTCCAATGTCTGACAAGTCTTTCAGTGAAGAAATTGTTCCTAATACCCAATCTAAACCTCCCCTGGTGTGCCTGAAGCCTTTTACTCTCATCCTATCACTTGTTACTTGGGAGAAAAGAAAATATTTAAAGTCAGGAGGACAGATCCTTTTTCAGAGATGGAAACCAAGTATTTTAAACCCCTTGCAACGAAAGAGTGAATTATTTCACTTTACCTATACGAAGCTGCCTTTGGGGCATATTCTCATCTTGCTCTACAAAGACGCAGAAAGGCGAGACCCTGAGCGTAGAGAGGGGGACGCACTGCAGAGTACGGCACAACAAATGCTTGGGCACACACAGCATGAGGACACTTCAGACAACGTCCCTGCCCCTTGCCCTGCCAGGCTTTCACAGCAGGCAGGGAACTGTCTGCTGCCAGGGTTTAGCCCTTAACAGTGCTAAGGGAGTGGGGCAGGCTTGGGGGTTACCTTATAGCAGGAGTGACTCCTACAAGGCAGCAGGGCAAAATGCTACAATATTTAACCAAAGAGCAATTAAATATGCATTTCTGTTCATGTGAAAACTGTTTTACAAGCAAAAGTACCTACTCGTGCTCTCCCTCTGCCTGCTTTGGAGTGCTGCGTTGTGCAAAGCTGAGACAGGCTTCCTTTTACCAAAATCTCCCTTTCGCTATTACACATTGTGGAGCCACAGGCAAGCTTTGTCCCACAAACATGGTACAGATGTTTATCACCGAGCACTTGATGAAAGAATTCAAATGGGAGAAGCAGGAACTCAGAAGAGTGGAATCTTACTGATAAATATTTCACAACATTACAGACTGCAACATATATCTTCAGATCCCATTTGCCAGAATTGCTTACAGGTGATAGGTATGTCAATTAGTGCAGTACTCCTGGCAACCTGAGAAACATAGATTGGAATTGATGGGCTATGTACTATTTTCCAGCTGTAACGCAGCTCACTGCTATTATTTGCTTGTAACAAACATCTGTTCCAAGAGGAAAGCACCTACAAGTGCTTCAGTGTCTCCAAAATTACAAGAGGTTAGTTTGTTAAACATTTAATCTATGTAAACAAATACAGGCTTCATGCAAGACAGATCTGAGCATGGACTGATTATTCTATCATAGCATTGCTAACTATTACTCGCTGCTGCGCACGAAAACTTCAAACCCAAGAAATTCTCAGGTATGTTCTCCTACGTAAAATATGTCACATGAAGGCCGGTTTACTCAGAGGCTCCTAGGTTTAGAAATAAAACTGATTTCAAAAGAAAGGAAGCATTTAAACAGTGTCATGGCAATATGGCTTATTCAATTAATAACCAGCTGGTTTATTTTTAATTGCTCGTGTACTTCTTCAAACTCAGCCTAGGTCAGCCACGGAGGAAAAGAGCTACCAGGTGGCCGGTAGCCGCCCAGCCTGCGCAGGATGGACATGGCTCTCGCAGCCGATGGATGGGGTCTCAGGTCAGAGAAAACATTACATGGATGGCACAACTGGGTGCCCGTGACGGGCCTCCCTGTCTCTCACAGCGGAGAGGCCGAGGGCATGTTTCTGAGCTACTCTCTTACCCCTAAAGGTGGTCTCTCCAGGTCAGGGTTGAGGCACATTGGTGGGGCAATGTGGGGAAGTTTGCACTGCTGCTGCCCATGCTGTATCTGCTCTATAAATAAATAGAGGACTTTAGTCTCCAGGGCTGTCAGTTTGGCACCTTTCATGTGCACAAAAGACATGTTTCGTTGTTGTTTTTTTTTTTAAATTTGTTTAGAAACAACCACCCAAAAAGTTATATGCAAAGCTTAGTATGGCGAATCAAAATAAATCAGATTTATTGTACGAGAGCACCTAAAATCCCAGAACTTCCACTCGCTCGCTCTTTCTTTTGTGTTTTCTACTTTTAATTGTGATAAGAATAAAAGTTATGGACCTCTTTCGGTGTTTCTTGATGACAACGGTTGCTGTTCCACCACAACTCCAATGCTGCCACCAAGCATGCAAGAAGAAGGCCTATTGCTAAAATGCAGAAAACGCCTGCAAAACTGTGAAGCTTGAGTGCCTTCCCATCTGTCTGTGCATTGGTATGGCTATTCAGGTCACAGCGTCCCATCCGTGGCCACCATTTCTGTTTAAGAACATCCAAATCTCCGCTTTCTTGCAACTCTAAGATCCTGCAGAAATTTCAAAACACAGGTGTTATTTCAATGATACTTTTTCACACTTTTTTGGCATTTTCCGTATGTCACATCACTCTTAAATCTCCCGTCCCACAATTCAAAAATCCATCCCACCACCACCACGCTGTAGCATTCTTCATGTGAAACTCCGTTATACCAGGATTTCTTTCTACTCACAGCAGCAGGTAAACTCCACCGGGTAACTTGAGAAAAAGAAGAGACTGACAAAAATTTCACTGCAATGCAAGAAGCGTTTCCAAGCGAAATCACCGCATTCCAGTTAGTTATCGCCGGTCTGGCTACATTCAGCTGCAACAGCTGGTCCCACTAACGAAATGCTCAACCCACTCCACTGCTGCTCTCCCACAATAATTTCAAAATCATGTGAGACTAAACATACTACTATTTGTGCACCACTTATTACAAATCTGTTTAAGCAGCGACCAACTCATTTGCTTCAGCAAATGGAGTTTATTCAAAAGGATTTTACTTCAATGCTGTTACTTCATGCCTGAATTACTGTGTTAACAGTGGCTAATTAATCATTGTTTTGCCTCTTGTGAAGTGTCCCTTCTCCCCGTGAATGATTCATTTTGGATTTGGTTTGATGACTATTTTAGCTGTTTACTAACAATCTTTCCTCTTGAGGCAACTTTGTCTCTGGTTACACAGCTGGAGTTTTACCCCTTTTTCTAAAGAAGGAGCAAGACAAGGAAATCTTGCTTCAGCTCCCTGCCTGGAGCAGAGCACCCGCTCACCTTCTGCTAAGGCCACACGTGCCTGCACAACCGCATGTCTTCATTTCATTGTACACATTCACAGGAAAAAGATATTCCTAGCTGATAGCTCAGAGATCACTAAATGGCATAGTTTTATAGCCTCATAGTCTTGGCAGCCCCATACAATGATCAGCAATTCTGTCCTTCTGTACCATGGTGAGACTTCCACCTGTCTCTCCATCCTGAAGGATAAATTGAGGCATTATTCCCTGCTTGCTGCAGGGAGCAAGACACTGCTTCACAGCCTGCAAAACGTAGCATGAATCAAAGATCTCTCTTCCATTCTCCCCTAGCTCATACAAAGCTTTGAGGACATCAGTCTTTTTTCTGCCAGAGGCAGTGCTATCTGGAGGTGTGAGGCCACGCACAACCTCCAGTCCCCTCCTCCCTAAGCAGATGCCTGTGGAGCAGAAGCTGCAGCTTCGTTGAAGCCTGAACTCATAACCTCTCTGCTGCCACTTAGTTCCTGTCATTTATTCAGTAACTGCCAAAATTTACATCAACCACAAATGCAATGCCTTGCTGGTTGTAGAGGAGAATCCTATAAAGTGAGCTTTGTTTTGGTTTACCTCTGAGAGAAAAGATCTCTGTAGGGGCTTCCATGCTGGAGCGCTATCCCATATCCTTTGCTGCTGATGCTGTTTCCAATGACTGTCACAGAGCATTCATCATCCGTCAGCGCGGCATATTCCACCACCGTCACATCCCACAGGAAAGCATAGTTTCCTTTCTTTGCCTGCAAATACATCATGTACACAACAAAATCTAAACTAAATGACATTTCTAGGTAGGACGAAACTCAAGCAAACAAACCAACCATACTACTCCATGGTAGTATTTCATTAGGTTGCAGTTTATCTCTAGAGTTCCAACACCTCAGTACACTTAACACTCTTCTCTCACAGCAGTACCTCATCTACTGCTCGCTAAAATGTCCTCCATTTTTAATAGGAATACACGGAATAACATGGCCAATTGTAAGTGTAGACAAGGCTTAAATAACAGGTAATTAATTATAAAGGAAAGCTATTGCCTTAGCTGATGAAGTTTGATGTATGTTTTGTAGGAGACATGGATTAGCACGAGTGTGACCGATTCCATACATTTGTGTAACCAGACAGGTACAGTATGAGCACTAAGTGGTGCTTCTAAGTCACCGCAGTTCCCAAAATGGTAAATTTACAGCTTTCCTTATATAAATGAGTAAATAAACAAAGCCCCTTCCGAGAGCCATGTTAGGCCTGTAACAAAAGGTGTGCTCTAAGCTTAAGATTTCCCTCATTTTTTTCACAGGTAAGAAGAGTCACCAGCATCTCCTATTACCTCATTTTTGGGACAAATATTGTATTATTTCAGCACACACCCACACAGATGTCCTTAAATGTCAGCCTTAATTGGGATTCAAACCAATGCCTGCACACAGTGCATATGATGAATGTAAATCACCTTGCTTAACATAAGATGTAAGAAACATCTCTGGACAGGGATTCAGTAAAGAAAAAAGTCATCATTTTGTTTGGTTAAAGTAATAATTGGTTTCCTAATATATTTAAGTAGTATTTTTTTAAGTCTCTAGTCAACATACAGAGCACAACGGAACAGATGCACTGGAACATCTAATGCAAACAAATGAGTAGTCATGAATGTAGACTTCCAAGACTTTTTTTTTTTTTTTAACTTCAGATGATTTCATGTCTTTCTTTAGGCTAAAACAAAGCAAGGTAGGGATCTGAAGTCCTGCATATATTTCTTTATGGGAGCTAAATCACCAAGTTCCCCTAGCAAATGGGTGCAGCTCTGACACAGAATTAGCTTATCCTTCCACATATTTTCCATTTTTGTGCAAGCTCAGTTTTGAATTCACCTGTAAGCCTCCCTTAGTTATTTTATTATATTGGATTCCTCAGTTGAGCAATTAAGCTAATTTTACATGCTTTGATATACACCACAGCTTTCTGAAGTCCCTGACAGTTTTTTAAACATGACAATAAATCAAATGGGTGAGTTATCCTCTAGTGGGTAGAATCCAAGGAAACAAAGATTAAAAGGATGTTGTTTGGATTTTCTGTAAGCTACTTGCCACAATCCATGTCTTTCCCCCCACCTTCCCTTTTATCTGCATCAAGGCAATCAAAGATCCCCAAATACATTTGCTTCTGAGTTAAATCAGATGAAAAATGTGATATCCTTCCTCTTTGCTAAGATTCAAATGAGCCTGTACTGACCACTTTGAAAGTAATTTTTTGTTAAGGGTATGCCACCATCGTGGGTTTGTCCCCGGTTTCTTCTTTGCCACCTCCCTGGTGAATTCAAGAGTGACTGTAATTCGTGCATATAGCCTCAGACAACTGTTGCTATACTAGTACAAAACATCATTAAAATCTGACCTACAGTATGGACCATACAGGAGTTATTCAAATAGAAGCCAGAGGACTCTACTGTTAAAATCATACATTGATTTGGCTGACACAACTTACTAATCGAGCATGTTCATAAAAGTATCTCTCACCTAAATGACACTGTACAAAACCAGACCAGAGCAAGACTTCGACACCTGCATTGTAATGCTATTCCTGGCTATCTACCTAAACTGGTAAGGGTGGCACAAAGGAGGAAAGGACAAACAAACCATTCTTTACTATGTGCAACAGCCAGAAAAGGCTTCATAAGCTATCAACACAAGGGTGCGTAAAAAATTAAGGATGGCAAGGGAGTGATTCCTGAAAGCATCTAGCCTATATTCAGCCAGCAACCCACATCCTTGAAAGCCTAAAATGGGCTTTTCAAAGGTATTTTCTGAATGATCATGTACCCGTAACCAACTGGGTTGTTGGCAGCAAATCTCCGCATCGTGCCCTCTGCTCTTCCTCTGATGGGCTTTAACAATTCACATTTTATGCTTTCACATCAATGATGTTGCTGAAGGGCCTCCTACCTGGTTAGGGACAACTGGCAATAGGCATCAGTCCCGGTTGTTCCTGGCAGGGTAGGAACATCAAAAGCCCCATTTCAGCATATTTCAGGCAGGTTGTGTTCTATGGTAAATAGTACGCAGGCTTTTGCTACCTATGATAGAACACTGTTCAAGTGAGTTAAAAATATGTACTCATGGGACCAAAGACCACAGTGTTTGTTACTGCAGACAGAATTTATTCAAAATCTATGTCATTAGAGAACAAAAAGTTGCCTCATGGATGTACAGAAAGAGGAAACCCAGAAAAATCACTAAATCACTGTGCTAAAACATGTCTTGTATTTTTCTGGTTGTTATTTTATATGTTTGTTTGTTTTAAATAGCTGCATATTTTAGTTGTTTCAGAATTGCTCTGGAAATCCTCTTTTCAAATTTACAAAAGAAAAACACTGACAACATGTCATACATTCCCTATCTTTTTCTTAGTAACAGTTGAGGAACACAGTCTTCCTCAAATATTCAATTTCAATTATAAAGCAATGTCTAGAGCAAAATCACATTATTGATTCTACTTTTCAAGCCTCAGTTTTCTCTATGTTATTTTTTTATAAAAGAGCTTTGTACACTGACTTTCAATGTTAGACAGCCCATCTTTTGACAAGGTCTACTTCTCTTGATTTGCAATGCTGCTATCCTGAAGTATGTCATACAACAGTAAGTACTCAATAAACAAAGTTTATCAGGTCTCTTCATATCAATTTTATATTTTTGATGACATAAATCATTCTATCAAGTGCCATCACATCTGTGGAGCATTATTTCTCTGACAGTCTGATCATTTTAGGATAAACATGAATCTGAGTTTTAAACTTTTAGTTACGCATACTTCTCAACTTCCAGAAATAACGGATGTAAGATTGTTTCCCCTTTCTGATTGCCAAAAACCAGAATCTCCAAAGATCCCTTTTTCCTAAGGGAATATTTGTCTCTTCCAAAACTTCTCCCACTTGTCTAATTTTCTCCTCTGAAGAGCAGAGACCTTGTACTGTTAGTGTGTTCATAGCATGGAAAGCTTCCTTATGACCAAATGCTTAGTTGCTGTCTAAATTCAGCATCCTTCACATCCCTGTTAATATCTGTTGTGACAGCTAAGCAGTATCATTTGTTCAATTTAAAGAAAAACTGACAAACTTTGAAAAACGTATGTACAAACTGCATAACTACAAACACACATGCGTGTTTGACATATGTTTACTTTTTATATACCTTCATTAGGCAAGCAATAAAAGCCAAATAAAATCAAATTGACAATTATTTTCCACTAAAAATCAAACCAAAACTTTTAAAAGGTACTTTAACACTTTTCATTTTAGTCACATGGAAGGATGCATGCATGCACATGTGCATACCCCTTAGCTTCCAGGCCAGAAGGGTACTGGAAGTAGGAAGACTAAGAATTACAGGGAACACCTGGGACTGACCCATGGGATGTATGAGCAGGAAACATACCAAGGCTCACTAGTTGCATATGACTCGCTTGTACCTACCACGCAACCTAGTGCTGATCACAATACAGCAAAGTTCCATATCCTAAGGCTCTTGCATTCACAGCTCAGTCGGCTAAACCCTGCGTTGTATGTTTTTTGGGCATAATAAAAATCTTCTGGTCATCAGACATCATTGCAAAGATAATATAAAGATACGATAAAAGGGAACGTGGCAAATACCAGCTGAGAACAGGTAAGACAGCTTGAATAAAGAATGACTGAAATGAAATACAGACTAATAAGGTAGAATTTCTATTTTAGACTTTTAATAGGCTTGCATATTTTGCTCCTTTGTTATGGCCTTATTGTGACCCTCAGCATGCAGGCATATTACAGAACAAAACAAAACCAGTTCAGTTAAACTTTCAAAAACCTCTTTAACAGAAATTCAGCCAAAGCAGCACTCATTTATTCCACCCAGGTGGAACTACTATGGTGGTTTACACCAAAGACACCAGATTTATCTTTGGTTGAAGAGGTTTAAGAGAAGAGATTTAAGAAAAAAAGAATGCCCTGGGAAAAACTTATATCAAAAATATTTCTTCTTCACAATCATAAAACATTAAAAGGCCAGGGAAGATTGCCTCCTAGATATAAGAAGGACCACAAAGAGAATAGTAATACTTCAGAAAAGCAGTAAGCAACCTCATAACGTCACTCTTCAACATGGAGGGCGATGGAAGAATATTGTTCAAAGGATCCTGGCTTACTGATGGCAAAACAATGTTTTTTTTCAAAGAAAGCATGGTAAGAAATAACAACTTGAAAAAAACCCAAATTTCAGATCCATCACTGATATGTCTGTGATTTATCTGAAACTTATGAAGAAACTACCATACTAAAGACAGAAGTGCAAGAATAATGGAACATTCATCATTAATTTACTGCCAGAATGGAGTGTCACTGTAGCTGATCCCCTTATATGTCTGGTACCACAGAAATATCAAAAAGTGACCTTTACATTGGCATTAGTGGAATAGTTCAAAAACATGCTTGGATAACATTTATTATCTGTAAAAAAGTGCTTTAAGAGAAGCAACACAGTTTTAATAAAAATAAAACACATCATTTAATCCGGTTCAAATTATTTAAAAATTAATATAATTAAGGAGCCACTAAAGGATGTAATATATTCAGGCTTTAAGGAAGCATTTGCTTTTACTCCAAAGGCTGATGGGTCAAGAAATGGACAAATTTATGAGGACTTATGAAAACATATGGATGAGCAACCACAATTGACTATATAAAATTCATTGTGGACAATAAATTACTGGAAAAAAATAGCTTTAAAAATTCTATTCATTGAACTTCTAAATTACATTTGCTCTCAAAATAATAATTAACAGAGGCAACTGTTCAACAAGAAATATTCTGATTTAATGTTTAGCGTTTATTAAGGGAGAGAAACTTTTTGAAGGGAGCAAAAAAGGGAAGGAATAAACTCTTACTGTGCCATTGCCTAAATCAATGCTACATTCACATTACTTACTGTACTTGGTTTTGATCACTTCATCAGAAGTGATGTAGAGGAAGAAAAGAAAGAATTCAGAGTAATTCTGTCACCAAATTGATTGGAGAGAGGAACAGTCTCCACCAAAGCAAGGCTTTTGAAAAATACAAAAACTGTTTAATTCTCCTATGCCTAGATGTAAAAGATATACACGTGTATATGTAAGAGGACACACGGATCACCTTACTTCAGTCGTTCAAAGCAAAAATGTCTGCCCACAATGAAAAAAGCCACAGGTTATTACATATTGCCACCAGGAACTATGCAAAGAGTTTGTGAGATTTAGAAAGGCTTAGAAACGTGTGTGATTCCAATACCAACGTCTCCCTGGGATGAGACGTTGGAGCGACCCACTGCACGCTTCTTGGGGATCCCGGCTATAGCTTGGCCCAGGAAGAAACTTTCCATACAACAGCATTAGTCAATCCTCATCTGTTATAGTACCAGAAAACTCAAGTGGCAAACTAGCACTTTGTATGGACTGGTGATTTGTCTGGTAACCTCCTCTTACGCTATGCAGAGACACTTGTGAATAGGGGGATGTTTTCCATCCGCAGTGACCGCTTTCAATTGCCTTGGCAGCACAACGAAAGCAACTTGCCCCCCCTCCCCAGCTCTGAAACATCCTTCCGTCACTTCCGTTACTTTGCAGTGCATTAATGCCCTTTCTGTGGCTCTTCCAGTGTTGCAAAAGCTGTGCCCTAACAATGGGAGATGGTCACTGTGGCTACAAGGACTGTGCTGTGTCTGAAAAGGGACCTCTGCCATGGCAACCACACACCACAAAAGCTTTCAGGACTTTCTTCTGCTATTATCCTTTTGTTTTTAGCCAGTCAAAGGGAGTAGAAAAATCTCCGGGAAATGGGAGAGGGGTAAATGGAATAGAGACAAACATCCGAAATACCTGCCTGTACCATAAATAAGCATCACTCTCCTGTTTTGCATCGAAGCGGCATTGCTCTGTACCTGCAGCTGAACTGTGATGCTGTCTGAAGAAAATGGAAAGCAGAAGGAGGGGAGAAAGGGTAGTAGTGATTTTTTTTTACATTGTGTCAGGCAAGTCCTCATTCAGAAAAATGTGGTTAGGGATCCTTTTATACTAGAGCGATTTAGATTTCCCGTTTCCTATAAAATACGTTTTTAAGGTGCGTTTACATCTCTCTCATGCAGCAATACATGTTTACAGATGGAAAGTTCCATTTCCTTGGCTGAGATCAATTCTCCTTTAGAAAAACAGAATTTCTAGCTCTAATACCTGACAGGGAAAACTTGTCTGTTTACTCAAATTGCTCAATGAGCTAGGAAGAGCGATATTTAAACTATAAACACAACAGTTTAGTTGACAATGTTATTAAATATTAAGCCCAATTTATGTAGTTATCTAATGAAATAGCAGCCTTGGTCAGCTTTAGGGACTGAAGTAAATTTGGTTATTGTTGATGTTAATTGAATGAGCTGATCAAGTTATATAAAAATCACCCTTCAATACTGAAATCAAACTTAATATGAAAAGTTATTACCGCATAGACAGGATGAAGCTGCCAGCTCCATACAGACAATGTAATTGGTATTCTAAACAGCCTGCCAATCTACAGTTACATTTCTGGCTTAGGCAAATCTAGCTATCGTAAATGGCAGTATGCACTAAGCTTACAGAATAACAGTTTTTACAATCTCACGTCTATAGAGCACCCACTGACATAAGAAAGATAAAAAAGTTAGGTGAAAGCATGGTGACATGCATTTTCTTTAAGTTCGGAATAAACAAAGAAAATCTTGCATTAAATTTCTGTTCTAAGAGAAATGAGCATATGCTTCAGTGAATCCCTTGATTCTTACTCATGTTTCCAGTAAGTTGAGTCCATCAACGCAGAAAAAAACCCCACTCAAACGAGTAAAGGATAAGAGTCTGTACCTGGATAATATAATGAATGACATTCAAAATGGTATTATCTGAGCTCCCAAATTAATTAGAAACCTTATGGTCAAATCCAAAGAAGGAAGATGGACTCACATACTGAAGACTTACGCAGAGCTAAGGTACTTAAATTCAAAACCATGACCCTAAAATATGATTCTTTTCTGCCATCGAGTTACTAAAAGGAAGTTTAGATAGGGAATTTTTTTAAAATGACTATGTAACTGCTTTCCTGTGACTTAACATTATTAATTCCACGCAAACAATACTGATACAGCTCAAAAATTAAATGAAAACCCCTGTGATCCAGTCTTACCTTCCTGATGCCTTCAGAAGGGTTCGATACACAATTATCTGCCCCATTATTCTTGCTGATAGTCCTCCACAGTTCAGCAAATGTGTTATCCTGCTCCAAAGGGTTTGTCCCTTTTGCTTTAAAGTATTCATACACTGCTGAATCCCTGACTGTACCGTAAGATATATCCATTTGTTTGGACAGATCTTGAAATGTTCTGAAATTCAAGTGATATTGAGATATTAGTATTACATAGCACATTACCAAGATTTTATTCATTAAAAGGTTTCTTTGTATGTCTGTCATCAGTCAGAAAGCACTTACCCTCACTGAGTAACATTTGCATATCTCTTTTCTTATCATGAAAGAAAACCAAGGAGTAATTTAGTTGTATTGAGATCATATGAATTAAACTATACCCACAAGCTCTTTTTCACCCCAGTAAAGACTTTTTTTGGATGGATAATGTTCATATTAAATATTACAATGCCAAGTTTGCGTAAGAATGTAGTGCAATAAAGACTTACTCGAGCACCAGAAAAACTCAGATTACAAATATAAGCTTCCAGCCCCATCAGCATCACCAGCAACACCTATCAGAATACTGTGGAATTAGTCTTCAGTTACACCAATACTCCATCTGACTCCAAATCAATACGACTGTTTTAAGCAAACAAATAAAAGTCTCGCTTCCAATTTCCACTAAGTCTCTCTGTCTCTTTCTCTTTTTACAGCCTCTGGTAAAACAGGCATTTTTCATTCGCACGCAGGCCTAACTTTCATTTACTCATCATACCACTCTAGAAGTGTAAATGGGCCTCAATGCGAGTGGCTGTGAATGCACCATTTATTTCCAAATTGTACAGAATGTAATTCACTCCTGTTTTACAGCCTTTTCTGCAGAGAAAGGTGTAAATCACTGCCTGCATCAATGAAAACCAGGCCATGCTTCAAAACATTTAAGGTGGCATCGCTACCATCAGAAAACACGTCCTAGCGGCTTTCCACTTTCAGAGTTTCATTCCCATTCCTGTGCCTCTTTCCTTCGTCCTCAAATATCGCTTCACTGCAGTGCCACCGTTTTTTCATCTAAGCATACACGCACACAAACACACATTCAAGCACTGACCACCACATTCAGGTGCAGACTCGGCATCTCATAAATCCTGTTTTATTTTATATTTTATAAATGTATAATGACAAAATAGCAGTTGATATCAAAACATATCAAAGGAACATACGGTTCTTTTTATTAGAACAATGTGGTCAAATCTGAAATACTTTGTAAGTATATAGTTAGACGCTTGCTGTGTTCAGAAGATTAAAGGAGGCCTTGAAACCTTGTATCTTAGGGTAAAATAGACAAGCTAGAATAAGCTAGTTTTGTGTAGACTAAGTCAGGTAACTCGAGCCAAATAACAAACTGTGCATGTGCAAAGACTGGGTTCAAATAGCAGACACAGTGAAGAAGACCACCACAGGAGCCTTGAAGACCACCAATGGACATAAGTACGCATGCATCGAGGACTTTTACATATATTAATGAGCTCTAGGAGATAACACAAATATGGTAATCATTTCTCAGAAATTTAATGAGTACGTATATTTTGATTGCATATAGGTCCTGTAGACGAACAACTTGGTGCACACATTAAGTGGAGCAATCTCCTGTGTGCCCAGCGCTGCAATAAAGAATGCCGGCTTTCTAAAACTCCAAGTTGAGTCTTAGAGAGTTCCTATTTCACTGACTTACGGTAACACAACGGCATGCTTCTGATATGACCAACTGACTAACACTGTTTGAGATCAGTCAAATTAAAGCAACCCTCCCTCCATTTCTTTTTCCCAAAAACAGTCTTTCAGAAAAAGAAAATCCTCAAAACATCTGAAAGGCCCACTCATGCCACCTCCCACCTGCCTCCAGCTCCTGGAGCCATGAGAGTAAAACATTTTGCCTTGTAGCTCTTGCAGATTTCTTCACAATGCTCCTGAGGAGCCTTCCCTTAGCCCTGAAGCTGTTTTCCACAGCTGAAGACTTGTCATAGACAATATTTTTCTGTCACTCTCTTCCCAGTTTCACTGTGGGGATGCCACTGCTTACACCTCACATCCCTGTAAGATTTCCCTGCAACACAATTTAAAGCAAAGCAATCTGGGCACATCCACAACACTACATAAAACTATGCAGAAAACTCTTCCACCTTCTCCATCATGTCACCTCCAGGCCTCCCAGGTCTGGCTCCAAAAGGGTCCCTTTGCCTGGACACCCCGTGTGGGAGCCTGCCAGCCCTGTCCCCAGAGCTGCAGGGATGCCTCTCCCACCACTGCCCAAACTCTTCAAACTCACAAGCTACTGTGGACAGTTTAAGTGGTTTAAGTTCTTAAATTGTGTTAAGGACTTTTTATCATTTTAAGCTGTTAAGCAGCTTTAAATAAGACTGCGTGAACAGTTTTTCTCTTTACACATTGCACACTCGTGGATTTGGGCTAACTCTGGGAATTGCATCTAACTCCAAACCTCCTGTTATTTCTCTAGCTCTGTATACGGCCCTTTGGTATAGTACAAAATGAACACTCTGGAGGTTGCTGGAGAATCAAAATTCTAATGAAAAATGAGAGGATTCATGTTTGTTTTCTTTCTCTCTTTGTTTAACAATCCCAAAAGTTATATTCTGTTCTCCTAAATGTTTCCTGTACATTTCATTGAACAGAACCATTTTTCCTCCAGTCTTCATCTAAATGATTACATGCTACATTTAGTTCCTTCTTTACTTTTTAAAATAAGTTTCATCATATCCCATGGAATCACTTACATCCTGGAGATGGATGATCTGGCTGTTAAAAGACACATTTCTATCTATTCTAGGTACAAATGACAAAGAAAGGTACTCAATACACACAGGAAGGTTTCTGTGGCAACCTTTTTCACACCATGTTTCGCGTACAGATTTCAGCACGAGTAGGAGTGCATGTTTGGAAGAAGCACAGCAGCAGGAGCATGTTTAGCTAATGTTCTTTAACACAGCTTTCAGCTGATAACAACTTTACAAATGCCTACTGCTCATGCTGCCATTCTCTTTGAAAGTTTGAACACAAGAGTTAGGATATTAAAAAAAAAAACCCAAAACCTGTAATTTTAACAATGTCAGTATTTTTTGGATCACTTCTACTGTCTCTACTACTGTGGAAGCTTTTTGTCAAAAATATACCTTTTGTTTTAACTAAACTCTACTTTATTGGCAATCAGTACTTTTGTTTTAGCTAAATTACATTTTATCGACAATCAGTACTATCCAAAAGCACAGTACATCCTGCTTTTTGAGCAGCACTTTTTCTTCAGTTCTTTAAAAACTGCAGGCCACAGTGAGCAAATCTGGGGTTTAAACCAAGCGCTTTGCTGGTCCAATAAACAGAAAATCAGTACTGATGGCAGGGATGGAAGCACAGTCTTTGCCTGGGTGTTGTAAAACAACTACCGCCCCGTTAGCTGGCAGAATTCCCTTAGAAGAGATAATGTGGAGTATTGCATGTGCTAAGGATTGCACGTGCCTTTCTTGCAGTGGCCCCTTTGATATATTAGACGAACAGCCACTGCCACAGGAAACTCTCCATACTGCACCATCATTGGAAATACCTTGTGAGAGACACAGATGGTCGCTGAAGGACACAGTGAGGGTCACAGTAGGTAACTGAGCTTACAATCAGTTCCTCTAGAATAAAGTCAGAAGGATGGTGACTGTTTGAGTGAGAAAATAACCTTATGCCTTTACCAAATAGACCACTTAGCCAAAAAACTATCTCAGAAATTATCCTGACAGGGAATGCTCTAGATCACAGTTCTTACTCCATATAAAATATGTCTCTGTACCGTATTTCTGCACTGAACGTGGATGCAATGATTAGCATCTCCATGGCTAGCATCTCCATGGCCAGGACAGTGGTAAAAAGGTCCCGTTACAGGATGGATTAAACACAGGTTTTAACCATTGTTATTTTTACAGAATGGTAGAGGTTGGAAGGGACCTTCAGAGATCATCTAGTCCAACCCCCCTGCTAAAGCAGGTTGGATAGGAACACATTCAGGTGGGTTTTGAATATCTCCAGAGAAGGAGACTCCACAACCTCTCTGGGCAGCCTGTTCCAGTACTCCGGTACCCTCAAAGTGAAGAAGTTTTTCCTTATGTTCAGACAGAACTTCCCATGTTCCGGCTTGTGCCTGTTGCCCCTTGTCCTATTACTGGACACCACTGAAGAGAGTGTGGCCCCATCCTCTTGACACCCGCCCTTTAGATATTTATAAGCATTGATGAGATCCCCTCTCAGTCTTCTCCAGGTTAAACAGATGCAGGTGTCTCAGCCTTTCCCAATAAGAGAGGTGCTCCCATCCCTTCATCATCTTCGTAGCCCTCTGCTGGACTCTCCCTCAGTTCTGCCATCACTAGACAAAATCATTCACTGACAGATTTCAGATGCTGGTTGTATCTTACAATTGTGTCATTCTCTAATGGCAGCTGCTCTCATCTTTATTAGACTTCATGTTTGCAACCAGCCAGTTTGCATCAGCTGGACTGATCTTCTTCAGCCATTCAAATTCTTGGCTCACTTGCTTATGGCCAAGATTTTATGCATTCAATATATACAATTATTTGCAACAAAAATGCGTAGCATAACAAGATGCCCCATTAACCTTACCACCTCAATTATTGGATCTCACAGCCCATTAAGGACTCTCTGTAAGTGTGATTAAAGATAGAGCTAGTAAAGCAGAAAAAGCCAATGTTCCTCACTTACAGTTATAGGAGCTGAACTTCAATTTGTAGATAAATACATCCACTGTGTGATTGCTATAATAGGCAAGTACATGTAAACCAATTGATTTAAGTAAATGTATCTGTGGTCAATCTAAACAAAAATGGTGTCTTTTAAAACTGTATTACCATCCAAAATACTTAACGCATGAAGTTATGCCTGCTAGACAAATGCAACAATTGAGACAAAATTTCCAGTGGATTACTTCACATAGACTCAACTGAAAACTGGACTTTCTGCTTGTTTTATTTTTTAGAAACATATTGATGTAAACCCTATGCTGCAGGATAAACAGTCAGGCAATAGCTGTACTAGCATTTATAATCGCACCTCTAGAAATAATTGCCAGAATAACAATACTGGTTAAGTTACACTTTTTGGAGATGTTTTCTTACTAGGTAAAGATTTGTGTAGCTGTAGATATGTAGCTTAAAAATTTGCTACCAGTATAGGTTTATTTTACTCTGGAACTGCTATAAACCCAAGACTTTCTGGATGAATACTACGAATAAATCTCGTCTAAGTGACAAACTAAAGCTGTCACTAGGTGTTTTGAAGTAATCATGGATCAATTAACTCAATTGGAGTCATCAGGATTATCAGATGTGATCAAAGTATTAAAAAAACCAAACCAAAACAAAACCCCCAAAACCCCCCATACAGGCTCCTGCCATTTCTGAATTTAAAAAGAAATTATTTCTTTTTGTAGCATCTTTAACTTATTTTTTTAATTTAAAGATGGTCTTTAAGCAAAGAAACAAGGAAAAAAGGCAAAAACTACTTGCTTATTGAGGTTTTTCCTCATGCTTACCATTCATTTTTTAAAAGTTTGTAGCAAGCTGCACATCTGGACTCCTGTGTGTAAAGTTTATGCCTGTAAACAAGCCAATCAGCTGGCATCCCGGCATCATGCAGTACTGGTCTTTCGCAGTACCATAATAACTGTAGCATTTTATCTTAACTTCAGCCTTAGAGAAACCATAACGGGAAAATCCTGACAGCTCCTTGATTTAGAGGTAGTTTCTCATTAGCATTCACAACTGGCTGTGTTCTGACACTGTAAAATGGGATTTTTCCAGTCTGCTATTACTTATGGGAAAAGAATATTTCAGCAGTTTCTGAATCCACAGTATTATTTAAAAATGATGCAAGACTTTTCATGCTTAGTTCCTGTTCGTTCGGTGCACATATACCATTAGGAATAATAAAGCTTAAGTTTAGACATGGAAGCAGCAATCAGCTCCCTACCCTCATTCTTTGGCGTTGTGAGTACACTTCAGAGTAACCTCTCCCTTCACAGTGCTGTGTGTGTTCTGTCATACAACACAATAATTCCTGTCAACTAAAATTAATTAATTTTCTTAATTAATATTAATCCCTATGTCATATGCAGGCAATAAAATATGTACTGCTTTTCCCGTATTTGGCAGAGAAAGTTCTGTTCTTCTTTTACCTCAAACCAGGTCACTAAGGAAGCCAGTACCCTGAGATTTTTTTTCAATGCAGCATAATGTTTTAGGTGATGGCTGCCAACAAGACAAAGCATCCCAGAGATGATGAGGCTTCTTAAGCTGTTCTACCTAAATGAAGCCTTAGAAATGCATCCATAAAATGTATAGCAAAAGTCCTGTATTTCTATTTTTAAATACCTTGAAGCTACTTTATTTTCTTTCAAACTTTTTTTTTTTCCCACAAAAGCTAGGAATTCATGACATCTACAGAATTAAATATAAGCGCTGTTCCTAACTGTAACTGTTTTCTCAACAGCATATATGGGAGGGAAATAAGTGCTTTATGCATTGGGAAAAAAGTAATTCCACTAAACTTCTAAGTAAAAATAAAAGTAGCTGAATTGATTTGACAACCTTACACCACCAGCATAAGCCCAAGAAATACCTATGAGCTGAAACCTAGAATATAAAATCCTATTTGAAAAGAGATTTATTTGATAAAGTTATCACCAGTGGAAAACAAGGAGTTGAAAGAGAATTCTGCCTACTGTGAACTGCAGAGAAACATTCACATTTTGAGACATACAATTGCTCACAACTGCACCCTCCGTGGATGTATTTGCCAAGACAACAAGAAAAAAAATGAGAAAACGGTGTTTATTGCTGCTGACCACATCAGTCCACCCACTGAGAGATGGACTTGGAAGCCAGGCGGGCTTTGCAGGATCAGCTTCTCATTTTTACATGTCTCCAGTGTCAGACTGGAGTCTGGAAAGTCAAGGTTGTGGGTGGAGGTATGGATAATTTCTACATGAACAGAAGATCCTTCCATTGAGAACCTGCGTATTTTTTTATATCCACTTGTGAAGCAGCTAGGCAAGGGATTTAAGCCTTAGTCTGTTATTCACAGATGAACCACCTTTGGACTTTGCATCTCCAGTTTTAAGTAAGATTTATGAGTGACTATATAATGTCTTAAGACATCCAAAAATTAGTTCAAACTTCCACATAAAGAAATTCTCTAGAACTATGTCTACCCAAGTTGAATAGTTTAAATGGTTGAAGACCGAGACAGAAATAAACCATCTGTTATGGATCTAAATTGCCACTAGGTGATGATAGTCTCATTGACTCAGAGACCTGCGTGAAAAGTTTCACCGCCTTACTGAATCCAAGTTACAAAAGCACAGCCCACTTGAAAATGGAAGAAAAAATAGTAGTTAGTCCCTCTAAATATTAGTGCAGCCAGTACTTAATAAGCCTTCAACTATATCAGAAAAGGCGATTTACGATCTGAATAATGAGAAAACATTAGAATTGGTCTATCTTTAGCATTTGCGAGCATCAAAAGTAAACCTATCCAAAAAAAAAAATTATTGTGACATATTTCTATAAATTTCCAACATTCATCCCAGGTCCGTATAGGAATATTACTAGCACCTGTTAAACTGGATGTAAGATACATAAACTAAAAGCTGGGTAACTTTAAAGATAATTTTTAGTGAGGCCAATAAAATTGTTCAAAGTTTTGTTAGAATGGCAGTAGCCACACAGAGTATTAAAATGAAAGCAAGTTTATCTCCACATCTAATAACCTTAGACTTCATAAGAATTAGGTCCATGGTTTTAATTTGTGCACCTCTTTGACTTTCTTTGAAATTATGAATAATGAAGCTGAGCTCTTAAATCAATCATTAAATTGCCAACTTCTCTATAGTGACATGATCAAATTCCGCATTGTTTCATTTCACTGCAAATCAAGCCACTTTAAATGGTCTTAATTCTGCCTCAGTGCTGTGATGTGCAGAGCAATGGGTTTCTTCAGCAAACACGCTAAGCAAAATCTTCACTTTACCAATAGTAGTCAAGTAGAAATCAGCATCAGTACTTTCATGCTTAGTATACACTTTGCAGGATCAAGTCCTTTACCAGCAAATATATCATTCCATAGTCCATATAAAACTCATTTCATCAGCTGTCCATGAAAAACACCATCCACTTTACTCTAAACAAAAGCCTTAACAGAAAAAGCCTTATGGGAATTTCTGCAAGGGAAGCCATAAGCACTGACAGATTAAACAACGCTGAATCAACGGAGTTGCAGCCCTTCACACTAGGACTAAACATTTCCAAATCACGGAAGGAGACAAGCAGCTACATCTATGTATGTGCTTGTCATCAGCAGTGGAGCAGGAACAGCTGCTGCACGTGATTCCAAAGAAGCAGGGACTTTCCTCCAGTGGAAAAACCAATCAATTGGCATGTGTCACAGAAGACGTTGCCATGTCAACTCCAGACTTTTGCTATAGTTAAAACAAACAGTGCTTAAACCCCTCAGCAGGTAATGGCACTACAGCAGCTGCTTATCATAGCGGTTGCTTTCATGACAATAATGGCCATTGCTGCCAGTGAGGTGGCATCTATGAGCCTGTGTCCAGACTGGGACCCAGTGCCCTACATTAGGTGCAACCAAAAGCAAAATATAACATTCAGCTATGGTTTTACTGGGGGAACGAAGCTAAAGCCTGTTTTATTTCTGCCACAGGAGGAAGGGGGTTGCTACTCATCCCCTGTGCCATGTGATGGCAGCAGTTCTGTCACCCTTCCAGTGCAAGATCAGGAACCTCTCTCTCCTGCTGCTCCAAAGAAATTTCTTTTTTAGGGTACTCAGCATATCTAACAGGTAGATCAGCGCTGCTGAGATCAGTGAAACTATTCACGCACACAAAAGCACATGCTCGAGGGTTTCCAGGATAGGAGACAAAAGTAGAAAAAGACAGACAAAGGTAAAACTAAATAGCCAAATAACATGTACACGAGGTACTAGAAGCGCAGAGCTTGTACAGCCTCAACAGTGATTTTATTTCTTTAAAACAACTCCCACCAGCCTCAGTTCCTACACGCAAAGGGAAAGACAAGAAAACTGAAGTAAACTGTCTTCTGAATTCCCGACAGAGCAACACTTTCACTGTGGACTGGGACTCTGTTCCTGCAGAGCTATTCTGTTATTATGTTTTAAAAGAAGGGAACAAACCATACGTACACCCAATGAAATGCAAAGACAGTCCAGCTATTGATAAATGATACACTGTCATGTTTATGATTTTAACAGTAATTAATTACTAGCTACACACATCGTATTGGCAAAACATTTGTAGGCTTTGTGTACTACTTCTAAGAGTCTGAGATGCAGCGGGAATATGCTCCATTACCATCACTTGAAATCTCACTTTTGCTTTACTGTTCTCAGAACAATCTACAGCATTTTTGCTAAAGTCAAAGAAGTGTGGGGAACGTAGGACAAAAATGTATACAACTAGGCTGTGTCCCATTGCTCACAGAACTTCATAATATCTTCCAGTGGTTTACTTAGGAAATATGCCCATTTTCAAAAATAGACTTAATAGTTTTTCTGGCTGTGAGACTCAACTTTGGATCCAAAAATCGAACTGGATTCTCACCATCAGCAGCAGAACAGGTTCTTCTGTAAACAAAATTAGACCTCTGGTTATTCCTATCCATTGTTATTTCTAAACGACGCCCTCAGGACCACCTCGGCAACTCCAGTCATCTGCAGTGATCCGCACCAGCGTGACTTGACTTGTCGCTGCATTGTAGAAGTTCATTTTGCCTAGAGCTGACGCTGGCTCTGCTCCAGCACTGCACATAAAGAAATCTGTTAAACAGCTAGAAATAAGCTAAGTTTCTCCTGTTCGCCAGTCCAATGTTTCTAACTATACTTCCAATCCTCCTCTGCTCCAAACCTTCTCCAGGCAATAAGAGCAAAAGTCACTTAGGATTGCCGATTTTTCCATTAACTAGGTTGTTGGGGTTTTTTTTGTTGCTTATTTGGAATCAATCTTTTCCTTCTAGATGTCCTGTATTTTTTGCATTGTTATCATATGGCAAAGAAGCCGTGATGGTCCTTACAGTAGAATATTACTTTGCTTGAAAACATTTTTGAAAACAAACCATAGCACAACCAGTAACTCCATTAATAATGGTAGCGATGGAAGCTAGTTTCCGAGGATTTGCATCTTAAAGCTGGATCCACTGATGCTCAATAGTTTGTGATCTCTGGATGAAGTTTCTCTCATGGCTGGGCATTTATGATCGCATATGAGTTTATCTGATGTCTACTTGACAGAGTGAAGTCGAAATGCAGCCTTTCCTTTATATTTGCAAGGGGCATTTACAGGACTCCTTTCCACCACCCCATTTTTCCACATTTATAATTTCTAATAATAGTAATATTTCTAATTACTTTCTGGGTAATAAATATTACCCAGTTCGGCCCCCATGTTTGCAATTAAACAATGGAAAGAAGAGAAATTTCAAGTAATCACATTAGTTTTTTTAAGATGCAGGCTCAGGTTTTCAAAAGCCGGAGATTTAATTTGTATGCTTAGATCCACATTTAAATTACTGCATGACTGGGCAGATTTTCAGAACAGATCAAAGAAAGTTTTGTCCCAACAGCACATCTGTAAGGTGTTTGCAGATTCAGTTAAAAGCCTGGAAAGGGATTCAGAGCAGCTATGAGCAGTTGCTGCTCCTCCAAATCCAGAATAATCAGTCCCGCTAAAAAATCTGGGTTAGCCTGGGTCCTTTACCCACGCTCCATATTCCATTCAACAGTGAGGAGGAAATTAAAATGCAAAGAACAAAACCTGAAAACATCTCAAGAGCTTGTGGCATGGGGGGAAAGAAATAATCATTTGGACTATCTTTGTGTATTTTCTTGCTTTACTTTTAAATCACTTTGCCATTGCGACCTTTCTCTGAGTACCTTGAAGGGTTAACATGTTAATTAAAGCAAGGTATTCTACTCCTTAAATTATTAATTAAAATAAAAAGTGCAGCTGGTGTTTAAGAGCAACTCAGTCCCAACAGCAGGTTTTAGTCACTTCACCTAAATCAAACATATCATAAAGTTGGCATGAAAATCATATTGTCTGAATCAAACACATCTGGCGACTGACACATGCTTTTACCTATAATGAAAATAACAAACCACCTTTATTATTTATGCAGATGCACTTTAAATTGTTTGCTCCGCTGACGTCTTCTATCATTCGCATTCGGAAGCTAAAAATCCTAATGAAGATTAATGATTAAGATCGAGAGGGAAGAAATTGCCTTCTTCCTTTTCAACTGGTGTTATAAGTACTGCTACCACTGCTGTTCTGTTTTGCACTCGGATGACATAGAATAGCGTTTTAATTAAATAGAAAGAGGAACGGATAAGCTTGGATCTTGGCGCTGGCTTATAAAGTCCTTACTCAGGGCGAGTGGTACTTTATACCGTGACTGTTAGGATATCATTATACTGTGAGTAGTTCCATTAAAGTCCATGAAATCCCAGTGTGGGATAAAGTCCTACTCAACTCTTTATTAATTTTTGATTTATCAGGAGCTGTCACAGGCTGTGAGAATGAGGACCTCGGTGCGGAAAGCTCTGGGCTGCTGCCTGCACAAGTGTCAGCAGTCTCATAGCCCGGGTGGAGGGGCTGGATGAATTCACCCGGCTCAGATCTGTCAGAGGTACAAAGTGATGCTGGAAAACAGCTTCACACCCTTCCTTACCACAGGGAGCAAGGCAGAAGCTACCGTTGTTGAGAGAAAGAAGAAAACAGAAGGGCTCTGAAGAGGCATCTTGATTGCTAGAACATGTGCTGGGTACTCGTGGGAAATCAAAACATAGGGCTCTTCATTAATACTGAAAGCGCATATAGCATTCATCAGTTATTATTGATGTCTAAAGTGCATGCATTACATATGCATATATTAAAGTCTGGAGGCCCACTTGCCTGTTTTTCAGAGGACCCAAATTACAAAAGCCTGGTATATGATGCACTTCCCACCTCATCCTGACATGCAATGAGGTAAACAGAAAGAGAGACCTTACCCTTTTCACCTCTCTCTCCTCACCCTGAATACTGAACCTCATACTAGAAACACTGACAGAACCACATCAAAACCAACTATATTGTTCCTTATATTGAGATAAATTAGTTTATTGGGTAGCCTAATTACATACCTTGAAATATGAGCTTGGAAATTGCATTACTGCCGTAAGAAAGAAACATAGTAGTTAACATCCACCCTATTATGACTGATGGTTTTCTATTATTTTTTAGATAGAGATCACTATTCATAAATCAATTAAATTAAATCAGTGGCTTATTCTCCTAGGCTGGTTTTAATGGTTTAGAAGGCAAACAACTTTAGTGCATGTGATTACAGTTCTTTTAATGGAACTTTGGCAGTTGTATCAAAGTAGCTTTTCTAAGACAACACCATTCTCTCCCTCATCTCCAGATGAGTCTGGAAATGTTCCTATGTTATATTACATGAGGGCATGCACACAGAAGAAGAGAACATCGCTCAGTAAGGCAGATGAGCCTGAGAAGTGGAAAGAATATATGCAATCCCAATCCTTCCCTTAGCAACACAGTATTACTTCCAGAAAAGTTTTCTTTCCCTCTAGAAAATACTTTGCAATACAGGAACCAAGAACTGATGGGAATCACTCATGGTAATAAACAGCAGCATCTTAGTCTCCAGGGAAACTAAGAATCCCCAGCTCCTTTCCCCCCTAAACACCCATAACATGCATCTGTTGAAAGTAGGTTTACTGGTTTTTTTCTTTTTTTTTTTACATCATCAGGAATAGTTTCTAAAGCTTCTTATGAGGATATTCAATTTTAAAGCCTTTTCTTTAAATGGCAAGTTTCCACCTCATTGCAAGACAGTCTATAAACATTTTAGAATCTATTGGAACAACTTTTATTTCAGAAGATGAAATATCATCCTATATATCATTTAAGATGTTAAGAGTTTAAGGTGTGAGAAAGAATGATCTTCTATCATGGAGACATTTATAAGGGGAATGGCTATTTTAGATTTGAATGAAAATGTCAAAGAGAAAAGTAATCAGATTAAAAGTGTTTGCAAAATGACGGAGCTCACCATCCCGGGGGGGGGCGGAAAGCAGGAACATAAAATTAATGGATTTAAAAAGACCAGACCTCAACAGACTTCAGGAACTGGAGGATAAAGTCTCTTAGGAAGCTGATTTAAAGGATAGAGAACTACAGAAGGGCTGGCATTTCCTAAAAGAGACCATATCAAAAACATAAATGCAAACTATCTGAACATGAGGAACTATAAGAAGAAATTATAAGAAGCTGTTATAATGTCAGCAAGAGCTCTTTCAGGACCAGTTTGATTTCTTAATTTATGGCTGATTTCATCAGCACAACATGGAAGAGATAGCAGTGCTTTGAGCTTACCCAAACTGAAACTCTCAACCTCGCAACATACAGCACAAGCGTGCTCAATCTTTAATCTCTGAAAGAACGGCTGCTGAACTTTGTTTCAAGAGATCAGCTTTTGAATTGATTGTATGAACTGAACTTTTAGGCTATAGGAGGTACAAACATTACTTAATTTTCATGGTAGGCTATTAATTCAAACCTTGCAATGTGAAAGATGGATCATCTAAGTGGAGCACAGGACTGGCCACAGCATGATGACACTGGTCAGTGTTAACCAACAACCACTCTAGGAGGATGCCTGGGCAAGCACTCTTCCTCTGTTCCTGCTGGAAAGTTCCCTTCTTTTCCCTTTCCTCCCTCCATCCAAAATAAACAATTCAGTGCGTATTCCTTAAACTCACAGCCGTCCTGCTGACATTGCATATATGACAATTAAGAGGAGGTGGGAAAACTACTTTCCTGCCAGGAGGGTGGGAAATTCTGGTGCTGAACAACCATGACACAAGAATTATAGACCCGCTGCTCACATGGAGATGTTGGTGAGGAATTGTGCAAGATGAGAAGACTTTTTTTTTTTTTTTCCCCTCTGCAAGTAAATGAAGCGTCTTCCAAAACATGCAACAGATTAACAGACTTGGAAGCACGTGTATGTCCTGTTTGAGCCGACAGCACGTAAGCAAACAGGTACTGCTTTCCTTCTTACAAGCAGGTACACCTACTTTCAACTTCATCTCATTGTTTCACAGGAAGTAACTTACTGTGATAAAGCGCTTACTAATTATCGGTAGTTTTACAAATGTAATTTACTTGCTTGTTCTGGTTGCAGGGTTGCTTTCCGAGCGACCTTGTGACTCCAGACAATTTGGAAACATATGCAGAAATATGCACTATATTGCCCCATAACAGAACAACTCGAATGGCTTTTATAATAGGGCTCACTGTTACACGAATGATTCTA
Source organism: Chionis minor (assembly GCA_013398295.1). Classification (NCBI taxonomy): domain Eukaryota; kingdom Metazoa; phylum Chordata; class Aves; order Charadriiformes; family Chionidae; genus Chionis; species Chionis minor. The sequence goes on along the minus strand of VZSF01008371.1, from coordinate 97,121 downwards.
GTCATTAAAGAGTTAAATCAGACTAATTAAAATAGTTAATTAGTCATTAAATAGTTAAGTAGTATAAAATATACTTAATTTTACAGGTGTTTTGTTTTTTCCAGGCAGCTGTTTCACTAGCAAGAATCATGAAGATATTTGTATTTTTTTCAGGTTCTACCTGGCTTCCCACTTGGAGTGTCTTTGTTGAAATACTCTTCTGACAGAGATACACACCACAGGGACATGTAACAGTATCTGTCTGTCCAAAAGAATGGCAAACGTGGCCAGCAGGCAAACACATGGAACTGTATATTAACATGCAAAAAGCAGTGAGGTAATCTTGCATTGCAGGTAAAACAAATATCTGATATAGTAAAAAAAAATATCAGTGCTTTTGCAGGAGTGAAACTCAAATACTTCAGCACACCGGCCAGCCTGCTTTAATTGTTGTTCTGCACTCAGAGTCCCTTTCCAGAACAGAGTTCACTATGAATTTTTTCTTCTTACACCTGTTTTTGTCCTTAAAGACTGGTGGGCTGACGTAGTCTTTTCAGTTAGGATATGTCTGAAGCTTTAAGGCCACCTCTGCTTGAGTTGCTGTAGTAATCATTATTTTGCTTTTTAATATCCTGTTATATTAAATTTCATGATCAGTTCATATAAGACACTAAACCAGCTTCTTTAGAGAAAAAACAATAGAAATATAAATATCCTATTGGGCAAAAATCTTCTGTTACTGCATTTTGTATTGTTTATCCCTCAGGAGTCAAATAGAAAGTAAAACTCAACCAAATAAGCCATAGGTACTATCCTTGAAATAAGAAGAAATCACATACTACAACAGACAAGGTTGAAGTCAGGAGCCAATGAGATTTAATGCATGCAGAAAGCATACAGCTACTTTATTTTATGGATGGCTAGTGAATAAGCTATATTAACATGAGAAAATCTGACTTAGAGGATGACTCAATCTGAGCTGAGAAGAAGAGACTGTGTATCAAACCTCAGATTTGAACCAATCCATGTACATTTTGATGGGCTGTCAGGAGGGTTGCTGCTCTTGCTAGATTTTCACCCTTCCAAAGCAAAAAAAAAAAAAAAAAAAAAAAACAATTTAAAAAATTAAAAATCGTTTTATTACCCGCACAGATGGCAGATTTTGCTAACGCCATATCCAAATCATTTTCTTCTCTAAACTGTACGTGCATCTGAATGTTAATGCCTCAACCCACTTAAGTCACAGAGCTTCCCAGTAACAAGAACAAATGAAGAAATGCTGTAATATAGGTGTCGTAAAAGTAGAGTTGATGAGGGCATGAAACCACAAACCCCTTGGTTTTCCATTAATGTCCAATATACGCCGCATTTTTATAATCACAAGTGGAGAGGTGGAACGCAAGCTTGATTTTCCGCTGCGCATTCTCATTTTTCCCAGAAAAAATGTCCTTGGGAAATATTTGCACTTATATGCTTGCCTGCTCGCTCAATTACAGGAGTAATTAGGACCCATTTTAAACCGCGGTTGAATGGCATATGCCAACATTCAGAAAGCTTTTCAAAAGCCTCCAGACTTTGTGAAGCCCTGGCTTTCCCAGAAGCCGCCACTGGGCAACACCGTCGATGAAAGCGACATGCAAAGACGGACGATGGGGGTTCCAGCGCTGGCAGCGACGCAGGGTCTTGTCCTGCACAGTGCCTGAAGGCAAAGGGCTGGCAAGCTCTGCCCTTGAGCGCCGCTGCACCGGCCGCAGAGCATTGCCCCTGACATTTCTTCCACGTGGTCTAAACAGGGAATGTTCTGGAAAGGAAAAAAGGTTCCGAGTTTCCGCCCTCGCTCGTTCACTTGCATCTTTCTTATGCTCTTTTTTAGCCTTCGTTTTTATGGATGAACTTAATCTAGTTATTTAATGATTGAAGCTTTTGCTCACAGGCCTTAAATAATAATCATGATAATTATTTTTTATCATGCTCATTCATACATGCCTCCTGCCAACGTGCCTGAGGTGCTGCACAGACACTGCAAAAGATAGTACAAATTGAACATAACAAAATTAAACATAAAAAAAGAAAGCCCAATGAAATATTTAGAAAACCATGTATGATATTAACAGAAAGGCTGTTTTCAAACACAAGGAGTTTCAAGGCAAAATCACTGCAAATAGCGAGGGATTCCTGTGAGGTTCTTGCTACCAACCCTATCAAATTCACTTAACTACAGTAGATGAAACCTTTGTTCATTTCCCTCCAGCTGGCATCTTCAAAACACTTGCCTCATTTTCTTTTAAAATATTTTGAGATTGTTTCTTGTCTGTATGCAACCCAGAAAAATCCATCTTTTTTGATACCTGCAGAGCTATTATGACATGGTCATTTCTGGGCATCGTCTTTAAAGCAGTTAAACTGACAATGTGCCATAGAAGATATGAAAAAAACTTTATTCCGTTGTACAGAAAGGGGACTGAGGCAGAGAGGAGGCTAAACTTGCCAAGATCAAACAAAGCTTGTGGTAGAAGAATTCGCACTCAAGTTTTCCAAACGCCAGACTATGACCCCAACTGAGCTGCAGTAAACCTTGTCACCAAAACACATGAAATTTAGGGATTAAAATGCAAATAAGGAAATCCCGAATCATGAAATAACATCTGTGAACTTAAAAGCAGGTATAACACGCATTTGTATGCAGTCCAGGAATACATATATATAGAGATGCCTTTCAAAACATCCGTAGCATGTGCAAATGTTAAGGATCAATTTGATAAAATCTTAAATTTAAACTCTTTTGAGTTTGCAAATAGCCTACTTTCTTATGTCCTGTTTTTCCTGCATGATTCTTAACCTCTTGTCAGACAAGCTCTCCTAAACCTGAGGTTCAGAATATCTGTGCAGCTACTGAACTGCATGTAGTCTGCTTGTTAACAAGAAATGAAGCTGGAAGTTAAGTCACTGCTAATTAAACTCATAATTACAAACGGAAGGTCAGACAGCAGATCCAAGGGCTGCTTGAAAATGTAATAAGACAAAAGAAAGAACAAACTCTCATGTAATAATTCAGCCCTCGCTTGGCAGACTGACCCCTTAGAAGACTTCTCAGCTGCATACAGTTCTGAAGGCAAATATTAGAATAATACATGCAAATCATTTGAGTTTAAACAAGTGTGTCAAGGATTAGCGCAGGCTCTAAACATTACCTAGATTTCTATTTAAAAACAAAAATTAAGAAATGCTCATTTACAAAGTTAGAACATGGGTCACAGTCTCCTAGCCTGAGCTCCAAAGCGATTGCCACCAGCACATTTGCATAAAATGCCTTTTCTTTTGCAACACCTCGCGCCTCTGCCCACGCGCGGTCAGGAAATCTGCTCGATGGTTCACTGCCCTGCCTGCCAATCTCCACAAATGTGGAAATCCTGAGGTAACCACTACATTGCCTTCGTCCCCGTCTTGCAAGGCTGGGGCAGAGAGAAGACGAGACGCGCAGAAGAGGCAAATCTGGACAGAGGGCTCAGAGAAGCAGACGTAAAAGAGCAAAGGGGTGCAGAAGTACCAACTGTTAGCAACTGGAAAATGGAACTGGGGAAAGTTTGCACTGTTTTCTGCTATGTTTGATCTCCCGAAGGGCCAGAGGTTTTGATGTGGGCCTCAAACTCCACGTGCTGACCCTCCCTACCGCCGTGTCACAGTGGGATGAGCGATGGCCACAGGGGACATGCCGGCAGCACGCAGAGCCATGCCAGACCAGAAAGCCAATGCCTCTCCCTGTTATCACATTTGTGATGAAGCCGTTGACGGTTTGGGATAATCTGAGGAGATGTTTTTTTATTCTTTCCGAGATAGGAACGTTTCTTACATGAGATCTGAGCACCTGGATGGCACAGCACTTGGGAACCCATTTGAGATCTTGGAAGTCTGTCAGGAAATAAAGAAATACAGGCAGCATATCAAAGCTGCTTTCTGCTGTGCCTCCTGCTCTGGGTATTTCACATTTCTGTGAGCCACAGGCAGTCCCTGAAACTCATGGCAGGGTGAAAAAGCCTTGTGAGATTTGCTAATACCAGACTTAAAAAAAAACTTATTACCTCATCAGCAAGCTTTCATCTGACGTGCTAATTCTAAAAATCTGCCTTCCAACCGTTCAACTTTGCTTCAGTGAATGTCTCACCAAGCTCCTTCTAACAAATATCATTTATGATTTCTATGACACACTTGTTTTGCAGTGAAATTGTGGAGGTAAGGATCACTGAGTTGATTGACACCTAGTTATTCAATCAAACATACTCCTATTCTGCTAGTCACAGACCACACATGCCAAATTTGATGCTGAAACAACCTTCATAAGGCACTTCAGAGAGGGCTTGGGAAGCAAATCAGTCTTGTAATGAAAATCTTAACTATGTCACAGCTATTGCAGCACCATAATACTATTTTCTCTCCTGCTGGCTATTTAGCAGCAGCAGTACTGAACACCAGAGGACTTTCCCATGGAGGGAGAGATAACAGCACACATTTACAGAGAGGATGGGGGGCTGCTTTCTTAACAATGGAAGTATACACAGATGGATTTGGTAGCTCTCAGCTGGTGAGCAAACTCAGCTACAGATCATTGTGCCTCTCTAGGTGGGAAAAATAGATTTCAAGTAAATAGTCCTTTCTGGGTCCATGAAAGATACAATGCAGGCAAGCTGAGTGGCAAATTTAGAAAGGCAAAAACAGTCACTCCACATCATACAATGCCAAAGCTAAGTAGTACTGGGAGCTGGGACACCAGGCCACAATGGCATTTTTGTAAGGCAGTAATTTACTTTCTCGGGAAAATATTTGTTCTAAATCTGACACAACATTTTATAAGATGATTCTCCCAAAGAGTGGGGACATGAAAATGTCTTCATCATAGCTTAGAAATGGATGAAGACTCAACAGAGTTTCCACAGAACCTACTTCTTTACCCCATCCCCTCTCTCCTAAGGCACTAGCAGTTTTTGATGAGAGGGTTTAGTCCAGATCTCTGTCTATCAGAGTAGCAGGATCTCAGGGAGATTCTGCAAACATTGTAAAATAGCCACAGGCAAGCCAAGACAAGCAAGTTCCTTAATTGGCTCAGTTATGCCAACCAGTGATCACATCAAAGAGTTTTCTGACAGCTACCATTTTGAATATTTGGGGGATGATTCGGGTGCCTAAGATGAAGCATCTGGGATCACTTCAGACACCCCAGGCAATATGAATGCTCCACATTGTGGCTGACAACACCTAATAGAGACCTCTGCCCTTATAGCCAAGTAGCTGGAGCACAGGCAGTGAACCTTATGGCAACTTAAATTACTTTAGACATTTCTGATTTGGCTCCTGAATTACTCTGCTGGTGTTTGCAGGTCACACTGGAGTGCTTTCTTCCCTCTGTATTGTACAAGGGGATGTGATATCAGGAACCTGAAAAGTGGCAGCTACCACTAGGCTTTTAATTATAATTCTTTAGCTGTCATCTCTAACAGCAGAAGGGCACCTGGGCTCCAAAGTCCCAAAACAACATCAAGCAGCTCCTTTACCCAAAAATATTCTCCCCATTCCTCAAGATTATTAGCAATGTCCTTTCACTTTAATTTGAACAGGAATTAAAACCCCTTGTAAACGTTGTAATAGCTCGGCTGCAAAGGCCTCCTCTAATAACTCGTAGTTCTGCTCTTAAACCTGTGTCTCTGCAGATTCCTCACTGCATTTCACCCAGCTTTTGTCCTCTGAACTCTGCTGAATCCTGGGAGGTGCTCAGTAGACCAAACAGACAATTTCTTCTGCCACGAAGGAACTGGAACTTTCAGAAATTTCTGAGAAGATCATTATTCAAACTTGATGGATAACTATTTCTGTCCTGGGTTTCAAAAGCAATTTATTCATTGAGCTTAACGTTATTCCCATTAGAGAGAGGCCTCACAGATAGTCTGGTAGTTTTATTCTATTTAGTTTCTCATGTTATTTCCAGAAATTACTTCCAGTTCTTACTTTTATTACCGCTAAAACCCACTTATTTTGGCCAAAATAACAGAAAATTTATTTAAAAACAAAACTTTTTATGGTTTTGGGCTCATTTTATTATTGTTATTATTGTAACAATCTCTCCATACAAAGCATGACATTCCCCGCAAGTACACAGTGGCAAGTTAAAAACTGGAAATACTATTAAACTTATGTTTATGAGAAACGCACTTATTTATATCCTTCTGTGCAGATACCAGAGAGAAGGCAAAAGCAGCTTTTTTAAGTGCCTGACTCACCTAAGTGCCAGTGCCTCTGTTTCAGGAGCACAAAGTTTACAGTCCCAGTTTTCCCCGTTCAACCCCAAGTGAGATCGACAGAGTAACTGTGTCACTCTCTAGCACCATAAATCCTTGGCTCCACACTTTCTAAGAGGAGAGTCTGTGTCAAACTGCCCATCCTCTGGCCACCTCTCCATCACACCAAACGTGAGATACCAGGCTCTAATCCTATTAATACTAGCCACAGAAGACCAACGGCCCTCCCAATATTTTATGACAGTATGAAGCTGGAAATTTTGTCTGTGTTTTGGGAGAAAAAATGAAAACATTCTTTAGCCTTTAAATTTTCTCAAGAAAAACAAATTATGCACACACACACAAATTGCCACCAAACAACCAGCAGCTCTCTGGAGCTGCTCAGGGGTCTGGTGTATCAAAAATATTCTCATTGGATGTGGATTAGTAGGCAAACGGCAGGGGAAAGAAGTCAAAGGGGCAAGATAAATTGGGTTTGTTACAGAAGCTGTAATTTATCATCACAATATTGCCGACACAACTATAGAGAATTATACATAAATTTAATAAAACAACTTCTATATTACATCTATTATCCTGGAGTCAGGTTCGGTTATCTTTTCCTTCTTGAGAAGAAGCTTTTTCTGCAAATAATATCACTGAATCTGGCCGCTAAAAAATATAAAATTTATATTTTAAAAGACTACCTATATTACCTTACATGCAAATAACAGTATAAAACCCAGTGTATATCAAAATATTGAGAACATAAAATTATAGATTGAAGGTGAGAAGTGGAATGTTACGTATCTCCCTAAAGGTGACAGTTCCCTCTGATGTTCAACAAAGAACTAAAGACAGCTGAAGCAGTGAGAGCTCTAGTTAAGCAAAATGCATACAAACATGAAAAACATCTCTTCTGAAAAAATACACAATTAAAGTGCCATTGCCCCTTCCATGCACCTGTCAAAACTGCTTGGGGGTTGCAGGAGTGAAGGAGAAGAGAGGCTGAGAAAAGCAGCCACTGCAAATAAGCAGAGTATTTTATTAGAGAGTTATCGCCTTCTTGCAAGAATGAGTGCTCAAACGGATAATACCTTTCTGTGAAATCCAGGTTTCCAGCTTCATGTTAAGAAGAGGCTCTTACCTTATAGGATTATCCATTCTTGATACCGTGAGAAATGCTGCTAAGTTCGCTGTGTAGGAAGAGCACACGATAAGGGTGAAGAGCCACCAGCTTCCCATCACAATGCGCATAGCCACAGAATTGACAGTAGATTCGCCCCCTACAAATAAACAGAGAAAATGAGGGTTTCTCAGCAGCTTCCATTTACCACCACCCTCCACGTGCCCTGTTATGTTAAACTGTGCTGGAGCTACCCCTCTGCATTTCGACGTCCCCTCCAGACTGCCCTTTCACTGTGGGAAAAGCAGTGTTTCTGTTAAGACTGATAATTTCCAAACATGTTCTCCAGTCAGCCTCTTGGCCTGGATACTGTTCTAGAAGGTCATCTTTCAAAATACTTCTTTTGGGAATTATTGAGGACCAATTCTACAGAACATGAAAAATATTCTAAATACAGACATTTTAATGGTGAAGCATGACTACTACGCTGGAATTAAATCACGTTCAGCATATAGTAATTTTCTGACTTCAATGACTATTTCAGATTTGGAAAAAACCCACAGAACTCCAATGGTTTGTATGCTATCTGGGCTGTATTTACATCTGCATTAGTGTCATTACTTGTTACTCTTCACAACATTTCAAACAACGGGACCATTTCTTTCTAGCAGGCTTCAAGCACAGTTGTGCTTGAACGTTGTTGGAGGCCAAACCTTACCACACAGCTGGCGCTAGGCACTCCAGCGTATGTTTGCACTGATTGTATCTTACTGTACTTAAACCCATCAGGGATGCCACCTTAATGAGATGAGGGACCAAGTTTCATAGCAATAGCAAGGATTTTCCAGCTGAAGCTTTATATAAGCTTGCAATCACAATGAAAAAGAACATACAAAAAAGTTAACAACATAGCCATATGTTAGCATTCAACAAAACCTGCCTTCCTAGACTAGTACTGACACTATAGATATGGGACAAAAACTGTGTGGGAAGGTTTTGCAAACAATTTACAAAAGTAACTTTGCTATTGGTAGCAATCCTAGTGAATTCAATAGGATTAGTCTTATGCCTAGAGACTCCCGATTGCAAAGTTAGTTACATGACTACAAATCATTTTCCTATTAAACTGTCTCACATGAGTTGAAAAACATATAGATTTCTAAAATTAAATTTAAATCATTAGAAAAAAGGTGCCACTTTCAGAGTTGCGGAAGTGTTGTAATTCTGCAGCAAGCGGCTCTGTATTTTATGTATCATGCGGTAATATTCCCAAAGTGGAAAAGTCTGCATGGAGTGTTTTTTCTGGACTTACTGAGACAGAAAAGCAGAACACAACCCCCCAAACTTACCTACCTCTTCTCGCTTTTCATCAGCAGGTCTAATAAAACATATTACCTCGCCATTTGAGCCTCCTCTTTCAGCTTTAGACCATTCTGGCTAAGACAAACATGTCCTGACCTGCTTTACCTAAGGCAGAACTTTTCTGAACGCCCCTCAGGGGTGTTTGTCAGGGTAAGTACCTTGCTGAACAAAGGCGCCATACACGACCCAGATGGCACTGTGGAGGGTGGAGGAAGCAGAAGGGCTCGGCTGGGAAGCGTTCTGCGCCCTGACTGCCTGGATGCGGTTCAAGACAAATATCAAGACACCGACTATTGGGATGGCTGCGGCAATGCAAGCCCACACCGCAAAGTCGAACGGAGCAAAGAGAGAGAAGATGTTGATTTTCTCTTCGGGCTTTTTGATTAAGATGCCCACGGAATAGTCCATGTACCGCTTGCTGAAGTCCACAACGCTCTCTCGTTCTGGTGTTATAGTGATGGCTGAGATGGCTAGGTCTGCTCTCTGCGAGACAAATGTGACAGATTAGGTCTCTTTCCTTTCATCGTGAATTCTGCCAGCGTGAGCCTTAAGGAGAAGCTTTTTAAGAACCGAGTGACTCCATGCTTTTCTTTCTATAATTTAACACGTTTAGACAAATTAAAATAAATTGTCCAAAAATAAAACCAGAATCAGCTTCCTATTTGAAAACTAATTAATTGCACTACTCTAAAGCAAAATAGTGAAACATAACCTGTCAAAGTATTCTAGAACAAAAAAGCATCACCCTGACTCCCCTCTGGAATGAGTGCAATTTATTTAACATTTACCCCTCAACTTGTTTTCCATAGGATGCCTAAAACTCCAAACCATATTAACCTGGTACACTGCAAGCAATAAGAAAGAAACACCATTTATTTAGCTTGTGTATTTCATAGCAAGGTGTGAAGAGATAATGTTTGTTGTTCTCCCTGCAGAGTTGCCAGCTGCCCATATGAAGGGATTTCATATGATAACTGGGGAGATTTTGTTTGGTTTTTTTACGACAAATAAAGCGATTGCAAAAACTAGTAACTGGAAGAATGCACCAAAGGCAGCTTAGCTCCTGAAACCATTTTGACCTCAACATTTAAAGCCAGTAGGTTTTACAGGGTCCTTATGTGTGCAGAGTCAATGAAAGATAAACCAGGAGTTAATAAATAAGATTCCCAAAGCTTTTGAAGAGCTGCAATTAGATTTGGAATATTATTCCATCTTAATCAAAACAATTCTCTTCAAAAAACAGAATATACTTTTTGTTTCCTATCTCTACATTTTGCTAGGAATGTAAAGAAAACATGAGGTGAGGGAGGTCTACTTTGAAATCATTTGCAGTCAGTGGAAAAGCTAGTAGCAGAAATACCATTTAAAAAAATACCATAATAGATTGCTTTAAAGAAAGCAATTTCCAAAGAAATTTAACAGGATTTCTTACCACATTTTCAAGCCAATGAAAGTCAAACAGCTTATGTCAATGAAAAGTAAGTAAAAAATTCTGTTTCCTAGCACCAACCAAGAATATCCCATTGTCATGCACACGTTTGTTACTGCTTTAATTGCTTCTATTTCTTCCTAAACATCTACTTACCAGATACTGAGCCGCCTACTTACTAGATAATGAGAAAGCTTTCACTTTCAGTAATAACTCCACTGCAGAACAGTAACCTTTTCTACAAAGGGCAGCAACATGGAATATTAATTCCTCTGATTCTCCTTCTTGATTAACATTTGTCCCGTGTCAGATAGTGAGAACACGAACAAAATACACTCTAATTTCATTCTCTGGGAGATGCTAAGCCATGGACTTTCCCCATTTATTTCAATGGAGTTCAATTAACTTACTCCTCATTTGCAAGACTGTAATTAAGAAAAGAAATTTGGTCCTCTCTGTTTTAAATGACCAAATCATCTTGAGATCATTTTAAATTCTGGTCCTTCAAAACACCTCTTTATTGTGTACTACTAGGGACTCTTTTCCTGGTTTGGAGTCAAACAGTTGATTGCTATCAAATGTATTGCCACCAAGTGACCCAAATAAAGTCATACCTACAAACAAATAGCAAAGACATAATGACAAAATTTAAAATGATAGCAATTAATATTTTAAGAAGAATAAATTATTTTTTTCTATTTTTTGTAGTCATTCACACAGACATATACATTTCCTCTCTTTCTACTCTTACAATTACGTAAACGTAGAGATTTACACTGATATAATTTATGTTGAGAACAGTTGGGAGTAAACAGAACAGCAAACTCTCTAGTTCTATCCTGTATACGGGGTCTCAAATTGCACAGTTTACACCACTCTCAAACTACCCATAGCTCAGAAGTGCTCTGCACTGGTTTTCATCCTACTCCATTCTCTTCATTTGGAATGGAGGAAGGGGAGAATTTAAACAATGCCCTTACAAAGCTTTTAACACCACACCCTACTCCAAAGTATTTTTTTAATTTTTATTTTTTAAAATGCAGATTCTTCTCTGTGTACCTTATTAATGAGCTCTCCAATCATGCCATTCCAGGAGCTGTTTTGGAGCTGCTGTCCATATTTGCCATCAGGAGCTTGATATATCTCATATTTGAAGCCCAGATTCTTGGCAAGCGCATCCAGGACATCAATGGAGAATCCTTTATATCGCTTTGGTTGCCCAAGTATGTTCTCCGCCACCATCACAAAAGGTTCTTCCTGAGAACAAAGCAGTATCTTAACTGATACTTGAAATAAGTCTGCTTCTTTTAGCAAAAGTATATTTCCTGAGTTAATTCTGGACAACTTGGCACAGATTTTGAGACACTTATAAACTTCTGAGGCAAAAACTGTAGGCCATGCGGGATACTATGAGGCATCCCAAGCAGACACCAGCGCTTCAGCACCCGAGTCCGGTCCACGGCCTTGGGTTTTCCACAGTCCTTGAGAAGAGGCAGAGAATCCAGAGGACAATTCAACCCCCTCTAGCAGCTTCCTGGTGCCCACAGAACGAACTGCTCTCTGAAGTACCTGTCTCTTGTCTGACTATATAGATGGCACAAACACCTTCCTTAGTGCCCTATCTAGCTGTCTAGAGTATAGATGTTAAGTTAGGCACGTGAGATCCTGATAGGAACATTACTACTGTCCATCTGCCTGAGAGCATTTCAGATTTAGAAAGTCATCTTTTACAGACAGCGATTAACCTTTTATCCAGGAGACATACTGAAATAAGAGCTAAAAATGCTGCATTTTGTGAAAATTTACAATTTTGAAAAGTCAAAGAATAACCTTTCATGGGTACTGGTTCCTGCAGTATTTTTATTAACATGAGTTTTGGGACCAAGGAAATGCAGCATTTTGTAGTATGTTTTCTGTCAGGCATGGGTGTCCTGCTTTCCTGTGGGGGAACGTCACCGCAGTCTGTTGTCTTTGCAACCTGGTACTGACATTCTTGTGAAAGGGATCTGCTCGCTTCCCGTGTATGCTACAGCATAACCTCACCTGTCACCACACAGAAGAAAGAAAATTGGGGGCTGGAAAGAATGCCTTAACGATCTTATGTGATAATTCCTTTTTGTACCAGATTTCAGAAAAAGAAAAATAAAAATCACAAAAAGACACCACATTCTGCAAGCTGCAATATACAGTATTTTAGGCAGGAATGCATTCAAGCCCCAACGTGCCCCTAATTTAGCACTTAGCTGACAGGAGCTCTGCTATGACTCTGGATACTAACAGACAGTAGTTCCAAAAGCATAACGATTTTTTGGAAAGACTATGCCTTTCTAAAAGATATAGTGTATCTTGACGGGAATTTATGAGCTTGATGGAGGAAACACTTGATTAAATTTTACAGCCTGCAGTGTACAAGAGCCAAGATTAGATTATCATAATTGGCTCATCTGATCTTAAAATCCATGAAATGCTGGAAATTGCATATCCGAGTTGGAGTACTGTATCTGGAATGCACCCCTGCGCACTCAGGCTCTGTGCTGGTTCCATGCCCAGCAGGAATTACAATGCAGAAAAACAGCATAAGCAAATAAACAAACGCTCTGTATCTCTGACAGTGCACAGCTCCACAAAAAGTAATGAAAAGCCATCATCTAACTTCCTTGCTTATGTAACTGATCAGGCAAAAATACAGAACTGAAAACGATAGGGGAAAAATACTGAGGGAAGTGCACAAAATACTCAGGCAGATCCTTTTTATTGAGAGCGTTTGTTTCCTGAACTCAAATAGGATCATACCAAGACAGTCACCACTTTGAGTGTCAGTCCTTGTAAGTCATTGCCCAGGCGTCGTTCTTGTAGACTGCCGTTCAGTCCTTTCTCAGAGTCCCACGTTGCCAACTAGAACAAAAAGTACAGCGAGTCTGAAGGACTGTGAGGCAGAAATCTTTCAGTATTTACATAAACATTTAACAGTAGCTTGACCAAATACAGAACTGATATAGAGAGAAGAGAGAAGTCCGTGTCTTTTAATGCAGAATCAGAATTAGTGACATTCAGAAGACAGACATAATAAGTACCTTGCCTGAATGCGTTTTCATCAATGCCTGTGACACAACTGCTCTTTTATCCGCAGTATTTGTCATACTATTTCACTTAGATCACTGCGATAGGACATTTCTTTCCAGTAAGTTTATATTGCCTGACAGCCCTCAGGATTATCTGTGTTCTCGCTATCCCACATTTCCCTCTTTGCTCAGATCCCCTCCTACTTTTCAAATCATTCCCTACTGCTAATCAAAGAGTGACCTGTTTTCCTGCTGCACAGCATTCTCTCTCATTGATGGTCCTAAATTCTTGACACAGGTTCTACAGTGTCAAACTGCCGCCTCTTCCCTCTCGGACTTTCTTCAGATCCTGTCTTAAATCCTATTTCCTCTCTTCTTGCCCTATTTCTGCCTCATCAGTAAACCAGTGACAGTCTCTCAAGTTCCCAGGCTCCTGATGGTCAAATATCTCATAACCTCTACCAGTACTACATGCTTCTGTTAGATGAACCCGGATACATATTTTCAAGATATCTCCATGGAATTTTACATCTAAATATTTTATTTTTCAATTAAATACAGCACTTTAAAAATCAATTTTACTGCACTTTTCTGAAGAGAAATGCAGTAAAATTCAATAGAATAGGTTCAATAGAAAAGTCAATCTTAAGTGACCTTTGGATTATTCAAAATAAATATGCTCTTCAGCAGTAGCAGTCAGACACTCCTTTTGCCTTCAAACAGAATCTGTGGTGTCATTTTGTGCAGAAGATTCATAAATAGTATCAAGTAGGAAGCGTTTCCTCCTTTTTTTTTTCAGCTTTACTCTTAAACACCAATACTATGCTCACATATGTGGAAGCAGTGTTGTTAGCTGAAGGCATGCCCCATAGAAATTAAACATAGTCCGAGATCTGTGAAACGTGGCTTCTTCCTGCCAGAAGCTAAATGTCATGTAACAAGTCAAAACCTTCTTGGAAAGAACTTATTTCACTGAAAATGCCTATGGCTAGATGTCCTACACGATTTATTTCTGTGACTTCAGTTTTATCTTAAAGCCTCAAAAATCAAACCAACAAATAAAATGTGATGGGAGAGATCTGTATAGTTTTATTTTTGTTTTGTTGTACTAAACTGATAAACAGGGAACTAGAAAAAAATAGGACATTCAGTGAATATTCAGCCACCATAACCATCACACAAGAACAAATGATGAAAATTACTCTACAGTCACTAAATCTTCACAGCTAAGATGCAGGAGAGGAAAGAATTAGGCTAAACCTCCTTTATCCAGCTGACCCAGAGGAAGGTTTTGGCCAAAATGGCTTGCACAATCTACAGATGATGATTAAATATTTATTAAAAATGGGAAATGCAATACATTCATTTATTACTTCATCACTGGTGGACTCGCATTTCAATTTCTCCTCCCACTCCTTGTCCCTTCAAAAACTCCATCTGGTTTCATATCCAGGCCTTAGACTTTTCAAATACCCTATGTTTCACATTCTGCGTTAGCACGAAAAATTCCTAAAGGGAGTTGGAGACATGCCAGTGCAAAACCATAAATTTATTCCTTTTATTAAAAAGGAGAAAGACAAAGATTCCTCTTTTACACAGTAGGGGTAGGTGCAAGGAGTAGGAACATATTTCACTTCAGAAATATATTTCACACAGAACTCCATAGTGTTCTCTACAAGGTACAAATTTTTCAGTCTCTAAAAAGCAAACTATGCAGATAAAGTTAATAAATGGAGCAAGAGGAAAACCTTTTCCAGAAGGGACTTTTTGTGTGCATCCTTGTGCTTCAGAGCATTTCATTTGTTCAAAAGTGTGCCAATTCTAACTTCCACTTCTTGCAGACAGAATTTTGTTTATAGGGCCGATGTATTTACAGATACGTCTACCAATTTGTGACAGCTGACCTGTCAAGATCAGTGCCCGAGAAACTAATTTCCAGCACTGTTAAACACAATGAGTACTGCTGTTATTTGATAAGGCTATTAGAGTTTCATTCTTTGCAGAAATATGTAGCATGTTCCTACCAGAAGTCCAAAGCCAAAGGTTATAGCACAGCCATCAGCTGATAGGAGATAAAGCGCTTTTAGATCTGATTATGACAAACAACTCCTTGCAGAATCAGCACTTGTAGGATGTATTTCAAAAACCAATGGTCTCTGGGACATGTATTGAGTGGCAGTCTGGGTGGAGTGGGGTTTTTTTGATTCTCAAGTTACTGCATTAATGGGTACTCAAGTGCTGAAAACAGCTACTGTATTAAAGCTTTTCAACTTAAACCTTCTACCTAGCTTCTCTTTCTGAAATTGCCATATTGCTGGGAATTCTATAGTTCTAGCCATACATCAGAAATCATCCAATAAAGACAAACCAGAGGAAGCCAATGTGAAATTCAGGCAAAAGGCAATTTGTTGGAAATTTCTGAATCACGACGTGCTTCTGACCTTTGTCAATATTTACTGCACTTTCAAGCAGAACTGTAAGGAAAAGCTTGGAGAAAGTCACAATTTTAACATTGTTTTCAATGTCCACAAGCACTGTGTAGCCTCAAACACACATACTCAACACACAAGTAAAACAATTACACGGCTAGACAATCTGGGATAATAATGGATGTCATCAAAAGTATGCCACATGAACTTGCTGTTCAGGATTTTGCCCTGAAAGGTACTGATAAATGTCATGATCTCCAAAGAAAAATTGATGTTGATGTAACTTTGGGGTTCCTGAGTTCCCGTTGATAAATTAGAAGCCAAATTCTACTGAGGAGTTTTGTGACTTTGTTAATGACGCTGATGCTGGCTGCCCGGCACTTACTTGGGCAACTAGTTTCCCAGAGAAAATCCCATTGAGGTGTTATGGTAAACTCACTTCACAGACCATCAGAACCAACTCCACAGAACTGTGAAGACCCTCATCAGCACAACAAGGCAGACAATCCCTCTTCTCAAATGTATCAAGGCTGCACACATTTGACCCCGATTTGTAAGATTTACTAGCTCCTTCCACTTCCTTTAGGAGGTAAATTGACGATAAATTCAGTTATTTGTTACAGATCTGTTTGCAATATTCATGCTGCTCTACTACACAATAATTACTTATTCTTTGAATCAAGAACTTGAATTTAGTTTTTCTAACTTTGCTGTGAACATTCACACCACTGGACTACAGCAAATGTCTGTCTTCAGCCCAAACAAACGGAGATGAAAATTATCCCAAACTACCAGTAAGCAGAGCTGAAAACTGACATTAGCATAAAAAGTGAATATTTAGTGTTTATATCATAACAGTGAATAAGATCACCTACATTATTATAGTTTCTGATGCAGTAGTTCCTGTCCAAATAATGCATGTCACTACTGTCTAACACCATTTTAAGTATGACACTGTCCTAAACATGATCTACTTTTCAGGGAAAATGTGATTCCCATAAGAAATAAACGAGATAATTTTCAGCAGATGTACAGTAACGTCTGAAAGGGCTCCAATCAATTCAGAGCGTGCATCTTGTGTCTTATCAAAACCTGAAAAAATTTGTCTGGTGACTCTTTTGGAGCTAAGCTTACACTATCCAAACAAACCAAACTTGGGCCCCCCGCCTTGAAACATGAAGGACTTCTAACAAACAAGAAATGAAAGACAGAGTGTGAGGTAGGGTGTTCTCATGCCACGAGACAGGGACACCTGTATCAACCCAGAGCACATTTTCTGTGAATAGGAAAGCTGTTCTGTGCATGGAGTTAAATAAATTAATCTATGCCACTCACAATCCGATAATGCAAAAAGTTGAACTGAAATGGATTTCACTCCGATGACAACTTGTTTCTTAAATTTGAAGTCAATGTAGTGTATATCAAGTATGATGTCCTCGTACCACATATGTGTATTTTGCATGTTGGGGCCTCTGACTCCCTTTGCCAATCCTGCAATATGGCTAAAAGATTACTGAAACATTTGACATTATAAAAGCAGATTTTAAGCAAACATGATAGTCAAAAAACCCTCAAATAAACAAAATGTAAACAAGAAAATGAATGCTTACAGGAGACAAATATGAAATAAGGCAGTGACCCACTAAATAAATGGAGCAAATTGGACACTGCTGTGTTGCAGTTCTAAGGAATAAAAGGAACTCCATTTAAATAAGTAAAGCAAATGTTTACATGTAGGCCCAGGATTCTTCTTTAAATGCATGGCAGAAGTTCAGAGAAGGGCACGGAGATCATGGAAAGCTGCTCTCTCCTGTTCACGATACTTCAGCAAACTGCACCATCCATCTCCTGGGAAATTAAGACCTTTCAAGGCAATGACTAGCCAATATAAAGTAAGAAAAAATGGAGAACTAGGGAACGGCTGCCTCCTCTGGGGCTACCATGCCACCGTTGTTTGTCCAACAGGATCCTGGTTTTCTGCGCAGGACAGCAAAGCACATTGATGTGACAGTTGCTGCTTTAACAGGCCTTTAGGAAGCTGAGATCTTCAGGGAGAAGAATGCAGCTTATTCTAATTCTAGTGTTCTGCAAATTTATGGTGCTATATAAATGATTATAAAACATCTCTAGAGAATCGCAGGAAGATGAGCATTAGGCAGCAAGACCTTTTAATAACATGACATTCTGGACAAACCTGACTGCTTTTTCAATAGTACTGTAGAGAACTGAAATGAAGATGATACCATACATGTACCTGAATTTTAGTTTTATTTCATATAGGCCCTTCTGAAACCTCGCCTAGGACAATTTGAGTTCATTTCCTGAATAAGGACAATAATACACGATTTATAGGCTAGCTTTTAAGCAACAACAAAGAGTGATGTATCAAGATGAGGAGAGAAGTTTTGAGGTAGCTTAGAGCAAGTCAATATTAAGGTCTTATTTCCGTAATAACTTTTTTAAATGATTTGGAACAGGATATAGCAAATTACTAAAATTAAAATGTCTAAGACACAAAGATATCGCAAAACTAGGAAGCACTGCAAATATGTCAGACTAGCACAGTGAGAAAAATAAATGGGAGTGGTAAGAACTCAGACACGAAATAATAATACACATCTTGCATAACTATAAGCAAACACTTATGAAAAGGAAAAATGAGAAATAGAGCTCCTTCAACTGAAGAAGCAAACATAGCAAATTAACGTTAAAGAATTGTGCAGGTTGAAAAGTGAGCTGCAAATGGGTGATGAGCTTGTGAGAGCTGACTTTAGCCTCTTTAAAGACCTACTTGGAGGAACCTCATGGGTTAAGGCTCTAGAAGGTAGGGTGGTCCAAGAGAGCTGGTTAATACTCAAGTGCCACTTCCTCCAAGTTTAAGTTTGGTGCATCCCTGTAAGTAAGAAATTAAGCAAAGGAGGCAGGAGACCTGCATGGATGAGTACGGAGCTTCTGGAAAAATTCAAATGGAATGAGGAAGTTTACAGAATGTGGAAAGAGAGACTGGCCACTTTGGAGGAATATAGGAATTTTGTCAGAGTATGCAGGGATGCAATGAGGAAGGCTAAGGCCCACTTGAAATTCAATCTGGCAAGGGATGTCAAGGATGACAAAAAGAGCTTTTTCAAGTACATCAGTAGCAAAAGGAAGACTAGGGATGTGGGTCCGCTGCTGAATGAGGTGGGTGCTCTGGTGGCAGAGGATACAGAGAAAATAGATTTACTGAATGCTGCCTTTGCTTTAGTCTCTACTGCTAAGGCCAGCCCCCAGGAGTCCCAAACCGTGGAGGTTAAGAGGAAAAGACTGGAGAAAGGAAGACCCTCCCCTGGTTGAGGAGGATTGAGTTAGCGATCATTTAGGCAAACTCAACACCCACAAATCCACTGGCCCTGATGGGATGCACCCATGAGTGCCGAGGGAGCTGGCAGATGTTACTGCTAAGCCATGCTCCATCATCTTTATAATGCCATGGAGAACAGGAGAGGTGCCTGAGGACTGGAGGAAAGCTAACGTCATACCAGTCTTCAAAAAGGGCAAGGAGGACGACCCAGGAAACTACAGGCCAGTCAGCCTCACCTCCATCCCTGGAAAGGTGATGGAACAGCTCATTCTGGATGTCGTCTCTAAGCATGTGGAGGAAATGAAGGTCAAAACCAAGGGGAAATCATGCTTGACCAATCTGATAGCCTTCTATTGTGGTATGACTGACTGGGTACATGAGGGGAGAGCAGTAGATGTTGTCTACCTCGACTTCAACAAGGCTTTTGATACTGTCTTCCATAACATCCTCATAGGTAAGCTTAGGAAGTGTGGGGTAGATGAACGGACAGTGAGGTGAATTGAGAACTGGCTGAATGGCAGAGCTCAGAGGGTTGCGGATCAGCGGCACAGAGTTTAGGTGGAAGCCTCTAACTAGTGGTGTTCCCCAGGGGTCAGTACTGGGTTCGGTCTTGTTCAACATGTTTATCAATGGCCTGGATGAGGGGACAGAGCGCACCATCAGCAAGTTTGGTGATGACACAAAACCGGGAGGGGTGGCTGACACACTGAAAGGCTGTGCTGCCATTCAGCGAGAGCTGGACAGGCTGAAGAACTGGGCAGAGAAGAACCTAATGAAGTTCAACAAGAGCAAATGTATGATCCTGCACGTAGGGAGGAATAACCCCATGCACCAGTACAGATTAGGGGTTGACCTGCTGAAAAGCAGCTCTGCAGAGAGAGACCTGGGAGTTCTGGTGGACAACAAGTCCAACTGCACAGAGAGCAGTCACAACACAGCTGAGAAGAATATACAGTCTTAACACTGTTTATCATCTGCCTGAACAAGATTCAGGCATGCTGGAAGAAAATCAAGGGAGAACAGAACAACTACTATTGGGGTGAGGAGTCAGTTTGTACAAGAAGAGTTAAAGATGCATATCTTTATCTAACATAACGATGACTAAGAAATGGGAAAATTAGAAACAAAACTAGATATAAGACAACAGAACTACTGCTGCTGACTTCTAATAATCTACAAAGACCCTTTCACATGAAATACCATCCATTTCCCAGAAATATTTATTCATTCTCAATGTAGACTGTGAAATGAGAAATAGATAAAAGGGTAGAGCTTTTCTGGGTATTTCTAAACAAAGCAATTTTTCACGGGAAAGGTTTGGCACATCCAGGATATGAGGAAATCAAAGAAAAGCTTGACAGCCCGGTGGTTCCTGAATTCAGCAGAGACATCAGGTCTGAACTGGTGTTTCACGTAATGCTGAATCCCAGCCAAAGGTGATTTGGATACTTTTCTCATACGTGGAACAACTTCACTCAAGTCCCAGAGTGCAAGGTTTAGCCTGTGATCTCAGCAGTTTACTACATCTTAAGTGAGTGGATTAATCACCAACTTTAAGGCTAGTATGGGTGCATGCTATGCTATCATTCACAAAGGTTAAAGGTATTGGTTTAGTCTTCAAGATTAACAGCATAATTCCTGAATACTTGAAAACCTCAAATATTTTTATCTCAAACAGAAAAATCCATTCCCCATGGCTGACATCAAGCCATTCCTAGAACTCAGCCAGGGATAAATACACATGGATAGACTCAAGAAATTGCACAGGAGCAATTTAAGGTCTCAGCCTACAATCACTTACAATTGTGCTTTAACTTAGCAAACATACATAACACCACTGAATCCCGAGTGGTGTATAATAACACTTATATCAAGTTAATTGAGCATAGACCTAGAATAGAAAATAAAGAAAGTTCAAGAACACTGAAGGGGGGATTTTAGTAGGAGAGAGCAATTGACCTGAACCGATATACCTAAGGAAACAGATATACACCACTGCTCTTCTGAGAAGCACAGTGAGATAAATGGCAAATGTCTAGGATTAAGATGCCATATGAAGGCTGCCCTTGAAGTAGCTCAATGCCCTTCAAACCATGTAAGGGAACTGGCTCACAATTAAGAGACAAGAGTAGCATTAACTGAGTCACTATCACATGGATAGACTCGAGAAATTGTTATTTAAGAAAACACAACTCTCCAATTGTGCAAACAAAATGTACTTCAACAAATGCTGCATAGTAACAAGCAGAAAAATTATACAAGTTAGAATGAACGTTTCAAAATAATTCAAAGGGACCAAACCCAATGAAAAGTGATAAAAATTACATTAAAACAAACTGCAAATTAGTATCAGAAACATGTTTTTGCCATGTAAGACCAATTATAGTATTAAACCACTATCATCCAGAGAGTAATTGGAGTCTAGGATATAGAGCCTCTCCCTCCATGTCATTTACAATAATTTCTACATAATAGATAGGGAAAACCTAGAGGAGAAACACCTAACCCAGAACTGTGGGGGTAGTTCAGGAGGACAGATGACTACAAACAGAGGTTTTGGTAGAGGTATTTCAGCACTAATAGTCTTCATTCTCTAGAAGCTTGTGTATTTATTCAGCTCTTGTTCTACAAATTCTGCTGTTCACTGCAATCAACAATTTTGACCTTACCTAGCATAACTCAGCTGTATCTTGCTCCACTATTTTTACGGTTCTTCATTGCAGAGAATATCAAATATTTTGACTTGAGAGGAAGTGGTTTCCTTTATGGCTTTCATTAGCCAAAGATTGGTTCAATTAAATGTAATGACCATATTACTACAAGCCAACTATTTTACATATCGTAGAGCTCTACAACGTTTATTAAGGAAGCTAAGATATTTCTGTACATGCATTTGTGCATACAGTAGCTTTCTGCAGTACTATTGCTGAGGAGTTTCACGCAGAATTGAAGCAGTAGTTTTCTGTAACTCTCCAGTTTTTATTGACAGAGTGGAAGACTTCTCATACTCCTTGGGAATGGATCAGCACCATACACTTTATATTTTATATTGCACATACATTACATTTAATATTATGTTGAAAGTACAGTATTTTGCCAGCAAGTCAACGAAGGAGCAATGATGAAAATTCAGGACTGCTCCTCTTTCCATATTGCCATAGCTGGTGAGTATTTCTGATCTCCTCTCCAAGACAGAGAAACACCTATGTTCTCCTGTGCCGAGCCTCAGCAGAGCGTGTATGGGGCAGCAAAACTGCATGAAGCAGAAAAAGGAGCTGACAGGACATGACAAGATAAATGTAACCTGTTAATATTCATTATATATAAGTATAAATAGGCCATCTTCGGCTCTGGTAAAATAAATTGCTTCAATTAATACTAGGCTTTGAAGAAGCAGTGACTGCAACATGCTGATGTTATTAGTGGGGGACACTACAGCAACAGAGGCACTGGAAATGATGTAGTATTAAATGAAGCAATCATAGGAGCGCTGAAAACAATATGAACAAGAATATTATCCTCTGATGGCTTTACTACAAAGTGCAGGCTAGTATTACTCTGCCCCAAATTTTTGCATTTCATTTCCCTAACATAAAATCAAAATGCAGTGAAAATGGTGTTGAAAATAAATTGGAACTATTTTCTCCTAGGATCTCACGGGCTTTTCCCTTGTAAGAGAGAGGTTAGGCAGCTAATCTCTACCTCTGTCCATGTGCAGTTTTGCCACTTTTCAAGGCCTGAAGATATGAACAACACGCTATAACACAGCAATGCTGTTGTTGAATCAGATGACGGTGTTGCTATAGCAAAAGATGTATGTGCAGCATCAGGACTCTTCTAAGGGTTGAATGAACTACTTGTGAGTACCCAAGATACTGCTGAATCAGGCACCTCCCAGGGGCATTGTAAATTACCAGTTGATATCAACAAGCAGGCCTCTAAACATAAAATTAAAACTGGTAAGTAATGGTAAAAGTTAGACCAATCCAAGTATAAAGTCTGTAACAGATGCCACAAGGGACTGGCTAAAAGACCTTACAGCATGAGCTCCTTGCTGCCGAGTTACCTATTTGGAAGAAAAACAAGCCCCTCATCTTTCTTTTGCAGTTTTAAAAATAAACGGAATTGCTGCCCAGTGAGCGATGGTAGGTGCCGGACTCCAAGGATACTCTTTCTAATGCTGCCATTAAATACTGAAACTCAGGTAGTTCAAGAGAAGCTGCTTGTGGGCAAAACTGAACCAATTACCCCTGCCAGTACTCATTATGTCTGGGTAAAACAGAAACAAATCCATTTCACGCAGAGAAAAAATTCTTTTCAAAGCTTCCAAATGTTTTCTGGTGGGAAATTACTAGCTTTTGAGAGTAGGACTACCCTTGTTATCTATACAATAGTGAACTCAGCAGTCTGGTTTGTAGACAAAAAAAAAAAAAATTACTGAAAAGTTGGATATAACAACAAATACAAATTCATATCAATTTTACATAAGTTCTTGCTTCTTACACTGCTCTTCGCAGTGCAATAGCCAAATACCTCCCCTCCAGTGATGTTCTGAGAATTTTACTGGGGAGGGAGAGCAAGAGAGGATTGTGCAGCTGGAAAACTACGTCTTTTCCAGACATTCTCCATGAGAGTTCTGCACCGAGGCAATTAACTGGCACACTATAATTGGCTGGCTATGCCAAAAATATCTCCTCTTTTCTGCAATTCATTACTGGATTCCTTGGATATTATCTGAGCTGAATGCTTTTGGTTTCTCACTACACGTTCAAGAAACCTGTATGCATCTGCAGTTCTAGCAACTGAACTTTCCATAGCCTCACTCATTCTGTGGTCATGGAAGAAAGGAACCACGGTATGATCTCACCAGCTGTAGACCTTCTGAACCTTGGCCACCATGAATTCACTTTCTGATTCTAGTTGATGGCACCGAGTCATCTCAGAATGAAACAGAAATTCAGCCTACTCTCTGGCACCGCCTGTCAACCTAGCACTCAATTCTGTCTTGAAAAATGCTCTTCTCTCCCATTCCATATATTTTTGAAGATCTCCACAACTTCAAAAGTTTTTTTTTGTAGAAAATTATTTAAAAATTAAAATTCTTACTAAAATTTTCAATTGCAAAGCTTTGAGATTCAGTGTCTTCTTATATTTTCCATTAAATTTGGATACATTTGTTATTTTATTTCATTTTCCTACCATTGCTATTATCTAATTACCTCATGATGTCTTGGTGGCAGCCTTGATATAACAATAAGGACAGTGTTCTGGAGGAAAAGATATCTTATTTACATTTTTATTTAAAGTTGTGGATTTATAATTTACAAAAAAAAACCCCAAAACCTTAACAGCAAGAGGTCAACATCTTAGATGAAATGCTGATACTTTAAAATGAACATTTAAAAAACCAATTAATATTTTATCAGAACTGCTGTCAAGAGAAGTTAATATTCTCTGGTAACATAGGTAACAATCCTAAATGCCAGAGTTTCCCTGCTGAAGGTTTTCAGTGAATTTTGACCAGCTCTGGTTATCAGCACTGGAATCTAGACTAGTATCTATGAAACACTGAAAATTCCTGTAATAAATTTAAAAGTTCAGGTTTTCCTGAACTTTCCCTTATTTTGATCTTTGGAACATGACTTCATCTTTATCCTTGCTTCTCATAGAACGTGACACAGAATGGCTTCAACAATTTGCAGTCATTTTTCTCCTCAAAAACAAAGAAAAAAACTGAGTAAAAATAACCCATAATGTGGAGTTTGGTAATGGATAATTACCTCTCCGAGAAACAGACGAACTGTAGATAGTACTAAGGAAAATAGGAATTTTCTTCTGTATAATAATATACATTTAATGGTTTTAATTAACAACAAGCTATATTGAGACAGCTTTCAAAAATATATTTATCCCTTTGGCTTTGTTACGTAGGTAGAGCAGGTTTTGTAAGGCAAATAAAATCAGCTTGCTCACAAAGCCAATTAGCAGAGAATATACAAACATTATATCCATATGTATTATCATTTACATAAACTATATACCAGTTGCTAAGTATTCACAAGGAATATAACAATACAGTTGGCTAATCTCTGATTATTCTTCATAAAGAAACCGTGGTAACCATGGAAAATACTTGTCTATGTTACTGTTTACAAACCTTTTGCTTACAAAGTTTTTGCCCTCCTTTATTTTCCCCCACTTCAAATCAACATTGCAGAGACTTCTTAGCTTTTTAAAAAAAATCCCAGAAGTCAGTGACAGACAGTGCACATAGGGTATATAAGAAAGATTACAGTAATAAATACTTTTTCTCAGCTCTACAAACTAACATGTACCAGCAAAACTCCATCACTAGAAAGGATGTGGTAATTTCAGGCAAAGCAGTCAAAGGTAAGAAATGAAAGCAGGTAAGAAAGACAGCCTGTACTATCTGTAATGCTAAATGCTCGCCTTTCAGATTCCCTACCACAGCTTTAAAAATAAACACTGATCTCCAAGAAGCCTTATAAGACAGCCTACATCATGTTTGGAAAGACTGAATAATTCAGTAAGTTTATCTAATTACTACAAAGCTCATTTAATAGTGCACTTGATGCTTTGATTTATGATGTTCCCAAAATGTTGAGAAAAGCTTTTGGACAGGTCAAGCCTGATCAAATTAGAAAACAAGACACAAGTGATGCATGGTCCAAACTTCTCAGCGGGAGGCGACATGCTCTTCAGACCCATGGTGGGCCACAGACAAGTAGCAGAGCTTCTGCTGGGGGAAAGGCGGCAGCTCTCTGGGAACGGCCCACCGGTCAAATCTCATCTGCAGACCACCCTAGCTTAAAACATTACAAAATTTATTCCTACAGTGTAAATAGCTCTTGGTTCCAGCGGGGCAAGCAGTCTTTCAACAATAAACAGCAGAGCATTTGTACGCAGCATTAGGGCTACAATGGGCAATGCTCTCAGAGGAATATGTATGCAGAAATATGGTGAAGAATTATCACAATCATATCCGAGGAGGAAAAAAACACTCGTTTCCTTCATTAAATCCCTTCCTTACTGCTTTAACCTGATATTCTTTTCGTTGCTATGGTGATTGTTATCCAGCCATTTATACATTTAAAGAAAAAATCAGTATTCCCTCTCATGAAATTCTAAGTGTGAGAAATATCTCCTTAACGCAATATAAAGACTATTTCCTCAGTGGACCCATCAGGCATTCATTTTCCTAAGGCCTTCTGAGTCCATTTAAACTTCTATCCTCCACACATTCTATGGCAATGAATTTCAAAATATAAGCATACAGTCTCTGAAAATGTACTTTCTTTTATTAGTTGGAAGCTGGCTACCTGTTCATTTTATTAAGTATCCTCTAGGTTTCCGTTATGAGAAAAAAATGAGTAATTGTTCCCATTTCATCTTTGTTTCATAAACACCTAGCCACATTCCCCTCTTTTGTCTGCTTCCTGAGCTAAAGAATTACGGTCTCTATAGTCTGTTCCTATAGAAGCAATCTGATATCTCCAATCACCCTTTTTCCTTTTCTCTCTCTCTTCTATTTCTTCCATATATTTTTCAGAGAGAAAAAAATAAAACTCACCCAAAAACCAACCCTATCCAAATAATAGAGACTGGCCAAAAATCAGCCCATGGAAAATTGGAAAACTGGCTTTCAAAAGCCAACTTTCTGATTCAGTATTAAACCTTTATTTTAAAATGACCTTACAAGAGTTGCCTTAAAAAACTACTTTTCGTCAACACTGCATTTCAGTATTAAAATGCAGACACAGCTGAACAAGGAAAGTGGAAAGCAAATGTCACTTGCCAATAAAAATTGAATATATTTAGATAAGATATACTTAGAAAATGGAAAATAAATGCTTACCTACTACATGCACAGTAAGATGTAGAATTATTTAATGTTTCTTGGAAAAAGAAACTTTCATTCAGTAGAAAAAATGATAACACCCTCCATTGCATTAATTGGGAACTCTTCCTGAAACCGCTCCTTTGCATAAGCAAAAGGTGGCACACACAAAGTAGAAAACTCTGAGCTAACAATAATCTCCTTCCTCTCACTAGGCTCAGAGTAAAATAAAACGTTTGTTGGTATTGGCTGCCTGCAACTCTTCATAAAGCTAAGGGGAATTTGCAGCAATTGCTGAACTTTCAGGATTTCTGTAGACTCTTTTTCTGCCTGCATAAAGCACACCAGCCCTCTAGAAATGTTCCAGCCAACATGGATTTTTAATTTTTTTTTTGGTAATTCACAGAATTGCCTTACAGGTCCCAGAATGCCTGAAGGCTACAGACGATGCTCACAAATCAAATTAATTAAAGGAAACAAAATAAACAGAGTGTTAATAATTATGTGGCGCTGTCCACATCTCCACGGTACAATATTCCCAGCTGCTTTGGAGCAGGCTCAGGACAAGCACTGACGGCTGAAAGGCCCTACAATCTGCTGGCTGTCCCTCCAACTTAGTAGGTCGTGATACTTGAGTGAAAACTCGCCTATTACTGAAATAGAAGGACCTGCATTAAACACATTAATAACTAGGCTCCATGACAGATTTCAAACTGTAGCAGCTAGAGGGAAGGATGAATGAATAGGCGATAAATATCATGATCACATCAGCCCGGGTAATGCTACTAAAATGCTGCTAATCAGCACTCCCAAGGCCACACTTAGTTAACAACCTGTGCTCAGATAGGCATACAAAGTGGACACAAAGATTGAGAAGAAATTCCGATGCTTGAGGTCCTTTACGAATTGGTAGCTCAGACCATGAAAGCTACATCTGTTCACTGCTTGGAGGCAGAATGAGGGCTCCTACACTGAGGGCTGTCAGTCTGGTACCAGCACAAGCACTCACTCACTTACAGAGTCCATGAAGGGAAAAGGATGCGTCTGTTTCTTGTCCAAAACATATTGAAAAGCCTGGCTAGCTGGATGAATTCGGTAGCACCCAGGTTAGAGGACGTGCAGCCTAAATCTGACAAGATGCAACTCTTCAGGTGGCCCTTCAAAAGGCAGGTTCTGATTAGAAACAGCTCCTCCAGTGAAGGACTTTGCCTTTGCCCTGCCAAGTAACATAGACTTAATCTTCTAAGATCATAACTGAATTAGCTAAAATGTTACCCTTTAAAAATATATCCCTTCTACGTTCACCTAGAGCTGTCATAAAAATGGCATTTCTTCATGTCTCCTTTAGGGAATACACATATATTAAATACATATATATGATACACATGATATATGTAGACAGATATATATGTATGCATAAAGAAGGCTATGCAGTTATCCCTCGTTAAAAACGTGGCTAAGTTTAAATTGCCTTTCAGTACTAAATGTCACAGTCACTATGGAGAACTACAACTGAAAGAAACTTACAGAAATGAAAAAACAGTTCCTCAATATTCTTAACTAGTTTTCAGGATTTTTTAACCTAGTTACTTGTTCTTCTTTTGGGATACTTCTATCTACTTATAGCAAGTCTCCTGCTCTTGAAGCAGTACCGTATCAGTTAGAAGAAAGAATATTGGACCTCTCAACAAGCAGGAGTTTGCTGTTAGCACAAATAAATCAAAATAAGTCAACAACTTTCATCAGGACTTCAGTCTGCATTAGACAGGCAACATTACAGAGGCTGCATGTATACATAGAAATTCAAAGAGAACTAAGGCTTATTTGTATAATGGACTGCATATGAATATGTCCCAAACTTTTGGTTAGGGAACCTCAGGAAACTAAAAGACCGGCAATCACACCAACAATGGCAGTCGCTAGCACCTCATTCCCACCCTCCTAACACCCCATGGTATCAACACAGATTTCTTCACTGGCACATTAAATGTCACCTAGTGGATGCTGTGAAAACTGCTGACATTACAGCTCATGCACGATTTCACATTCAATAGTCTTCAATAAAAGAAAGGGACGCTCTTCCCATCTATGGCAGATATGGCTTAGCATCTGATAAATATTTCAGTGATGCTGTGAATTACTACAGAAGGCTGGCTACTACCATATTCCAGGCGAATATTTGTATCACGTTGTTAAGCAAAATAACCAACCATTGTTGATTTTTAACACCTTTTTTCTACACTTTTTCTGAAAATATAATACTGCTGTGAAGATGACCTGGAAAACAAAATGTTCTACACTGGAGGAAAACAGAGAAAACACCTTTCTCTACTTTTCTGCTTAAATAGTTTCACTAGTTCTATTGAACAACAGGCATTTTGGGACAGGAAGGAACGGGGGAAGCAAAGTGCAGTCCATGTGCTGGCTCTATCCTCTACATAATTAGAAGTTACGCTCTACGGAAGCAATTGCAACTTCGGGTGTTAGCCTCTGTGCTAGATGTAGAAAGACTAACACCGGACTCATCTTTTGACCAGATTTCCTATGCAACAAAGCAGTCACATATGAAAGAAATAAGGTAAAAGAAGGAAAAAAAGAAGGCATATTAGATCAGAGTGGCTTTCCTGCTCCTCGCAGATTTTCTATTTTTAACTTTTTCCATTGAGATGTAAAGCCAAATTGAAGCCTGCTGTGAGTACAAACTCAGTACCCTCAGCAGATCTGCACTCATTTTGCTAGTTCTGACCTGTGGTCCTACCCGTTTTTATTGCTTTACAGTAAACGCGCTTTGCTGCAATATAAACCAAGGCACCTACCTCTCACTGCCACCGTTCCTGCTCCATTACTCCTGACACCCATACTCAAAATCTGGTTAGCTCTCTCCCAAGACAGTTGCCCTAACATAGCACAAGCACAAAACTTCAGCTCAGGCTTACTGCACTATGTCATTCCAGCTGTGGAACCACTTCCCCGAGAACTGGCCGTCATTTCATTTGTATGTAGGACTCACACAACTTTTGTTTTTCCCAATAAAAGATCCTGGCTGAGCACCTCAAAGCTACCCTAATTTGGACTGGCTCTGTTAAGGCTGTGACGCTGGTGGCTCCCTCAGTTGAACGTGTGCCTTAGGTTCCAGCCTGCCCCAAGGGGTGGAACTATAAACAGGATCAGTGCTTGATTTTTATAGTTAAAGGGTCAATGGTATTACCATAACTAGTCCAAATCCAACATGAAGGTGGATGGAAAACTGAGGAGAGATGGCTCAAATGGCAAGGTAGGAGACTTAGGTTTGCATGGGTGGATTACACCGAAAGGTCTGCAGTGCAGTTTCTGCAGCTGAAGTATCAGAAGGAAAGAGAGTTATTTTTCCATCCCGGTAACAATTTGATCACCCCTGGTTTTATCACTACAGTGATACTGGAATTGATACAAATACATTAATACTACTGGAAGTCATAAGGGGTTTTGGCAGAATCTATAAAATAGGGAGGGAAGAGTTCGCTTGTTCCATTATGCCGATGATATTGAAAAGCAAAGTGTGCCAGCCAGAATCCACCCCACACAACCCCAAACCTTTAATTAACAAAGCCTGATATTAAGTTGTACTCAATTACAACACGCGTAATTTGCCACTGTGCTCCCAGAGCTAGTCCATATGCTTGTGAGACACCTTTTCAAACTCTCTTTTGGGCACACTATGACTATCATACAATGTGCTTGTATTATAATTAAATTTGGCATAATTACTTTACAGAGTGATCAGTGACAGTCTATTGTTCAGGAAGAATTAATCCTCTGAGCCTTCCAACATCATTTGAGTTCCTGGTTCTAAATGAGATTTCAAAGAATGTAATTTATAATAACCAAAATCCCAAATGCACACTTTAATATAGCCTTCCTTTGTTATAGCAGTTCACTAGTAAAATGCTCCTGAATTAGAAAGCTCCCAGTGTAGTGAGTTACCTATGCTGCATGGGACCACTCGAATGGGAAAGAAACCCAGCACGAATGCGTAACAAAATCTACTTTGACACTTTCTCTTTCTGCCTCCCTCCCAAAACATGGATGCTGTGGAACCCTTTCAGAATGCATTCTAATATTTAAGTATAATCCTTCCTCTGTAATGCTTGCCTTTCCAGAAACTGACCAAGAAATCTCTCATCTGAAACAGCACATTAATTTAGGTATATATTTGAAGGAGGCATGTCGATTAGACTTGAGAAAAAACTGGAACTGCTAGCACAGGAGAAACCAGGCAGTTTGATTTCTTCCTGAACTGGGATGTAGAGATGAGTGTTTCCGCAGAGAGACACTCTGAGAAATCTAAGTTGGGCAGCGTCAAAACATTTTGTTTAGACATTTTCAAATCAACTAAAATGTTTTGACAAAGTGGAATCCTTGGAAAAATCCTTTGCGGATCTCATCCATTCCAGCATTAAAACACATTTCCCTATTTTCTATTCACTGCAATCCTAGTCCTCAGTTTCTTCCTGTTGATCAGCTGCTAAACATATTCTATATCCCACTGAATAAATTCCTACAACACAGTCCAGTCCCTCAGGATCACCATGTAAAGAAAATACATAAGAGAACCTGACCCACAATACAAGACAGTAGATATTAAAACAGTTCAATACTGTGAGATTTTTTTATTACCTTGTCAAAATTAAACCCTTCAGGCCACTTATAAAATTCTAAATTTCAATTTAATAGGTTTTTACCAAAATACATGTTTTCTCGTGCAAATTTATCCACCAGAAAGCCATTCCAATGAAAAACTGCCAACCAGCTACTAGTTGGTTTTTATTGGTGGGATTTTTCTAAATACTATGTTAAAAAGCTTTAATTCAGTCTACGAGATTAATTAAGCTTTCTGAACTATCAAAGCTCAGTTGTTTTTAAATGTTCGCAAGGTTCAACTGTGCCACTGAGGATGCTGGCCATGGAGCTTCTGAGGTGAGATTCCAGGGAAACTTCTCTGTTAAGATGATCAGCACTCAATAATATGTGATATTGAAATTGAATCAAAAGTCATAGCAGAACACATTTTAGGCAGTCTGATAAAATCTTCACATTTCACATGTCTGCCATCTAATAGGTAGAACACGAATTTGTTCAGAAAGCATATCAATTCTTTTCTATCGATAGAAGTAATTTAGCAAAATAAAGCAGAAGACTACAGACTTGGTTCCAAACACTGGCAGTCATTCTGCTCATGCATCATGTACAAGGTTAGCTGGTTTATGAATTAGTTTGTCAACATTAACTGCAATGATGCCAGCAAGTCTGATCAAAAGCTTTGAAGTCTCAAGATGCTGAAGTCACATGCTCATAAGGCCACCATATCTCTAATTTTAAAGAGGAAATCTCTAGCCTTTATGGCCAAAGAAAAAGAGACTGACACTGTTCAAGTGAAACACACTCACACCTGGACAAACTAAAAAGCCTTTATAATTGTGCTTAAAGCAATCAAGTTGATAAAAAATTATCTTCCTGTCTTTCTTTCTGCATAGAGCTATTAAGGGAAATATTTGTTTGAAAACATAAGAGGTATCAAAGACATTTGCTGGGAGAAGAAGAAAGTTTTAAGTAATGGCAGGCAAAACAAGATTTTTGTTCAGAGTTCAGCTTACCTTCTTCTCTTAGGTAAAGCATATAATAATAAAGAGAGGGAAATGAGCAAAATTGTAGGAGGAAGCAGAAGTGCCTGAGTAGCTAACTTAGTTGCAAAATCTGGGATCCTATCTGACTTCTTGCTGAACTTAAACACTACTACTATCTGGTTTATCAACTTTCCCCTCGATACAGATCTGCCCACAGCAATCCATACATTAGAAAAAGCACTAATACAGAAGACTAAATGCAGAGAATGAAAAGATGTGAAAACTTCAGCTGGTACAAAAGCCATGTACTCTTCAGGTTAAATCTAAGTTGCACACTACGTGCCTTCCTACTGCAGGTTCCGTATCAACTTTCCATGATAATTTTGAAGCTTTATATTAAAATACTCATTTTGAATATTATTCATATTCAAATCAATCACTGTATAAAGTTTCAACTATATTTTGATCTATAAACCAACATCATAGAGGCATTCTTCTAAGGTAGTGCAGATCACTAGACTTGGGTCACTTGGGTCACTTCCCAGAGTGGGGATCAAGCATTCTTTATCAAGAGAATTGAGCTGTAAGACAAACTTCNAAAAAAAAAAAAATTAAAAATAAGAAAAACCAATTTCTTTGAAAATTACACTGACAAAATCGTAATACCAGTTTACTACAGAAACAGCAATGGAAAATAACGTAGCTTTAAAAACAAAAATAGCCAGAAAAGAAAGGTGACAGGAGGTCTGACAGGACTTGATACACCTGATGATACTATGCAGGTGATGAACATAAAAGAGAGAATATGCATGTTTGCATGGACACAGTTTAAATCTTAATGAGCAGTGGGACAGAGGGTTGAGAGGAGGAGAAGAAGAAAATGCTCAGGAAAAACATGAGCAAGAAGGCCAGAAGGTGGGAGAAAGATGGAAGAAGAAAGAGAAAAAGTGAGGCACTAAGGACTGAGTAGAAGGAATGCCACAGCACAGAAGAGCTAGCAGGCAAGCAGGGACATGAAGCTGATTTTCCTTGACTGCAGTCACCAGAAGCGTCACTTACTGCTAATCCACCCAACAGGCCAATCACCATATTAGCCCAATAGCACCCTTTAGAAAGAGAGGAACATTTATCTGTTCCTTCTAGAACACCCTCTGATGTCATGGCAAAATATTATTAGTTGTGTCTCTGATGAGCTATCTAATAAAGACCTCTCTTAAGTCTTCTTCCTTCCACCATAATATGATAACCTCCAATTACTTGACAAAGAGGCTGTATTTTAACACAAACATTTCTCTAAAGCAGAGTAAACAGAACTCCAAATGATAAAAAATCAAGCATTAACATCTGCCAGTATGCTTATGATTTACATTATACAATCTCAGTTTATTATTGCAGAATAGATATACAAAAGGAAAAGGCAGATACGTTATGGTTGTGCTGCTTCTGTTTGTCTTCTCTTTCCTTAATTTCTTAGAATTTGGAGATGTCAGACAGTTTTGAATGTGTCTAAATTACTTATTAAAATTAGTACTGGCATTATAATTTAATCCATGGCACAACAAGCAAGTGCAGTAAATCCTCTCGTGTTCACACACAAACTGTATTATCTTTTCATTTCAAGAGATGCCAACATGTGATAAAGGGAGCTTGCAAGATGATTAAAACATTGTATATTGACACAGTCCTCACATTCACTACAGTCACTACACTATGGGATGAATTTATGCATCGCCAGCCAACCTGCCCTTGGACACAAGCATGAGGCTCTCGCTGCAGTCAACAAGAACTGCGTACATTAACAACAGGCAAAGTTTCGGCCTCAGTTCAGCAAAGAATTTAAACATGCCAACAGTCACTCTGAATTTTGGATTAGACTCAGGTTAAAGGCCTCGCTGCATCAGGAACCCTTGAAATTTAAAACATCATAACAAATAAATATGTTTATTAGCTTCTCTCATGAGCTGTCTAGATAATTCCTCTGGTGCTCAGAGAATTCTGACAAGAACAAACAACACAAAATAAACCTGGTTCTGGGTAGTCAGAATGTTGCGAGCAATATAAGATTACCCGGAAAAAAATCCCACCACGCTTTGAATTTGGTATGCCACCACTTTCTATGCTTTGTAAGCATGACCATGATTCAGGCAAAATGTGAACATGAGAGGCCTAAAAGAATGCCAGATCAGAATCTTCTAGTCTTCAAAGCCCTGCACACTCTTGAATTTACCATGAGAGGTGCAAGAGAGACGAATCCCATCACTCCATGACACGGTAAAGGCTACAGAGCTGTACAGGCACACCATCCCTGCAGCTGCCTTCACCTCCAGCAGCATGTCCCATCCGCTCAAGGCTCCCTTTATTGTATGCAAATGGTGAGATAAA
The DNA here is from genome assembly GCA_013398295.1 of Chionis minor. Taxonomy (NCBI): domain Eukaryota; kingdom Metazoa; phylum Chordata; class Aves; order Charadriiformes; family Chionidae; genus Chionis; species Chionis minor. Next base: position 62,285 of record VZSF01008371.1, on the reverse strand, counting down.
GTGCAAGGAAACAGAAACATTTCCAAAATGTCCCTTTCAAGATAGGCTGCAAGATCATCCGTTATTCAACAAACCATTAATCATCTTTTACACCTGGACACGTCTGATAAAGATTCTGATCCTGAAATCCATATTCAAGAAGCCCAGAGGAAATAATTCAACAGATCCAGTCACTCATTTAAGTAAGGGTTAGAAGGCAGGTTTTCAGACTCGGTTGGCTTCTCATTTGATATAGAATTAAGTCCCTCTGAGACAAGGAGCAGGACAGCCAACCAGTCTTTTTTCCACTAATGTAGTTGCAGTTTATTCTTGATTTCGGATCAAAATCAGGCACTTGTACCCTATCTAGCAGACATATGCTGCATTCAAATTCTCTGGTCAAGCACATCGAAAAAGTTACAGGGTATCAGCAGTGTTCGATTATTTTACATCAATGAACATTTCAAGACAGGATGGGTCCAGATATGAGAAATCACTTGTTAAGAAACAATGACAAGTTTTTCAGAAGGAACATAATTCAGTTCAGACAATGAAGTATTTTTAGTAGAACTGATTTTCTCCTACTTATCCACAGCTTATTAGCGTAATGCCAAAAGTAACATCGAATTGCATGAATATAAGCAGTTAATATAGCAGTCCTGTTTACAATAATTTGCATTGCTCTTACTGCATCCCTGTGACTATACTTACAAGGTTTTCAGCATAAACACACATGGGTTTTGCAATCTGTGTTTGAATTCTATGGTGCTGTGGAAATAAAACTAGCAATACCTAAATTAGCTAAGTTAAAGCTAGGTTAGATATGGCCAGGTCAACTGTTATTACACAGACTGCAAAGCAACTAGATGTTATAATCCTATTGGAAAAATCTGATCAAGATGCTTTGACTTGACTGCACTTCTATGACTATATGTCAACTGAAGTTCCGGCTGACTCTTTACCTGTGATATCTTTGCTATCTGCTCCTAGTGATTTTCTGTTTGCATTAACAGGAACATTTCAGGAACATACACTCCAGTACACTTTCTCTTAGATCACCACTTTCTATAATACAATATTGTGGGCATCCACGTCACAGACTACATCGCTAAACTATCACAGCAAAATCTCCATGAAAGTGGTATCTTAGAGATTAATCATCTTATTTACAGCTTTTTATTGGCTTCATTTAGTCATTCTTAACTTACCACCAACACAAGTGAGTGGCAAACCAGTATTTTTACACCTCCTAAATCACAGTAGAAGCCTTAAATTGTTTTAATATAATGAAATGGTGAACATGCTATTCCATTTATAGGAAAACTATACTTTGGAACAATAGCACAAAGCAAAACTATGTTTGACTTAACAGAAGTTAAGACGTTTTCCAAAGGTTTATAAAGAAACAGAATTTTTACAAATACAGTCTTTAATACTTATTTAGCTGTGTATATTGCTCAAGACATACTGTAGGCTCACAAGAAAATAAGAACAAATTAGTGGTCTTCTTTCCCTTCCATTCTACACTGATCTTGTTTCTCTTCTCAATTAATTAAACCATGTTGAATATAAAAAGAGCTTCAAAAATATCTGACTGTTATCCGCTCTACCAACAGAATTATGACAAGGTTAATCATCTGGTTTAAAGGCATCTAACTTCCCCTTGCAGGCAATTGTTGCTATCAGTTTTCTTGTGGAAGGACAGTCAATAATGTCTCCTAATCTTTTATAACAGACATGGGACAAACATTGTATTACAACCTAAATAAATGAAAGAAACTTTAATTTTAGACCTGTCTATCAAAGCAATATTCCAGTAATTATTACAGCTATGGCTGGCATCTTTTTCTTTTTTTCTTCTGCAGGTGTATTTCTTTTTTAGCCACCGCTTTAGTTAACTATCATAATGGTTACAAACAATGGCCAAATTTGGGCCAAAATGGCCAAAAATACAATTATTTGCACTTATCCTTTGTTTTCTAACTTTAAGTTATTCTCTAACTTACTCATCTAAATTTTGCCTGAAAAATTAACTCATGGATATTCCATATGTCTATAAGTTATTCCACTGTTAGTTATCCCCATGTTGCAAAACCGAAGAGGAGGCTCATATACTTTGTTCCCCTCTAAAAGTAGAGAAAAACAAACAAACAAACACACAAAAACTCCAAACATAGCAAGCAACAGCTGGAAGAGGTTCGGGGCTTATAGGTTTGATTTGTGGGGTTTCCCCACATTTCACATTTTAGTCAGAAATATATGAAAACCCCAAAAGAGACACTTATGATATCAAACAGGACATGAACCAGTTTAAACACTAACAGAATTATGCAAACCACTTTTAAAATTAGTCTACAGAGTAAATAAGATGAGAGTGTTCGGCCAGGTTTTCCAATACTTGCTGAAAAACATGACAAAAAGCTCAATTTCCATATGTTTTGAGCCTAGTTTCTTGCCCAAAAGGGAACTTTGAAGTATAGAAACATTAAAATAAAAGGACACAAAGGCCATCTATCAAAGCTAGTGTGATAGCATGGACTGTGCCTTCAGCTGCCTTGACTCTTTTGTAGATCAGAGAGGACTACAAATGTATGGACAATGCTCAAACCCACAGGAGTCACATACAGCAGTAACTAACCACCTAAGTCCCACAATCTCATCTTCCCAAATCTGGAAGTGCCACTCTTCTGGGCTCCAAGATAAATTCTAGAATATAGAATAATTATTATGGCTGTGGTGTTGATAATACTCACCAAACTACCGTGAACATTAACAAATCCCTGTGCATTTACTGGTTACGACACTGACCCCATGATGCCCTTTCACTGTTGTTAAAGTAACAGGTGAGAGAACAGCGATGAGAGAACACAGATTCTTTAATTTTAACCACAAAACTTCCAACAGCACAAACGACAGCTATTCTTGTGCAATGAAAGCAAAACTCTTATTAATAATGTCAGTCTTTTGATCCTCAACCTACTAATTTTCAACACATTTCCTAAGAACATATTTCTCCTTTATTACAGTTCTTGATTTAACCCAAAGTTAGTATCTTGTTTCAAAGATGTTGGACCATTCTACCTCATACTGGCAAAAAGCTTTTAAACAATCATCAATTCAGTATAACATCTACTGTGCTATTACTGTAGAAAAGTGTTACTGTTCAAGAATATTTCCTCTGGATCATAATTATAATAAGAATAGGTTCCTGAGGGCATAATGTAACAAAGTCCTGAAGTTGAAAGATTGTTTAAAACCCTATTGAGGCAGACATCTACTATTTTATTTCAAAAAAACACATCTGAAGTTTATAACATGTCTGAACGTTTTAATGGTTTTTATTTTTTCTTGTTTAAAAGAAAAAAAGAACCACATGCCGTTCAGAATTTCGACAGTCAGAATAATCATTGTGTTAGAGCGATTTTCATCCTAAAGGGCCCTCAATCTTTTTTCACATGTATTCAGTCATTTCTGTGGTGAAATGTAACAACTGTTTCACAATGTCAACAGTTTAAGACACGTCAGGTAAATCATTTCCAAGTATACAAAAGTCAGAGAAGGGGAGAAAGTCAAGGGAGTTTTCAGGAGGATGGATACTAATAGCTTATGTTTATCTCAGTAGAAGGCAATTCACGTCATGTGTTAACTAACAGAGCTAAGAATCTGCTTCAAACACAGAGAAACAACACAGCTGAAAGTAAATTTTAAGGAGAAATAATCTAGGCACAAATGGGCTAATTTGCACCGTAATACAAGCAAGTAAGCTAAGCAAAAGGTTATGGCCTGTATTATACGTGTAAAGGAAACACTGACTAGGATAGGGAAGGGACAGGGCAGAACAGATCATGCCGTGCCTTAGAGAGTGTGTGCACACAGCGCAGCGACGTGAGCCCTCACCTGGGGACAGGGCCAAGATTTTAACAAGGCAGCAACTTGCCATCGTCCTCCAGTGGCACATGCCAGGCTGGGCACAAGCGACAGACCCACAGGGTCAGTCATGCTGTGATCAGATCCAAATTCATTGGGACTTCATTCATTTGACTTGGGTCACCTCAAAGGCACCTGATTTGCACAAGAAGCCAGGCAGCTGCTCTTCTTGGATGTCCTTGCCCCCACACCACATAATCTCCAGATATATCCCTTAAAACAGGCATACAAAACCAACATGCATTGTTAGTTAGAAGCATTTTGATAAACAAGGCAGGTTTTATGCACTTCTATCCAGGTCCCCTATATTTAATTAATAATTTAAACTAAATAAGTTAAAATACGTAAGTCACTATCTTCCAAACATGCATATTAAGAGAGGTAGAAACTATCTAGCTGGGAGATATTCAGGCAGATCACATCTTCTGTAATTTCAAAGAACTGGATTTTTTTTTTTTTAAGTACATTACTACAAAAAAGTGAGAGATAATTTTTTTAAAAAGTGGTAAGTTGATACAGAATGCAGTGATGCCGAACAGCTATTGCCATTTGAGTGGTTTGGGTCCTGAAGCACACCTGAGATCAGTGGGACTATGCACCTTGTTCTCCATCTTGCTCTTCAGGAAGGAAATTCATATTCACTCTTTATACAAGGCTGGTTCAGAAAACGAATCTTTCTGTATTATTAATGAATTCTGTTTGAACAATTTGACATAACTGTTTATTGCTTTTCTGCAGCCATCAGTCAGTCAGTCCCTGTCAGCATCCTCACTAGGTAAGACAGGTAGTAGCTACCCACAGCCGGGTCACAGCCTGCAGAATTGCGTTTGAAGCCTGGAGAACACCCTACCATGATAACTTCCATGCCGCTGCTTACGCAGCATCAGAATGCTGCACACAGTCAATAACTGCACTGCCCAAGCAGGGGTATTCTCCTGGTGTTCAGCATATCTGTGCTAACAACCTTTAACATATACCCTTACAGAAAAGTCATGACCGGCTGTAAATTGTACTGCAGAGTCCTATCACATGTGCTGTAATTAACAGAAAGCAGCAGTTTTGAAAAACCTATGTATAAAACACTTTATTAGATAGTCCTCTTTTCATTGCAAATTAACTTATTTTCTTTGACCATCAGAGAATTTAAAAATCCATTCAAAACCCATTTCCAAAACAGACTCGTTTCCTCTGAAGAAAAAATAAAGATCTGCAGATGCGCAAAGGTCTCCATATGAAGGTAACGTTAGGGAGACAGTATTTCCACAGAGACAAAACAGTAGCAGTAGCAAGAAAGCCAACAAAATCCAGCTAGCTAGAATCAATATTTTAGACTTTTCAAAGGAAAAGTAAAAAAGAAAAAAAAAAAAAGTTTGAGCATTCTGTTTCAGATAATTAAAAGAAATGCCAAAGGAGAGTAAATTTGAATAAAGTAGGCTTTATAAATTAGAAGCACAGACACACTCATGAATAGAAAACACGTGCCTTTAATAGTCTCTCAGCTGAGGCGTATGTATGCCTGGTAGTGACACACAGTCAAATCAAAGGTATTAAGAATGGCTGCAAAGAGAGGCAACAAGCAGATAAAAACAAGATAGAGGACTATGGTTTGCATAGTTAGTCGGGTTCCCTTACATGTGGTCCCTTTCTCCAAACAGAACCCCCACTTGCACTGGTTGTACTCACTGCCTGCCAGTTGCAGTGGAAAAAGTAATTGTTTATTACCTGTGAAACCAGAGTAGCAGTTAGGCTTCCAAGGCTGACTTCCTTATCTTATACAAGAAAGCAGCTAATGTATGTATATACATACATACCAAAAAAAAAAATAAATCCCTACATGGAATTAATGCACTAAACCAAAAATCAAAATGTTAAAACTGATACCAAAAATATTTAACTTTCTGAAAAACGGAGAGAGAAGATGACTTAGACTGTGAACTAAATCTTAGTCTAGAAAAAACTTCTATTATTTTGAAAAAATTACAGCTCATTTAAACAAAACAAGAAATATTTCTTCATGTGCTAAACTACCTTGTATTTTCTTTATATCCAAATCTGCCTTCTCTCTATCTCTTTCTGAACCGTTAGCAGAAACCCTGTTACCAATTTTTTGGCATTGCCCAAAAATATCCATCAAATGCTCATCAGCTGCTCAATGATACAGTAACTTCCAGCTTCATGTACTAGAGAAAAGCAAAGCACCTCAGATGTCACCATCCCTACAGCATTTTCCAGCATGCTAGTGGCATGCCAGCGTGTTGCCAATCCTTTGAGCAGATGTGAGGCTGCTCTCCCTGTGCCATGACCAGACCAGGAGTCACCCAGCTGTGGTACCTCGATGGGTGCCAGAGCTCAGATGCTCTGCTCAGAGGAAGGGTGAGAGCCGAGCACCGCCTGTGCTCCGACCAGGAGGCTGGGGCTAGCCCAGAGCACTAGAAGGGAGATCACATTACTGTCTTCACAATGCCATGTAGAGAAAATAAGGAAAGGCTTTTCCTCACAGCAACATTAATGCAAGTTCTAACACACAGTCTGGAAAGCATAATCGTATTTCTAGCTTGTAATCAGCTAAAGAAAGTACTGATATCGTCTGTCAGGTTTACTGATGATTATTATCCATAACATTTTTCTGGTTTTCTCACGCCCCTGTATTTCCACTGGGCATGTTTTGTTTCTCAGAACCCATATTTTTGACACCATTAGTCAGCACATCAAAATGAAATAATGAATCTTACCACTATGTTTTTTCCATCTCTAAATGTGTCCATATAAAGCCCTCCAAATGCCCACAGAAAAATTGTTTTTTCTTGACTTGTGGGTTTTTTTTAAGTGACTGACAAGAAAAGCAGATTCTAATATGCCACAGAGGAAATTAAGATAGAGTGAAATCTATATATGCATGTATGCATGTATATGAGTTCGCATATTTTATAATCCTTCCTACAATTCAAAGACTCAGCATTTTTATGTAAATGGTTTACAGCAACAAACAAAAGGAGAACGTCTAGATTTGCAATTCAGCATATTGAGACATAAAAAGTCTGAGATACCCAAGCCCAGGCATCCTTCAGAATAAATATACATCAGGAAGGCAGGAGAACTAGGCCTGATGTGGATTTCAGTGGAGTTGCTGTCAATCAAACCAGTATTTAATTCAACAGACTTTGTCAGCTTGCTTAAGTTACAGGCCAGTTGGAGATGCCTTCCTCATTAATCATGGCATCCCCAGGATTCTGGATTACTCAAATTAGCTGCCTGTGCTCTTGGTGCACTCCCCCACAGAGCATTGTTCTGCTGCCTGGGTCTATGCCCCATTTAATTTGTCATCAGGCATTTAGAGATGCCTACGGAAACTAAAGAAATTCTGGAACTAAGATAGATCAAACTAACAGACGTCCCAATTTCTATCCTGGAATCCATTGCCAATGTTTATTTTTGGTGATAGGAAGCATGGGAAACCCTGCAGGATTTGAAGTGACAGTGGGCAGGATTGTGGCTGTACACAAACACACAAATGGCTTTGGGTTTAAGGTGCATTAATTTCTAATGAAGAGGAAGAAGGAAAGAAAACAGTCACTTCCTTTGCTCATTGATCTGGAGCAGCATTAATCCATATACTGTCCTTCTAGACTGGACCGTGCAATACCTACTGAAGCAAGCCAGAGCTAGAGAAGTGAGATATCCTAGAGAGATGTTTCAAAATCAGAATTATAACACCTTACTTCAACGGGAAAAGTCTGCTTCTACAGAGCCCTGCTGCCAGTTTGATCCTGAACTTCCACGTCTTGGAAATATTCTTAGTTAGCATGAATTCAGGACAGAATTTCTGAAACAATTAACACCAGAGAGGCAGTAGGTACATTGCTGTATCACTTTTATACTAGCTATATCTAGAAAGTTAATTCAGCTACAAGAAAGGATATTTAACCTTTGCTGCAGCCTGACTAACTACCACGGAGCAACAAGGATTATTAATGTGGGCAGACTGCACTGGGAGACACGGGAGGGAAGGGAGCTGAAGAGATCTTTGCTGCTCCAATTCCTCCTGTCTTTCCAGGAGATCCTGTCGACTCGTTTCCTTTGCTTCATAAACAGTGAGAAAACAGGGCAACTTACCTTCAATATCCAGCATCAATACTCAAAACACCTACCATAAATCCTCCTGTACAGTGACACCAGCAAAACTAGTACAGGTTCTTAAAGTATATTTTGCTCAAAATCTGTAAGAATGGAGAAAGATAATCTGGCAGGTAGCAAGAGCAGCGGACAGCTGCAGATCTTCTCTGAAGTGCTCTAAATGGTCAAGAACTGACTCGATCTCCTCAGCTGAAGCCACAAGATACGTACAGTGAGGGCAACTGGTGTATTTTTAGCAAGGAAACTTGTTTCCTTATTTTATTGGGATAAAATATTATAAGGGCAGCTATAGCTTAACCTATACATGCAGTGAACTCCTATAACATTTTATAGCCAACCTGAGCTAGATATAGAAAACACAAAATTTGCAGGCAATGCATTGTTTCTTGAACAACACAAAAAGCAATTAGACAACACCACAAGCATGCAATTAATGCAAATAAGAAACAGAAGATAGCTGCTTTTTGCTAGGCGGTGCCAGCAGACTTCAATTTAATGTGCTTCATATATGTCAGAGACAGACATAGAGAGGAATGTCCAACTTCATTCTCTCCACGAGTAGTGACCCTTTCCAACTAGAAAGTGCCCCTTAAAATGAAAGTTACTTATTTTCCAAAGCAGAGCCCCTCTGTGGTAGACACAAAGGCTTTAGTGGTGGTGGCTCTGACTTTTCACAGGTGACTCAGTTGTCAGATAATAATTACCCCCATATTCTCATCAGACTGTCCAATATTGAACTGTTACACTTAACAAACCCTCCTGAACGATCACACCAAGTCAGCAATGGGGAAACCGTGTGCTTTGCTGGCATGCTGAGCATCCCTGCTACCACAGCTGCTTCAGTAATGTACCAACTTGAAGCACAAAGGAGGTTGCTACAGAGATGTTTTGCCTGCAGCGTGCTTGTTAAAACAGAGCACTAGCACTCTGATAAACTCTCTCTTGTGAACCCGAAAAATCATAATAAAGTATACTGAGAAACTAATGTAATTGCAATAATTGTTCTAAACCCAAAACTACTTAATGCCTTAAAATTTTGATTAATTCTGAAAAAATGCCTCACTAGTCTAATCTGAACTCCTTTCCTTATGAAATCTGACTCTCACCAAAAGCTGAATATTTAACAAAAGGCAATCCAATCCGTTTTCCATTTCTTCTTCTTCACTGGCTACAACAAATGACTGTTTTGCACTGCATCTTGGGAATGGAAGAAAGACAGAAAGATCATGGTATACAAATAATTAAAAAGATTCAACACGAGTCATCTTGGATAAAGTGTTATGAAGGTAGTAAGTCATGGCTGACGTAGTAAAATTGATAATGCACAGAAGTCTTGTAATACCACCCACAGGCAAAATCTACAGAAATACACTACATAAATAATGAAAACATACGTGAAAACTTCTCCCCTTCTTCTTCTGAGATTTAACACTAGGCATTTCTTTACATTTTTTTCCTTACCTTTTTGATAAAATCAAACCATAGTTAAAATAACACAGCTAGAGATCTTGGAACAATCTGTCTTAGCCCAAACCCGCCATCCAGACACAAAATAGAAACAGAGAGGAAACCAATATTGATTTGAATTCTATTCCATCATACTGATTTGTGGAATATATGGTACCTGTTTAATTTCTCAGTTCACTGTATGGCTGTATGTTGTGTTCTATTAAATGTTGTGGTTAGGCAGCACAGAGGAAGGCACCAATCTTTCAGAGCCAAATTGCACCCAGGGTCAGAGTGAATTCCTTGCAGAAACAGGGGAGATCATGGCTTCTGCAGAGGCAAATGACTGCCCTCAACAAAGAGAAGCTCCCTGGATGCATGACGCAATACACAAGTAAAGACCATGTAGCTGGGAATGAAACTGAGGGATGCATGAGAGGAAGAGAAGCAAACTCAAGAGAGCAAGCTCCTGATGTAAGGGATTCATCTTGAGATGCAGAGAAGATTGGACATTTTGTTTTAATCAAGAAAGCCACTGAAATGTCCTGTAGAGAGAACCACACTAGAGCAGCAGACTCTGTTGGCTGTGCCCTAGACTCATATTCACTCTTTCATTTTAAGTCAGCTCAGGCAGCAAATCTATGTTTTATGCTTCACTGGCTACTGTGTTCCTATTTGCGTTCAAAGGAAAAAAAAGCTCTAGATGCTGAATGTCCTTTCAAGTGAGTCTATGGAGGAAAAGTCCTTCTCTGAACACTCAGAATCCAATCAGAGTTAATGAAAAATAATAATAAAAATCTCAGTCTGCTTCTCTCATACTCACAAAGTAAAAATTTTGTGCTTTCTTTTGCCCTCACTTGGCTCCAATAAAAACACAGAGTAACAACACTTACTGCTCTTTAAAATTTCTGGTGAAATTACCTTGTAGTATCAATGAGCAAGTTCCAAAAATCTACCAAGAAATGCTGCAATCCCAATTATTTATTTTAAGACTTAGGAGAGAGGAAAGAACAAAACTTCAGATTCAACTCCAGAAGTGAGCTGCTCCCTCCTTGAGTCTGAACCATGAGCAGCAGTGTTGCGCCTAGCCTGAAAAACATATCTGGTCCACGAAACTATTCATCCCTGTCTTAGCAAACACCCTGGAGAAGTCCCAATACTGAATGTTCTCAAAAATTAGATTTGATAGCGTTTTTCTGTCAGGATGGCAAAACTACAATAGCAAGTTTCTGAACACACAACCACATGGTTTATGCATTACACAGTAACAATATTGTTAACTACCTGGGCAACTCTTGGTATAACAAAACCATCGCCTCCAGGTGCTACTGGAATGTAAATAGCTACAGTGGCCTTGTAGATTGGTATCGAACGGGATCTTGAATGAGAGCGGAGAGAATAAGAGAGAGCTCAGCTTAGATTCAATACAGCTCAGACAGCAATCCTGCCAAGCACCTACTAACTTATGCCTTACTGTATTGCCAATCTTACGGCAGAATAAATTGCACATAAAGCTTTAAGAAACTTATAGACGGTGCTAGAATTACTCAAACTGAAATGTTCTCATAGCATTAAATATCACCCATGCTCCTAGTTACTGAATATTAGCTTTTTTTTTTCTCCATGTAAGCAATTTCAAATTCTTGTACTTGTCTAGGACTACTTTCCGGTAAGGCTCCAGTGACTAAACACTTTGGTACTTTCAGCCACCTATCTGCCCAAATACTGTATCTGGAAAGCTTTAGCCTGCTTTGTAGAAGAATACCGATTTTTGCACTCTGTCAACCTTGTGTATATTTAGATAGCCATAACAAAGCAAAACAAATGCCCATGCGCTGGTATCAGCCAGATACCATCCCCAGATGGTATAATCTCAACTATTTTAAAACATACCCACTTCTCTCATAGCACTGTAACCAAAATTTATCAATGGATACAATTTTAAGAATTTGAGACTTTATGATGAACAATGCAGGGAGATACAGCAGTCAACCTGCTGAAACCAACAATTCACTTGACAGGCTGGTAGAATCAGCCTGTTAACTAAGTAACACAGAACAGTCATCACCACTTTCACCACAGACACATTCTCCCAGAAAACAGCACATGTAGGAGGGGAAAGGATGTGTGTGTGTGTGTGTGTGTGTGTGTGTGGCTACCTGCCTCAGTCAATACAGAGCACCATCATAGTCCTTAACTCCTCCTCTACAACAGAGATTCCCTGGATTATTCTTTTTTTTTTTTTCTTTCTCTTCATTACATCCACTTTCCAACAAAGCCCAATACCTGCAAGCTCTTCAGACCTCAATCAATAAACCCTATGCAACTTTGCAACTTACTTTTTCATAAAAAAAAGATATTGTTGCGAGTGAAGCAGAGGCTGGTGCTGTTTTACTACATCGAAATAGTCTGTTTCAAAGAGATTTACCTCACACAGTTGAAAAATTACATGACCATAGACACCATCCTTCATCCAATTATCTCAAAGCACAGAACTAATGTTAATAGTGAATAAGAAAAGAGTTACATCACTGACTTCTTCACGGCGTCTTAAATTCACAGGCAGAATACCCTCCTGGCATGCTGCATGCTTAATGCTCTACACAAGTCTATTTATAAAAGCCCAGGGGGCTTAAGGCATGCAATCAGATGCTTTTGCAACTTGCAATTTAATTTCAGGACAGGTATACAATTGTTCATAACAGAATTTTCACGGCAAAGGTGATTGGGCCACTTAAGACACTTGAGCTCTTCTACATGACACGTCTATCTAATGTATACCATACTAACAGGATGCTTTCCGAGCCCGCCCTGTCTTCATGAAGTCAAAGCCGCGTTTATGGTCACTGTCAGCCAAGTACACCTCTTCTTTGTGATACCATTCCAGTCACCATTTTCATTTCAGTCACCATTTCAGATCCAGGTGTCATTTCAGATCGTTAACACTTTTTTAAGCTCTGCACGACCTGGAATCCAGCCACCTAAAAAATCATCTCTATCTCATTTTGCATTCAGTCTAGTGGCAATTACATTTTTTCACTTAAAATAGCTAGGGCATGGCTTCCTAAGGCAAACAGGGTGACTCATTTAACAGATTCAACCTCTGGAAATTGTTCCCAATGATCTCCATCAAAAGCGGATTTTGGCAAGCTTCAGTATTCAAGGGGTTGGGTTGTTGGCGGTTTTTTTGCCCCTTGGATCTACATGGAATTCAAATGTGTTGCTGCATTTAATAACTATTTCAGCTTACATTAACATATGGACAATTTAATTTTTAAATAGTGTCAATATTTTAAATTATTATTGTATTCTGCTTCTGTACCTCTTTTATGCTAGAAACACCTAAAATATATGTATATATTACTATGTACTGCTTAAAGAAAAATATTTTGTTGCCGACATACAACTTATAAAGGTATTCAGTTTGCAATCATATTGTGCAAGAGCTCTGTTATATATTTCTACATCACGCTCATTAATATATTAAGAATACAGACATGTCACATAGATGTCATCCTCAGAACGAATATTCCCTTCTGAGAGCTATTATCTACACCTGATACTGTCTCCATTCCAGTAAAAGGATGTTGTTTCAAAACAGAGAACAAGTTTTATTTGGTGACATCTGTGTATTTTACCCAAGTACATAACTTCATTCACTCCTATAACAAGAGACATTGTGGTACTGGACTAGGCACATTTTAGAATTGTTTCCTTGACACAGGTTCACATTGCTTATAGATTGTACCTATTTTAAGGTAAAACTGAGTGTTTTCTCTGTGATCTGAAAACAAAGAGTCCTCAATTTAAAGGCAGTTCTGCCAGGAACTGGAACACCAGCAGGCAATCTCTGCCAAGTACTGTTATTTCAGCAAATTAGCAAAAACGGAAAAAGAAGTATCAGAACTCTTGATGCCCTTTTGCACATACCCTTCCAAAACAGTAAACTGAAGAATGAGGATTATTCCTTTTTTAAGCATAATGAAATTAAGGAACCAAGACAAAGCAAGTGCAATAGTTTGTGGCACTTTGTGACACAGAAGTTCCTCATGTCCCACATTCGGGCTGACCACTAATACATCTGCCATTAAATCTCTCTTTTGAAAAACTGCATGTGAAAGTGTTTACTGGTATGACATATTGAATATACCAGAGCAATATACAGATGAAGACAACATACGTATGTTGAAGACAACATACCTGGATTTTAAAATTACTGCTGAAATAAATTACTACATAAACTATGCTTGGCACTTACATGTATTTGCAGTTTACCAAATGATATAAGACAACAACAACAACTAGAAGAATTAAATGCATTTCAAACACTGCAGAAAGGACACTGTGCATTGTCTCCCTCATCATACAGTCCTTGCAACTGTCCTTGACACCGAAATCATGCTACAAATGAAGAGATGTTAGATCCCCTCAGTTTACATCCTTATGAAAGCCAAGATGACATCTATTTGATTTGTTAGTTAAAATAATTGAGATTGTATTTTGGCATTGTCATTAATATATTTCAAAGTGATTTTTCTAAACAGACATTATGCTAAAAAAAGCTAGTCTGACACTCAACAGAAAGTTCTTCTGGTTTCGGTGTGATTTTTAAACAACAATCATGATTCAAAGATATTTCTTAGAGCAGGAAATAAAGAAAGACTGTCCTTTTTTTTCTGGAGTAGTGGGCTTATCGACTTTGTTCAAGATTGATACTGTGCAAAAGAGAATAGCCAATAATCTCTGTCTTTGGATTTCTAAAAAAGTTAAAAAGTGAAGCTTTTTTCACATACTTTCTATTTTCTTTGGTGTTAAGCTCAGAAAATCTTGACCTGTTTCCCTACGGAAATACATTTTTTCTTCATAATGTGAACACTCGAGCACAGAATTCTTCATGAGCTGAGCTACAGAAAGGGGCTTTCTCTTCATCCCATTCAGAATACTCTCCAAGGATCCACCAAGAAATTATAGGAGCTTTGATGAAAACCCCATAATTAAAGCTGTAATTTTTTTTAGAAGGCTGATTTTAACACTCCTAATATCTTAATTTTGTATAATATTGCATACATGTTAAAAAAGGAAAATGTTATGCCCAAGATTTATTATAACCTGGTAAGTATGACATAATATGGGACTTATGAATTAAACAGAATTTCTAAACATACAGGGAGTGGTGTATGTGTGCTGTGGAAACTTCATCAGCGTCGTAATTGCAGTAGGTATCCTGGCCCCACTCATAACTCTGATATGGTTGCTTTTTAAAACCTAGCCTCAAGCATCATGCTGTGAAAATGTCATATAAACAGCCGAATAGTCTTCCAAAGGAGAAGACCAGCATGATCTTATGCTTGGAGGAATTCCAACCGAAATTTGCAAGACAGTCCTTTTACTCAGGGTTGATGCTAGCATAATTTGCAAATACATACAGCATCTTCTGTTTGCAAATACAAGTAACAGTTTACACAAAAGCAGGGGTCCCACTAGCAATGTTTTCTCAAAAACATAAAATAAAATAAAAAATTAAAAAGAACTATGTATCACATATTTCTAAACTTGCTTTCCTACTTTTCAGCTAGTGAGTGTAATAATTCACCTCTAATTTTGAAAGGAAATCATACAGCACATAAAATATTTCAATTACAAAAATGCTCCAAATTTGCAGAACTCGGGCAAACAAGGATCTCCCTTCATTTCATAAAAAACATTCAGGTTCATCATGTTTCTTCTCTATTATTCTTCTATAGTTTAAAAATTGATCAGAGCCATTTCCTATATGTTCAGCTGTATTTTTCACCATGAATAATTAAACTTATGGAATATGCAAGGATCACATTTATTTTTACTTCTCCCATCCATCTTGTACAGAAAATTACAACTAAAAAATGAAGGGAGTTTATTATTTTGAGTAAAATACTTCAGATTTTTCTTTAGTTTGACACAGCGTATTTATAGGATGAATTGCAATACCCTCTTTCCAAATTATTCTACCGTGACACTCAATCAACTCAAGCAGAAAGAGAAAGATAAACTAAATATTAATATATGGAAATTGTATTTTACCCAGAATGAGAGGACTATTCGCCCTTCCCTTTGCAAGGTACCAGGGGATCTTTAGTGATCACAAGTAGCCAAGACTTCAGTCTTACATTTCAGCTGAAAGACACCTTAGCAACACAGATTAAACCGAATTACTAAACCCAAGTGCATGTTTATGAAGTGCTCAAAGAGGAGGCAAGCATCTGTTTTATGTTAAACTCAGGCAATTTAGTTATGTATTTTTCCATATTAGTAAAACTGATTCAATTACAGTAGTAACCCCCTAAGATAATTCTCTTCAGCATGTATCTTTTAGCAGCATTTGATGTGACTTGGCAATATTCTTGCAGATGAAAGCACTTAATACTGCAGAACCCTAAAAATACAGTTCCTTTTTGCAATGAATAAGCATAGGATTTCTCATCATGATAATTATGAGATTCTGTTTAAAAGTAACAATCACAACTAAAGCACTGTATCAGACTTAAAAAATGGCGTTTCAACAACCGTGAAACATATCACAAAACTACTCACAGTGACTTCTGCAATTGGCCTCAGAAGTGCTAGAGGAAACAAGTATGACTGTTTATGAAGCAGCTGACATTTCAAGAAATCTCATTTAAAAAACCCGAAAACATACCAACTGACAGAAACTAGTAACCAATGGTAAACGTAATCATTTTGAACAGAATGTTTCTTATGAAATACAGCATGTGTGTAAATCATTAATTGTGCCTTCATTACAGCCAGCTCTGGAAAAAACTGCGGATTGTTTAATAAAAAATATGATCCCTGTCACAAAACAAATCCCATCACTAAATAACAACATCATTTCACACTTACAAAAGATCTTCCTGCAAGGATGAAGATGAGATAATTTTAAAGCTCCTTACAGGCGTTATCTAAGCCTAATCACAACCCTGGAAGGGCAGTTAGCTGTTAAGGTATTCTCTGCACACAATCGAGAACAAATAGATTTACACCTCACTGTGAGTTAGTGAGTCGCTAAGAATACCATCCTGGAGTCCTAACTCTCTTATTTTTGCTCTCACCGCTGCATCATTAAACTATCATATTGTGTGGAATTCACCCAAGTGCTGAAACGTAACAAACATGAACCAGCTCAGATGTTTTGAAAGTTACAGGAAAGCTTTCATTAATAAAAACTAATAATATACGTGGTCACTAGGGATGGTATTAATCTAGCCCTGACCTCCTTTCCCATTTCATGTCCCTTGTACTGTGGAACGGGACACAGTTCTCCACCAACAATTCCAAACAAGCTCTGAAGGGACAGTCTCTCATACAATTAGGAATATGCATTTTTTAATACTTTGATTCATTCAATTTCTTGACATCTTCATCACAGTTCTTTTTTTTTTCCTATCATACTTCAAAACTTTTTACAAAGCAGGCAAGTACCCTCATGTCATGATACAGAATGGGAACGGTGAGCCAAGGAAGCAAAACAACTTAATGATCACCCCTAGCCTTTGCCAGTGCTGGGAATGAATTAAAGGCTCAGGAGGCTTAAGGCAGAAGGCATAAAAATGTAAACATACAAGGGAGGCTTTATGTATCTATGTGAGTAAAAAATTAAATGAACGAAGGATAAATAAACAAGAATTTAAATGAATAAAAAGTAAGACCCTTCCTGGTGGACAGAAGACGTGAAATGAGAAGAAAGGGGTTTTTTATCCTCTACAAATGCAAATCCCCAAAATCTCAAAGGGTTTTGAACATAATAGACTGTTAGACTCATTCCAGCTGCTCCATAAACTTCACCTGACCACTTTATACCACTTTTTCTTGCTTTTCCAAGTTATACTTCCTCTGTGTTTCTTTCATTCTTTCTTTCACTCAAATTTCATTCAATTTAAAACATTAGTGTGGCATCAGCTATCAAAGTTTTTTACTTTTTCCTTTTTGGTTGATTTTGTTATGGTTTATGCTTTCTACAGTTCCCCTATCTCTTTATATCCAGTTCTTTTTCTTTTTATTTTTTAAATATACAGATACTCACCTGTTTACAGACACTAGGAACATAAATCTTACTGGCAGTCGTCAAGCTCTAGACATTTAAGCCTTTTCAGTTTCTCTGACAATGTTATCCTTCAACTTTCAAATGCCCTGATAAGTCACCACATTGATCTCTTTTGTTAGAGCATGAATACACCATGCTTTCTCAACCTCCACATGCACACAGTGAATAGAAGGCAATCACCTGAGCCTTTTGTAAAGCAAGGTGGTATACCATCTTCTTTTACATCTAAACCAAAGAAATTAGAGCATTTTCTGAAGTTTCCCTTTCACTAAAGTACCCAAAACTAAGGAAAAAGAAAACAGACACACAAAATACACAAAAGCTACTATCGGCCTTCATCACAAAATATGGTGTTAGACTTGTGGAATAAAGGATAAGGTACATTAAGCAAGAAAATACATTTATTTACTTGCACTCATAACTCAATCACAGCTAGTGGAAAGAACAATGGCCTGCAGAAAGACCAAATCTCAGGGCAAGTGGGATGAGTCAAGATTCCTGCGCAGAAAGGCCTTGAAAATTCCTACCAGATTTGGGTTACCGATTTGGACATTCTCCTAGGAGTCTTTCTGGTGGAAATGATCCCTGAGAGACTTTCTAAGAGATGTTGAGAATTAAAGGTCCACTAGCTTTTGACCGGATTCTCTCTAAGGCTCAACGCTCAACATTATATTCTATTGCTCTACCCTGTCACAGAGTCTAAGTGCAAAGGCTTTTTGTAGGGTCAGGGCAGGGATGGATAGATACAGATGCTCCCCATACAAAGGAAAAGAAAACCATGCAGAAAGAACCCTCTGTTTTTCATCAAATAAGTGTTCCTCCACAGCTAAATCTGAGGAGATGCTGATATGGAAACAACTGACAATAAATCAGAATTGATCTCTCACTCAAGTAATGTAAACGAGACAAGTATGACTTTCTGAGCTTTTAAAAGTGCTTCTGAGCTGTAACATATTTTTGCTGCACTAATAAAAAGTCAGGCTGTCTAAATCATTGAATACCAGCAGTTCCACAGTAGTTTTACTCTAAGAAATACCTCTTCCAAGTTTATTCTAGAGACTTCTCTATCATATTGCTGACTTCTTACTCTCTCTGTGTATTAAGCTAAAAGGATCATTTTCAGAACTTCATTTTAGCTCAGAGTCATATTCCACAGCCAGTAGCTTTTTACTCATTTAGAATTATACTCCCTTTCCTTTTGGGAACTGTATAATGTTCTGCATTTAACGTCCAAGGAGTTAAGCCTTCCTGTATTAACCACCTGAACCCAAAGTAGCAAATTAGGGATCAAAAGTAATCAGTAGTTTATGAGTTTAGTCATTTTAGTCATTTTCCCATTTAGTCATTTTACCCATTTTTTTGCCTTGTGGTCCCTTTTGAGTGATATTTTAGCTATGTGCGCTTCACACCTCTGGATTATATCTCAATTTGTTCAGTGTGCTGCACATACTGAAGTGAGAGCTTCTGCATATGTGTTATCATATTTGAAATGTACATTAGAAAAAAAGTAATAATATATACTCACACATCATAATTTCCCTTTAAAGCCTCAAACCTGTTTTGAGAGGAAATCATACCAATTTTACTGAAAGGGTAATCGAAGTATAAGGTGATTATGTGTCTTACTCAAAGTGACTTGGGAAACATGTAACAAAATGGAACCAAACTCCAGTGCCGCATAGCATCCAAGATATCTGCCACGGGTAACGCAGCACTAACAGGACGCTCACACTTTTCTGTAGTGGCAGCTGGAAACACAGTAGGAACCCACAGCATCTCACATGGCACTGTTTCGCATACTTGTGCATAAAGTGAGGTACGTACTTCTGTTTATGAACCAGAATTGCTTCCTAGACTTCCTCAGCCAACTCTGTTTCATTAAACAGGCAACACTGTTTCCAAAATTAAGATAATTTTTCATTGTTTGGCTAATGGTTGGAACTTAGACTTCCTCATTTGCAGTAGCAATCTTCTAGAAATGAAAGTGAACTGAGAAATAGCCTTTTCTGGTCATTACAATACAGGAGGGTGCCTAGCCAATCTGAAATCTTCAGAGACGTTTTTTGGCAACAGAAGTTTTTCAATTATATCTCCTGGCGCTTTATGCAATTCAAATACTTCTCTTCCTTCTGTTGAATTTCTAATAGATATTGCAAGCCTTTGGCTACATGTCCAGAATCCTCATGCCAAATGACTCTGAAAGAATCTCAGGTCTAGCTGTTTAAGATGACTACGTAAACACAAGTTCTTTGCTTGTTTTTCCATTTAAACTCATGTAATTCAGGTGAATCAAAGCAAAACACGTAAACCAATGGTCAAATGAAAATAGAAAATGGCATAAATTTTAATTCTCTTGGAATCCTCTTTGTTCAGCTCTGCTTAATGTAGGAACCATTGGCCATATAGCAGCAACATCTGTATTTCAACCAGTTGACCAGTTTAGGGACATTTTGTAGCTTGGATTCCAATTGAAACGTCACTGTTCAATTGAGAGTTTCAGATACCTCTGCACTAACACGTTCAAGGTACACTTTTCAGGCCGTTGTTACAATTTATATTAGTAACCTCATGGAAGCACTCTGCCTTCTAATCCCCACCAGTCCTTGCTCCACCAGCTACCATTGACAGGTCATACTTTATACGATAAAGCATCATCCATTTTGGAAATTATCTTCTCTACAGTTTCTTTATTTCTTTATCTATCTCAAATTATTGCAGCAGCTACATTTTGAAACATTCTTGTACGTTTAGGTAATTTCTCAGCTTCCTTAGTAAGACACTGGCAGATGTATCAATTTTATCTTAATTAACAATAAAACACATGAACAGAATTGTGCAGTTTTCACTATTATGTTCACAGTATTGTTATGGCACTGCATCATTACTGCACATGTGGAAATAACTTGCAGGGCTCCTGCCTACCAACATAAAATTAGCTCGCAAGATTTAAGTGTGTAAGATATTAGAAAATATTTCTCTTCTAGTAAATTTCTTCTGCAGTGTAGCACTAATTCATTCTTTAAGAATAACATTTTCTCCTGTGAAGTAGAATGTGTATTATTTAGAGGAAAACAAGAGAGAAACAAGCAACATATCTTTACCCTCCGCACATCTTTGCCAAATGTTTCGCTGTAGCTAGTGCCCAGTATTTCAAACTGAACATAGGGGTTGGCGCCATCTTCTCTGAACTCCATAACACCAGTAAGCCCAGTTATGTGACCCTGAAGAAATAAGTTTCAGAAATTTTAGAACAGAATGAATTTGCCTTTATAAACACTCCTTTTCATTAAAGGTATGCCAAATCTGCTTTGAAAATGCTTACAGTGAACTTAAATGTGGCAATTATGTGTTCTTCAATAGCTCAAACATAGCACCAGACAAAAGATTTTTCTTTTTTTTTTTTTTTGAGAAAATTACTTTAGCACTAACATATCCACTGTATATTGTGGAAGAAAGCAATTTGGTCTTCACAGTTTAGAGAGACAGACCAGAAAGAAAAGGAGAAGGACCTTGGTGGACCGTGAGACAACAGCCCTTTCAGTGTAACCAGGGGAAGCCGGTTCTGTTCTGGGGCTGAATACAAAGGCATGAGCTCCAACTCCAAAAGAAAGAGTATGCCTGCTGTGCTCCCAAGAGAACCATGAAGAAAAGATAATATTTTAAGTATTATTAAAACTTCTCTGTAAACGTATCACAGTTTGATTTTGGGTTTATAGCAAAGAAGCTTGAAGTGACACTAAAGTTTGAAAAAATTCAGCAACAAAGGGTGGCATCATTAGAACTGGTCAGAACATAACATAACACTTGATCAAATTGCATCTTTTTATTAGAGGAAAACCATTTAATCAATATATACCGGCAAAAAGTTGGGTTTTTCCCCTGAATAATTGCTAAAGTTGATATACAGTAAAAAATGAGTATTTTTTCCACTAGTATTTGTGATCAAATAACTTTTATGTAAGAAGTTACCATGCATCTGCAAAGTTGCAGTACTGTCCATATTTAATTAATTCAACATGCTACAAGACAGTGTAACTGTTAGTGACAACTTAGCTAAATCAGATCCCTTTTGCTCTGGGCTACAGTACACAGCTACTTACCAATGCTCAGCCAACTTAGGAAGCTAGTTGAGCTGCAGTAAGTGGAACATAAGTCTTAAACCTTATCGTTGGTTAGCTCCTGGAGATCCTTAAGTTCTTCTCTTGGGTAAATTATTATGATGCAGGCACATATCCATTAGTATGACTATTCCTAATCACACTACCTCCACAGAAGGTAGATATGAGAACAGAAGCAAAAGACACGCCACTGGAGCAACACTGCGGTGTGTGTAATTTGTTTGTAATATTATCATTTCCTTTTTCAATAGCTGTAGATCATTCCTGGTGGTTATAAATCACTTGCTTGTAATAAATCAAAGAAAAATTGAAGACAGGTCAAAAACCTTTTCAAAAGCTAATCTCAAGTGGAAATGAAGTAACTTTTTCAATTGCTTACACAACTGTGGTTTGTCTATTCTCACCTTCTTAATAGTCTCTAGCATGGATCGTCCTCCATTCCAAGGTTTGGTGGATTTCCTCATGCAGTTCAGACTTGCCATGCTGTGCCATTTCCTGTCCTCCAGTTTTCTGTGGAAAGCATTGGCCAGCATGAGCACACTGTCATACAGGTACAGGTTGGAAACCTGCAAACAATAATAAGAATGAGCCTCTCTGTTTATTTGAGCATCCTTTCAAAGAAACTGTAAAAACCAGCAAACAAACAAAACAAAAGAAGACCTAAGTGAAAATTAAAAGCTGCTTGATGCGTTCAACCGTCAAGACAATTCAGGCAAACACCAGTCTCATTCCCACTTTTTTTCCTGCTTGGCACCTGGGCCTTTCTGGCCAAGGGACTCTGGCACACTTGTATTGCCTGTGCATTGCCTATGCCACTGCAATGCAGTGCTGTAAAGACGTTAAGAGATCGCGGTTCAAATATAAACTCAAGCTACGGAAGGATACAGCTATCTATCAACGCAAGACAAGGATTGCTACTTTGTCAGTCCTTTCAGCAAGGAGAAAAAGACAGAATAGAACGAAGTTCTTGTCCTTTTTGTTCCTTTGAGCAATCTCCTTGGTAATTTCTGGCACAGAAACATAAAATACTAATGCAACTTTTTAGAACAGTGGGAGGAGAACTGACTGTTATTTTGGTCTTATCATCTCTCTCCACCAAATATACAGGAGACTGGTTACTATTCCACTTTCTCTGGAGCTATTGATTTTAGCCTTCTTATTCCTTAATTTACATAAGAGATAACAAGAACAATAATTGACAACAAAGGCTCTAGTAAGAACACCACACTAGTAATGCTCAAATATATATATTTAATTTTTCAAACCAAGACATGTCCAGTAATAAAAGATCAGATCTTTGGCATGCAATGGTACCTACTATAAGTGGTAAAACTGTAGCAGTGGAAGTTGGCTGAGAGAAATGATTTAAAAAAAAATTAATTAGATACTCTCCAGCTGTTTTCAGAGTTTATGTACTCTTCTTCATACCTGTGCAGATTCAGAGGTACTGATTTACTCTTTACTAAACTCAAATCACCAGCTAGCATCAGTTGCCTGACACAGCTTTATTATTTACTATTATTATTAAAAAGATACTCTCCTAGCTGAAGACTTTACCCATGGTGATCCACGAATTTGCCATTTATCTTTTGGATTGCTCTAATTCACCATGGAAGATGGTGCTTAGAGAGTGGGAAAGGGCTACATGCAGATGCATACTTCCTATAAAAATGCCATTTGGCTGTGAAAGCTTAAACATGTATTACTGTTGCATCCCTGGCTCCAAGTAAGCTCCTGATACCATCTTAAGATCCTAATCTTCAGAAACAAAATGCTTCACATTCCATAGTTTGACATGAATTGAGAACCTAGGCCCTTTGAAAAATCTTCTGGTGTAAGTAAATCTGAACAAAAGATATACAAACAAAAATTCATTTTGAAAGACTCAAAATAGGAAGACACAAAAAAGACGTTGAGGATACCTACTTATTTAAGTGACTAAACATAAAAAGGGATCTTAATGCAAAAATAAGGTGAAAACCATGAGATAGTATCACTGAGAATCATCTGGCATTGCCATCTTCTTTTCCCACCTTTCCTTTCCAGACTTCCCGAACAAGCAATCCACATTCCATATATTTGCTATTTTATCGAGTTAATCCTTTTCCTTTCAGAAGAGTTTCCAAAGCAGCTACTTTGTAGATTTCATCTCTTTTAAAGAAAATCAAGCAGTTAAAGAGTTAAGAGTCCCAGCAACTAAGGCTCTTCTGTTCAGTTGCATTTGTCTCCCTGCTCTGCAGATATTTCCCAAACAACTTTCAAATAAAGCAACCAAGCGAATCCTTATTATTCAACATGGCACTTACCCTCTTCTGTGTTAAGCTAGTCTCCACAAAACAAAACAAAAAATCAAAACAAATCCCCAAAATAAACCACCCCAAACAACACACCACAAAATCCACTTGCTTAGAGGTAGAATTTACATGCATAAGGAAAAATGCCATTTCTTATGTGCCATCATGATCCTCCCACAGAATTTGATTCTACACCCTCACTTTTAACTGACAATTCATTGTCTGTTGCCTTGGAACAGCCACAAATCAGAAATGCTTTGTATTTTCTCAGTTTGGCACTGTCCTTTTTCAGTTCCAGAAAACTGCAACCTTAATTCCCAAAAACAGTTTGCTTGGTTTGGAGCAGAGAGCTCTAGGGCAAAATATAAGATGTCCTTGGGTACACTGCTTTCCTTCCCTTTCTACTTTTTATGCTCTTAAGAGAAGCAGCCACAGTTCTGCATGTATAATGGACCGAAAGCTTGAGAAAACTGCTTTTGAGGATCTTTGCCTACATGACCATCCATCCAACTCAAATTACGCTATGCTGTAAAGCAAAACAAAACAATCCCTTATTTACCAACCTAATCCATTTGTTTCACTTAGAGATATAAGAGAATCTGTATTGATACCATTTCATTATTTTCTTTTGAAAGAATGACATAAACTGAGTGACAGCAAGAAAGGGAGTTTCCCACTATTTAGGTCCTTCTGTCATACATCTGGACATACATATCAAGGCAGAATAAAATGTCGCAGAGGACACGGCAAGTTACTTTTTTCCATGGAAAGACAATTCTGCACATCCTGTTGTACACAACTATCCTCTGGTATTTTGCCACTCCAGATCTCTTCTACCGCAATTCTCATCCAAGAAACGAGCATATGGTACATTTTAATGAGCAAAATTCCTTTCATATAATCATAATCTGAGCATTTACTCCAGTAAAAATTATATACATGCATTACTACATTTTATCCCTTTTTTAACCCCTACTCACTGAAGAGTCAATATCCTACAGAAGAGTAAGTGGAATTTTATTCACACCATCAACATTTCTTTTTTAGAATAGAAAATATGCAAGCTAGGGAAAAAACCCAAAACACAACAGCAAAACCTCCAAAACCCATCATGGATTTGTAATATTAAAAACCCAATTATTTTTTAATATTATATTTTTTCAGTCTGCAGTTAAGTCCACCCTGTTAAGGTCAGAACACTTTAAAACATATAAAACATAACTCAAAACACCTGATTTTGCACAGCAATCAAAAGTCAGTCTGTAAACAGTGTTTTTATTTAAAACAAAAGAAGGTAGGATGTTCACATGATAGTATTGTTTTGGTAGTCTTCTAGGTCAAGAGTCACTTCTTTGAAGTACAAAAAATAATCAAGAACAACCAAAAATAACCTGGTGACTTTGAA
The DNA here is from genome assembly GCA_013398295.1 of Chionis minor. Classification (NCBI taxonomy): domain Eukaryota; kingdom Metazoa; phylum Chordata; class Aves; order Charadriiformes; family Chionidae; genus Chionis; species Chionis minor. The sequence continues at coordinate 36,902 of VZSF01008371.1, read as the reverse complement.
AATAATGTCCTTTTGATCCTTCACAGTGTGCAGAGCAAAACCCAGCTTCTGAACATCCACAGTAGTATAGAGTAAATGTCTTTGCCTAATTCCAAATGGGAACTAGCTTGATGCTAGAAAACGCAATTAGGGAACTTGGTCAAATCTAATGTCTGAGTACTGTTGTGTGAGTGTAGCTGAAGAGGTGATTCCTTCAATACCTAAAGTAAGATCTATTATTAAATTACTGTGAGGTACATTTTTATCTTCTTTTTTCCTAATTCTTTTCTGAGGTAGAAAAATAAGACTACTTAAACCCCTCAAACATGCTCCTCTTCTCAAATTAATATTCACTTTCTACCTGAATTTACTACCGTATATGTATCTTCTTGTAGAAAAAAGTTAATTAAAACAAGACACAGAAGTTCTGGCCCAATCTCACAGTAAATCCAGAGCTATAATAATTTTAACTTCCTTTTTTATCTATTATATTCCTTTTTATACAGAAAAATCTCTGCATATGTACTAGATTGTATTTGCAACACGAGTTTGCTATAACTTCCAGAACAGCAGTGCTGTGAAAAGAAAAAGGGTTCAGTGGACAAAGGCTGTTACTGCAACTGCACATGTATTTTAACTTTCAGCTAACTATGAAACTCCCTCTGAATATAAACCTGACCCCGAAAGTGAATTTGCAAGATACCCAAGGGATCAGCTATACTCCACTGGTGGATCAGTTTCCACCAGTGCTATCAGACGCATGAGAAAATAGCATATTTAAAAATTAGTCTTCAGGTAGCATTCAGAATTGGTAGCAAAGCAAAAGAGAAGAAAAAATAAGGCAATGTACTTGTCTATTTTGTATTTTCCAAGCTCTGGAGCATTATTATTTCCCTTATTTATATATTCACAAGGGTAAACAAAGGAGGGAAGGACCTATGTCTGCCTGCAGGGAATCCCCTTCACAGAAAAAAAATTCTAGATTAGAACAAAGTGTTTAATTTCTGTCCCTGTCTGGAGGAAGGAACAGTAATTTTAAATTCCTCTTCCACTTCATAGATGAGAGCTGTAAGAGCTGGAGGTGGTGTGACCGAAATGCTTTTTGATCTATCTGCTGTGATCGTGACTGTTTCACCAATATATTAAGGAGTTTATCCTGTACACGAGTCATCTTAAGCATGTTCTGATATACTTTCTGAAATGTATTCCAGACTTTATGAGTCTTTATTTTGCAATGAAGAAAAAAATCTACCATACACTAACAGAGCAGAGCAAAAATTTTCAGTGAGAATGGAAATCTCTCCCTATCACATTATTAAATGTCATTTTATAGAGGTTTTTCCAGAATGATTCTACTATTAAAGTTACTTATGAAGATAGCTTTTAGCTCCTTCCAAGGCACGAATCATAGACAAGTATCTCTTCTGGGAAGGCCAGCAAGCCACGAAGATTGACCCCAACTTCTGAGTTGCCAGCAGAGCCAGAAGTCTAGCCAGACAAGACCACTGAAGAGACCAGCTGGGAAGACAAGCTGCCACCCAGATGCCACTGCTTCAAAAACTCATTCCCAAGCTGGGCATCCGTACCCTGCTGCTGCCAAAATCACCCTGTGAGTGGCCACAGCAGTCAGCTCCAAGGATGAAACAGATGGAAGAGGAGCTCAGACCAAGTGCAGCCTGCCAGCAGCAGAAACGCTTGCTGTCTGGGGAGCGATAGCATTGTGTTTGCGTATGCACACACAGGCGTGCCCTAAAACTGTGTTTCAACTTTCAAAGTTCAAGTACTGCCAAACACGGTTACGCACTTGTGTCTCTAGTAACAGCATGCATCTTACTAAGAGCAGTGAAGATCGATGGATGGTTTACTCATGGTATAATGGCATGCTTACAAGGATATTGCTAGGGTGGAGAGACTGGAAATTTGACTTATTTTATTTTCTTCAATTAGTTTGCAGAGCCCATTGTGAGACTTTGCGTGAATGCCTATGTTTTAAATACATGCTTTGCTGCTCATGGAGAACAAAATCACAGCCAGCAGTCTGGCATTCATGAGAAAACCAGAGTCAAAAAAACAAACGTTCATTAAAGACTCAAATGTCAGCTTCAAACTTCCAAAGGGCTATTTATTATCACTGAGGCAAATGAAAGCCTGAATAAAATTTTCCTAAAACCACAGAAAAACAGACCTCAATTGTATATTTATCCAAGCCTTCTGGCAGTCAGAAATCTAACTAGTGTATTACTTAGTGCTTTGCCCATTCTAGTTTTAAGTGTTTCAAACAATGGGACTTCCAAAGATTTCTTTGGAAGACTGTGCTCTCAGAATCTTTTTTTTTTACTGACAAGCAGCTTTTCTTTCCTTTTTAATTTCCCCCCCTTTTTAGTCAGCTACACACCCTGCACCACTTTTCCCTATCTGTACTTTCTATTCTCTGAATGCTCAGTGTCCTTTCAGCTATTTGAGTATTTATCATAATTACGAATGTTTTCTTACTCAGTATTTTTTATAACAACATGTTAACAATAATGCAAGGCCTGGATTACCCTGTAATGCTCAAGTTTGTTAGCTGCAGGCATTGGCTTCGCTCACTAAAGGTCTCAAGAATTTGGCACAGCTAGAACTAACTGAACAGGGAAACCCTAGTCTAGGGAAACATTTGATACAGAAAAGATGGCTAGACGTGGTGCTGAGGGACGTGGTTTAGGGGTGGTTTTGGCAGTATTAGTTTTATGGTTGGACTTGATGATCTCAAAGGTCTCTTCCAACCCAAATGATTGCGTGATTCTGTGAAAACTAAACCCAACTAAGAGTCAGACAGGAGAACAAGAGGTAATACTGGAACTGCAAAACAGAGCATAAGCTTATCATTTTACCCTACCTCATTTATAAATAGATATGGGTGCAAATTAGGTTTCAGAGGCAATAAAAAATGAAAAATGGAGGTACTGACCCTTTCTTCTAGTCACTGTTGTCTGCTCCCTGACTGAGCACTGAACAAAAATCCAATGAAATTAACTATGCAAATAGGGAACTCCAGCAGTCAAAAGAGGTAGTCTGAGCAGAGAGGAAAAGCTTGCTCCAGAACGTACATGGAGTTCTAGCCTCCACAGTGCTCACAAAACCCCACGTAGTCAGAGGTCAACTGCGGTTGTTGTTTGGGTATTTTTAATCAATTCTTCTGCTAACGCACAATGTACAGAACATATGCCATCAGACTTCAGGGAGACATTATGTCATGCAATGGGCAGTACAGTCAGTTCAGGAATACTTTTCGTTCACGTGGTACTCTCAAACAGTTTCACTGTACTTGAACATCTGGCCAAAAGTCCAGATTAAACTTGGCTAAAAGACATGCAAATATAGGTTTGTAATGAAAGGAAAAGAAAAATGTGGCTCATCAATCCTTTATGGGAGAAAGTGAATGCTTTAATAGGGCTTAATCAATATTTACTGCCCCCAGTAGCACTTAACAGCAATGTAATAACAACAGTGTATATGGGTCAAATGAGAGTAAATCTATTTAGTTGGACAAAATTGCAGGATCAGGCCCTTAAATTTAGGCAGACAAACACATCTCCAAAAAATAGTTCCAGTTACAGTAGTTAAATTGCAGTCATTCCTGAAAAGAAGACAGTTCATAAATAAAAACACAGCTCTCTAGGAGCAACTGCTAAGAGATGCCTACAAAGATGTCTGATGGTCAAGTCTTTGAAGAGTCAAATTTTTACACAGGGAGAAGAGCAACTGTTTTAATGAATATCCTCCCCACACTTCTCAACATTTTCTGTTCAAATATGTCAAAGCAATAGCTGGAATAGTTCTTCAGTAGAGAGGTTGGACTCTGAATCCTGTGAGGAATAACCTCATTAATTTTGTGACACAGTTTGCTGGAGTTTTCTTTCTGCCTTAATCTTACTGTATATTTTGGATCATGCTAAATGATTTTAGATACACTGTGTCCCTGCTGTATGTTTTAATATCAATAGAATCTCACAGAGATTGAACTTATTAACTGTATAAATGGTAAATATGGAAAGAAACATAGTGCAATGCGAATTACATTTCTAAAGAGAAATCTTTCTTCAAATACATAAACAAAAAAATATTTGATTTTGAGTTTATGAACACATCATGAATAACCCGATTAAAGAAAAAAGATTTTCATCAAAAACCAAATTTGTAGACAGGCCTCAAAGCTAATATTTAAAGGGGAAGATTTTTGAAAGAAGCAGTTTATGCATTAAAATGTCTTCAAATTGACTCTGTAAGACTATGCCTGAAATAATCTAAACAGTTTAATAGTGGTAATCCCACTAAACACCATTCAAATGCCATGCAGGTATACCTACTCGACTTATCTAGGACTAACTAGATTTGACTATAAATCCTGAAGTGTGTCAGTATTCTCCCTCCGGATGAGGCAAGACTGCTGGCCCAAACCACAGGATCCTCATCGCCAATGGAAGACAGCAAAGTTCTAACCTGTCTTTTTTCCACTTAAAAAAAAAATGAGATGGACACAGAAAATCATATATGAAGAATAAGAAAGAGATAAATGTAGCCTCTTGAAGTCAAATAACATGACCAAGACAAGAAACTTTACAAAGCTTTTTTTCCAGTTGAGGCAGAAACCCAGCTGGGTATATTAAACGCACAAGAAATAAGGGCATGAGCAAAATTTTGACAAGTGGGTTGATGGAATAAGATTGGATTTCTACAAAGCATTCAGAACAGACGAGTTTTTGGATGAGCTTGCAGAACAGCCTGATCTTTAAAAGCCTTGTCATAATGCCAAACGGGGATGATCACCCACTGAAAAACAACTTTCCAGGATATGCTACTAAAGACACTGAGAACAAAATCGTTCCAAAAAGATATTAATTAATTTAGCCAGAACAAAGTTAATAATCCATGACATAAATGTTTATTTCTTTACTAGCTTGGTAAAAATGCTAAATTCTCCCCTATAAAAACCTTACAGCTAGAGGCTGACAGCGATTAGCTTATTCTTCTTCAAAGTCATTAAATAAATAATTAAGCAACAATAGCTGGTAAGTTACCTTGACAACAAAGAATTATTAATATGAGAGTGCCCAAGGGAGAATGAGCCAGGGATTTCCAAACTGTGGTGTTAATCAAACTACTTCAAAGCAACGCAAGGAGTCGGTGCTGGCAGGCGGTCACTGCCTCTGGTGGATTCATGCAGCCTGACATGGAGCTGGGAGCTACTGCAGCCTCTGGCAAAAGGCGTAATTTAGTGATGTATTTCTGTACAGCAAAAGGTCAAAACTATTTTTTAAGCAAGAAAAAGGAAACAGAAGATTGGAAGTACCTGAATTGCAGGACCATTAATAACATGTCAGTCATACTTGGAAATTAATATGAGCTGTATGCCCACAAGGTGTTACCTAAGATGTTTTGGCAAAATCTATGGGAAAAAAATGCAGCTACGGAACTCTTTAGATAGAACTGCACATGCTAAAGCTTCCTATATTTAATCTGCAGAAAATTAAAGATAACACAAGATACACTGGGGACAGCTAATCTGAGAGACCTCACATGCGCCCTTCACCTCTCATGATATTTCATTCCAGCGTGGCTGGACATGACAGCTATGGAATCAACTTTCAAAAGGAGAACTTTATACCTCCACACTTCTATTTATCTCTTTCCTGTTTCTAAGTTTGTAGAGACGGTACTAACTGGCAAAGACTAACATTACTGTTCCATTCTCTTAAAGACAGTTTCTAAGGTGGTATAGTATTTCTGGATGATAGAAACTGAGAATGTTTTGCTTCTCAAAGCCCACATTTGGGAAGCAGCCGAAGAGGGTCTTTCCTAAAGGGTCCTTGTCAGTGAAGCTTCGTAACAGGGCATGAGGCTATTCATGCTAGCAAAGCAGTTACTGTTTTACCAAATAAGAACTTGCTCAGAGAGGTCTGTTGAAGCCCTTCAGATGAGTCTCTGAATTAGATTATGTAAAAACCAGCATAGACAGCAATATTCAAAATCTTGCTGTGATGTAAGCTTGTTCCCCACCGAGTGATTTGTTGGTGCAGGACAGATAATTTTTTCAACATACTGGAAATTGCTTTGATCCTCTGAAATGAGTGGCCTTTTTTCTTATTACAGAATACCTCAGATTTACTAACAAAGATCAAAAGTGTCTTTTCCTTCTAAGCCAAAATAGGCATAGACTTTCCCCTGTGCAGAAAGAACAGACCAGTGCTCGGAACTACAGTGCATTTGACTGGCATTTCCCAAACTTTGCCATCGCTATGACAGAACCTCAGTCAGCAGAGGTTCTCTTCAAGGACAAAATGTCCATATTTCCCCTCAAAGTTTTTCAATCTCTGCAGCTACAACTTTTTGGTAGGGCACAAAAAAAGTAAAAAAAAAAAATCCCCATCCACGTTCCTTGGAAAATCTTGACATACCCACTTATCTTCCTGAGAATCTCCCTACCTCTCCTGGTTTCCCATAAGCCTCACTCCTTGTTCTGCAGAAGCTCTACCAAGCAAACCCAAGTTACACCCTGGGAAGGACACACCACCACCTTCTTGACCAGGCTGCAGCAGCCTAGACTGACAACAACCCCCTCCCCGCAGCCTAAACAAGCCCTTTCTTGATTCCCACTAACACACAATACCCATGGCTTGCCAACTCACAGGCTCAGCCACTGTGTCCTCAACTCAATCCATCACAGGTTAAGACTAAATTTGCAATAAAAAGGTTCTAATTAAGCTTGTATGCTCAGTCTCACTAAAGTTTTCAATTTTATCCAACAGCTTCAATAGTGCTAAAAATTAGATTCTTAACGGTGTCTAAAGGAAACCAGAAACATATGGAGTCCCACTGACAGTCCAAGACCTGTGTTTCTAAAGTATTGTGCTATATTTGGAAATAGCACCTGAAAATAATATTACTGCAAAAAAATTCTGATATCTGGGATAAATTGCCAAGAAATCTTGAGATGTTGCTTACAAGAGAGTCAAATCTGTTACCAAAATCTGGACTAGTAGTGCATATTTCACATGCTCCGACAATTATCAGCTGCGAGAGACTTCTGAGACTATTGAAATGGGACAGATTAAATACATCAGCTGGATTCAGTCCACTTAACTAAATATGAAACGCTCCACAGCCCAATACCTATCAGAGTTCCGTTATCGTCCCAGATTAACTCTTTTGCAACAGATGTCTAACGGGCATGAAAATAAGCAGCAACATCATAACACTACAACAGCACAACTTTTTCTTTTTTCAAATCAAAAAAGATTCTGAGAATCAAATATCCCAAATCAGCTCTGAATTAGTGCAAGGACTTGCTTGTACTTTACAGGTATAACATCACATCTAAAACACTAATTCCCGCCAAATGAAATAAATAATTAAATCAGAAAAACTTGAACAAAGGTTAACTGCTTAGATTTATCTATAATAATTTTCTTCTTCCTCTGAGCTAAAACAGTACAGCAAACTATCTCACATCAAATTCCTAAGACGGACTTTTCTGCTGGGCACAGCTACTGACCTGCAGCATCTGAAGATAGCCTTCTTGTGGATCGCACAGCAGTGATGATATTCGGTGATTGTTCCTCATGCATCTCTGATTGTTGTCCCTTGAGAGAGGGAAAATTTGCCGGATAACTGTCATCCTCCCCAGAGCACTATGTACCAACTCTAATATTTCATTATCAGTGATTTCCTGTGAATGGAGACACAGTCTTTTAAAAACATGTATTTGTCCAGATATTTCATATATTCCTTTCATTATTTGATAAATGTTTTAAAACAGACAATAGAAGAAAAAGTTATGGATGCATATGCTTAGTCTAGGCCAAACATTTTTTGCTAAGAGCAATGGTATTTTTTTATGCATCACCTGAAACAAAACAGCTTAACCCAGTACCGTCTACATTGGCAATACTAACATACTTCAGAGGTAGTTCCTCACAGAAAAGCATCAAGATGTTCCCAATTGGTTTCTAAGTAAAAACTAAGAGGCATCAAACCAAATTTATATAGGAAAAAAATTTGGTTTAACAGAATAGAACCTCGCTACATCCTCAGAACAAAACAACAAATGGCAAATGTAGCCATCTTTAGCAAATATGGCCCTTACACCCGAGAACAACATGACCAGAAAGTACTTTTCTCTTAAGAACAGTAGATCATTTCTTCAGACTAATCCTGATATTGACTTAAGGAAGTCTTTTGATGTTATCTGTATTAGGAAATAAAAAATAGGAGGAACTTCAGGGAAGGGATTGACACATTTAGGAATGCAAGTTTCTTCACATAGGACAGTATGGGGTAAGACATAAGCAGATCTCAAGGACAGGCTGCTCTTCTTTCCAGGCTTTGCACTTTCTAAAGCTTCTCTGCAGACCTTCCCATGTCCCAGCCTCCTAATCCATCCTGGGACACAGCCTGCATCTGCTGCCCTTATATTGCAGCTGAAGCCAAGCCAACTTCATTCTTTAAGTATTTTGTATTTTAAAAAGCCCACAAACCTCAAACCTCCTTTTTCAACCCATGATAAATAGTTTGAAAATCACAGGCTTAGCTGATCCTAAAACCACAACAGCAGTATGGTTGGCGATGGCTATTTCCTTCCAGGAGTTCTTTGTGAGGAAGAACAGGCAGTTGCACCGTGCACTGCATTCACGCCCCCAGGCACCTCCTCGGCAGGTAGCAGCTCCTCACCACTGCCACCAGCAGCGTCCACATGTCACATCAGCTCATCGCCAGCAGATGTTGGCTGCACCGCTGGGCCAGCCCACTGCCCAGCCTGCACCAGGCTGCTCTGAGTCCCTTGCAGTGTAGGGGGCTGCAAAGAATTCATGTTGCTGTACTTGTTTTGGTCGATACTAGATGATCTTTAAGGTCCTTTCCAACCTAAACCATTCTATGATTCTATGATTCGAAGAGGGCCCACATCTTGCGATGTGTCATCAGCAGAAATGAACCTGGTCCTGTAATTTAACATTCAAGTAAAAAAAAAATATTTGTTTTCTTGCTGTTTGCTCTGTCAAGCTGTGAGCAAAACGACCATGGGGTTACTATAATTACTTGTTACGGTTGACTAGTACTGTAGATTTGGCTCATTTTAGTAGTTCTTTGCCGATTTCCCATCGTTTTTTAGGAACATGAATTTTTGCTTTGCAGAAGGTGGAATTCATTGCATTAACGACAGATCAACTGGTGTGGCACGGAAACAGAAAATAAATATATTCTTATAAAAGCCAAAGATTTTGAGGCTTAATAGAAAATGCTGGGCGGCACCTGTAGCCATGCTGGGAGACACCAAAGGAGACCCCCAAGCCATACAGATCCCTCCAGACTGCTGCCTTGGATTTCTCTTCTGTGGGGCTGAGGGCTGTTAAAGCCACACAGCTTGTCTAAGCTGTGGTCTGATAAAGAGATAATTTTATGGGATACCTTTAACTCATAACCCCCTAGGCTGCACCGCTTGGCAGGCTAACTCAGACTGCGTAGCTGGAAACAGGAAAAAAAAAAAAAAGATCACAAATCACCCAGACCTTCAGCTCACACCACAGACATTTTGTGTCCTCTCCAAGGGATGTACAGCCTTTCAAAGATGTCTCATAACCTGTGCCAAAATGCTTGACCTGAGACACGTAAGTCTCTATGTAGCAGACCAGAACTGCTTCCTCCATGGGAATTCCAAAGGTAAGGTAGCATAGGAGATCAATTATGTTAGACACATTAACCCAGGTTCTTCCCACTTAGCTACAAGCACCAAGTGAGTCCTGAACATAAAAGCCTAGTCCCTGTGCACCAAAGAAGAACAAAGGGAGCTTCTGGAGGGAAATTCAGAACCTAAGCTGGACTAAAACTGACTTTGAAGAGCCACCTTTTTTTTTTCTGTGTGGACAGCCAACAGTAGCTAAATCCTTCAGTGCCTCGGTTCAGTACACAACCCCAAGGGGAACAAACCCCCTGTATTTTTTTCAGCTGATGGACATTCACACCAGCAAATGATGCATTCCTTTTAGAAAGTGGGTTCCTTTTTAGAAATGTAAAAGCATAGGGGGAAAAAAAAAAGAAAAAAAAAAAAGTTTTTGGAAGAGCTGGGAGCAAAAGGTCCATGTCTGCAGGTCACCACCATCCCACACTGGAGCAGCCCTGGCCAGGGGACTGCATTCCTTCCACCCCTTCCTCTTGCCCGGCACAGGCAGGCCCTGCAGACTCGTTTCCAGAAAGCTCACTGTCCTGGCTTAGCAACATGTGAAACCTTAAATGTCACATGCAGAAAGGTCACCTGCATTCCAACTGTGATAAATACAAGGGGAAAAAAAATAAGGAAAAAAAAAAAAGCAAAACAAAAAAGGAAAAACAAGTATATATGAAGTTGGTTATATAAAATATATATTAAAATATGTTGGTTTTTTAAAAAAAATATATATATTAAATTTGGACCACATGATCCTTGAGGTCCCTTCCAACCTGGTATTCTATGATTCTATGAAGTTGGCTATTACTTTTAGACCCATCAGAATAACAGCATATATCAAAAAAATAGTTCCAAGCCTTGGAGTAACAGGGGAAAAAACATTTCACATTGATCTTACAATTAAAGACTATTAATCTATTAATTTGTTTCAAATTAATGTGTTTCTTTCCTGTACATGATATGAAAAGTTTCTTTATACCGTGAACCTGACAACTAAGCAAACACTTTAATTTGGTGCGATAGGGGTTTTTTTTTCCAAATATATCCCAATTTTCCCATCTTATTCTTGGATCATTACACCGCAACACACAGTAATTACCGTTCACACCACGAGGGAATGCTGTATTCTGAGCAGAGTTTATCAGCTGTTTGGCCAGACAAGCGCTCCTTACAAAACTCCATATCACATGCCCACTTTTTGTCTTTCGTGATCCCATGATGTTGCTACTGCAACTTGGGGTGAATCTTTACTTAACATAGATCGTGGTTTCTGCTCATTTCAGGGACATGCTTTAAGGAAACTTAAAGAGCATAACTCTCTGTTGCTTGGCACCTTTAATAGCAATTTGCACTCAGGCCTGTAACTAATGAGTTTCTTGAATGAGGACAGAGGAATATCCAGGGATAAAAGATGTCATCTTATCTAAGTGCTCTTATCCTCGATTTTTCTATTACTAAGGGAAAGAATTTGGATATTCCAAATATTTCAGGGAGCACTTCAGTATTTTGGTAGGCAGACTTAAGCATAAGACTGACTATTCACCCAGGCTAGTAGTAGTTCTCACCACTCAACTCAGCACTGAAGTATATTCCTTTAAACACTATTTTCTCTTCATGTGGCATCTTAATGGCGAAGTTTACTCTTTGAGAATTTGTGGCGTTCATTTATGTATGTATTTGCACACAAATATTGGTCATTTGGGAAATTCATTTATCTATTTATTTATCTGCACACAAAGAACTTCAGTTAGTTTGTAATACCTAGCCATATTGCTCAGGGGAATATTTAAATCTGCTCTAGTTGTGCTCAACTATCGTAACACAAATTGCAAAATGAGACAATTATGTTTCACATTACAATCTCTATTTTCCTAGAGGTAATGACAGAAAATTATAAATTTTAATGACATTAATAATTTAAAGAACCAAGAGAGATTTCCAGAAAGCACATCCCTGAGAAAACTGGAGGATTAAGCTGAATGACAATGAGGACGAGGATGCTCGTGGAGACAAGCTACAGATTTATGTGGAATTTTTGCATTCGGATCGATACTGTTTGTTAGGTTATTCTAATTCCCCTCAATGCACTATGTACGTACAGCTATAAAGGGACACTTGTTCACTTGTTGAAAATCCAGAAAACATCGTTCAATAAGCTGTTTTTTTAAAACGCTCGTGACAGCTTACCGTGTAGGTAGATTTATTCAACTTTAACATTACACTGGCTTCTCTGCATCCCACACGAACAGACACACACAAATATATATAAAGGTTAATCCTTTGAGGCAAGGGCACAATCCATTTTTCGTAGCACAGAAAAAATTTTAATACAAGTATGCCTGACCACCTGTCCAACTCCCATTCTCGTTGTCCTCCCACACATCCAACACTACCTCACTTCTCTTCCTTTTACCCGGTGCTCCTAAAAATCTCCACAGGGATGTATTTAAAATTTAACTGAATTAGCTCTAGTTCTAGACATAAGCTTTCTGCACTGGGTGTTCAGAAGTCTTTCTCAGATCGTAGTGAGTGCCTATACAGTAAAAAATCCTCTGATTTAACAAAGTATTATTTCATAGTGAAAACTAATTATCTCAGGGGAAAAAAAAAGAGAGAAAGAAAAGAAAAGCACACAAAATGATAGTTGTCAAAAGCTCGACAAAACAAAACAAAAAAACCACCCTTGATTTTAACGTGGATTTCACTGGTAAAACAATTCATCAAAGCTCATCTAACCTCGCTCCTAGCTGACTAAGATAGTTTCTGTGTAATTCAACACATTGGAATTATATCAATTCTGAATGCTATAAATTTCTTTGAGCAGGATGCAGGTACACATGCAGTAAAGTTTCATGTGTACATATACATTTCAAACATATATAAGAATTATACATTTTTGCAAAAATACATAAATAAATAGAAATTCTGCTGTGTCAAATATAGCAGGCATTTTGGGGACAAGTAGTAAATCTAGATTACCTGGAATAAAATTGGAATAAATTGTAATTTTAAATTGTTAAGGTTTGCACTGAAATGTGTCATTTGCTAAATCTTAAATTTTCCACAGTGTGTTCCTTGTATTTCTAGTCTTTTTTTTTGACTTTTTTTAACCTGTGCATTTTTGTATAAATTTGAAAAGATCTTCGAATGCTTGCCCTACTTGCATTTGCAAATTATCATTAAAAAGTCTGTTTTTTTCAAGAAATCATAAGGCACAGGGAAGTGTAAAAGATTTATTAACTTCTTGTTGACAGAGCAGACACAAGCATCATTACACACATCGATGCTTTAAAAAAAAAAATCTTTTGGCACTTTCATATGTAGAGAAAGAATGACCAGAATTCCAGTCTATCAGACAGTGCTGGTTCTACCCAAGTGAAAACAAAGCCATAACAATTTGCATATGCTTATGGTCTACCTGTTGATAACCCAAAGTCCATATAACACAGGAACTTCTAGAAAAAAGAAAAAGATTTTCCAGACAAAAGCGAGCAACAAACACTGCATTCATAGGGGATCTTCTTCCAAAGTCATAAGTGTCCCCAACATTACTCTACAAGCCCTGCACAATGAAAACTCTGTTCATCATGCATTATCTAACACCTTCCTACATGCTCCCCTTGGGGAAAACGTAGTTCGTGGAGATAGACTTTATCTGATAATTACTATTCTATTTTCTGCTCATTTTTCTCAACCTTTAAGAAATATTTTACAGAGGAAAATAAGAAAGAAGTGCCCAGATGGTAGTTGAGAAGCCATTTGATTCTTGAATCAAGAGGATGAGTAACTATGGATATTAATGCGCATGTCTGACGTGGTGAAAGGAAAGAAAACAACCATTGCCAGAAGCAAGGGAGCTGCAGGACAGAAATGGAAAGTAAGAAATATGTCACACCAGGAGAGATGATGGGGCACTTTCTCATCCCTCATAAAACAAACTGCATCCTACTGACAGTGAAACAGTGGTAAAGAGAGACCTATGAAAACAGCAGAAATAAAAGAATTGAGCTAAAGTCCAGAAAAGGATTAGCAGAAACATGTTTTGAGTGAATGCTCTGAAAGGAGAAAGAAAAAAGCATCAATAATCTTTCCCTGCACTTTGTTTTGACTGATCACCTGAGTTCGGGGAAGTTTTATTAATCAGCTAAATATCCAGAAATTCATCTGCTAGCAACACCACCAGCATCATTCAGAAAGTGTCATCTGTCCAAAAAAGAAGAATAAGGTCAACTGCTATCTAAAATTTTTGACTCGCATTCAAACGATGTGGATAACATCACCTCAACATGGCTCAGAGTTTCCCATGTCCGTTAGCACTCTAATTTCCTGTCTAAGGCTTCTCGTCATTGACAAAACACGTACTTTTGCTGTATTTCCAAATCCTTCTGCAGAAACTACAAGACCTTTTCTTCGTACTTCACTTCTCCCTTCTCCTCAATGATGAGGACTTCTTCTGGCAAGTATCATCATAGTCAGGAATAATTTATCCAAATACTTTACAGCTGCACTTGCTATAGTAATTTCTCTGTGCTTACTGCTTCCAACTTTTCCAAACCCAGATCTTTCCCATGGATTGAAAAGAGAAAATATCCAAAAGCATCCTTTTCTAGATGTTCATTAGAGTTTGGTTTTATTTTTCAATTAAAGCCCACTAGAATTTAATTTGTCTTCTTACTACTGAATACTTCCCTACAGATTTGGAATCTGTAGAATACTCTCTTTAGCTTTGTGCTATTTATTTCAGATTTCTTATTGAAAACAGTTTTTCACCAATAACAAACTGGTCCCCAACTTTTTTTACGTATTTATGGTTAGCACTATACATAAGAAGCAAAATAAAGCTATTGATAATTTTTTAAAAGCCCTAGTTATTAAGCTCAGGTTAGTAAAAGAAGATTTTTGTATGTTCTAACAATAGAAAAGCATTTTGATTTTGCAAGACCCATTACAAATACTACTTACCTTTCTGCTATCCACCCTGCAGTGTTGCAGCATAAGTTGTTTGGATTATTTGTTTGTTTGTTTTTAAATGGGACAAATAACAGCACAAGCTTTTCTTAGTGATAAGTAAATGAGTCCCTATTCAACCTTAGCGGGAAGCTACTCAGCATAGCATTAAACTACATGTTGAATTGTGCAATACAAAAATACAGTCACCCACTGTGTAGTCCCAGTGTACACACACAAACATTGGGAACTGTGCTAGCGTATCTACCAGGATAAGCAAGAGTATGATTCCTCCCTCCTTTACAAAGCTTAATTCTGGAAAATACACAGCAGTTCACAGAAAAATGCAATGGAAGAATGCACAACACTGTTATTTTGCAAAATAACAAAGTTTTGCTTTATTTGAAAGAAGTCCTCCCTTCTTTGAGTGTCGTGCCTTGACAAATACCCAGATGGGGTGGCACTTGGCCTATGAGGAGGATTTCCTTCCACCCATGGTATATTCCTTTCCTACAGAGGGCCTGATCATTTAGACAGTAAGGAACTGATATAATGAAATTTCCATTAGTTCTCCCCGCTACTCCCATGGTTCTGATTTGATAATTTAGAAGTGGCTATTGTTTGAATTGCAGCATTTGTTATTCCATGTGATAGACAATGCGGTAATTCTAAGACAAAAAAACCAGGGTCGTAAGAAGTTATTAGGGTTAATCAGAATCACTGATTCAATTCAATGGGAAAGAAATAAACGAACACTGTGGTCAAGTAGAAGGTTCTAACCTTCAGTTTTCAGACTTATTTTTTACATCTTACAATTAAATCTATTTTTAAAGCAGTGAAAGTGCCAGTAATTAATTACTAGGCATCTTTCTGTCAAAACTACGCACAATTACAATACACGCCTCCGTTTTGAAGGACTTATATCAAGAAATATGATGCTAGGTTCATCCCTGGCTAAGTTACGTCACTGGGGCTACCCAGAGTGTGGATTTGGATGACAGAATCTAATCAAATGCAATCGCTCTAGCTTGCTCAGTGGTAGACAGAGAAGGATGGGGTTCCACACTGACTGGCAATCAAATAGGAGTCACAGTTCCCATTAATTTCATGTTTGTCAACAGAAGTACTGAATAAATGATTTCATGAGAACTCTATGCAGTGACTATTTGCATAAACTGCCATACCCATATTGAAAAAAGATATGTGGAAAGATCTAGAACAGAAGGTGTAAATTAGAAAATACCCTGTGGTGATCATAATACAGTTGTATTTGTCTTTCCAAACTGAGCTCTGAAAATATTTAGCAGACTTACATAATGTGAGTAGAAGGCTGAAAAACTAAGATAAAAAACAATAGCAGAACCAGGTGTGAAGACAGAGAGATGATGACATGGAAGAAAGTAACCAAGGAAGTTGTTCGTATTCATTATCATATTTGATCATAAACCATTTCCCAATACTCAATCTAATTTTTGCTGCAGAATATCATATTTAACTTCATCTTTCCAGAATAAACATGTGATTATATTCTTCGTTTAATTATATCTGTTCTACTACTATACCCTTGCTCCATCTTCTGAGTTTCATACGAGACAAAAATAATTCTTTCAACCTTTCCTCATATTTTACGAGCTTTCACCATACTAAGTGCTGCCCTCTGGATTTTCAAAATTGTTCTGCATTCTCCTGTTTGGTTTTAAAGTGTCTTGCCCCAAACTTGCAAAACTGTTCCAACAAGGCCAAGTTGATGTCAAGCACAGCAAAAGAACTGTCTCCCATATCTGATAAAGGATGTTTCCAGCAATATATCTGAGGACTAGATTTGCTTGTTTTTCAGGACCACAACAGTATTGATTCATGTTCCGTTTGTCATGCACTAGGATTCTAAATTGTTCCTGCAGATGCTCACCAGCTATACCTCGTTTCGTAGCCACACTTGGCCCTTCTCTATATTGAAGCTCATCTGATGGAGTGCCTCAGATTTAGCTAAATAAACTGGAAACGCTACAATATATATTTTTAACAGTCTGGTTACAATAAGTAATTTCTATAAAGCCAGCATCAAGGAAATCAGTAGAAACATTAAAACCTCATTTTTCCACCAAGTAATCACCTTATGATTTCCTTTATCTTCTGCTGTATCTAAACTTTTCTTTTTGCTTTTTATAGCCCCTGGTATGCGTCATTTTGCAGCTTGGCCTCATTTTATAATCATGTACTTCCTTACCCCTTTACACTCCTCCTTAGCCCCTTTTTTCACCACTTTTTCTTTAGAATTCCTCTCTGGTTTCAAGATCTGTAAAGAAAACCCATCAGAACCATAACAATACCTTATTATGCCTTTATCTTCACAGTACTCCACAGTTCTTTTGCCATCTTTTACTCACCATATTATCTTTCCAAAAGCATTACTAGTTCCCTAAACTTGTGAAGTTGGAGAATCTTTTTATTGACATCCAGTATCCCTATTCTCCTTTTCTCACTTATTCCTCTTTTTCAAACAGCGCATGCTACCTTCTCACGCTCACTTTCACACCAATTACCTTCTAAATTCCTTAGTCTTAATGAAATCTGAACTGATGGCTGCCTTAACTGTCTTAACATGTAAGGATAACATTGTCAACCACAAGAAATTGTTAAGTTTGTCTGTGACCCAACATTACTTTTTCAGCTTCCAGGGAAATTAAAATCCTCCATTATTTCCATTTCTTGTCTTTGGTGTGCTTCTGTCAAAAAACGTGTTTTCAGAAAAAGTCTTCCTTAGTGTATGTCCTTTGTGTATTGCCATGCAGCTGTTCCAACAAGTTTGACCCTCACCTCTCCTTAGCTTCAGAGCAAGTATGTATGGTTTGGACGTGCAATGCTACACTGTCCTGTCTTCATCCCTACCTGTCTTTGACCCAGTAGCGTCGTGCTTTGTCCTACTGTGTCTTACAACTTTTAATTAAACTTCTGAATAGTGATGAAAGTTTATTGAAAAAGAAATTAAAGGAAGAATGTGATAACAGTCAAACAACTCATTTGAGTTATCAGTCAAATTCAGTACCCATTCCATTTCCATGAAGAGTATTTGATTGCTTTGTGTACTTTACTGATTTACATGTAAAAATAATGAATGTTTAGAAGCTTGGAGTTAGAATGAAATACATTGATATGAGGAAATATAATAATGTGTTTAATTTGAACATCTTTTTTGGATCTAAATTCCAGTTTTGCAAAAAACTTCTTTTATCTTTTCTCTGCACTTGGAATGGAGAAAATTTCAAAACCATGAAACGTTCCACAAAATGGGAAACATGGTTTCTAGTGCTATTTATACCCCTAGACCTATACCCCTAGCCACTGCTAATAAAAAAGCAGACACAGACTCCTAGAGCATTGCTCCTAGTAAAACCACATACAAATTCTGTTTCAAGTATTGCTCTTGTGCCTCTCCCACAGACATACACCCTGGGCAATGCACATCATTTTCTCTGAACAGGCAGAAAAAGAGAAAGGGAGAACGAAAAATGTCATGAGGAACCGAGAGAGATGCTTGATGTCAGGCACCAAAGAGACAGAAATGTAAGAGAAAAACAAAAAAAAGAAAGAAGAACAGGAAAAAAGAGAGGAAATAATAAACACCCAAAAAGGGGGGCATCTACAACTGTGCCAGTCACACCACAAGAAAAAATAGCACCCATCTATCAAATTGCTAGGTCACTTCATCAATACTTAAATGCATAAACATCAAAGGTACTGGCAGAACACCAGATTTGTTCACCAGAACAACAGATCTCCAGGGTCAAAATAGATGGTCATTGACAACTCCCAACGCAGTCAATGGCAATAAAACGTTTTAGACCATTCTGGAGACAAAGCAAAGCATGGTGTGGTCATTGTTCCGAAGAGCTGTTTGCTTTGCAAGCATTTATATAGAAATCAGAAATATTCCTGCTTTTAAAACCTACTTGTCACATTTAATGCAGAATTCAGGTAGCATTGCTACCTAAACAAATGCAAGGAATGATTTAGTATTTCTAGACGAATAAAAGTGAAGACGATTAAATATGAATCTAAAAAGGGAAGGGTGGAAGAAATACATTTCTTTTTTTCCCCTCAAATCTCCACTACTTTTGACAGCTCTGCAAGTTTGAAACATAAAATGTCTGAAATGAGAAAAATAAACTTACAAGTATATATTTTTAAAACAGTAAAGTTTTTACAACTTTGGCTTCAAAAAGGACACATGAGGACATGATATTGTCTGCAACGACCCAACCCTATGCATTCTCTTATCCTGAAAGACTTGCCATGTAATATTTCAGCCTTCCAACCCCACACAATGAATCCAACTCCCAATTCACTAGCCTTTTTCTAACGATGACCGAGTCCTTTTTCACCACCAATGGCACCCAAACTGAATATGTATTTCAGCACAGAGACTTGGATTATTGGAAACCAGCAAATGCAGGATCTTGACAGTAGAGCTCTGTAATTTGAGACCAACTCTTACATTCCACATTTGTTAATTTGCTCTCTAATAAGCTTATCAGCCATACAGTTTCGAGTCAACTCACCACAAGTTGGTGGTGTTGCTTACCTAAAAATATTAAAGTGATAAAATACATTTGTCTCCAAAACTTAACTCCTATCCTGAGAGATGGGACAGAACAACAACAACAACAAAATAATCAAATCCAAATGTTTATTGGATTGTCCATACAGACAGAGTAAAGTAGATTTAATTCAAGTAAGACAGTAATAAAATCTCTTCTTGAAGTAATACTGTGCTATATAGTCATTCTTAATACAGCAAGGTAAGTCCAAGTTTCAGATCCTCGTTGGCTAGATGAGAGGTGGGAGACAGGGTAGATTGTGAGAAGGTGCTGAGGATCAGTAGACCTCAGTATCTAACCTGCACCAGACCGTTAAATGGTTCCCTGAAGTGAGAAAGGGCCTAAAGAGCCTGTTTACGATCCAACGCTCTTCATACAAGGAACCTCAATGGCACACTATTAAATACAAAGCAAGTCCTAAGGAACCTCCATCTTTCTACAAATATATCCACATAGATGCTTAATGCGCCTTCTTTACAGTAGCTTTAAGCACACAAAGACCAACACTTTTCTGTTAAAAAACGGATAATTGAGATATTTCCTCCTCTTTTTGCCTACAAAGAGTTGTCCAAAGTTTCATGAGTTTCAAAAGTTCCTGTAGTTGCCTGTTTGAATTTAATTGCATTTTGAGATATTTATATGTACATGCAGTGATATTTTTCACTTAAATGTTATGCTTTAGATTTACATTTTGCTATCATATATTCCATACCCAGTCTCTAGTCACAGAAGAGAAAAAACAAAAGCTCTCAAAATAAAAGTAGAATTGAGGTCCTTTGTGATGTATTCGTGTATGTGTGTGTATGTATGCATGTGTTTGTGCATGAGCGTTGAAGGTTTTTACTTGTGATGTTACAGATTCAGGCTTCATGAAGTGAGTTTTAAGGTCTGAACAATAACAGCAACAATAACAAATTCACAAACACTCCCTCTCTATAAATGTTTAGGGAAATATGCACTGTATTATCTTTATGTGACTATAAACACTGACTCTCTGGGCATCTTGCTGATATTTTGTAGTGGGTCATTACTGCAGCTGCCAAATCAGGAGGTACTTAAATGTAACAAGGACTAGAAGGAATTTATAGAGCCCTTATAAGCAGAGATTTCACTCAGTTTCCATAACCCCTATTTAATTACAGAGCCTTTCTAATGCCACACAATACAATTTATAGTTACTATTAAAAGTAGCCTATCAAAAATTATTAGCAAGGTGCAAAGAAAGGAATGAGAAATTAACAAAGGAATTTGTTATTAAATTTGAGGCTATGCATTTATAGCATAAAAATAAAGCAGTGAACGCTGTTCTTTTTAACTTAGATATTTTAGTATATTTTAACGAAACATCATTAAAACCAGGAATATATAAACCCGTGCCATTTACCCTGAACAATCAGTGATTTAAAAATTATTATGTATAGTACAACAGACTGCAAGCTTTCCATTGCTTTTTAAATACGAGTCTGCACTGATTCCCATTAAGGCATCGTGGTACTAAGGTAAAATAAATCATCATAGTAGCAGGACAGGATAACATTTGCGACAGAGAGGAAATACCACATTTTAAATCTAAGTTATCCTGGATCTTGGCCAAAACACCAACACAATTCTGCACTAGAGAAAACCTGTGTATCATGTAAACCCATATTCGAACGAGCTAAGCCTGCAAATAGCCTCAGCGCCCTTTTCCCTCCTGGTATCCGAGTACAGGCTTTCATAGCATTGAAGGGTGAGATTCTGGCAGATATAGATGCATGTATTTGTGGTTTCTTTTGAGATATTCTCTGCTTCCTAAAGAGCCAAGAAGTAGGGTCCAACATGAAGGTAAAATTAAAGTCATCCAGCTACTATGAGGTATATTGGAAGCTTTATTTTGATCTTTGGTATTCAACCTATGCCATTTCAACTGAGACAGATAAGCAATGACACCACAGAGTTTGCATCTCGTACCATTCAAAAAGCAAAAATCCTAAGTGTATGTTCAGTTTGATGTGTCAAAACTTATGAAACAAAAGACAGTGATGAGTGAATGTACCAAGCTGTGTTGTCTCTTTTGACTTTCTTACCTCATTTACATAGACCCAGTGACTATCCTTTGATGCAAGGTTGGTTTCCACAGCCTACAAAAATAAAAAGAAATATAATGAAAATAAATAAAACATGTGAAACATATTCCAGAGAGAATTTACATTAAAAGGTACTATAAAGCTCATTTTGATTGCTTTCATTGCTATCGGCACTGTTTCCATACAGTTCTTTTCATCTCTTCCACTTCTGCTTCACAGAACGGTATCTCAGCAGTGGTAGTCACATTTCTCCGACTTCAGTGTCTAAACTACAGTAACCTGTACCATGAAGATATTCCCTAGATGTACCACAAAAGCACATTGGAGCAGGGTGGTACATCAACATAATAAGGGATCCTATGATGAACAACTGCACACAGAACACGCAAGTTCATGAGATTTAAGTTCAGTATGATAATGCATCCTAGTAGGCTGGGTTTCTTTTCAATATGCCTCTCAAAATATACTGCCTCTGCCTCATTACAACTCTGATAGTTTAACTGTTAGCTAACCTATTTGATGAAAAACACCACTCTGAAACACTCAAGTGAAGTTCGTATGAGTCATCCTCTTTCCAGATTTACATAAGACCCAAGAGAAAGTTATGATTTGCATGAACACTTTTTTTCTGGCTTCCCATAGTGGACTTGGATAATCACTGTGTATTATAAACAGCCTATCTCATCGGACAGCATATTTAGCTGTACTCATATCATCCTCCTGCTTCAGTAAGATGCAAAAATTGGGAAAGACTGCTAGCACAAACAGCACTACTAGTACTGAGGACCTCAGTGGAAGGATTTGGCAATATACATAGAACTTTCCAACTGCCCCGTGTTTGACATAGATAAGCTCACTTCAAGATATTTTATAGTCTAATAAAGCAATATCAAGCATCAAGAGGTGTACACTACAGTGATAATGATACTGCTAATGTCCTGCTTAACACACGGTTAAACAACCACTGTAGATTCATCTCACCTAATAAAACAGGACAGTCCCAGCGAACACATGTATTTCAGGAAGCAGTTCATTACACAAAGTTGTGAATGTCCCTGCCTTGAACCACTTATTTCTTCTGTGCCAATATGACTTCACATATTGAACAGATATTCTTATCGCTGTGTTATAAATGGCCCTATAAATCACTGAAATGAACCCGGTTAAAAAAACAAGAACAGATGAACAAAATCCTTCTAGTTACTGTTTTTCAACCTGAGTAATTTTGGCCTATTCATTGTCTATGGCCTCAAAACCAATTGTACCAGCACAGAGAGGCTCCGTAGACTGCAGCACTGGGCTGGGCAGGAACGTCATCAACCACCTTCCTCTCCAGAACACATTTGCATAATAAGCCTCTCAGATATTTAGCGTCAGATGGGATGAATCA
This sequence comes from Chionis minor, assembly GCA_013398295.1. NCBI lineage: Eukaryota > Metazoa > Chordata > Aves > Charadriiformes > Chionidae > Chionis > Chionis minor. The sequence goes on along the minus strand of VZSF01008371.1, from coordinate 14,222 downwards.
CCTTCTTTCATGACACTGACTACAGATGACTGGTTTAGAATAAACGCCCACAACTTACAAGGCTGCAGTGAAATGACAAGATATCCATCCTTAATATAGGCAAAGGGAGTGCTGTTACCTGATCCTAGCAGAAAAACAACCCAAAAACTGGCTAAGTAGCCAACACCAATATTTTTAACGTTAGTCTTAGTTTACACCGTGTTTAAAAAAAAAAAAAAAGAAAGAAGTAGAAATTACTTGCCAAACTAAATGTGTTTTAAAACTTTACTCATTTGCACAGCCTACACAAACTAAGAGAAAATTGTGGGCAACACACATACCTCAATCTATTTCTCCTGTCCACAATGTGAAGTACTCCTTTAAGGAGATAAAAATCCCAAAAGGTAAGCCGCTAAGAAGTCGAAAGAGAAAAATCAACACAGACAGGGCACAGTATTTCTCATCATCATCATAAACAGCATTATGGCAAATTAACTATCCCTGATATCAAAGCAGATGAGAACCACTAGAGACAACACTTCTGACAAGATAATCCTCTCCTAAGCATGCAGTGAAAAATTGTCTCCCTTGGTAATTGTCTCCCTTATGTTTCTTTTAAGCTGGCAGGAAAATTATACTGACCACCTAATTGAGGTATTGCAGCTATTAGGAAAGCTAGCAGTAATGAAAGTCAGGGCAAAAACTTGTACATTTTCTCCCTATTCAGACAAAGCCAAAATAGCCAGGTACTGCAACATATAGAGGAAAAGCAAAGTGCTGCCAACATTAGCAAAACAGAACTAAATAATGCTCAGGTGCAGAGTTATTGCATTGGCTACATTTGGTGATTTATCTGCAACACTGAGCAATTTGTATGAATAAATGTTAAGTCTGGGGAGCCACAAGAGCCAGGGAATTTGAAATGAATTATTGTAACTCATTCTTCTGGGTTCACATATCTGGGCCAAAGTTTTTAAAATGAGGTACCTAAATTTAGGTTGCTAAGAGTTTATCTTTAGTCATCAGAGTGTGAGACCATTCAGCACCTCCTACAGAAGTCAATGGCTCTGCACTCTCAAAGCCTGAAATGTATTTAGAAACATAACTATAGCTAGGCAAGTTTAAATATCTATAAATATCTCTTCAGAGCTGCAGCACACAGAAACATTATTCTAAACCAATACATGTTGAGAGGAAGCAGAAACTCCTTGCATTCTGCGCTTCCAAGTTTTGCACCATATTTAAACACTTGCTCTCCTAAAGAATCCTAAAACAAACTACTGAAAGTCACATCTCTGAGGTTTCAACTTTCTGATAGCACTGGTGTCTTGGGGGTATAAAACTAGAGGCTCATGGAAGTTAAGCAGTGTGAAGAGCAAGGTCCTGGCGACCTGTGATATCGTAAGCAAATTCTTATTCAGAATTCTCAGAATAACAAAGAAATTACATATGTTTGTAACTTATGGGGTTTCCTTTTATTCAAGAGGAAAAAGTATCAGCACTTGGGAGACTATGGTAATTCATTTCTAATTATTCAAGTCGTTCAAGATCCTGCCATTTAAGCTTGTGCCTCCATCCATCTAAAAAAAACCCCAACACAACAACTCTACGAAACATCCAGAAGGACCTATTACAGACTATTTCATATGTGCACCCTGTATTAAAGACAGTAGGCTAGGAATTTGTGTGATCACTGTGGCTCTGCCATCTATTTACGGCAAGATTTGTGTGCTAAAATATGTTATGGGGTTTTTTTGTGGAAAAATTATTAATATATGTGCAAAATACCCCAGTTTTTTATCTACTCTATATGTACATAGGGTCTAGTTGACACTTGGGAGTAATGCCTCACAACATTTCTATCAAATAGAAAATCTGCTTTTGAGATAAACAGTGCACTGGAAATTAAAGAGCATCCATTTATCTAGCAAATAGCTTCTGCAAATTTGGAAAAATGAAGGTTTTCTGAGACTGTATCCCCTTCCCTCCTCCCCAGCCACACTTCAGTAGGAAAACATTAAAATGCAGAACTCAAACAAGAGAATTATAATTCACTCAGTGGACCACTATTAATGACAACATATAAATGATATTATCAGAATTGGGCCAGACTGGGAAGAGGGGAAGGGGAACAGTGGATGTAGAAAACTGTTTATTATGTCTCAGCAGAAAGCATTTGCAATAGAAATGAAATAGGGAAACGCTGACATTCAAAATATGAGCATTAAGATTTCAGATTTCATACCAACAATGATAAAAGAAAAGAGTAAGATGCTTCATGAAAAATTATCAAAGGTATTTTCATGTATATGCCTTTGTTTACTTTTAAATATATAACTTGCGATAATTTACTGCCAATAATCCATGACAACATTACTCTACTGGAATACAGTAGAGAACAAACATTTACATTGGCTTTATGAGTAAGTAACTTAGTTCATTATTTTATCCAATGACAGTCACAGGATTAAAAGCAGAAGTTAGGAAAGTAAGCAACAAAAACTGCTATGTTCAGAAATAAAGCAATTCTGCAGAAAAAAAAATAAATAAAACTGAACAGAATTAATTATTTCCTGACCTTCTCAAAAAGTCTGAAACTGAAAACATTTCCAAGCATATAATGGCCGGCTAGTAATAGGGAAAGTTCTTTTCCACAATACCTGGCTGCTTTGCCAGGGTCAGCACCTTGGTATTAGCAGCAAAAGGCAGGTTGTATAGAAAGGGATGCAGGGATGAGTGGCTGGACACAACTTAGAGAGAAGCTGGTGGGTGTTCCAACAGGCACGGGCAGACAGCCTTCCAGCGACAGCAGGATGTGCTGAAGAGTTTAGGTTTACATACATCTGTGTTATAGCTACAAACCTGTTGTCTCCTTGCTGCGTACCCAGGGGGACAGGCAGTAGGAATGTCTGGAAGCCCCGTAATCAACCCCGGGATCCTACAAGGAAACATCTTGCAGATGGCAAGCACAGATGGTCCTGTTGTGTCTACAGTTTTGGAAACAAGGGCTGCCACCCTGAAATCCATGATATAAAAGAGCCACCAGCGTGTTTTGCTAGGAGGGATATCAAAGTAGTGAAGGGAATTGCTTGTACACCCTTTGCCTTAATGGTAAGGATAAAGAGCATCACAGCTTTCCAGGGGGGAAGAAAAAGAAAAAAAAACCAAAAAAACAAAAAAAAAGAGGGCAAACCGGGAAGTTCACAGAAACTAATTTGGGAAGTGTCCTAAGAGATAGTGAAAGAACACAAAACCAAAGCTGTTGGCAACTGATGACTAATTACAGCTGGCAGCAGAGAGCACATACACCTGCAACGTGGTGAGTGCTCCATACAGGCACCAGCAGATACACCCAACCTTCTCGAGACCACAGCTCCAGGAACCAGGCCCCGTTACACAGCTCCTCCTGTGCAGCTGTCTTCCGGCTCGCAAACCCACTGCAGAGCCCTGCCAACCAGACACTGCCAAGGGCCAGCCCCCAGGACACTCACAGCAGACAACCAGGCACAGAGAGACCCAGCCAGGGAGGGTCTGAAGAAAGAGCCTGCAGGAGACCAGAGTCTTTCCAGAGAGCAGGATGGTGGGGAACGGTAGTAGGAAATACTCAAGGTCAGCTTTACTACTATGAAATAAGTAAAATAGATATGCCTTCATCACAGGCAAATAGCACAAATTTCTGGTTCTTCTGAGGTCATATGTCATATTTCCCTTCATATTTCTAAAGCAATCAGCATGAAAATGACAGATAAACCTCTTTTTTTCTTTTCTTTTTTTTTCCTTTTCCTTTTTTTTTTTTTTTATTATTCATAATGAAGGCCTAAGTAAGGAAAGGTCTGGGGAAGTAACCATGTCTAAATCTCAGCTCTTTACAAATCTTTTCTAAGTGGTCAGTTGCAGCCTTTACAATTCATTACCTGCTCACTTTACATTTGCCACTGGACAGGTTTCAAAAGAAAACTGTTTCCAGCTCCTATTGTCCCAAGCAAGGTTCAAGCCAGCAACCTGCTTCCAAAAAGAGCTTTTTTTTTTTTTGCTTCACATTCTTGGAGAAATTATTTAATTAGTGTCTTTTCTTTCCCATACAAAAAATAACAAAATTTCTTCAGAACCATTTTGAAAGGTATTCCAGTAAAACAGCAATGGGAAAAAAGCTACTACCTTCTTTACATCATTTTGTAAGCCTCAGCCAAACCCTGCTCCAGCTGCTGGCTTTCACTGCAGGAGATGGACTTCTATTTTTTTGAAATGGCTTTGCTCTTGATTTAAACGCCCAGGAAAACATCCTAGGAACCAGGGAACTGGTTTAGATCCCGAAGAAGAGATACAGACCAAGTTTCCGATGCAATACATCTGACAGTAATTCATTAGATAGTATCAAAGTGCATCTGTTTATCTAAGAAACGTTGTATATGTCTTGGATACAAATAAGTTAAGATAGAAGATGTGAAAAAATCAATTCTGGTAGAGCAGATGGGGTCAGACTATACCCGCTAGCTACCCGATTTATATTTAGAAACTTCTTCAATTAAAATAGCGCAGTTCAAGTCCAGGAGTGACTTGCATAGGTAATAGAACTTCACCGAAAAACAATTTCACTGTACAGTTTATTGAGGTTTTCACAATTCATTAGAACCTTTCTTTCCTTTGCATTTTAAAGAAATACGTCTTGGCTCAGTACTTCCAGAGGACCGTAAATCCTGCAGTGTTTAACAGATTATAACTAACTAACTAAATAAATAAAAGCACTGCCAGGCACAACAAAGTGTTTACAAAAATAATTTTTAAAAAGCCAGGCTAGTCTAATCTCCTTATAATTCTTATAGCGTACTAAAGAATACTCCAAACAGATATTGTTTCTAAAGTTTAATTGGTAATGGCAGCATTAGTACAGTGATTAAAACAAAATTTTTCAGGCCACAGTACAACATCCCAGGTCTAGACGAAAAGTCATAAAACTAAGACATTTTGAACTAAGAATCTTGAAGAGAAAAAATTCAGTTGCAGTAAACTGACTCAGGACTGTAAGTTTACTTTTCTCATTTAATACAGGTTAATTAAAATTTCCAAATGTCATTTGAAAGGGAAATACGAAATTCTTCCTTTTCTAAACAGTAAAATGGAAATTTAAAGAGGTTCCATGACATACTTTTTCAGATCACAAAATCCACCAAACCTGACCCTTTCTTACTGAACACCATTCTCCATGAAGAATTTGTATTTTTAATAAAAAAGGTTTTTCCAGAAATTCTATACTCTTCCCTCTTCTGAACACCTTCCTAGAAATGTGCACATACACAGATTTTAAAAAACACATAGCAGGCTCACTGAGTCCTTATCTTTCAGTGATCACTACCTCATGTCAATGATACAGTTAATTTCCCTACACTTACAACCAAAGCTGTCAATTCAGAACCTCGGTATCAGCTTCATACAAGTGATAACGAACCACCAGTCTAACGTACTTTTAACAACCACATTTCTTGATAATTATCTATATTACTTCATTCTCGGTCTACGCTATATAAGCATACTGCTTAAAAAACCTCACTCGGTGGGAATGTTTTTTTCAGGTTATCATGCACTGTTACCAGAAAACATGAAGCCCAGCATTTCCTTATTACTCTTCTGCAGAACTGCATTGCTAAGAAAACCTATTCTTCCCTCAGTGGTACTGACAAGGCACATATAATTACTGAAAGGCTACTATGAGTTTGGATGGTATTTTAACCCTTCTGGGTTTCTCCAGTAGTATAAAACTGGCACATTCAGTTTGAATCTCCCATAAAAGATAGGCCAGAATGGTCATAGAGATCTCTACGCTCTCCTGCTCAGATGTCTGGTCTTGGATAGATATGCAGTGTTCTTGTTCCCCACAAACTCTGTAATATTTCATTTATGGTCTCTGTCTCCGTCCAAAAGGTATGAGATGGTCCTTTCTTGACCTCTGTATCAATTCCTCCGTGAGCTAAACGGTTCAACCTAATAAATGGAAGGGGGGGAAAAAAAAAAAAAAAAAAAAAGAGGAAAAAAAAAAGGAAAAAGACGGGAGAAAAAAAGAAAAAGAGGAAAAGGAAAAAACCATCCCCAAATACCATCAACAACAGAGCTCCATTTTCAGTTGCTAATAAGACATTTCACACATATAGGGGTAAATATGACCCAAACCCTTGCTAGCTTTTAGCACACACCCCTCCAGTTGATGAATGCTAATTGGAAGGTGTGCATGACATTTTGCACACTATGATTTGATAATAACCCAAACTGAAACACACTAATCATAGAATTTAAAGTTTTTGCACTACTAGCTTCCTGTTACTTACATCACAGATCAGAAAAAAACCCCTACACTGAAGAAAACCTACATAAAAGTTTAATATTAATCAAGAGAAACATTGAAGATTAAGAAAATTCTAAGAAAGAGTGGGAGAAGAGGAACTATACATCGTAACTTCTCCTGGCTACACAGCTGTAATATTCTTGAGCATGTACTATAATATATGTGACACTGCCTATTCATTTAGCCTCAATCATTTCAATGTAATGCCTTGGGATTTCCGTTTAATCTTTTTCCCATTTTATAGGTAATGCTTCTTATATTCAGTCTCTGTTGCATTTAATGCATATTGCAGTGAATGATACATAAAAGTAAAGTACTATATACGGAACTCTTCCAAAAGCATTCAGTAAGAATTTACTTTTCAAAGCTCAAATGTCACATACTATTTATAAACGTGGTAACTGTTGACCATTTAACTACGTGGCACAGTGGTGACACCAGATAATTGCATAGCTGTCAGAAAGCAACATTTCTGTAAAGACATAAATCTAATGTTAACTAAAGAACAGAACCTCTCAGAAATCTCATACTTAAAATTTTACCAAAGCCACATGCTGAGTTGACTTTGAAGCCCCAATGAGACCTTCAAAAAGAATAACTAAGTTTTGCTCGCTTAGACACTGAAGTTCTTTTTGAAGATAACAGCTCTGTACGTATATATTCTATTAAAATGTCTTAGCTTTTAGAGACAATTTTGTAATGCCTTGTTAAGAACTGTTCTCCTGAAACAAACTAAAATTCATCAGAACTGGCCAGCATTTGGAGCTTGGGTCTTTTTTTCATTGGTTTGCTTTGGTTCTCCTCCTGCCTCCCATTAAGAGAAGAAATCACCTCTGAAATGATTTAGCAGTTTAAGCTTTCTGTTTGTTTGGAATGCCTACGTGGGGTTGATGAGACATAAGTATGAAGGTCAAAAATGGCATTTCAGGCACAGACCCTGGGTAGGTAAACCTTTTTTCAGCATGGATGATTGCTTTCTATTCTCATAATTAGCAGCCGTTCCACAGTCAGGGTCTAACACGTTTTGGTATATACCACCAATCTCATACGCGGTGCTTTCTCAGCTCTACTCAGAAACAATAGCTTAAGCTCCAACTTCAGCTTGCGCTGCAAGTTCAATATAAGTTTATAGAGTTTGCAGTTTTTCCAAAGATCGATCTTTTTGTAGGTATAAACAGCAGATGGAAGCTATCTCGTTAAAGAAAGATGTAACTTAGCTTTCTAATGTGCACACACCACAAAACAGCGAAAACACAACTTATACATGCCTAATTCCCTCTCTTAAAAGAAGTATGCTTTGTCTTGACATTGTGCTAGCTGAAGCTCCCAGAATCACGCATCGCATAAGCTCTGAACTGAAAGAACCAGCTATAGGGTGAAGAGACCACTTTTTGATTTTCCTGAACTTATGGTTTTAATACTCATTCATTGCCTCTGGCACAAAGTTGCCAGTCACACTGCAGGGCTGTTATTTTAAGTAGGTTATGTTTTTTTAAACTCTACGAACTTGGAAAAGGATACTCACATCAAAGGTAACCCTGTCCATTATCCCATCTTTTCATCTGTTCACATACATGCAATCTCTTCTCCTAAATTCCTTAAAAATCCTGTCTGGTTTTAAAGGAAAGAAGATGACACTAGTCTTGCCTCAGCCTCAAACATAATCACTTTCAAACCAGTCCTTTTCTGCCTACAGCACTCATTTTAAATTGCAAAATAAATACATAAATAAAGCCAACTCTTTACAGGTCCGAGGACCTTCTTGTCAGTCATCGTGCATTTTACATGCACAAACAGTGCCACAGGCTGTGAGCACTAAAAAAGACCTTAAAGATCACCCTAACCATCTCGAACCAGAAGACTCTTCCCGGTCAGCTCTCCCAAGAGGAAAGAATATTTGGGTTTTTTTACACTGCAGGAGGACACTTGGCTTCTGTGTACTTGTCAAGCTGTTTTAGGCTGCTCTAGGAGGAAAGAAACCCTTGGAGAGCAGTAATGGTGGTAAAGGAAGGGGTAACTCTCCCTTTGTTCATCCACAGTCTTAATGACTTCATGCATAGCCTTACGGGCTACGCAAAGGAAAGCCAAGGCAGCAGGCACCTACCACATGGACAGCACACACCAGTGAGAAACAGGTACAGAGAAGTTCACTTCTTGTTGGCAGATTCTTCCTCCAAGTAGGTGTTCAAATATTCACCATTTGGGTGAACACCCATGATGTCTTGTACCCGCACTTTCTAGAAGCTTGCAGAGATGCACTGGAGTCCCCGTGGTTATCTCACTACTGCCAGTCTTTATCAGCTTTATCTTTAGCAGCAAGAATATTATTTAAAATATATTTTACAGTAATGGGGCATGAGCAGATTTGACGGGAAAACATACTTACTTTTCCTAAATGCTTGCATGCGGTTATTCAGAGGAGCACGGCAAAGTCATTAATTTAAAAATACATATTTCATCCTTTGAAACCATTTCCATTTCATCTAACTAACACAAGCTCACATAGTGTTTGCAAAGTTATAGACAAATGGGTTTTTGAGAATGAACCTTTCTACATTGTCTGGAGCAACAGCTTATCTTCTGACTCCAGGGAAACCAGCATTCATTACAGATTATGCCTTGATTCTGTTCTTGAAACCAAATAATTTTTAGCATTTTAACTACTGTGATTTTCTTCCCATTGTTACTGAGGCAGAATTTAGACAAAAAACAGATTAGTATTGGAATTTCCATGTACCTGAACTTCCATACAAATCCAGAGCAAGAAAGAAGGGAAACAAATAGGTTTTTAATTTTAAAAACTGAGCCTGTTTGACTTGTGATATACTATCCTTAGCACTGGAATAACAGTATTCCATCCACGCAGGTATGAAAGGATTCACAAGGGAAACTTCCATTATGTCTAATAAAGTAGCCTACACCTCACTGACAAAAAATAAAGTACACTATATGGTACATCCTTTACGCAGGATTATTTATACAGAGGACCATGAGTCTATGTTTTAAGCCTCTCAAGACCATCTGAGAGTAAAAAACCAAAAAAACCAGGTCTCATATATCATGGAACACAGTTTTTAATTTAACCATTGTGCTTATGACAAACTATGAGTAGAAAACAAATATTGTTTCAATGTATATCGCATGAATGGGGATTCAGATTTCAGACTAATATATGAAAGCAACCAACAAATGTTAATTTCTTTGTCTGAAGATAAAGTGAAAGCAACTCGTTGTGTAACAATACAACAAATATTGCTGAACAGGGAATTTGGCATGAAATTTGTCCTTCTTGAGGGAAAATCTATGACAGATGGAAACAGAAACCAAGTCTATTAGTTGATGATAGCTTTGTTCATAAAGTCTGTGGTGTGGTCTAATTTCCCAGTTTGCAGAATCTACTTGGGCACACTGAACATTTGAGTGAGGCAGAGGCCATGTATTTGAGATCATATTCCAGGTATCTTCGGCCATGGTCGATAAGTGGTTTAACTGCAAAAATTTACCTAGGGAAAATTTTAAAAAGACAGTGTCTTGGAATGTCAATAAGCAAAAGGTGTCAAAATGGGAAGTTTGTGAGTTAAATGCAATGATAAAGAGAGGAGGAAAAGAGATGACATCTGAATGGACCGTGCTTTTCTATCAGGTTTACATCTGTTTTTATAGACTCAAAAGAACGTGACAATAAATGTTAGTAGCTGAAAAAAATTAGTAAAGACACATCCTTAAGTAGTTACCTGATGAGAACATAATGCTATCAACTGACAGAAATCATGGAAGAGAAGAACTAGACTAGAGATGCATCTGGAGACATGGGAGAAATTCAGGACTTTTGAAGTAAACAGACAGGAAAGAAGAGAAAATATTAATTTGACATGATATGAGTTTTAAATACCTGCAAACAGAGAGGCTTGGAGTATGCGAGCACAAAGACAGAGGGGTGATCAAACATGGCAAGAGAACGCGTTGGTAACAGAGCAAGACAGCTGCACAGAGAAATGGAAATGCTGCATAGAACAGACAAGCAAAAAGAGAGACAAGATAAACCCCACAAGCACAGAGGAAGATAAAATCCAAGGGCTGAGACCCAGGGGTAATGAGAACAACATATAGAAGATTAAAAAACATAAATGAAGGAGAGGGGAAAGGGGACAAGGGAGGTAGGAAGTAAGCACAAACCAGATGAAGAAAAAATAAAATTGAGAAGACTGGAGATTCACACAATCCCAAGAACTTGAATTGCATGAGGAACAAATTGATTGCCCTGTCATCAGAGAACACAGAAGGAAGAGGTCAGCAAGCTAGGACAAGAAACGCAGCCTTGAGGCAGAAAAGGAAAAAGAAAGAATAAAAAAAAAATTTAAAAAATCTTTGTTCGCTTAGGTCAGGTGTCATTGTAAGGTTACTGCTGGATAAAGTAATATTTATACCCAGGTGAGAGACACACAGTGAAAATTAAAGTAGGATGCAGCTAATGAAGATGAACAGACAGAAAAAAGATTTGTGGTAAAAAGAAACAGTAAGTATAACCACTGAAAAGTATTCTCATTAAAACGGACCTTTCTTAGGTGATCCTTTCAGATAAGACTTTCCGCGTTGGCCTTGAGGGGCTTAAGTCTGAAACTACTAGAAGAAAATTAAATATTAAAGAGCAGCCAGGGCTCACAGTCTGTAAAACTACTTTCAATTTGTGAGACTATAAAAATATGTTAATGAGGATATACTGACAGCTATGTCCAAACAGAGAGGGCAGTGCATCATGTAAAAATAGCAAGAATAATAATACAAATATGATGAAATTAAAGTCAGAAATTGAATTGTATTTATAGCAAGATAACACAACAAAGAAATAAACAGGGACATCATGGTAAAACAGACTGAATCTATGTAATATGGGGGAAGTACAATGAAGGAAAGAAAGACTTCCTGAAATAGAGGCTCTATAGTCAAAGTTGAATATAAAAGAATAACACTGACCCATTAAAAAGTTCTGCAGGGGTGGTATGCCTTTAATAATTTTTAAAACCTTAAAGCCAAAGAAATGAAAAAAGTGTAATAATTAATTTTGCTGGATAGAGCAATCATGAATTAAACAAAGCTAAGTACAGACCAGTTTCCTAGCTTCTTAATAGAAGACCTTAAAGAAATTCCAAATTTCCTCTGCCACCCTTAGATTTTGAGCTTTTCATTATCCTATTTTCTCAGCAATTATTCCTTTTGAACCTGAGAGCTTTAGTTGGTTATTTAATACTATCAGTGATGATCCTGACAAATACTATTACAGGAATTAACTATGATAGGAAACTAGAAAGTATGATAAATACAGAGGTATTTAGAGTGCATTTAAAAAGATGATGACTTCTGAAATCAGAGAACATAATTATGTTGAAATTCACTACTATGAAAAATAAGGTCATGCGCTAAGAGGAGAACAAAAAAATATCCAACAGCATTTTGCTACTATCTGAAACTTCATCAGTTTGAACACTGAGAATTATTACACTAGAGGCTTATTACAGATTTATTGTCTGTGATCTAGCAATTTGTGCGCTCATGAACAATCAGACCCTAAGATGTATCAGCTGAAATGCTGAAATAACAACAGAGACTACTCCTGTGGTCACTAGCAGGTTGAGAGTAGAGTTTAAGTTTGGATAGTTTAGTAGCAGAACCGTAAGACAATATTATTGCTGTATTTCAAGTACTATTTTAAGTATCTCTGGAGGATATAAAACAAAGTACCCCAATTGCTAAAATCACATGGCCATACTAGCACAAAGACGTATGGACACAAGTATGAGCATGGATACATTCTGGGTGAGAATACAGAGGTTTTAAAGTATTATGGTGAGATGAGACTCTGAATTCATCTCACAACAGCAGTCGCAGGCCAAGATACACACAGTTCAATTTCAAGGGAGTGCATGATCAGTTTATGAAAGTGATTATGGAATATACATTTACGTACTATGGTGGCCTCTGTTCTCAGGGAACAGGAGTCAGTAAGCCAGGAGTTCATTTCTCATCTTGTACCCTGAGACAGTACAGAAACACAGCAGTAGCCTCCTGGGTTTTATGAGAAAGACTCAAAAATATGCACTTTATACATTATAGACTACAGTAGAGCTGAAAGAGTTAATACTGAGCCCTTGTTTCTATTAGGAACTCAGGCATCCAGAGTTTAATATCTCAGACGTTCCAAAATGCATCTCCTGAAACTTGGCAAGCATCTTGTCAGCTTCAATGCAATTTGTTTTTCCAAACCCAAATTGTTTTTAAAAGATTAAGGTGTTCTAATTTTTTAAAGCACTAAGTACAAAAGCAGTAATCCTTTACCATTGCGATAAGAATTGTCTGCCATAATCTTTATTATTTACTAAAGCTTGACTCAAAGAAAAGGAACTAATTTTTCAAAGTCTATTTAGGTAGCTGAATTGCTATTTTCTGAATTTAGAGCTGAGAAAAGAAGACTGATTACTGCAGCTCTGAAAAACTCGGATTTAAAAAAAATTATGGTATTCCATGGAAGCTGTATGATTCCAGAATTAATAATGTAATAAGGGATGAATATTAACCCCATTCAAGTCAAAGGGGATGAGGTTTAGTCCTCAGGAGTCTTCTCTTTCTCAAATACTGCTTCAAAGCCTACAAAACTGATAGATTTAGAAGATTATATTAAGAACCAGTTCGTCCATATGATTCAGTAAAGTAACTCAGTTAACAGGTCCTTACAAAATATCTATTAAAAAAAATACACACCAAATATAATCTAAGAAACTTTAATGTCTACTTTCTTGACAAAAGTAGCTATGACCGAGTTCTGGGCAGGGAAAAAACCCACATACCTTCTACTATGTGCAGTGTTCAAATCAGGCTGGTACCAGTCCCAAACTGGTGAGCCCCAAGATGATATAAAAAGAGTTTTCAATAGAACAGAGAAGAAAAAAGCTAATAATAATGTTGTACTATTAGACCTTTTTAGCAGTTGGAAATCCAGACAGAGAGATCAAGTGTGTGATGAACTTCACAGACAGCACACGACAGGAAAAGGAGTTCAAGTCACTTGTCCGTGTTCAAGGCTTTCAACAGTAATCCTTGCTTTAAAAATCTGAATTCTTTCTTGCCTTTGGTACCATCAGAAGGATTCATCACAGCAAAGGATGTCCTGAGCCTGCTGGGTTCTGCTCCAGAAGTTGGAAAAGACAACACACACGCTGAGACACTCCATCAGTGTCCCAGAGGCCCTCACCAGAACCACATTCTTACCATTGTCCCATTCGGTATCTCCACTCGAAGAGTACTTTAAAGATGCGCACTCTTGGCTATGCAGCTAAATCTGTGCCTTTTATGGTCTTCTCCATTACAGCGTTCAAACTGAAAACAAAACTGTAACTTACAAGAATATCCCTGCAGGTTGGCACTTCAAATCATATCCTATTGCGTCACGCCTGCAGCTACTTCTAAGCCTGCCGTTTGATTGTTTTTAACTGAATGCCAGAAGGTGGCAGAAGTATTTTTCCTTCATGAATCTGAAGCTCATAGCCAGAATTATCAGGCCACAAGGGAGAATCACTCTTCCCTTCTCGGGACAGATATACGCACGTGTTTGTGTATGTGCACATTTGTGTGGATATACTCCTACATAAATGTATACCACACAGATGTCTGAGGGCAGGCACATAAAACAAAGGGAAAAAAAGAAAACGGAGGGAAGAAAGCCAGGCCAGCAGTAACATCCTAAACATCCAGCTCCAAGCATAAAGGGTATTTTAAAGAAAGTTATGTTCTCATCAGATTGAACAGAAAAACTGACTCCTGGATTTATCATAAAATTCCTGGAGAAATACGAGCAGATTTTCTCAGGTTTAATGTACAGGAATAACTAACTCCATTATATATATATATATAT